>CM053605.1:97955593-98003394 GCA_028646535.1 Procyon lotor | reverse complement strand
TCTTTGGAGACATGTCCTGAAAGAAGTTGCTGTGGCTGATGTCAAAGAAGTTACTGCCTATGTACTTCTCTATGGTTTTGATAGATTCCTGCCTCATGTTGAGGTTTTTTTTATCCATTTCGAGTTTATCTTCATGTATGGTGTAAGAGAATGGTCAAGTTTCATCTTCATAAAGCTGTCCAATTTTCCCAGCACCATTTATTGAAGAGACTGTCTTTTTTCCACTGGATATTTTTTCCTGTTTTGTCAAAGATTATTTGACCATAGAGTTGCAGGTCCATATCTGGGCTCTCTATTCTGTTTCACTGGCCTATGTGTCTGTTTTTGTGCACACTGATTTCTTTTAGATTTAGATACCCATTTAAATACCTTAAAATCTTAAATAGATTTAGATACTTCATTTAGATACCCAGAGATGGTTAAACCAGCCTTGATAATACTTCCAGTTGCCCATTCATGATGTTTTATCCATACTCTGTGTGCTCTGGAAGAGTTTCTGCATATTTAAGACAAAGGCCATTGTTCAACGGAGTATTTCACTTGGAGGCAAAGAATCACAGAGTTGAAGGAGTAAATCTTTGGATAAAGCATTAACATTGTCCTAAATGCCAAAGCTTTTGAGGATTGGCTAGTCTTTATAGAAAGAGTAAATATTATGTATGTACTTTCTTTTAAGGCTAATACCAAAAACTGAACTTTTACTTACTAAAATACTAAACCCCAAACTTGTTTTTTAAAGACTAAGTCAGCATTTACGTTAGGTTTCTCTGTTGTAACTACTGTGTGATGATTATGGTGGGAAGAGATAGACTGGTTATCAAAATGAGTTAAACATGTCTTAGGATACATTGTTTTACATCTATATTTCATAAGAAAAGCTCTCATCTGGACTTGGCAATTTAAAAATATATATGCATATATACATACATACACATGCACACTTGCACATGTTCACATGGCCTTACCTGTTTTGAATATTGTAAGCAGGGAATATAGAGGAGATCATAAGTAAAATTACATCCAACTATGCAACTTCAATGAAAATTTCAAAACTGATTTTTATTAGAGCCATCTGGTTTTAGCAATTTCTTGCTTCCTAAATAAAGCCTTTGAAAGGGCTTTCCCAATGTGCCTCATGAGCAAATCACATGAGTGATAGTGTCTTCCGTTATCTTCCACCCTTTATGACCCTCTTTTTGTGAACAATGGAAAACATTGAAATATATTTTTAAAAGTTGTTTCATACCATTTCTTAGCCTTGGGACGTAAAAGTCAAAAAAGTGAACAATGGATCTTGGAACACTGAAAAAATAAAATTTAAATAAATAAATAAATAAATAAAATTTTTTAAAAGGAACAACTTGCTTTTCAACAAAATGAAATGAAATGTTTTGCCATCTTCCACTGAAACAGCCACTGTTTTTGGTGGTATTCAGTGCACCACAGTGATCCTAGCACTATCTCCTTCTGTGACTCCCTTCCAAGGACCATTCACTAGGACCCTGTGCTGCTGACTGTGAGTAGGAACCTGGAAAGAACCACTGAGGTCAGTGAAAGCTCAAATTCTACCTCTGGGGACTGAAAATCCAGAAACAAGCCCCTGAAGCAAAGCAGAGACTTTCTCAAGCATTCTGACCCTTTTCCTGTCCCTCCTTTTCCCTTCTCTTCCCTCATCATTTCACTCACCATTGAGTGCTCATAGAGTTCTGGATGACAGATGTAGAGATAAAAAATTGAATAGGCCATAGACCTTGCCCTTCTGGAAATCACAATCTGATTAGAGAAAGAGATAAGTAAAATTCATACATGCATAATCAGAATAAAAATCAGTTTACAATTGCAAGGTTGGTGATAAATGAGCTCCTGGTGTTGGAGTGGGACCCAAAGTCCCCTGGGACTCCCAGTGTGAGGAACTTCTCCATTCTTATCTTTTCTTCCCAGAATGTTGATTGCAGCACATTCTTCCTGGTCTACCAGAGGATGGTCTTTGTGCCACTGCTGCTGGCCTCATTTTAAATAGACTCCAGCCTCTCGCAGGGCGTCAATCCCTGCTTGACACTTGGCTAGGAAGCTGAAGAACATGACCCTTCCCCCAAGCAGCCCAGAGGTTAGTGGAAAACAGACAATCTAATCACCAATAAGCACAATAATATATCAAAGAGCAAGATATTCTGAAAACAAAGGGAAAGTGAGTGGATGAATCACATACAGAGAGCACGGGGAAACAGCACACCTGACATAGTCCATCAGGCCCCTGAAAAGTAGACTAGATAAGGGGACCCCAAAAATGCTTATTTTAATTTGAATCCCTCTTTCAGAAAGAAAACATATCAATAGCAAAAATAATCAGATACATGCTGTATTTACTATACTGTTGAAACTTGAAATTTTAAATAGAATCTAACAGTAACCAAAAGCAGCTTTCCTCTCAAAAGAAACTGTAAGAAAATTGTGGGTTTGTGTGTTTTGTTGTGTTGGAGGGGTCATTTTTTACTTGTTTGGTTTTCTTAGAATAGTAAACAATGGTTGGCAAGAAAAAAATGTCAGTGCTAGTCTGCCACAGCAGTCAAGTTCTCAAACAATCTTCAGGAGCCCTAAAAGACAGAACACAAAAAGTACCTTCACTGGGGAAAAGAAGAGAGGGAAAGAAAGAACAACAACCACCACTGCGCCTCTACATTTTTGTAAAAGTCCAGCATTCAGAAGAAGCTTCCTTGCTTGGCCTACATCAGCCTATTGGTTATTTGTAATTCAGGTTAGAAACAAAACAGAAGTGGGCATTGTTCTGATACTTGCCCTGATAACATCCCAAGAAAACTCGAGAGCTGGCAAGAGAAGAAAACAGATAATGGTCAATGCTGTCATTTGAGTTTAAAAAGCACTGTGATTTTTCTTTTAAAGGAACATCTTCAATTTCCAAGACCATACACATGGTTTCTAACTGCAGCTCAAAATTTTCCACTGGGCTCCCTCCTGAGAACAAACACTGCTCAGTGGAGAGTGTGTGGTGCATTTTCCAGCTTCCCTGTGGGACACTCAGCAGAACCAAGTGCCAGCTACACCCCACACTGTAAGCTTAGTCCTTAGCTAGCAGAGGTTTGCTTTATCCATCAGTCTGCCGCTCCCCCATAAGAATTATTTTCTGTTTCTCCTTTGCCTTGAAAATAAGAGGAATTCCTCAAACTGGCATTTCAGGTCTTTAATTATCATAATTGATCTTTTTAGGCTGATTGGAATAATTTTTAATATTTATTAAGTGCTTTAAAATTAACAAACTGAACATTTGCATATATTATTTAATACTCCAAATGGTGCTTCAAAGAAACTGTTATCATCCCCACTGCCAAAACATTCTTAGAGAAGTAACTTGCCTAAGGTCCATTAGGGGAACAGAGTTGGAACTTACCCACACCCAGGCCTTAGACTCTCACCCTGTCACACTTCATCTTGTAGTTTGATCTGCCGCAGATCTTCCCCAGCACTGCTGGCACCATCCACCTGCTTCCATGACTCTACTTGGCGTTACACTTCCCACTTCTCTTTGCCATCCCACCCATTCTTCCCTTCTTCCTCAATGCCCATCCCAGTCACCCTGGCAGCCATGGCATCTTCCAGTACTAATCCATATGGGGTGACATATGGTCCTTGTCTCTGGACAATGGGCTGAAAAGGAAAAGTCTTTGATTCGGATTTGGTTTCAAATCTCAGTTCTTGCCTTTAATCCTTCTTGGCTGATCAGAATAAAATTCATACTTAGTAAGTGCTTTAAAGTTAACAAAATGAACATTTGCATATTATATATTATTTAATCCTCCAAATAGCACTGTGTGGACTTGGGAAAGTTTCTTAGCTTCCATGAATCTCCATCTCATTGGCTCTCAGAAGTCCACTGTAGTGTCAGTCTAACAGGGCCAGACTAGCACAACAATGGGCAGGACCCTGCACAAATATTCGATAAGAACCAATAAGAACCAGCATCAAAATAATGAGTTGATTAAATACACACACACATTAGGAGACGTCTGCTTGATATGAGCCTAAACACATATTTGCATCTCTACTCCCATCTTAAATGCCAATTAAATGACAGGGAAGAAAAAAAGGTGTAAACTCCTAAGAACAAAGAAATGGGAAGGGAAAGGAGAGGATGGCGAAGATGAGAGATCAAATTTATATAAAGACATCATGACTAGACAAATATGAAGACATTTTTTATATGGAAAGACACAAAACTGTATTTCCCATGTTCCCTTTCCTAGGAACCTATTAGAAAATGCACTTCTGCAAATGAAAGCACAAACCAGGAATGAAAATATGGCATGCAGAGGGGTGAAGTTCCAATCCAGTGGAGATCTAAAGGGCTCCAGCTGGCCGCTCGGCTGTCACCAGCGGATCCAATCCAGACTGGAGCAGGGCAAGGAGGAAGAGACCAAGAAACAAATGGAACAGGTTGAGTGTTCAGAGCTATATCTGGGAGTTTGAAAACATTATTTCTGGCACGGGATAGATCAGTTGGAAAAGTAAGGGGAAAATAGAACAATAGACACTTAGAAAACTAAGCAAAGAGAAAACACATCATTATTTATTCCATGGCCAGGGAGATAGTTCTAAGAGAAAGAAAATGTAAACATAGAACACAGCTTAGTCCAGAAGGGATGAAGCACATAGTTAAAATCATATAATTGACCAATATTGATTTCACCAAAACATGAGCTAGGACTCTCTTATGGGATTGTATGTTTGGTAAGAACGGTGGGGATTATGTAAGAGCTAAATCATCAAATGCCATAATAAAAAGTCAATAGTTCTAATATCCATCAATCAGTAAATAGCATAATAAGCACACTGTTTAGAAATTTAGAAGTAAATATTACAAGAGCTTACAAGAAATAAAGGCCCCGGTTGCCCCTGTGGCAAAGTTCTGGCCTAAGTACAGAGGCTGGGCAGTGTACTGAACTATTTCTTTCAAAGTCTTTTAGTTCCATTCAAATTTTTATTGTGTACATTTATTATTTTGAATAAAAATTTTCAATATTTAATGTTTTCATTATTTTGGGTTAAAATAGTGTAGAATACAATTAAAACCACCTATTCTTCTGAAGCTGTTTAAAAAAAAAATAGAAATGGAAAGAAAACTTCCAAACTCATTCTATGAGACCAGCATTACCTTGATCCCAAAATCAGAAAAATACCCCACCAAAAAGGAGAATTACAGACCAAGATCCTTGATGAATATGAATGCCAAAATACTCAACAAAATCCTAGCCAATAGGATTCAGCAGTACATTAAAAAGATTATTCACCACGACCAAGTGGGATTTATTCCTGGCATGCAAGGGTGGCTCAACATTCGTGAATCAATCAAGCATGATACATCACATCAATAAAAGAAAGAACAAGAACCATACAATCCTCTCAATTGATACAGAAAAAGCATTTGACAAAATACAGCATCCTTTCTTGATGAAAACTCTTCAAAATATAAGGATAGAGAGAACATACCTGAATATCATAAAAGCCATCTATGAAAAGCCCACAACAAATATCTTTCTCCATGGGGGAAAACTGAGAGCTTTTCCCCTAAGTTCAGGAATACAACAGCGATGTCCACTCTCACCACTGTTGTTCAACATAATACTAGAAGTCCTAGCCTCAGCAATCAGACAACAAAAAGAAATAAAAGGCATTCAAATTGGCAAAGAAGTCAAACCCTCACTCTTTGCAGATGACCTGATATTTTATGTGGAAAACTCAAAAGACTCCACCCCAAAATTGGTAGATTTGATACAGGAATTTGTCAATGTGCTGGATATAAAATCAATGCACAAAAATCAGTTGCATTTCTATACACTAGCAATGAGACAGAAGAAAGAGCAATTAAGGAATCTATCCCAGTCACAACTGCACCCAAAACTATAAGATACCCAAGAAAAAACTTAACCAAAGAGGTAAAAGAACTGTACTCTGAAAACCACAGAACACTTATGAAAGAAATTGGTAATTGTCTTTCTTTGCTTGATTTACTTCACTTAGCAAAATTCCTTCCAAATCATATGTGAAATAGCAGGGAGGACTTTAAGGGAAGGAAGGGAAAACTGAAGGGAGGGAAATCAAAGGGGAAGACAACCCATGAGAGACTGTGGACTCTGGGAAACAAACTGAGGGCTTTAGAGGGGAGGAGGTGGAGCAATGGGGTAGCCAAGTGAAAGATATTAACAAGGCATGTGTTGTAATGAGCACTGGGTGTTATACACAAATAACAAATCATTGAACACTACATCAAGAAAAAAAGTGAGGAAGACACAAAGAAATAGGAAAACATTCCATGCTCATGAATGAGAAGAACAAATACTATTAAAATATCTGTGCTACCCAGAGCAATCTACATATTCAATGCAATCCCTATCAAAATACCATCAACAGTTTTCACAGAGCTGGAAAAAATAATCCTAAAATTATTATGGAATCAGAAAAGACCCCAAATAGCCTGATGAATGCTGAAAAAGAAAACCAAAGGTGGTGGCATCACATTTCCAGACTTCAAGCTCTATTACAAAGCTGTGATCCTCAAGACAGTATGGTACTGGCACAAAAATAGACACATCATTCAAAAGAACAGAATCCAAAATCCAGACATGGACCCTCAATTCTATGGTCAACTAATCTTTGACAAAGAATATCCAATGGAATGGTGTTGGGAACATTGGTCAGCCACAAGTACAAGAATGAAACTGGACCACATTGTTACATCATACACAAAGATAAACTCAAAATGGTTGAAAGACCTAAATGTGAGACAGGAATCAATCAAAATTCTAGAGAAGAACACAGGTAGCAACTTCTTTTTTTTTTTTTAATTTTATTTATTTTTTTCAGTGTTACAAGATTTATTGTTTTGCACTACACCCAGTGCTCCATGAAATACGTGCCCTCCTCAATACCCACCACCAGGCTCGCCCAACCCCCACCCCCCTCCCCTCCAAAACCCTCAGTTTGTTGCTCATAGTCCACAGTCTCTCATGGTTCATCTCCCCCTCTGGAAGCAACTTCTTTAGCCTCGGCCACAGCAACTTCTTGCTAGACACATCCCCAAAGTCAAGGGAAGCAAAAGCAAAAATGAACTATTGGTACTTCATCAAGATAGAAAGCTTTTGCACAGCAAAGTAAACAGTTGACAAAACCAAAAGACAACCTACAGAATGGGAGAAGATATTTGCAAATATCCTATCAGAAAAAGGGCTAGTATCCAAGAATAATAAAGAACTTATCAAACTCAACACACACACAAAACAAGTTATCCAGTCAAGAAATGGGCAGAGGACACGAACAGATATTTTTTCCAAAGAAGACATACAAATGGCTAACAGACACATGAAAAAATGCCCTATATCACTTGACATCAGGGAAATACAAATCAAAACCACAATAAGATATCACCTCACACCAGTCAGAATGCCTAAAATTAACAAGTCAGGAAATAACAAATGTTGGTGAGGATGAGAAGAAAGAAGAACGCTCTTACACTGATGGTGGGAATGCAAGTGGTACAGCCACTCTGGAAAACAGTATGGAGATTCCTCAAGAAGTAAAATAGAGCTACCCTACGACCCAGCAATTATGCTACTAAGTATTTATCCAAAGAATACAAATTTATGACCCAAGGGGTACCTGTATCCCAATGTTTATAGCAGCAACATCCACAATAACCAAACTATGGAAAGAGCCCAGATGACCATCAACAGATGGATGGATAAAGATGATATAATATATTACATCATATATATATATGTGTGTGTGTGTGTATATATAATCATATATATTACATCATATATATATATAGATATATATATATTACATCTTCTTTATCATGCTCCATATATATGTATATATATGTAATATATATAAAGGAATATTATTCAGTCATTGAAAAGGATGAAATCTTACCTTTTTACATCGACTTAGATAGAACTGGAGAGTCATGCTGAGCAAAAAAAATAAATCAGAGAAAGACAATTAACATATGGTTTCACTCATACATGGAATTTAAGAAACAAAATGAAAGGTCATAGGAGAAGCGAGGGAAAAATAAGATGAAATCCAAGAGGAAGATAAACCATAAGAGACTTTTAACTATAGGTAACAAATAGAGTTGAGAGGAGGAGCAAGATGGTGGAGGAGTAGGAGACCGAGATATCATCAGGTCTCAGGAGTTTAGCTGGATAACTATCACACCATTCTGAACACCTACAAACTCAACAGGAGGTAGACGAAAAGAAGAGCAGTAATTCTAGGAACAGAAAATTGAACACTTTCTAGAAGGTAGGACATACAGAGAAGTGAATCCGAAGCAACAGGAAGATAGACCACAGGGGGAGGAGTCAGCTCCCGGCAAACAGTAGAGCAGTGGAGCACAAAATTGGAACTTTTAGAAGTCTGCTCCACTGAGGGACGTCACTCCAGAGGCCAAGCGGGGGTGGGGGATGGGGGTGGAGCCCTCGCAGGGACAGTGTGGTTTCAGGACCATGGGGACACAAAAAGACCAGGGGTGCCTGAGGGTGGCAGAGCTCTCAGGTATTGGAGCAGGGAAGCTGGCTGCAGAGATGGAGCCGAGAAGTGGGCTCACAGCTCAGGATTACCTTAAACCATGATCCAAGTTACAGCTGGGACACTGCTCTTTGAGCAGAGACCCCCAACAAGCAGCAGATCTGGGGAGACCTCCTCCTTCCTCCTCCAGGAGTAGCAGCACAGGAGTACGTGTATGTTCCAGAAATCTCCTGGGTTTGGAGACTCCAAATGGGGCTGTGCACCAGAGACAGAAACACTCGGTCACAGGCTGGGTGAGCTCAGAGTGTGGCCAGAGACCAGGGAGTTGAGAGTGATTGACTGCTTTTTTCTGAGGGTTCATTGAGGAGTGGGAACCTGAGCTGTTGGCTCCTATAGAGCCAGAGATTGGGAAGCCACCATTTTCATTCTTGTCCTCCAAAGCTGTATGGAAAGCATTCAGGAAACAAAAGATACAGAGAATGAAGTCAAGCAAATTACTTAGCCTGGTGCCTGGCAAGTGTGGTGCAACTCCACCTCAGGCAAAGAGGTTTGAAATCACTGCAACAAGCCCCTCCCCCATAAGATCAGCAAGAACATCCAGCCAAGACCAAGTTCACAGATCAATGAGGACTGCAGAACTCCAGAGCTAGGGGAAAGGAACATATAGAATTCATAGCATTGTCCCATGATCCTTTAGTCCTTCAAAGTTAAATGTTTTAAATTTTAGTTTTTTCTTATTCAATTTTTAAAAAATATTTCCTCTATCCTATTTGAACTTTTAAAAACTATTTCATCCTATCAATACCTTTTTAAAAATCTTTTCTAATTTTCATTGTTATAGTCATATTTTATCCCTTCATTGTACTTAACCTCATTTTTTTTATACATACAGGGATTTTTTCCTTAAAATTTGGGATACAATATCTTCTAGTAGATCAAAATATACCCTAAATCTTGTGCATGGCTTTGTTCTAGTCCATAGCCTGATCAAATTCTTTCTTCTTTTTTCTTTTTTCAAGCAACTTCCTATCTTATCAATTCCTTTTTTAGAATCTTCTAAATTTTCATCTTTACAGTCATATTCCATCCCTTATTAGTGTTTATCCTTATTTTTGTGTGTGTGTATATATATATATATGGTTTTTTTCTTCAAAATTTTGGGAAATAGTTTCTTCTAACAGACCAAAATATACCCCAAATCAAGTGTGGGGCTCTGATCTATTCACCAGTCTAATATATCTAATATATATATATATTATATATCTAATATATATAATATATCTAATATATATATATATATATTCTTTTCTTTTCTTCTTTTTCCCCCCTTTCTTCTCTCCCTGGTTGAAGGTCTCTTCTGATTTGGTTAGTGTATATTTTTTGGGGGTCATTGCTGCCCTTTTAGTATTTTGTTCTCTCATTCATCTATTCTTATCTGGATAAAATGACAAGGTGGAAAGACTCACCACTAAAAAAAAAAAAAAGATACCAAGAGGCAGTACCAACAGCAAAGGACTTAATCAATATGGAAATTAGTAATGTGTCAGAAATAGAGTTCAGAATAATGATAATCAAGATGCTATCTGGACTTGAAAAAAGCATGGAAGATATTAGAGAATCCCTTTCTAGAGAAATAAAATCCTTTTTGGGAGAAATCAAAGAATTAAAATCTAACCAAGTTGAAATCAAAAAAGCTATTAATGAGGTGCAATAAAAAATGGAGGCTCTTAAAAAAAATGGAGGCTCTTACTGCTAGGATAAATGAGGCAGAAGAGAGAATTAGTGATCTAGAAGACAAAATGATGGAAAGTAAAGAAGCTGAGAAAAAGAGAGACAAACAATTACTGGACCACGAGGGGAGAATTTGAGAGATAAGTGATAACATAAGATGAAACAATATTAGAATAATTGGGATCCCAAAGGAAGAGAAAGAGGGACAGAAGGTATATTGAAGAAAATTATTATAGAGAATTTCCCTAATTTGCCGAAGAGAACAAGCATCAAAACCTAAGAGGCACAGAGAACCCCCCTCAAAATCAATAAAAATAGGTCTACATCCTGTCATCTAATCGGAAAACTTACAAGTCTTAGTGACAAAGAGAAAATCCTGAAAGCAGCTCAGGACAAGAGGTGTGTAACATACAATGGTAGAAATATTAGATTGGCAGCAGACCTAGCCACAGAGAGCTGGCAGGCCAGAAAGGACTGGCATGATATAGTCAGAGCACTAAATGAGAAAAACATGCAGCCAAGAATACTAAATCCAGCTAGGCTGTCACTGAAAATAGATGGAGAGATAAAAAGCTTCCAGGAAAAATGAAAACGAAAAGAATTTACAAGCACAAAACCAGCCCTATAGGAAATATTGAAAGGGATCCTTTAACCAAAGAGAGAGCCTAAAAGTAACATAGACCAGAAAAGAAAGAGACAATATACAATAACAGTCAGCTTACAGACAATACAATGGCACTAAATTCATATCTTTTAATAATTACCCTGAATGTAAATGGGCTAAATGCCCCAATCAAAAGCCACAGGGTATCAAAATGGATAAAAAACGAGACTCATTGATATGCTGTCTACAAGAAACTCATTTTAGGCCCAACGACATCTCCAGATTTAAAGAGAAGAGGTGGAAACTGAGAGCTTTTCTGCTGAGGTCAGGAACACAGAAGGGATGTCCACTATCTCCACTGCTATTCAATATGGTACTAGAAGTCCTAGCCTCAGCAATCAGACAACAAAAAGAAATAAAAGTCATCTGAATCAGCAAAGAAGTCAAACTCTCACTCTTTGCAGATGATATGATACTTTATGTGGAAAACCCACAAGACTGCACTCCAAAACTGCTAGAACTCATTCAGGAATTCAGTAAAGTGTCAGGATATAAAATCAATGTACAGAAATCAGTTGCATTTCTATCCACCAACAGCAAGACAGAAGAAAGAGAACTTAAGGAGCCAACCCCATTTACAATTGTACCCAGAACCATAAGATACCTAGGAATAAACCTAACCAAAGAGGCAAAAAAATCTGTACTCAAAAAACTATAAAGTAGTCATGAAAAAAATTGAGGAAGACACAAAGAAATGGGAAAAACGTTCCATGCTTATCGATTGGAAGAACAAATATTGTGAAAATGTCTATGCTACCTAGAGTGATCTACACATTTAATGCAACCCCTATCAATTTAATGCAATACCATCAATTTTTTTTCAAAGAAATGGAACAAATAATCCTAAAGTTTATATGGAAGAAAAAAAGACTCCAAATAGCCAGAGGAATGTTGAAAAAGAAAACCAAAGTTGATGGCATCACAATTTTCAAGCTCTATTACAAAGTTGTAATCATCAAGACAGTATGGTACTGGCACAAAAAACAGACATATAGGTCAAAGGAACAGAACAGAGAGCCCAGATATGGACCCCCAACTCTATGGTCAACTAATCTTCGACAAATCAGGAAAGAATTTCCAGTGGAAAAAAGACAGTCTCTTCAAAAAAATGGTGTTGGGAAAATTGGACAGCCACAAGTACAAGAATGAAACTGGACCCTATCCTTACACCACACACAAAAATAGACTCAAAATGGTTGAAAGACTTCAATGTGAGATAGAAATCCATCAAAATCCTTGAGAACATAGGCAGCCACCTCTTTGACTTCAGCCACAGCAACTTCTTCCTAGAAACATCTCCAAAGCCAAGGGAAGCAAGGACAAAAATGAACTATTGGGACTTCATCAAGATCAAAAGCTTTTGCACAGCAAAGGAAACAGTCAACAAAACCAAAAAACAACTGACAGAATGGGAGAAGATATTCACAAATGACCTATCAGATAAAGGGTTAGTATCCAAAATCTAAGAAGAACTTCTCAAACTAAACACCCAAAGAATAAATAATCTAATCAAGAAATGCGCGGAAGACATGAACAGACATTTCTTTAAAGAAGACATCCAAATGGCAACAGACACGTGAAAAAGTACACAACATCACTTGACATCAGGGAAATACAAATCAAAACCACAATGAGATACCACCTCACACCAGTCAGAATGGCTAAAATTAGCAAGTCAGGAAATGACAGATGTTGGCAAGGATGGGGAGAAAGGGGAACCTTCCTACACTGTTGGTGGAATGCAAGCTGGTACAGCCACTCTGGAAAACAGTACGGTGGTTCCTCGAAAAGTTGAAAATAGAGCTACCCTATGGCCCAGCAATTGCATTACTGGGTATTTACCCTAAAGACACAAATGTTGTGATCCGAAGGGGCACATGCATCCGAATGTTTATAGCAGCAATGTCCACATTAGCCAAATTATGGAAAGAACCTAGATGTCCATCAATAGAAGAATGGATAAAGATGTGGTGTGTATACACACACACACACACACACACACACACACACACACACACACACACAATGGAATACTATGCAGCCATCAAGAGAAATGAAATCTTGCCATTTGCAACAACGTGGATGGAACTAAAGGGTATTATGCTAAATGAAATAAGTCAGAGAACAACAATTATCATATGATCTGTCTGATACAAAGAATTTGAGAGGCAGGGCAAGGGGTTGTGGGGGGCGTGGGGGACTGAAATGAAACAAGATGGGATCAGGACAGAGACAAACCATAAGAGACTCCTAAACTCGTGAAACAAACTGAGGGTGGCTGGGAGGTAGGGGATAGGGATAGGGTGGCTGGGTTATGAACATTGGGGAGGGTATGTGCTATGGTAAATGCTGTGAAATGTGTAAGCCTGATGACTCACAGACATGTACCCTGGGGCAAATAATACATTATATGTTAATTTTTAATAAATAAATACATACATAAATAAATAAATATTAAAAAAGAAAAAAAAGAGAAGAAAAGATGGAATATGTAGCTATCACTAAGCAACATTACTGATGGTAGAAACAACCTGACTGATAACCGCATCAGGACCAGGAACATGTGAACCCCTGACAGAAAGCCACATCCTTAGACTTCCCTCAGTGCAATGAGGGTGCAAGCCTTCGCAGGAACACTGAAAGCTACTTGAATGGCTCTTATGAAGAATGATGCTCCAGAGTCAGGGCACCCCCACACCTGCCAATGAGGTCTGTCTCTTTGCACCCGAGGCATTACCTGGGGCAGAGAAGCTAGCTCCTTATGTCCACTGGGCAGACCTCTGGATGCCCATCAAGAGGGGAGCCGAAGGGGCTCCTGGGTGGCTCAGTGGGTTAAGGCCTCTGCCTTCAGCTCAGGTCATGATCTCAGGGTCCTGGGCTAGAGCCCTGCATCAGGCTCTCTGCTCGGCAGGGAGCCTGCTTCCCCCCCTCTCTCTGCCTGCCTCTTTGCCTACTTGTGATCTCTCTCGCTGTATTAATTAACCAATTAATTAATTAATTAAAAAGAAGGGGGTCTGAAACTACCCTGCCAGCAACCTCTGTCTCTTGCACTATGCACTCACGAGCAGACTAATCTTTGAGAGTCTGAATATTTATCTGGCTCCATGAAGAGACCCTGGTGGTTTTGTATCAAGGCACTGAAGTATCTAGTTTATACCAAACAGGAATTCACATAGACACCAGTGGTGGTTTCCGAGTTGTCTACCCATTTTAAAAGCCCAGTGAACACAGATCAAAAATATTAAGCAACTAAGCTCTCAAGTAGCTCAAATAGGTGTCTAGGTGTGACTGTACAGAAAAAAAAAATCAGCTCAAATATTCCATGGGATCATGCTGAAGATTCAATGTGTTCCAGGAGCTTCAAAGGATACTGCAAGGCAGAAGAGTCAGCCTCTTTATTTGAAGCTCAATATTCAATCCAAGTGGAGAAGCCAGGTATGAAATATATCCCATATACGTTATCTCCAACACCTAGAAATTGCAGAATTGAGTTATTCTGGCCCACTCCCAACATTTCATTTCTGCTGGTGTTTCATTTTAGTCACATGAGGTGGTAGAAATAGCCTGGATGAGAAATCAGAAGACCTGCCTGGACAAGCGCCTTATATTAGGTGTCTGGTATAACCTCATCCAGTAAATACTTGTTAAATGAAGAAATGAATAAGCCTTTATGAACCCTCAGTTACTTCCTCTGTAAAATGAAAATATCTACCTCATCTATTTTGGAAAATTGTTTTCAAATGAGATAATGTATGTGAAAGCTCTTCGTGAACTGTAGAGCACTGAATAATTAATAGTACAAAGGTATTTTGAAGGGATTCCTTTCATTACTGAGTAATAAGAGAAAGGTGCATCTTGAAGCAGGTCTTTTTTTTTTTCCCCAAGCATGTTTATTTTATTTTTTCAATGTTACAAGATTTATTCTTAAAGCACGTCTTAAGACTAACAACCCACATAGTTCTCTGGTGGGAAGGAGATAATGCTACTGTCAAGCACAAGCACAGTGGAGATCTGGTCTCAATAGAAATGGATTCTTACCTTATTGCCCTTTTTGCCTACTGAGTATATGAAACTTGAGTAGGTTTATGTTTCAATTCCATCTTCCAAATTATGTCTACAAGGCTTCACCTTGCTCACTCAGCACAAGTTTAGAAAATATTTCAGTGTCACTCCTTACAATACACTAAATTACATGGACTTAGGTATTACCTGTAATAGGATATTAATTTTTAATTACATGCAAAAAATTTACAGCAACATCATATGCATAAGGTTATAATTTTGCAGAGATGATTTCTTAATAAAGAAAAGTCTTCTTTGAAATCATTAATTGGTTTAGGAAATGAGTGCCCATTCAATTTAACAAAAATTCACTGAACACTATGTATGTGGCACTTTTCTATGTTTGGGTGCTAGTGCTGGGTGATGCTGCTAGGTGGTGGATACTGGTGCTGTACTAAGTGCAAGGTGCTGGTGCTAGGTGCTAGGTACTGGTACTGGTGCTGGGTACTGGTAAAGGCAACAATGATGTTTCTATCCTCAAGAATCTTTTACCCTAAAAACATGCAAATAATCTATCAATATGACATCTTGATAAAAAGTAATTGTATGAGTAACACAGAACAGTGAGGAAAAATCACTATTACTAATGAGAATCAAGAAAAGCTACCTCTTAGCTGAGCCCTGAAGAACAAGAATGAATTTTCAAGATGAAGAAAAACAAAACCCAAAAGGAACAACACCCACAAAGATGGGGATATAGAAGGGCACACCATGCTAGTGAAACAGTGTGTGATAATAACATAAACTCTATATCAGAATGTGTGTGAGGTAAACATAGAAAGTGAGTTTACAGTTTGAGTAACATGCTAAGAAGTGTGGAGTGTTCTATTGACACCAAAAGCACTGTGGAATGTCAAGAGTGGAAGAACATGGCAGAGCTAAGTTGGAACTCCAGTCTACTCATCAAATTCTTCCTGATTGAGTATCTTCACCATTCAAAGTCCTCCCTTTCAGGTTTCACTGAAACATCACAGCCTCAATGTGGTCCTTGAACCCTATGGCCTGGTTTTACTTGCTGTTCACCCACTTTCAGAGCACCCAGACCTTCCTTGTGATTGTGTGTTCGATATTTCTCTTCTCTGCCAGGGTCCCATGCAGGTCCTACAACAGCCATGTCTGGCATGTCTCTAGAGCCTCACACCCCTATGGATACTCAACAAATGTTTGTTGAGTGAATGCAATGAATGAGTCATCCAATACATAGTTGAAAAGGGCCTGCATAAGGGCATTTAAAAGACCGAGAACAGAGATAGGAGAGAAATCAGAAGAAAGAATCAAGATAGTGGTTGATGGGGGTTGGGAGATCTGCCTAAAGATAATGAGGTTTCAAGCCAGTGACTGGAAGATTGTCTGGGCCATTACCTGAAAGAGAGAACTCAAAAGGAAGGGTGGAATGGGGGTAGTTTTCAAACAACATTTCTTACAGTATTTACTCATCACCATGCTTTTTCCTTTCTCCTTCCTGCATTTTCTTGCTATGTAATGAAATTTAGCATCATAAATAATATTTCCTTATTCCCTACTTTACTGGAAAACTAGCACACGTGGGACAGACTGAGTCAAACCCATTGTTTTCCATTTGTCACAGGATATTATTTCCCCTGTTCAAATAAGCAAATGATGGCTTCCAAGTTTGTAATGACCTGTTAGAAAGGATATTACAGTTTGATGCCAGCCAAATACAAGGGTGTTAGTTATGGGTGATTGATGCTAAGCTGTTTTTCTGACACCAGCTGGACAGAAACAGGTCAAAGACATAATCCATGTCACCTCCCTTAAGACTAAGAGGGATATTGATCCTTCCAGTCAAGTAAGTAAGATTATGTGGTTGATTCTTGTAACTATGCAAAGTTTCTTGTTAAATATTAAACAAAAGAAATAGTGGGACACTATCTTGCTTAATCAATTAAGATAGAGGATTCCATCTGCCTGGATAATCAGCTATGGAGTTTTGACACAGGTGCCTAGGAAGATAAAATAGCTTAAACTTTGGGTCAAAGTTTGACCACTGGACACAGATAGGGCCAGTCCATTGAAGCAAAGGCTGAAGGTAGGTTGGATTCTACAAATAACATATCTTGGATCTCAGCTCTTTTCTGAATAAGGGTATAACTGTTTAGTAGATGAATAACTGTGTCCAAGTCCTCTTTGGTTCTCATAAAAATAATGCTTTGAGAAACCTAGACATGCAGATGTGGAGAATGAGAGCTGAGAGAGAAGTTCTAAAACAAACTCTTTCAGGGACCACTTGCTTCCCATTCTTTGTTGATTTGCCATAAAAATATGAAACCTTGGGGCACCTAGATGGCCCATTCAGTTAAATGTCTGCCTTCAGCTGGGGTCATGATCCCAGGGTCCTGGGATGGAGCACTGCATCAAGCTTCTTGCTCAGCAGGGAGCCTGCTTCTCCCTCTGCCTGCATCTCCCCCTGCTTGTGCTTTCTCTCTCCCCCTGTCAGATAAATAAAATATTTTTTAAAATATGAAACCCCTAAACCTTCTACCTGACCACAACATAGAAATTATAAGTGAATAAGCCTGTTTGTGGAAGCCAGAACAGCTTTTGACATAAAGATAGGTAGATCAAACAAAGATGAGGGAGGCTGGAAGTCAAAGAGCTATAGTTTAATGTTCCAGCAGGGCTGGTCCCATCCACTTACTCACTCACTTATTCATGCTCTATGGCCCGGGTACCATGTCAGGTCTGGAACACAGTGAGTGTTCATTTATTTGTTGAATGAATGAAAAAGAAAATTACTACAGGAAGCAATGTAATAAAGAACACATTTACGAAGATAATTATTTAAATATTTAATTTTTTTTTAAGATTTTATTTATTTATTTGACAGAGAGAGATCACAAGTAGGCAGAGAGGCAGGCAGAGATAGAGGAGGAAGCAGGCTCCCTGCCAAGCAAAGCCCAATGCGGGGCTCAATCCCAGGATCTGAGATCATGACCTGAGCTGAAGGCAGCGGCTTTAACCCCCTGAGCCACCCAGGTGCCCCTAAATATTTAATGTTTTGTTTGTAAGTAAATGTTATTAATTACAGAATATGATTCTGTGAGTTAATGTAAAATCCTAAGCTAAAGAACCAAAGGGCTTTTTAAAAAATTAATAGACCCTTTTTTAGGGCAGTTTTAAGTTTGCAGAAAAATTGAGCAGAAAGTAGAATTCACAACTGCCCCCAACTCCCCTGTATATATAATTTCTCCTATTATTAATATTTTGCTTTAGTACGGTATGTTGGTTAAAATCAGAGAACCTAAACTGACATATAATTACCACCCAAAGTCCACAGTTTACATAAGGGCTCACTCTTGGTATTGTACATCAGACGTGTTTTGACAAATGTATAAGGATATGTATTTACCATTATAGTATCATATAGAATTATTTCACTGCCCTAAGAATCCCTTGGGCTTTACCTATTTGCCCTTTCTTCTCCCTAAACTCTGGATCTTTTAACCACTGACCTTTTAACTGTCTCCATAGTTTTGTCTTTTCCAAAATGTCATATAGTTTAGAATCATATAGCATGTAGCCTTTTCAAATTGGTTTCTTTCACTTTGTAATATGCATTTAAGTTTCCTCCATTTTTTTCATGACATTTCATCTATTTTAGCACTAAATAATATTCACTTGTCTGGAGACATTATGTTCATTCACCTACTGAAGGACATCTTGCTTATTTCCAAGTTTTGACAGTTTGAATAAAAATACTATAAACACCTGTGCATAGGTTTTTGTGTGGACATGAGTTTTTAGCTCTTTTGGGTAAATACCAAGGAGTGCAATTGCTAGACTGTATGGTAATACAATGTTTAGTTCTGTAAGAACCTGCCAAACTGTCTTCCAAAGTGGCTGCACCATTCTGCATTCCCATCAGTGAGGAGTGAGTGTTCTTCTTGCCCCATGTCCTTGCCAGTGTTTGGTCCTTTCATTACTGTGGATTTTAGCCATTCTAATAAAGGTATAGTGGTATCTCATTGTTGTTTTAATTTGCATTTCCTGATGATATATGATGTGGAGCATTGTTTTGTATGCTTATTTGCCATGTATATATCTTCTTTGGTGAGGTATTTTGTTTATATCTTATGCCCATTTTAAAAATAGAGTTTTTTGTTTTCTCATTGTTGAGTTTTAAGAATCTGTGCATATTTTGTATACCGGTCTTTTATCAGATATGTGCTTTGCAAATATTTACTTCCAATCTTTGGCTTGTCTTTTCATTCAGTTTTTTATTTTAATGAAACTCAACTTACCAATTTTTTCTTTCATGGATTGTGCTTTTTGTATTGTATCTAAAAATCATCATCAAACTGAAGATTTCCTCTAGATAATCTCCTATACTATCTCATTTTTTAAATTAATCTCTACACCCAGTGTGGGTCTCAAACTCACAATCCCAGCATCAAAAGTCACATGCTCTACCAACTGAGCCAGCCAAGCATCTCCCAGAGTAGGTTTTGTATTTTCTTTATTCACCCTGATAGTCTCTGTCTTTTAATTGGTCTATTTAGGCCATTCACATTTAAGTTGATGTTGGTATAGTGGATTTAATATATAATATTTGTAACTATTTCTGTTTATTACCTTTGTTTTTGTTTTTGATCTTTCACTCTTTTCCTGTCTTCTTTTGTTTTAATTGAGCATTTTATATGTTTGCATTTTTTCTCTTCAGGATGTAATTATACTTCCTTTTTTGTTTTTTTTTAGTGATTGCTCTTAGGTGTGCAAATTTTCAACTACTATAAGTAAACTTTCAAATAACCATTTCAACTATCTACTTCATGAATAATTCACATACCTGATATCAGAGTATTACACATTATCATCAGATCGTCATATCGAGTATTACACAGAATTGTTACACATTTCACTTATATATAACTGAACAATTTTTGCAATTATTATTTTGAGCAAACTTTTCTTAGATCAATTAAGAATAATAAAAATAAAATATCAAATTTTACCCTCATTTTTTCCTTTTACCCTCATTTATGTCTTCTATAATGTCTCTTCCATTCTTTATGTAGATCCAGGTTCTGGTCTATATCATCTCCCTTCTCTGTGAAGAATTTCTTTTAACATTTCTTGCAAAGAAGACTTACTGTTGACAAATTCTCTCAATTTTTGTTTGTCTGAGAAAGTCTTTATTTCTTTTACTTTGTTTTTGTTCTTTTTCCTCCACTTTAAAATATTTTTATTTTTTGTGATAAGTTATACATCTATACAGTGTGATAAAATATACATGATATGAAACTTATAGTTTAAGCATTTTTAAGTGTACATCTCAGTGGCATTCAGTATATTCATATTGTAGCTCAGTCATTCTCTTCTCCTCATCCATATTCATAATTGTTTCATCTTCCCAAACTGAAACTCCCATACCCATTAAACAATAACTTCTTCCACCCATCTCCTGACAACCACCATTCCACTTCCTATCTCTATTAATCTGACTACTCTAGGTGCCTCATAAAATGGGATCAGAAAGTATTTGTATTTTTCCTTTGCTTTTGCAGGATTTCATTGATAGAGAATCCCAGTTTGGTCAGTTTTTTTTCTTTCAACACTTTATTTCATTCCATCCACCCTCTTCTTGCCTGCATAGTTTCACAAGAGATGTTTGAAGTAATTCTTATTCTTATTCCTCTCTAAATGAAGTAAGTATATTTCCTCTGGCTTCAATAAAGATTTTCTCTTTTCATTGATTTTCTGTGATTTGAATACAATATGCCTAGATGTAAAATTTTTTAAAGATTTTATTTATTTATTTGACAGAGAGAAAGATCACAAGTAGGCAGAGAGGCAGGCAGAGAGAAAGGAGGAAGCAGGCTCCCTGCTTAGCAAAGAGCCCCCATGCAGGGCTCAATCCCAGGACCCTGAGATCATGACCTGAGCTGAAGGCAGAGGCTTTACCCCACTGAGCCACCCAGGCACCCCCTAGATGTAAATTCATTTTTTTTCTTCTTTTTCTTCTTCTTTCTTGTATTTAAGAATTTACATCTAGATCATGGATCATGGATCATGATCTAGATGTAAATTCTTAAATACTTATCTTGCTTTGTATTCTGTAATCTTCCTACATCTGTGGTTTAGTCTCTATCATTAACTTTGAGAAATTCTCAGTCATTATTACTTCAAATATTTCTTCTTTTCTCTTTCTTCTCCTTCTAGCATTCCAATTACATATATGGTACAATTTTTGTAATTATTCTATAGTTCTTGAGTATTCTGTTCTTTCCTTTAATTTTCTTTTTTTTTTTCTCCTTGTTTTTTTAGTTTGGGAGGTTTCTATTGACATATCTTTAAGCTTTCTGATTCCTTCCTGAGCCATGACCAGTCCAATTATGCACCCATCAAAGGTATTCTCTAGTTCTTTTGCAGTGCTTTTGATCTCTAGAATTGTATTTTATTTTTTTCTTAAAGTTTCCATTTCTTTGCTCACATTACCCATCTGTTCTTACATGTTGTCCACTTTCCAACAGAACCCTTAGCATATTAATCAGTTGTTTTAAATTTTTAGTCTAATAATTCCAAGTCTCTGCCATATCTGAGTCTGGTTCTGATATTGCTTTGAATCTCAGACTGTCTTCTGTGCCTTTTAGCATACCTTACGATTTTTTGTTGAAAACCAGACATGATGTATTGGGTAAAAGGAACAGTATTGGCTCTAGCAGCAAACTTTTGCTCTTTGAAAGCTATGATTCTCTGCGTCTTCTTCCCTCTCCAGTTTGGGAGCAGTGGTTTCTTTGTGACCTCAACTCTCTGATGGATCTAAGAGGAGTTGTTGATTTTCAGTTTGTTTAACTTTTTTCTTTTTGTCAGAACAAAAGTGATGACTTCCAAGATCTCTTCATGTTGGACCAGAAACCAGAAGTCTCTAAAGGACTTTTAGAATGCCAAAGAACCTTTTAGATATCTCATACATTCAATGAACATTTATGAAGCACTACTGGGTGAGATACTATACCCAACCTGCACCCCATACCTAAATGTCCAGCCTCTCCCGGACACCTAGGAGACTTGCCTATGTGAGACCTCCAATTTCTAGAGACCATGTACATGGGATTGGTAGGAAAGTATAAAACAAAAGAAGGAAGAGCTTTTAGTGTGGAAGAGAATCAACACTACCTAGAGTTTTAGTCTAATCCTTTCATAAAATTATAGCTAACCTCATGGATTATGGAAAACTGGCTATTCAACAATAAACCTTTTCCAGCTTCCTTGTATCTTACTCTTCCTAAAGTTTATTCTTCCCAACTTTCCCACAGAGAAAAAGAGAGATGCAACATCATGTGAGTCTGTACTTGTTTTAATATTCTAGAATCAAGTCAGTTAGAAGATCTTCTTTCCTGGTAGTTCTTCTCATCTGAGAAGAAATGGATGAGCTGCTGACCAAATCCAAAAAGAGGTATAATCCCATGTCCTGGGTTGCAATGGCAGTTCAATGCTGCCCAATATTAGGCACAAACATATTGTCACCTCTCAGTAACTAACATGAATGGAAGAACATACATATTATAACAGAATAGAATACAAAATAATGGGTCATCCAATGCACAGATGGAACACAAAGCTGTGGGATGAAACTATGCACTAATTCAAAATAATTTAACTCACAGAGATTCAAAATAAATTAAAATTTTACTTTTTCACTGCTTTAGAGAAGAGATTTGCTAACAAATTAACAGTGTAAAACTTCTTTGGAAAGTATTAAACTGGAGAACAAACCCAAAATCTTTTTAAAGCATCTATGTGTATAAAAATGATGGTGATAGAAATGTTTGCATCAATTTCCTAAGAACTTCTATTAGGCAATACAGTTTTGTTTAATCCTATTTTCCAATATATTCTTAAAAGCAATGGCTGTATCTCTTTGTAAGTACTTTAGAAACTTTCAAATAATACAGAATGGGAAGAAAGATATTAGGCTCAATTGATGAAGATTTCTATATATTAACATAGGAAATAAGGGTCATTTATAACAACTTATAATATTTCCAAATAAATAAAGTGATACAGCAAGGACCCAACCAAGTAAGAATGGGCCAACTTTCTACCTTACTTCCACATGAGAGCTGCCCTTTTATTCTTTATTTTCCCTAAAAGCTGCTTTATTCTTTTCACATTTCATTTCTCAAACTGAATTATTTCATTCTAAGTAGTAGAACTAACTAGGAACAAAACAGGATGAGCTAGGCAGGATTGACCATGACAGGAGAAGTTCTCCAGAATATTAAACCACCTAAATCTTTACAGTGACAGATATGCAGTTTTAAATCAGCCAAATCTAAATGAAATAGAAGGGATAAAGAGATTCTGAGAAATATGTTTCAATAAATGAGGGCAAAATAAACCCATGAGGCAGCTTTGGGCCACAAGTTTTTTCCCCAGCTTCTTTCAAATGTTCCTCTGGACATTCTAAAGTCTCCCTGCAATGTCTTCAAGCTCAAAGACAACCCGGACGCTTATGAGCACAGGAGGCAGGAGCACTCCAGAAAGCCTGTTCCAAAGAGCCCAGGCACAACAGGGAGCCTAGAAACAAATGGGGTCACCAAGCCTCAAATAAGCACCATCCCAGCTGAGATTATAGAAGCTGTTTCTCCAAACTCACATTGCAACAACACCATCAAATTACAACCTGGCAAGACAAGAATGAACCAGGCAAAGGTGGGGGAATGTGACACAAAAGCAATTTGTCAACTGTTGACATTTTTTTGTTGAGTGAGAAATGTATTGAAATGGAGTGAGGCAAAGTTTGAGATATTATTACATTCCAGGCACTGTGATTGTCCTTTCATACACATGGTCTCATTTAAGACCCGAACAATACTGAGATGCTAAAATATCCCCCACTTTACTGAGGAGGAAAGAAGAATAAGACAGAGAAGAAGAAAGAGAGGAAAGGGGAGAAATCAGCTTTCAGTGAGCAGCTGCCTAGGTGCCAGGTCTTGTCAGGAACTTTCACCTATTATCATTTCATCTTTACATTTTTAAGATGGCAAGCTCACTTGTCCAGGATTCATTAACAATTAAAGCTGGGGCTGGGGCTGTAGTTGGGTTTCCCAAAGCCAGGATAGCATAGAGAGCACTCAGAAGCCTGACTAGTCAGCTGACACCTCACCCCACAGCTTTGCACTGAAAAGCAGAAAGGCAGTGAAAATCACTATTGGAGTAGTGATGAAATACAATGTTGAGGGAGAGGTAAAATTAGAGGCAAGAGAGAGCAGATGAGTGGAGGCTAAGGGGAGCTTCCAGGAGGGCACATTCAAAGGTAGCAGCCTGTAGGGAACAATTATAAAGTTGGAGACTGAATGATACTTGATCTGAATCTTAGTTCTGGCACCTAGCTGGGAGGTGTCTTAAGTCGCAAGTGCCTCCATAGGGACAGTATTACCTGCTTTGTGGGACTCTTGGAAGGTGGAGATAATGCCTGTTCCATGATGTTTATTAACATGACAAAAACATTATTTTTTCATCCTTGGAGTATGGCTGGATTTGGCTGGGAAGCAGAAAGAGGGACCGCATTGCTATTGCTGGAACTTTTAGGAAGCAAGAAAGTAGAGAGATCATGGGGCCTTCTTTCCCATCCTCTTGCATTTCCTCTAATCTCACCCAGAACTCAGAATGTCTTCTCTGAGGCAATACTTAAGCTCAGCTGAAAATGTTTTCTGATTTGCTGCAAGCTGAGTTAGGAACCCCACAGCCAAGTACTCTTGTCCCCAAGTGATGGAACTTGTGTGGACAAACCACACTACAAAAACTCGAGATCTCAAGTACCTGTCACAGAGAAGCCTCACTGACCTTGATCATCTGCCAGAGAAGTTAGAAAGACTGTTACTGGAAAAAGCCCACTTGGAAACTACTAAGTAGAGTTGAGAGTAGACCTAAAATAAATTGTCTGTTTTTATTTCACTGTCACAGTTAATGTGAATTTACTCGTGTGGCCTTCTAATATTCCATGGTAAATTCCTTAACTCCTATCTCCATGCCCTCAACTTGAAAAACTGGTCATGTGCTACATTCACCTCAGGTCCTGGCCCAGAAACCTTCAGCTGGTAACACACCCAGACTGCAACGGTTATGTGTCATGTCAGGAAACATATTTTGCAGAATGGTCATGGAAAAAAAGCAAACAAACAAAACTCTATATAGGAAGTTCATTGCTTCAGAAGGGTACATTTGTAGTTAATTCAACACCTTATCAGCAGGCAATTCCTTCTTTCCCAAAGGGAATGTTCCTAGAAAAATGTCTCCAATATAGTCCTAATTATTTTTACAGAAAGAAGGAAGAAAGGCATACCCTCCAATATCCCTAGTGTCTTCTAGTTTATTTTTTAATCTTTATTTTTCTTACAATCAGTATATCACATATTCATCGTGGGGAGGGGAGGGAGTAAAATTACTTGTTAAAATCACCTCAGACAGGATAACAAATAATTGTTAATTTTCTGTGGTCGTTTCTTTTCACTTGCATGGCAGACATTAAATTAGGGTCTTAACAAGTCTCCTCTGCATTCAAAAGCCTCTACTTTGCTCCCATGCTCTTGGCCTGTTTATGGTACTTGTTGCCTTTGACCACTCTTATCATAGCCCTCAGTGCTGTACCGCACTTGCTTATCTACTGGGAGGCTCCTCAGCTCCACTGTTAGCCCTTGAAGGAGAAGTAACCGTGTCTACTGTGGTGGCCCTAAAGCTTTGCTCCCTTTGGTAGGGTTTCATCTGCTGGGAGGAAGACTGAATCACCTGTGATATTTAATTTTATCCATCAGCTGGGCTAGACTACAGGGCCCAGGTGTTTGGGCAAACAATCTAAATTTTTGTTTTTGTTTTTTAAGATTTTATTTATTTATTACAGAGAGAGCACAATCCGGGGAGGGGCAGAGGGACAAGCAGATTTCCCGCTGAATGGGGAGCCTGATACAGGGCTCCATCCCAGGACCATGAGATCATGACCTGATCTGAAATCAGATGCTTAACTGACTGAGCCACCCAGCTGCCCCAAACATGAATCTAAATGTTCTGTTAACGTATTTTTTAGATGTGATTAACAGTTAAACCATAGACTGAGTAAAGTAGATTACCCTTCATAATGTGGCTGGGTCTCCTAATCCAATCAGTTGGTCTTCTTGAAAAGACCAATGTCCCTCAAAGAGAGAAATCTGCCTCCAGACTGTCTTCAGACTCAAGTTGCAATATCAGCTCTCCCCTGGGTCTCCAGTCTGCTGGACTGCCTTGAAAATTTTGGACTTGTCAGCCCCCACAATCATGTGAACCAATTCCTAAAATAAATGTATGTATGTATATACACATAAATATATATACACACACACACACACACACACACACACATAAATGCATGTATACACATATATATAAACTATTGATTCTGTTTTCTTGGAGAATACTGATTAATACAACACCTCCTGAATACTCTGTCCCCACCCAGTCAGCTACACCACTATACTCTTCCCCTACTTGGGTAACCTCCTGTCTCTCCATTTCTGTATTTTCTCTCCTGTTATTGGCTCCCATTCCTCTTTCCTGCAGTCTCAATGTTTATACCTCCACCTTCTCTCCCACCCAACTCCTTCTTTTATAGAATTCACTCTTCCAAGAGGTGACTCAATTCCACTTTAACATGATTGATTTACTCCATCTATTATAGGGAAGCAGCAGACATGGTTTGTGCCTTAGGTAGGTGGTACTGAGGGTGGGGAAGGGGCAATGATACAAAGATAAGTAAGGCATGGGTTCTGTCCTGAAATGTGTTAACAGTTAAGGAAATAATTGCAAGAGAGGTAATAGGTCCATATACAACTGCAGCATAGGGAGAGCTGCACATAGAGCATAGGGGCAGGACCAAGGAACTGGGGAGAGTCCATGAAGGAAGATCCCTCTCCGGGAGTAAATGGGGAGAAACAAGGTTCAAAGAACAATTGCAGAAAAGCATGTCCATGAAGGACGGATAGGATTTTTACCTCAGTTGGGAAAAGTACAGGACAGTTTGGAAAACACCAAGTAAACAGGAGTGAACAGAGAGTCAGAAACAAGACTGAATTCCCAGATCTAGGGTTTCATTTCCAACATTCAGCCATACTTCACCAATAACGTTTCACCAACACCCCACAGTCAGCCTCACCAGACATCACTCACTCCCAAGGCAGCTTCCTTTGCCAACATCTCTTTTTGTCAATGGAAGAGAAATATGATTCTCTAGATCATTCAAGCTCAAAACTGAACCTCTGGACTCAGCTTTTTTGCCCCAGTGGTAATTATGTTACCAACGTTTCTCAACTCAACAGACCTTCAGTCTGTCTGCCATCCAGATAGCACCTGGCCAGGAGTCCTTTGACCTCTGCTTGACTTCTCCCCTCATAGAAACCCACTGCCTGCCCATTTCGTTTAGTTTGTAAATGTCTCCTGTAAAGAAATGTGTCAGCTCCCACTGGGTGAGATCAACAGCTTAGAAAAGAGGGAAGAAGTATCTGCCTCACTGAGACACCGAACTATTGATAGTGCCCAAAACTAAAATGGCTGTTGGGCAGTCACATCGCACTAACTCATAATGAACACGCACTTCATTAAAACTGCCAGATTCAGTTCACACCAAGTGGCAACGTATGCTTTCTTTCTCATTTCATAGCTAGTTTAAATTATTTTTCCTGACTGATAACCCCTAGCATGCACTTTGGCTCTGCCTGACCACGTATTCCTAACACAAGCACTCCACTCCAGCCAGGCCAGCCAGTCCCTGTCCCCCACCTGCCATCACATGAACACACCACATTCATCCCTGCTGCTTCACACTCATGGCTGCCTGCAGACTGTCCCAATTGCTCTGTGCTCCCCTGCCTAGGCCATGAAACTAAGCGAAGGTATGTGGTAACTCTCTTTGAAATTTTTGGTTGATATTTGATTCAAAAATTTGAAAATTTTGGTACTATCTTTGAAATTTTTCTATAAATCCCAAACTGCTCTAAAATAAAAGGTTTATTATAAAAAAAATAAAAGGACCGGGGCGCCTGGGTGGCTCAGTCGTTGAGCGTCTGCCTTCGGCTCGGGTCATGATCCCAGAGTCCTGGGATCGAGCCCCACATCGGGCTCCTTGCTCTACGGGAATCCTACTTCTCCTGCTACCATTCCCTCTGCTTGTGTTCCCTCTCTCACTGTGTTTCTCTCTGTGAAATAAATAAAAATCTTTAAAAAATAAATTAAAAAAATAAAATAAAAGGACCAAAATAAATAAATAAATAAATAAATAAAAGGACCAAAACCACAAGGAGCCCTTTCACTTCATCTACTTGAAGAGCAACATGGAAGACTAGAGAACAATTGCAGAGTAGTAACGAGTATCTCAGGCAAGCTGCAGAGCTTCTGATGCCGACAGCCAGAAAGAGTAATGGCAGGTAGGCATGATTTTTGATGACTGCTTCAGGGTGAGACCGTTGCTGCACCCCTTCCTAATCTCACTAGCCATCACAGGCATACATTTTATCCTCCAAAAAAAGTCCTTGCCTCATCACAGCAAAATCCACAGGGAACACAGAACTGCCAGAGTTGGGCAGCAATCAACATTTTGCACATCACATAAACTCTGTATTTGTTGAGATAGTATTTGGAAATCACGTTGTCACATTAAAATATCCATAATCGAACAGACATTTCTCCAGTGATATACAAATGGCAAACAAGCATATGAAAGGATGCTCAGTGTCATTAGACATCAGGGAACAGGAAGGCAAAACTACAATGAGATAACACCCATACACTGGCTGTTAACTTAAAAAAAGAAAAAAGAAAATAACAGAGGATGTAGAGAGTGAAACCCTCAGACATTGGTAGTGGAATTGTAAAATGGTGCAGCTGCAATGGGAAATGGGCAGTTCCTTAATGAGTTAAACATAGAATGATGACATGACCTAGAGGTCCCTCTCTTTTTCTGGTTTATACTCAAAAGAATTGAAAACAAGTGTTCATGCAAAAACTTGCTCATGAATGTTCACAGCAGCTTTATTCGCAATAACCAAAAGGTATAAACAACCAAGGCCATCTGTCAACAGATGAACGGATAAATAAAATGTGGTGTCTACACCCATTAAAAGGAATGAAGTACTGACACATATGGACTTTGAAAACATTAATGTAAATGAAAGAAGCCAGGCACAAAAAACCATATATTGTATGACCCCCTTTACATGAAATATCCAGAATAGGCAAATCCATAGAGACAGAAGAAAGTAGATCAGTAGTTAACCAGAGGCTGGGAAATGCGGGATAACTGTTCAAAAGGTACTGGGTTTCCTTTTGGGTGATGAAAATGTTATAGAACTAAAGAGTGGTGACATTTGCACAACACTGTGAATGAACTAAATGTCTCCATGCATTGTACAATTTAGAATGGTTAAAATGGTGAGTTTATATGTATTTTACCATAATTAAAAACCACAAGTGTCCTCCTTAATCCCATCACCTATTTTACTCATCCTCTTATCCTCCTCTCCTCTGGTAACCTTCAGTTTGTTCTCTGTAATTAAGAGTCTTTTTCTAGGGTTGCCTGGGTGGCTTAGTCTGTGAAGGGTCTGACTCTCAATTTTGGCTGAGGTTATGATGTCAGAGTCGTGAGATCGAGCCCTGTGTCTAGCCCCACAGCAGGCTCTGCGCTCAGCAGGAAGACTGCTTGTCCCCTCTCTCACCCCTGCTCTCATTTTCTCTCTCTCTCAAATAAATCATTTTTTTTTAAAAAAAGAGCCTGTTTCTAAGTTTGATGTATGGAAGTGTTGAATTACTATATTGTACACTGAAACTAATATAACACTGTATATTAACTATACTAGGATTGAAATGAAATAAAAAAAATACATGGGAAAAAATAAAAACATTACTATCTTTTAAAATATCAAAAGGCAAGGAAGATCCATAACTAGCAAGTTTCCAAGTATGGCTCTCAGACCACCTATATCAACAATACTCAAGATAATTGATAAAAGAGAAAGTTCCTGGGCTCACCCAAGCCCCACAAATTAGATTCCCAGAAACCTGTATAGTATTGTATTATCCTTTTAATAGCATTTCACATGCTCTCTGCACATAGGTTTGAAAAATCAAACTAGAAAACTCTTAAGACGGAAACTGTCTCCTCTCTGTCCTCTGCTTAATACAGCCCTGCTAGATATAGGCTTTTGTTAGTTTTTATTTAAAAGCAGCACACAGTTCTCTCCCTTCCAGGTGTCTGGGACTATGTCAATTACAAGGAAGAGTCCCTGTTCTGTATTTCCACCTTACACTGTTAGTCTGGGCCAGCAGCCAAAAGGGAGGAATATGGGGTAGGGAGGGGGGGCTGGAGTCTCCTTTGTTCTCTATGTAAAGGCAAGAGAGGTCATCCAGAGAATTTACGGATTTTCAAAAGACTACCTCACCACCACTCTTTCAAACTTCCTGGTATTGCAAAGGAAGATCCACACTCCACATATTCTGTGCAGATTAAATTTATAGCCTCTGGAAATCATCATTAAGATGGAGAGGGAATATATCAATCAAATGAGTTTCATGTCACTGATAACAACCAGAACTGCAAAAGCCTTGTCTTCAGAGTTGTGTGATACTGTTAAGTGGACTGTAGGGTTGTAATCAGCTCAGAAAGTTTTTCCATGTTTGTCACACAGGTCAACAACCCAGTCAACACTCTAGGTGCCTTTGGTTCTCATAAGCATAAAATCCTAAACTTGCAGTTTTCAAGGAACATCTCAACAAGTCTGTACATTTATATAATCCATATTAAATTTCTGCTGCCATAGGACCATCTGATAAGTGAAAATTGGATGGGATTAAACATTAAGAGGCAAAGTGAAAAGCCATAGGTAAACTGAATAGGAAAAGAGATACTTTTGCACAGTGTTGAGATAGTTCCCTTTGGGGAACCTGAGCAAATGTAACACATTCTTTGTGACTACTTTAGTTCAAAAATTCTTTCCTGGAAGGGTCCTGGTACAACTTCTGTTGGTCCAGAAGACAAGTGTTCAAACGCAATGCTGCATGGAAGCACCTGTAAGGAGTGGGAATGTGGACAGTCATGCTGTAGGAACAAAAGCCATTTCTAGGATTATCTGTTATGTTGCTGGGGATTTGCCAGTCAATATGCATATACTCATGGAGCAGCATCTACTATGTGCAAAGTACTTCAGTGTGGTGGGAATGCAAAAAAGGCTTAAATTGTTCGTAATTCCCGAAGGGGTTTACAATCTGCTTTTATAATTGAGTTATGTTACTATGCAAACAGATGTGCCTGCCAAGTGCATTTGTTTGGGGGGAATGGTAGAGAGACTAGAAAGGAGGGCAGGAGAGAACCAGCCACACCCTTAAGGCTGAAGGAACATTCAGGGTACAGGCACATTAAGACAGCAAGTCTGTCTAATGAAAAAGCCTAAAATAGGTTTTTGTGTGTCGCCAATCTTACATTCAAGGACATTCCAGGGCTCACCCGAAGTGTTTTAAACTTATCTGAGGCAGGGCAACTCTGTGAGAATCTTGTTCTCCTCAAAATATGTCAAGAGGTAGATCTTTATAGTCTTCGTTCATTTTTCAGGACCTTGAAGAGGCATCCTAAGAACCACCACTAATCCTGTTGCATGAGAGAAGATGACCCAACAACTAGCCTATGGTTTAGGTGTGGACATTTAATTACCATCCAATTTTCTGAAATAAGCAAGTCTTCCACCTCTTGTCTGATGCAGAACAGGTTTGAACCTGTGAAGTCGGGTCCCTAAACAGCTCCCAATATTTCCATCCCAGCAGCTTCTGCACCAGCCCCAGTGCAGAACCCTGGGCATTCTGAGCCATGTCTGTGAAAGGAGGGCGCCAGCTGGGTCCCTACGTGGCCTGCTAGGCTAGCAGAGGAAGCCCGCTCTGCTTCCCCTGGAGGAGGTGTCGAAGGATGGAGGTAACTAATAAAAATACCCTCTTCAACTTCTATAAATGATCATTAATTAATAAAGAACAACAGCCACTGTGCCCCTAGGCTGCTCTCTAGGAGAAGGCCCTGCACGGGTATCCAGACGGCTGTAAGAGAGTGCCAGTGTCCAGAAAAAAAAAAAGGAGGATGTGTCCTGGCAAAAACACAACCTGTCCCTAACACTGATTCCAACAGGTCCACCTTCTTCGAAAACCTCGCTAAGGGCTGCGGACTCAATCGCCCAGTCCCTTTCCCCAGGGCTCCTGGCCAGTACATCCTGACTCTCAGGCCAAGTGGCCTCCCACCTGGAGCGCAGGCTCTGCCAGCGAACCCCCGGAGCGGCCAGGAGACGTGGGCCGCCCCACCCTTTCAGGACCTGGTCGGGACAGCCCCCAGAGGCCTGCGCCCCCGAGAGAGGGCCGGTCCTACACCCCCAGCTCCACGCGTCCAACCCTCGCTCTCTGCTCCCCGGAGGGAGGACCCGCCTTGCCCCCGGCGCCCAAGGGCGGGCGCGCGTCGGAATTCCGCGCTCTCTCGCCTTGCAGCCCGCCGGGAAGCGTCAGGGCAGAGGAGGGGTGGGGCGCAGTTAAAAGGCGCTGCGGGTGGGAGCCAGGCCTGCACCCGAAGCCGAGCGGGAGCGCCGACTGCGCACTCCCGACACCGGCCCAAGAGTCCGCCGAGCCCCCAACCGGACCTGCTGCCAGGTTGCGGCAGAGGGCGCCGCCCTGCGCGAAGAGCCCCTCGCCCCCGGGCCCTGGACCACGGACCCCGGCCTCAAACCTGCGGAGCAGGTAAGCGGGCACCAGGCACGCTGAGATGGGGACGACGCCCCCTGAATGCTGGCGGCGGGCTGGGGGTTACGGTGAGGGAGGCGATGGGCGAGCAGCGCCGTCTCGGCCCTTGGCCCGCAGCAGTTGCGGTGAACCCCGAGCAGGTGAGGTAGTCACCCTGTCTCCTCTCTGGCCCTTGTCGCCCTTGCTGGCGATCGCTCCAAGGTGGACCCTGTGGCCGCAGGGCACAGTCGCCCTCCGATCGCTGGGCGGCGGGCAGGGGTGGGTGTCTGCGTGTTGGGGTTGCCCAGGGCAACCTTATCTGCTGTGGATCCGCATCCTCCTGCGTCTGCTGGGGCCCTTGCCGGATTCCTGTAGTCCTCTGCGTATCCAGAGGAACGAGGATGGACGGGTTTGACTTTTACTCTAGATGGTCCCCCTTCTACCTGCACAACAGGTTTTATAAATACACTACCTCGTGTGTGTCCGTGGCCAGGGTGTGGACCTGTGCCCCTTTACCCCACTTCCTTTGCTGCATTTTGGATTTTCTTTGCTTTTATGCAACCTTGACGAAGTCCTACTTGGATCTGGGGAAAAGGAAAGCCTGTTCAACCGGGCTAGTGGATAAGTCAGTCCCAGGTAGAACTGACCCGTGTGGCTGCATGATGTATGCCCAAGGAACTTGGGAAACGCAGGTGACAATAATGCAATTACTGGACAATTACTAGACAACAATAATTAAGTGTCATTGGTGACACATGTCAGTTAAAGGGTGGAGGCACCAGAAGGTACTTCCTGTCTAGTGAAAGAGAGCAGTCCCGGGTGTTCCCTGGCATCGTGTGTTTTGACGGGGCTGGCCTCCCTTTCTGGAGATCAGGACTGAACCTCAGGTGAGTGTGGCTTGAATGCAGTTATGGAGGCTTGTAGGGGGTAGAGATGTGCAGCCACTGCAGGGACATCTGGTCCAGCAGTGACCGCAGTGTCCCCTAGGTGGAATCTCACTGTCAGTGTAGTACAGGACTGAATGTTACCATGTATCATTGTTCTTTCCCTTCAGTAGACTCTATGCCTTAGAAGTATTTTCTTGCCCCAGTTCTAGTAGAATCTAACCAGTGTTCTAGAAGAAAATGTCCTGCCCCAATGCAGTTTCCTTAGAATTGCAGGATGCTGCTCAAAACTGCTCCTGTGGAGAGCTTTGTCTGTTGTTTGGATCAGGCGGAGTCTTTGGGGGTGTCCTTTGAACCCTGCCAAGGAGGGGAGAAGGAAGTCATGAAAAGAGAACATCAACACCCTCTACCCTGTGACATAACTGGGGTGGGGGTTGGGGGTGCAGGGTCCCCCATCACCATCCCGGCGTGACCCACACTGGGAAGACACGAATCAGCCCAGCAGCTTCACTTGTGTTTTTATTTTAAAACCAATTCTGGTACTGGTAACAGTGACTTCATTTTCTTTTTCTTACTTTTTATGTTCTGAATTATAACAGCTTTAAGAAAGAAAAGAACTGCAGTTCTGACTAAACAATTGAGTAGGGTGAAAGGAAAATTCTTACTTGCAAACCCTCACCATGCACCTTTGATTCAATCTGAATATTCTGGGAGTTATGAGTGGTTTGTAGACATTAGGTAAAATGTTAAATAGAATAAAATTGTGGGAAAATAATTTTCAATACAAGCTTCTTGGCCATAAAGCCATAATCTTTCCAATGGCTGCATTATGATTTATTAAGATTTCTGTTTTACTTGAAAACAGAACCGCTTGAACCATGAGAATAGAACCGGGTCTATGGAATGCCTTTTCCTTTTTTATTTTCATGGTCATTCAACTCAAGTTAGACTTAAATCTTTGGAAAGGACACAAGTTTGCTTGAATGAACAGAGACTGCTTAATGGAAAATGTTTTTTAACTCTTGGACTTCTTAAATGGATTAAGAAACACATGTAATTTTATGAATTGTCCATGTTTATACTTAGAATGCATACACAGAAAAAGTTCTTTCATTTTTACTAAGTTAATTTTGAAGAAGTACATAGATCCTAAATCCATTTTATAACTAGCTGTTAGTCAAAAGGACAGCTGATGAAATTTTGAGTGATTAAATTTAAAAATCAGAGATAAGGTTGTCCCTTGGATGACCTGAGCTTTCTAGAGACAACAGACATAGATTCTTCTTGATTAAAGAGAGAGCTTAAGTTGTGTGTGGGTTTTGTTTTGTTTTGTTTTGTTTTTTGGACTGCAGATTTGGGGGTATATCTAGCATATCTAATTTCTCAAACTCCTTTACTCTTTTTCTCAATTGCTCAGGGAATGGGCTTGAGGTTTGGGATTGGGTATTATTACTATTTTGATAAGGCAAAGAATCTACACTAAAGATTTTATTTTTATTTTATTGGTATTCAAAGTATGAAGCCTCAGGAAACTGGCAGTCTCTAGACTTCCCTCATAATAGTTCTGGGGATAAAGAAAAACTACCCACAAAGGTCATGCAATAGACACGTGGGAAGTAGTTAAATATGGCCACAACTACGATTTTTCCCTCAACAGGTGACATCGTCACTGAACTGAAATTGTGCAAAGATTTATATTCATATCACTTCTGTGCAACATTGGCTTTTAGGCAATCAAATGGTGTAGAAGAAAGCCTGAAGCCCTTGAGGAGGGAAGTTTGCCTAATTCTTCTCCAGGCCAATAAGCTGTGAGTCCTCGGAAGTAAGGCCCAGATGTGCTTGTTATGCTTTGACATTGTTTTTTATCAATATAAAACCCCTCAACTACCTAAAGCTAATGTGGAAATCATGAGGAATGTGTTCTGTTCTCAGGTCTATCAAATATTTAACGAATAACTTTGAAAAGGTCATCCAAAGGGAAATAGAACTTTCTAGAAAGACGTTTTCCACCTCTTGGTGTCTGCTAAGGGGTAAGACTATAATTGTAAAGCTTTAGTTTTGGTTCTATCCTCAGTGAAACTAAAATGGCATTGTTAAGCAAACTAGTTATGATTAAATTCTTAAGTTTTAAAACAATCAAGAAATTTTATTACTTAAATTATTTGAATTGTAAAAGGGAAGAACCATCTATCTTCATAATGCTGTGTGTATCATCAGAAATAAGGTCAATGGTTTACTTATTCTTAGAGCTAAGTATTCTAGACTGGAGCTTTAGTATCAAGAATGCAACATGGAGTTATTCACCATATTAGATATACTACAAAACAAAAGACAGTTTATCATTGTAACTTGAAGTGTAACGACATTTTTTTTGAGAGGGAGAGAAAGAGAGAGTACACAAGCAGGGGAGGGGTAGAAGGAGAGGGAAAGAGAGAATCTTAAGCAGGCTCCCTGATCAGCAGCACAGACCAGACACAGGAACTGGAGGCAGGGCCCCAGTTCAGGACTCTGAGATCATGACCTGAGCCAAAATCCAGTTAGGCACTTAACCCAGTGAGCCACCCAGGCGCCATGAAGTATAACCACCTTCTTGTATGGAGATAAGACTAGGGAAGCTAGACAGTATTCTTTCCTTAGAAGAGAGCCAGAGAGGCACCAGTTAAGATAAACCTCTCTGTTTGCCAAGAGTTAATATTTTACTTTTTCTTGAAAAGTCTCCTCCCATTGGCTGCAGCCAGTCTAAAGCATGAAAGGAAGGAGGTATTTTGTCTACTAATACTTATTGCAAAGTGTTCCAACGGATGCAGCTGTTTTAGAAAGAAATTTTCAAAGAGCATTCAGCCTTCAAATCTTCTACAACCCAAATGTTGATGGAAAGCTACCCGAGAAGTTATGTTTTTACAGGGAGAGGCAGGGAAGGGTTGGGCCCAGTGGGCAGTCTCTTCCCCCTTACTAAGCCAGAAGTGGCTTCAACCCACTGAAAGGTCTGGTCAGGATGAATGGAGCTGAAGCTTCTAGTCCACTCCCTCCTCTACTGAGCTCCTCCAGCGGGAAGAGTGTCCTGGGGGCAGCCAGGCATTTCCGGTGACTGCAGCAAAGTGTCAGGAAGTTTGGGGCAGTCCCTTTCTCTGACTGGCTCCTGACAGTTGTCAGGCAAGCTGTCCTTCTGCTCTTAGCACATGGACAATAATACACAGGACTCATAAACATAAGACCCTCAGGAATGATGTGGACTAGACAGAAGAACAAAAGAGAAGCTCTCACTGTGGATTTATTCACTGAATGGCTTTCCAACAGCGCGCTTAAGGCAAGGGAGAGACAGAGAATATGGAGAGCTGCTCTTCCTGTCATTTCTACTGTGAGAAGTAATAAGGCCTTTGTTGCTCCTTCAGGAAGATAGTGTTGATCAGGTGGTTTATCTTTAGCCTGATTGTCTTGAGTGACCACTAGGCTGGACACACTTGTATTTGGGCTTAATCGCTCACTTTTCTTAGAGACCTAGGCATCTCTTTTTCTCCCTTTAAAGGCAGGGGAAATTACTGATTTTTAGTGGAATTCAAAGTATTATAAAACAGATTATTTTCTGTTCAGTTTTGCTACCTGGAAAGAACTTCAGAATGTGTAATTTGGGCACCCAGAAAAGCTAAAAGAAATAAAACCACTGTCATAATTGTCCCTGTTTTTTTTTTTAAGAAGGAGAAGCCCTAGGGCAAGGGTGCCAGGACCATTCTTCTAGAAAACTGAGACCATATTCTTATGTGGAAATTCTGACCTCCTGACCTCTCCCACGACTTCAGCCTCTCCAGATTTATTCAGACTGAGTTGTCCTTTTGCACCTTGATCAGTTTGCTTGCTGGAAGGGCAGGTGATAGGTGACCACAGGAGAGCCGTTGTTCAGAAGCCTGCTGATAAAGAAGTCAGGGAAAAACAGCATTCTTACCTGTGGAGGAATTTAAATTCTGTGCAGTTTGGAGGGTTTAAGAAAATATGGACTTTTATTCAATAAATCAAAAACTTGCTGATTGGGCACTTAATTAAGCCAAATTGCAGTGGGGGGGTGTTTGTTGGTTAATTAGAGAACATCTTTGTTCTACTAACAAGTAGGTCTGTCCCCCGAGGTGAACAGCTGTATAAAATATATTTAAACATCAAGATGTGTTTCTACCTCCTGAAATGTTTCCAGGATAGAAAATAATTAGCAACAATTAGGAAAAATTATTATAATGACTTTCATTATAAACTAAAAATTAATTCTATAATTCATATTATCCAAGATGAGTTTTTTTAAATTTTTTAAAGATTCATTTATTTATTTGAGAGAGAGAGAGTGCGGGGGTTGGGGGGGAGGGGAAGAGGAGAGAGAAACTCAAGAAGACTGCGCTGACCTTGATCTCACAACCCTGAGATCAGACCTGAGCCAAAACCAAGAGTCAGTCACTTAACCTACTGTGCCACCCAGGTGCCCCCCAAGATGAGTTTTTAAAATCAAAGATATATTTACTGTGGACATTGAAAATCTGTTTCTCAGAAGGTAGGCACCAGCTTCACACCTCTCTTGTATCATGCTTTTATAAATATTTTTTTAAATAATTTCTCTTGATAAAATAGAAGAGGTTCTGCCTTTTCTCTGTTATCAGGTAAAATTTTGCCTTGTGCTTTATTGTGCCCTCCCTTTTCTTTTCTTTTGGCTCAAGTATCTTATTTTTCTTTCTTTTTCATGTTTTTTTATTTTACTTTTTTTAGGCTCAATTAGTGATTAAATTTTTTGACATTGTTGTTACAAATCTGGGCCCCTCCACTTGTGTGTGGTGATCTGGGTTGTCTTCCATCTTATTGTTACTTGAAAATCTGAGCTCCTCAGTGCTGCTAGAAGGTTTTCCCTCCCTTAGCTGACTCCCTCAGAACTGTATGACACACTTGTGAATTCTTGTCTGCCCCCCCACCGCCCCAACACCTCTTTTCAAGTCTTCAGCTATGGGATTCCACCTGTGTTTTTATTCATTGAAAAAATTAATATGCTTCCCTAAAGTCTAGGCTAAGTTAAAACCGTAATTTGCATTTTCTCGTTTCTGCCACAATGTAAGCTTTTGGCTCAATTTTAGTTTGGACTTAAGAATTCAAATGTTCTTATCATATTCTGTGTTAAAATTTTTCATACTCCATGTTATTTGAACAAGTTTTAAGATCTACAAATATTTCTAAGTCCTTTACGTCTCTCTGGCTGGTGGAATTGGAATAGTCTGGTATGCACTAAATCCTTCAAAACTAATTTTCCAGTTCCTTATTCCCGGCTCCACCTCGTTGGCTTTGGTGTCGGCCTGCAGCGTTGGGGAGCCCTGAATAGTCCGAGGGTGCTGGTTTGTTAAGCGCTGTTCTTTGACTCCTTCTTATGAATTATTCAAGGAAAGAATAAGCATCTGTGAAATTCCATGATAATTTTAATTAGCCTGTCTTCTGATGACTTCATTAATCAAGTGAAAATATAAGCGCTGAAATGCAGTCATGTGTCTCTTCCCCGTTTTTTTCTTGTTAAGATGTTATGTGCTCCCTCCTTGCATAGTAGTGATCTATCATCTTCAGTCTCATAGGATAGGAATGCATCTCTGGAAGTTGTCCCCTGTGTCTCTAGCCATGAGCCCCTGCATCCCCCATCTGCTCTGCAGCACTGTTCAGAACCTACCCAGTGCTGGGAACTGGACCGTGCCTTGGGATGCAAAGATGAAATAGTTAATATCTATATCCAGTAGACATTCAATAAATGTTTATGGAGGTCTGGTGATCGTTATTTACTTTGCTTGGCAATGTGGTGACAGGGAAGGGTTTTCCTATAATTGGGCTCTATATGCTTTAGCAAGAGGAGAAGACGGAAGAAACTCATGACACAGAAATTTTTAGTTATGCCCCTGCTTGTGCTCCCCTCCCCGACCCCTTCCCCACCCCCTCCACAGTGTGTGCCTCTTACTTCCACTGCACAGTTCAGACAGAGGGGAAATCCACATACACCTATAATGTGGATGGTGGCATTTTCTCTTGGGCCTATGTCTCATTCGGAAAAAGGTGGTGTTTAAAAACCAAACCAAGGGCAAAAACAAGTTTCTCAGAAAACCAACTAGAGTGGAAGTCTGCTTTTCATAATACAGGACTGGCTGACTTTATTAGCATCAACAAAGGGTCTTGCTTCTGGGGCACACATTAGCCTCATCCAGAGACTCAGTGCTGAGCAAACTGAAGGAGCTGAGGGCGGCCTCCATTTACACAGTTGTCTCAGAGAGCAACAAATGTGATGCAGAGGGGGCAGAGCTGTGGGCAGGACATGGAGCCAGAAAGGTCGGGGGTCAGCCTGAAGAGAAGTTTGACAAATACAAGAGAGTCTCCCTAAGACAGATCAATGAAAGGACTTCGGTGGCTCCCTCATCCATTAAAAGGTTCGACAATTTGTGTAAGCCTGTTTTTCTGAATAAAAAGTCTTCACTTTCAAAAGATTCTTGAGTTTTAGGGTTTTTTTTAATTCAAATGCTGATTAATTCTCTTGTCTTCTGTGGCAATGTAAGGTAAGATGGCATCTGTTTGAATTGTAGCTAAAGTTCCTGTGGAAGTCAAGAATATTTTCTCTTAGGATGCTAAATCAGTGCATTAAGAGGGAGGGGCTCTGCATTGCTGGTTCCCTTCATCCATGCCTCTTGATGCACTAGGGAGAGAAAGCTAGCATCAGCCTTGGTTATGGTGGAGAGCAAGTGAGCCCCTTTTGTAAAAACTTATAATTCTCTTTCAGAAGGACTTTTCAGTAGTATGTGACATTAGGCCTCCTAAGAACACATGATTTCAGCAAATGATGTTATTCAAACTAGAAATAAACAAATATATTGCATAAACTAGCAAGTATTGGGGCCTCTTCTCCCTTCCTAGTCTGCTGGGTACACAACATATGTCATTCCAATGATTTTTTTTTTCTCTTCAATAAGCCATTTAGTGAATAAGATCTACTGTGGAACTTCTGTGATCCCTTGGGCAAAACGAAACTGATGCAGTACACACACGGTGGTTAAAAGAAAATTGGGAAATGTATTTATTTATTTATGTATTATGTATTTATTTATATAAGTTCCTAGACTGTCAAATAGCAACCTAATATATAATCTGAATTCAGTTGAATTAAGATGATCTGAAACCCCCAACGGTTATTTCTCGTTCAAATATGTTCAAATATTCTTAGAGTGGGCATTCCCTACTAGAAAATCTACAAGCAACCTAGGAGGTTGAAGTTATAAAATATCACAGCATACTTTTTTTTTAAGACTTTATTTTTTTGTGGGGGAGAAAGAGAGAGAAGCAGGAATGGGGTGGTAGGGAGCAGAAGGAGAGGGAGAAGCAGGCTCCCCGCTGAGCAGGGAGCCCTTCATGGGGCTCAATCCCAGGGCCCTGGGATCATGACCTGAGTTGAAGGCAGACACTTAACCACTTAACTGACTAAGCCACCCAAGTGCCCCCTGCAGCATACTTTAAGAGAAATTTGCTTTGGTCTGTAATATAACTATACTATTTTATAAAATCAAAGGAACTTGCCATTAATTAACCTTGGCTAATTTTTGTCTGTTTAGGAATAAGCCAACACAATGGACTGGGGTACCCTACACACTTTCATCGGGGGTGTAAACAAACACTCCACCAGCATTGGGAAGGTATGGATCACCGTCATCTTCATTTTCCGTGTCATGATCCTTGTAGTGGCTGCTCAAGAAGTGTGGGGTGATGAGCAAGAAGATTTTGTCTGCAACACTCTGCAACCAGGATGCAAAAATGTGTGCTATGACCACTTTTTTCCTGTGTCCCACATCCGGCTGTGGGCGCTGCAACTCATCTTTGTCTCCACCCCGGCCCTGTTGGTAGCGATGCACGTTGCCTACTACAGACACGAGGCTGCCCGCAAATTTAGGCAAGGAGAGAAAAGAAATGAATTCAAAGACTTAGAAGACATTAAAAAGCAGAAGGTCCGGATAGAGGGGTCCCTGTGGTGGACGTACACCAGCAGTATCTTCTTCCGAATCATCTTTGAAGCATCCTTTATGTACGTGTTTTACTTCCTTTACAATGGGTACCACCTGCCCTGGGTGTTGAAATGTGGGATTGATCCCTGCCCCAACCTTGTCGACTGCTTTATCTCTAGACCTACTGAGAAAACCGTGTTTACCATTTTTATGATTTCTGCATCTGTGATTTGCATGCTGCTTAATGTGGCCGAGTTGTGTTACCTGCTGCTAAAAGTATGTTTTAGGAGATCAAAAAGAACACAAACACAAAGAAATCATCCCAATCATGCCCTAAAAGAGAGTAAGCAAAATGAAATGAACGAGCTGATTTCAGATAGTGGTCAAAATGCCATCACAGGCTTTCCCAATTAAACATTTCAAAGCACTATGTAGCTGGCTCATAACAAAAGTGGTACCTTCTCCTGAAGGTAATGCCCATCTAAAAATCCCTTCCTAGGCTGAAGACTTTGTCTTTATAAATGCTTTCATAATACATAGATACTTGAGTTACCTTTTTGTAGAATACTTTTTCCATTAATATGCAGCAAAATCAAATATGTGGTCTATCTCTGAAGACTAAGACAGGATTACAACTGTGCCTTGAAGTTGCCTTTAACATGTTATATGGACTATCCAACATACCATGTATTTCCTGAAAATTTAAGCATGTAACTGTTGTTGATAAACATTTATATAGAAATTGATGCTTTGATTAGTAAAAGATATTTTTATAGGATTGAATGTTTTAGTTCTGACTTTGAATTTATATAAAGTATTTTTATAATGACTGGTCTTTCTTACATGGGAAAACATACGATGTTAGTTTTAGAATTATGCCATAAGTATCTAAATTTTGAACTTACAAAGAGTCTATCTTGTTGTAAATACTATTTTGCATTGTCTATTGACAAATTTATGAAATATCATGATACTCTTAAGGTGGAAATCATTCATTGTACAAAATATTTTTATTGCTTCCTGAATGTAGACAGAGCTGTATGGAAGTAGGAAGCTTTTTAAAACTAGACAATTTGCAATCACTGTGAACAGCTGACATGAATGTGCTCACCTCAATAAAGATTAGCCCCATTGCTTTATGCCTTCATCTGCATTATGGGTTTCTGTTCAGTAGGGCCTCCATGTAGTCATTCCTCACATGATATGATGAGTTGGTTAGGTTACTTTTGGTGGGCAGGCTGATGGTGTGTGGGTAGAGTTGCCTAATAGTTCAACCCTCGACTCTTGCATCCTCACATCAAATGAGCAGAAGCTGAGCTTAGCAGTCCACCCAGTCCTTTGCTTGGAGAGGATTTGGCTGCTTTTGGACACAGGGTCAGTTCAGCTCTGATAGAGAGGAGGTTGAGGAAGTCAAATGCAGCTCTCAGACAAAGCTTGCCTCAAAGGATTCATTCATTACCTGAGTCCTTCAGACCATGGTGATTGAGATAAGCACACACGGCTTCACACCACAAACGAGGAAACCTTTCTCTTCAGGGATTTCTAGATTGAACACAGATGCCTGGTGGGTTGGTGCTGGTGAGTGAGCCATAGACTGGTCACTCTGGAGTGGTAACACACACACACACACACACACACACACACGAAACCACTGTGTAAAGGGGCAACATTAGCGTGGCATATTCTGCATGAGTACATCTAATGAATAATAAGTGTCCACAAGAGCTTGTTGTCATATGTCAACATGGCTCCATGATTCCAAAAGGTCTCTCCAGAAAAACAAAATATTCTCATTTTCTTCAGAGTCCAAAGCAAATGCCAGACATACCATATCACTCATAAAATGTCTCAGTATCAAACTATAAAAAGCAAAGATTAACTTTTTAAAACAAAACTACAATCCTACCATCCCATTAAAAAATCTAGTTAGGACTCATAATTCCTAACGTCCTATCGTGTTCTTTTCTTTTTAAATAGCTAATCGAATGAGGATCAAATGAAGGACAAGGTGAAATACCAGGGGCACATAAAATAGTCTTAGTAGCAATAACAATCTGCATCAGAAAGGAACTGCTTTCCCACCATGATCTTGGGACTCCCATTCCCCCTCATGACAACACCACCTAATCGGTCCCTCTTTTCTTATTTTCCATCTCTTTCTCTTCTCCAGTTGTTTTCTGCTCTTTAAACTCCTAATGCTCATTCCCTCTGGAACTGTCTCTCCATACCATTGCACCAAGGTCAGGAGTGGTGGGCCACACTTTCCTTCTCCGTCCACTTCTCAGCACCTTCATCTGTGCCCACCCTCACCACCAAACCCAAGCCACTGTCAGCACCATGACTTGCTGAACACCAAATCTCATGGCTCTTTATCAGTTTTCATCTTCTTAAAACTCTTTTTGAGACCTTTTTGTGGATTCCAAGGCACAAGAAACTGCCCAACCTAAACTTGGGTCTCCGCTTCCAACAGCTCCTCTGTTTCCTGCATTGACTTCCCTCCATCTCCTATCCCTTGAGAGAAGACCTTTCTTTTTCTCACCGTATCTTTGGCAATCTCATTTATCTGTACAGTTACCCTGAGATAGTATCCCATTTTACAGAGAGGTTAAATAACTTGCCCAAAGTCACAGAGGTAATATGTAGCAGAACCAAAGTTCAAACCAAGTCCAACTGTCTCTAAAGGCAGTGGCTTAACCACCATGTTGCACTGGTTCCCACAGCTCCATACTAGATGACCACATATAGTGTATGATGTTAAAAAATCCCACGCACTTCTCACCTAGCTTCGACAATGATCTATTCATGCTTTTTCACTTTCCCAGGAGACTCTCACCTCCTTATCCCCAACTCTGGATTGCTCTGAAGCAAATTCCAGACACATCATTTCATCAGTAGATATTTCAATATGGGTCTTGTAAGAGTAGGCTAATCTTTTAAAACTAAAACATAATGCCACCATCACATTACAAAATCCAGTCATGGTTCATAATTCCCCAATTGTCCTATACAGACTCCTTTCTTTCTTCCTTTCTTTCTTTCTTTCTTTCTTTCTTTCTTTCTTTCTTTCTTTCTTTCTTTCTTTCTTTCTTTCTTTCTTTCTTTCTTTTTTTCTTTCTTGTTATTTCAAGATAATTGTAGAATCACCTGTAGGCATAGAAAATAATGCAGAGGTCCATGTGCACCTCGCACGGTTTCTCTCAATAGTAATATCTTGCGAAACTATACTGCAGGATCTCAACCACTGCATTGATGTTGATACAGTAAAGACACAGAATATTTCCATCACCACAAGGATCCCCCATGTGATCCTTTTATACCTACACCCAATTCTTTCCTATCCCATCTCCACTTAACACATCCCTTTCTGATTTCTGGCAACCACTGATCTGCTCATTCTTTCTTTTTTTTTTTTAATATTTTATTTATTTATTGACAGAGAGAGAGAGAGAGATCACAAGTAGGCAGAGAGGCAGGCAGAGAGAGGGGGGGAAGCAGGCTCCCTGCTGAGCAGAGAGCCCGATGCGGGGCTCAATCCCAGGACCCTGAGATCATGACCTGAGCCAAGGGCAGAGGCTTTAACCCACTGAGCCACCTAGGCTCCCCTGTTCATTATTTCTATAGTTTTGTGTTTTTTTTTTCATTTCAAGAATGTTATTATAAAAGAATCATATAGCATGCAACCTTTTGAGATTGGATTTTTTTTCCTCTCAGCGTAATTCTCTGAAGACTCATCTGGGTCATTGTGTGTACCAATAGTCTGTTCCTTTTAACTGCTAAAGTAATGTTCCATGGTATGGATGTGCACAATTTGTTTAACCATTCACTGTCTGAAGGACATCTGGGCTGTTTCCAGTCTGGGGCTGTTTCATAAACAGGTTTTTCTGTGAACATATTTTCATTTCTTGTGACAACTATTCAAGAGTCCAATTGCTAGGTATGTGGTAGTTACACATTTCATTTTTAAAGAAACTACTAAAATGTTTTCCAGAGTAGTTGCACCATTATACATTCTCACCAGCAATGTATGGATAATCCAGTTCTTCCTCATCCTTGTCAGCATTTGGTGGTATAACTATTTTTTATTTTAGCCATTCTGATAGACGTTTAATTTGCATTTCTGTAATGGCTAATGTAGTTGAACATCTTTTCATGTGATTATTAGCTATTTCTAAGTCATTTTCATTTTCTAACTAGATTTTTTTTTCTAACTGTTGAGTTTTGAAAGTTCTTTATATATTGTAGATACTGGTCCTTGGATAGATAGTAATTCATAAATTTTTTTCCACTCTAGCTTTTCTTTTCATCTTCTTAACAGGATCTTTTGCAGAGCAATAGTTTTTCATTTTAATGACATCCAATTTACCAATTTTTTTTTCTTGTATGGATTGTGATTTTGGTGTCAAGTCTAAGAAGTCTTTGACTAATCCAAGATCCCAAAGATTTTCTATTTTTTTTCCTAAAAGCTGAATAGTTTTACACTTTAAATTTAAGTTTGTGGTCCATTATGTGTTAAGTTTTATATAAGGTCTGAGACTTAAGTTGAGGTTCATTTTTATGCCTATAAACAGATATCCAGTTGCTACAGCATCATGTGATGAAAACGCTATCATTCCTTTATTAAGTTATTTTTGTATTTTTGTCAAAAATCAATTAAGCATATTGGTATGGAGTTATTTCTAGATTCTCTGTTCCGCTCCATAGGTCTGCATGTCTATCCTTCCACCAATACCAGATAGTCTTGATTATTATTCTATATAAATAGCCCTTGAAACCTGCTAGAGAGACTCCTCTCACTTTGTTCTTCCTTTTCAAATTGCTTATGGCTATCTAATTCCTTTGTTTTTTCACATATAGTTTAGAATTATCATGTCTATGTTTACCAAAAAATCTTGCTGGGTTTTTGGTAGAAATAGCATTAAACCTGTATATCAATTTGGGGTAAATTGACATCTTCACTATGTCAAATCTTCCTATCCATATACACAATATGTCTCACTATGTGAATCTTTTTTGATTTCTTTCATCAGCATTGTGTAGTTTTCGGCACGTGAACCATATAAATGTTTTGTTAGATTTACTTTTAAGTATTTCATTTTCTTTGATTGTAAAAATTTTTTTATTTTAATTTCAAAGTCTACCTGTTCACTGTTGGTATAAAGAAATAAGTGATTTGGGTTTGGGGGTTTGGTTTATTTTTTGTATTTTGTGATCTTGCTGAACTCATTTATTAGTTCTAGAAGATTCCTTGGGATTTTCAGCATGACAACCATATTATCTGCAAATAGGGGTAGTTTTTTATCTTCCTTTCTGGTCTATGTATTTTTTATTTCCTCTTCTTGCCATACTGCACTGACTAGAACTTCCAACACTATGTTGAATATGAATAATAAAAACAGAAATCCTTATCTTGTTCCCAATCTTAAAGGGGGGAATTCAATCTTATACCACTGAGTATAATGTTAACTGTAGGTTTTTATAAATGTTCTTTATGAAATTGAGGAAGGTTCCCACTATTTTTATTTTTCTGATAGTTTTTATTATGAATGGGTGTTACATTTTGTAGAAAAAAAGCTTTGCAGTAAATGATATAACCATGTGATTTCTCTTTTTAAGCCAATTAATATGGTGAATTATATTAAATGATTTTCAAATATGGAACCAGCCTTGCATCCCTGGAATGAACCTCACTTCATCACAATGTGTAATTCCTTTCATATATTACTAATTTCATTTGCTAATATTTTATTTAAAATGTTTGCATCTACAAAGGAAACAAAAGCAAAAATGAACAATTGGGATTTCATCAAGATAAAAAGCTTCTGCACAGCGAAGGAAACAATTAACAAAACTAAAAAGCAACCTGCTAAATGGGAAAAGATTTTTGCAAATGAGATATCTATTGTCCAAAATCTATAACTAACTTATAAACTCAAAACCCAGAAAACAAATAATCCAATTATGAAATGGGCAGAAGACATGAATAGACATTTTCCAAAGAAGACATCCAGATGGCTAACAGACATGGGAAGATACTCAACACCACATCATCAGGAAAATACAAATCAAAACTATGATGACATTCCAGCTCACGTGAGATGCCACCTATCAGAATGGCTGAAATTAACAACACAGGAAACAATAAAATATTGAAAAATATTCAGAGAAAGGCCAACCCTCTTATACTGTTGGTGGGAATGCAAA
>CM053605.1:97931195-97955093 GCA_028646535.1 Procyon lotor | reverse complement strand
TTCATAATCAAACAAACCAATCTAAAACCAATAACCTCAGCCACGTTTTTTACTAGGCTTTCAAAGGGCTGGGCCACTATCCACCTGCCCTAATCACCCTAGGGCCAGATAACAGACAACTAGCTGAAAAATTTCAAACTAGCCAATCCTAAGACTGTTTACCCTGCCTTGCCTTTTCCACAGAAACAATAATGAAGAGTTTTGCCCGTGTTTTCTTTGCACTCCCACTGTCTCCTGACTGATCCTGGTGTTTTCCCCATGTGACCCTGCATGGCATGCTATGCCTCCTGTTTCCAGCTGTGAGTTAATACTTTTTCCTTCATGCCAGTCATTTCCATGTCTGCATGTCTTGCCTTACCTGACAAAAACAAATCCTGGATACATTTAAAAGTAATCCAGAACATGGTCTTTTTTGGCATATGTTCCATGAGCACTTGAAAAAAAATGTATATTCTATTGTCCTGTGAAATGTCACTTAGATCTATTGGCTGATGGTGGTGTTGAGTTTTTCTATATCCTTACTAGTTTTCTGCATAGTTGTTGTATCAGTTTTTGAGAGGTGTTTAGTCTCCAACTTTAATTGTGGATGTCTATTTCTCCTTTCAGCTCTATCAGTTTTAGCTTTGTATATTATTCAGTTCTGTGTTTAGTGCATATACATTTAGTATTGTTATGTCTTCCTAGTCAGTTGACATTTTTATCATTATATGCTGCTCCTTTTGTGTCTGGTGACTTTTTTTGCCCTAAAGCCTACTGTATCTGATATTAATATAGTCATTACTGCTTTCCTTCAATTGTTTGAATATGTCTTTTTCCATCGTTTTATTTTCAACCTACCTATGTCATTATATTTGAAGTGCATTTCTTGTAGACAGTATCTGGTTGGATCATGTTTTATAATCTTTTCTGTCAATCTGTGTCTTATTTGGTGTAGTTAGACCATTTACATCTAATTTAATTGCTGGCAGTTTAAAGCCACTTAAGCCACTTATTTTTTGTTTTCTGTTTCTAATGCCTATTTTCTATTTTGGTTTTCTTTTTCCTACCTTCCTGCGGTTTTCTAAAATGTTTCTTAGCATTCTATATTTAGGGGCACCTGTGTGGCTCAGTTGTTAGGCATCTGCCTTTGGCTCAGGTCAAGATCCCAGGGTCCTGGAATAGAGTCCTACATCGGACTCTGTGCTCAGCAGGAAGCCTGCTTCCCCCTCTCCCACTCCCCCTGCTTGTGTACCCTCTCTCCCTGTGTCTCTCTGTCAAATAAATAAATGAAATCTTAAAAAAAAATTCCATATTTATTTACCTAGTGGTTTTGCATGCATCTTCATATAGCTTTTTTAGTAGCTGCTGTAGGTATTATCTTACATATACATAACATCACAGTCTGCTTGCATCATCATTTTACCAGTTTAAATATAGAAATCTTACTTCCCCTCCCATTTCTTTACCCATCTATAATTGTCTTAAGTACTTCCTCTGCATACATACAACTAGAATTACATCAGACAGCTTTTGTTTCAACTGTTAAATTTAGAAAATTCAAGAGGGGGGCACCTGGGTGGCTCAGTTGGTGTGTCTGACTCTAGTTTTCGGCTCAGGTCCTGATCTCATGGGTCATGGGATCAAGTCCATGTAGAGTTCCATGCTCAGTGGGGGATCTGCTTGAGGATTCTCTCCCTCTGCCCCTCTCCCCACTCACATGCACTCTCTCTCTCTTAAATAAATAAATCTTTAAAAAAAAAGAAAAGAAAACTCAAGAGAAGGAAACCCTATTGTATTTACTCATATTTTTGCTTACTCTATTCTTACTTCCTTCCTGATGTTCTCAAGTTCCTTCTTTTGTTTCTTTTCTATATAAAGAACTTCCTTTAGCCATTCTCTTAAGATATGTCTGTTGGCGGCAAATTTTATGAAAGTTCTTTCATCTGTAAATGCCTGGATTTCCTCTTTATTCATGAAGAATATTTTTGCTGAGATTAGATTTTTGGTTGACTTGAAAAATATTGTGCCAATTTATTCTGGCATCCATGATTTCTGATGATAAATCCTCTATAAGGATGCCTTGGTGGCTCAGTCAGTTAAGTGGCTGCCTTCAGTTCAAGTCAGGATTCCAGGATCCTCGGATTGAATCCCACATTGGGATCCTTGCTCAACAGGAAGTCTGCTTCTTCCTCTGTCTTCTGCTCCCCCAGGTTGTGCTTATACACTCTCTCCGACAAATAAATTTAAAAAAGCATTTTAAAAATCCTCTATAATTTGGATTGTTTTTCCTTACAGCAATAAGTGTTGTTTTTCTCCAGCTGCTTTCAAGATTTTTTTCTTTGTCTTTACTTTTCAGAAGTTTAATTATGATATGTTCTACCATAACTTCTTCAGATTTATCCTGTTTAGGACTAAATTCTTGAATCTGCGGGTTTATGTCTCTTGCTAAATTTGGAAAGTCTTCAGCCATTATTTCTCTGAGCATTTTTTTTAGTCCTGCCCTCATTCTTCTCTCCTCTGGTACTCCAATGACACAAATGTTAAGGCTTTTCTTGTAGTGATACAGACCTCTGAAACTCCATTCATTTTTTTTTTTCATTCTATATTCTTGGTCTTGTTCTGATCAAGTAATTTTTTTTATGAGCAAATAATTTTCCCCCAAAAATGTTTATTTTTTCAGTGTTACAAGATTTATTGTTCATGCACCAAACCCAGTGCTCCATGCAATGATCAAGTGATTTTTATTATTTTGGCTCACTGATTTTTTTCTCTTTTCCAACCCTCTGCTATTGAGGTCACCCACTGAGCTTTTTATTTCAGTTATTATGTTTTTTAGTTCTAAAATTTCCATTTGGTTCTGCTTTATGTCTTTTTTGTGTGTGTGTGGTGAGGCTTTCTATTTTTTCATTTGTTTCAAACATGTTTGTTATTGCCTGTTGGAGTATTTTTATCATGACTGCTTTAAAAGTTTTTAACAGATAGTCTAGCATTTCTGTCATCTTGGCTTTGGCATCTATTGATTTTTTTCAGTCAGTTTAGAGCTTGTTGGTATGATAAGGGACTTTGCTGATTGAGGTATTTAGTATGTTCTTCTATCTTTTGCATTTTCTATAAACTGATAATTAGACTTAAAGGCTTTAGCAGACTTTTTTTTCTTTTTCAAGAGTGTTTGATAGTTGATGCTGTATCACATAATGTCTGGTTGTCTCTTTATGGTGCTGTCAGCAGCTATTGAAAGCCATAGCTTAGCTCCTTTAATTTATTATAGGTTGCAAAATGGATTATTCTAATAATTTCAAACTATCACTTGTACTAAGTAAGAGGCTCCTAGGAGTCAGATCCTTTGTTGACTGTCAGGAGACAGACTGATGACTGAGATATCCTGACTCTCTATAGTTTAGTGGAGAAGCTGGAGCTACAAACAGAGAATTCTAAAATAATGTGACAATGCAACAATAGTGATGGTGATAAACGAAGAGTCACTGAAATTTGTTGCTGGAGGGCAGCCAACACATCTGGGCAATGTCCTGAAGAAGGTGAATCTTAAAGGATAGTTAGAAGTTAGGCAGGAGAAAGGGGAGGAATGGATATTTCTGATAGGCATGTAGGAAACAACATAGCATATGCAGGGAGTAGCAATTTAGTGTAGTTAGCCCCTGAACTGCCAGGGAGAAAACAGTGACAACTGAACCTGAAAGTGGGCAAGGTTACCACTGAACACAAAGTAAAATCCCAAATCCTCTCACATCAGCATGTCCTTCCAAGTTTCTCTTGCTGATATCTCAGTGGTCCCCAACCTCAGGCTGCCCACTGTGTTTCCTGAGGACTGCTTATTTATCCTCACCTCTGGGCATTGCATCAACTTTCTCCTGCCTAGAATGACCTCCTGCCGGTCCCTTCCTCCAGTCTTTCCTTCTAAACTAGTTCAAAGTCTTCATTCCCAAGATTCTCGCTGCCTTGCCCAGGCAGAACTACTCCCTCCTCACCTTCCTCCCCAAGGTCAGCCTGTGGGTGTTTGCACTCCTGTGGTCTCATTGCTTCCCCTCTTGGATGGGAGGCTTCTGGATGGAGGAGAATTTTATCCCCAAAACATGCCCCTTCAAATAGTGAGTGCCACTAAATATATTGAATTAATTGGGGTCTTGACTACTAATATCTCTTCTCTGGGCTTTGTGGCATGGCTGTTGGGAAGGAAAGAAGGCTCATTAGCTTGCCATCCTGAGGGAGACTCAACAGTAGCTTTCTGAAGTCCTACAAACAACTTCCCCAACTGCCAGAACTGCTGTTGCTATGGTTTCTCCCACCCACTAAGAGTACTTAGGTGAATGCTGATTAAAGAACAGTGTGAGGCTGGCCAAGGCCTTTTCAGGTCATTTTAAGAAGGAAAAAAGTTGGTGAAATAACAGAATGCCTTGAAATCATTCAGATGTCAGAGTGCAGTGAGAAAAATTCAGCAAAATGAGAAATTAAATTAATTGTGAAACCACAACTAACAACATTAACCAAACTTAGAAATGTGAAGATACCTGTTAACCTAAATTATTTCTGGATATGATTCATTAGACAGTCACTAAAATGATTTATTTTCAGCTTTTCTGCTAACATGACTTTTCAACTTATGGATTCATGGTTAATGTGGTATTTTAGATTATAAGGTTTTTAAATTTATTCATTTAAGAGTGAGAGCACAACTAGGGGGAGGGGCAATGGGAGAGGGAGAAGTAGATATCCCACTGAGTGGGGAGCCCAGTGCAGGACTGGATCCCAGGACCCTAAGATCATGAACTGAGACGAAGGCAAACATTTAACTGATTGAGCCATTCATGCACCCCAGTACTTTAGATTATAATTAGTACTCAGCTATAAGTAATTGTTTCTTTGTATACTATGTTACTCTTACTCATCTCTTATTAACTAAGAGATTAGTTTCCTATTCAGAACATACTAATATAAGACAATGTATACAAGACTGAGACAGTCCCTTTTGACTGGTAATCAGTATCTAAATCTTCAATGTTCAGAAAATGGAAGGCATAAGTTGAGAGAAGAATTAATCATTTCAGATAAACCCTAAAAGAGACCTATGAGTGGTCTTCTAGATTCTGCGCAGAGAAGGGGGATGCCCAACATTCATCAGGAACTAATATCTAGGTTCAGTGCTAATACCAAAAAGATGCTCGTCATTCAAAATGTGTCACAATCTCCAATTTACTTACAAGATATTTGGGATTTGAAATTTTATATTGTGCCTCCTCCCCAAACATGACTGTTCTAATACAAACAGAAGATGGATAAACCCTCATCAGTTGGAGCTATCATTTATAGGGTCAAGATCTTAAGTTTCCCCTGAAGCACATCTGTCAAAATAGTGCTAAGTCCAATTACAAAGTCATAAGGACCAAATTAATATAGACTACAAACCATGGGTCCTCAAACACAGAGCCCAGGAATCTGTATTTCTAACAAATCCCTGAGTTGCTTTTTATATAGGCAGCCTCAGTCCAGGTTCCCATGGAGACCTTTCAAATGCCAATGGGCCTAAGAATTGCCTGAAGTCATTTAGAATGTTTGTCCACAGAGTCTAATTTGGTCAGCCTGGGGAAGTAGGGGGATCAATATTCTAAGTTTTCTTTGGTTAGCCTTATACTGGTGGTCTTCAGAAACACGGACACATAGCATTTCAAGAGGGCCTTTTGAAAATAGCTGTGTCTCCCTGAAATATTTCCACTCTGGAAATGCATCTGTAATGTGTGCTGTGTTCAGCTACAGGATGATTAAAACTGCTGTATAAACACTGTAGATTGATTTTCCCCTTTTGGGCCTCTATGGACTCAAAACATGAGTTCGTCTATTCAGCAACTTGTTCCACACAGGGAAGGGGAAGAAGCTCAGGCATTCACACCTGTGTCAGCAGTTGCCTTGGTCTGTCCAGCCCTGAGCCTCGGCTTTTCAGTGGATGGTGTCCCTCATGTTCAGTCAGTCTATTCTCCAGGCTACTAAGCAGCTCTCTCAAATACCCTGTGGTCACCCATCACTCTCCTCACAAATAAAATCACATTAAAGACTTCTGATAAATTATTTTCGGGATCTACTTTCGGTCTATCCTACTTAGTTCTCTGCTTCCTTTGGTGCCACAGGCCTCACTTCTTTTTCTGCCAGCTTCTTTGCTTTGTTTTCCTGTGGCTATCTTCTTTCTCCTCTCTTTCAAAATGTTCTCCCTTATCTTCTCTGATATAGACAAAAGGTCAGAAGCCAAGCCCATCACAAGGTGAGAGCCCAGTGTCCCAGTTTGCTCTGTGTCAGAGTGGCTGTACCTCTTGGATTTGCAGACATCCTTGGATATAGATACCAGGCAAACCTGAGGCAGAGTGCAATTATTTCAATGAAGGTAGTTGCTCAGATCACATAGTCCCTCTAATGATAGAGGTAGGTAGATTTCTGGCTCCAGTTGTTTCTTCTTCCAACTCTTACTTCTTCCTTGATGCAAGTGAATCTCTTTAAATTGGAGATCCCAATTTCTCAAGTGTCTACTGCAAGCCAGGCACTGCACTGGGCATTGTACAAGATGGGATGTAAACTTTCATCTTACAGAAGAGAAAATAGGCTCAGAGGGCTGAGGCATTTCACCTCAGGTCATGAAATTGATGCAGGAAAAAGCAAAGACTCAAAATTGGGTGTCTCTGACCCATTCCCCTATCACACTGCTGGGAGTGATGGGGAAACTGAGACAGAGTGGACACCAAACCTCAGTTCTTCTTGAAAGCATTTTCCAAGACCCTGTCTCATTATCTGCCCTCACACACTATACACCCCAGTGCAAAGACCTGGTGAGAGAAAGGTACACAATAGCCAGACTGAAAGCATAGTTTGACAACAGCTATGGCTTTTTATTGTTAGTAACATAACCACTGGATAAAAATAATGCTCAAAAGACATTATCATTAAAAATAGAATATATAAACATGTGTTTTATCAAAATAGCAATTATTTCTATTAAAGCTCATGATTCAATAAAAGAAAACCTATACTCTTCAATGAGGAAAACTTAGACTACCACAAATAAGTTTCACATAACAGATCATTTGAAGTAATAAAAATTTCTAAAATTTTATCAAATATTTGTAAAAAAACTTTTTAGAAAAGTGTGATCCAAATGTTTTAACATTATCTACTATACAGTTTCAAATAATCAAGTAAGTTATTTCTGGCTCAAGTAACGGTGGGTTAGTTTATCCAAGACAAACCTTACTGATGAGAAAGTGTAGAGAAGTTGAACAATGTGAGAAAACATGTGTGAAAACCTCAGAGAGCTACCAGAGTAGCAAAGACTTGAAAGGGCAAGATTCTGGTCAGAGAAGATGAGCAGGGAAGTGAACCATTTTATCCACAAGGCATATGCCAATTTGCAAAATAAAGCAAAACAAAAACAACAGAAAAAGAAAAAAAGCCGAAAGTCTGAACAGAATTTCTGGCAATCTCATGGGGCTAGGAGAATGAAAATTGAATTTGAGGGCCCACCAGAGGACAGGTTCTAGTAAATATCTCACCCTTTCAGTCTGCCCCTCTAACGGGTTTACTGGGAGTAAGTGCAACCTGAAATCAGACAACTCACCAAGACTAAAGCCAAGTTTGAACCAGTTCAGTCTTTGACTGATGGCTGCACCTACCATAACTGATTTTCAGAAGCAAAAATAAATGCTCTCCGGATGAATTAACATCAGTCTGAGGTTCTAAGTTCTGTATTCAGATTTATCTTCCTGTCAGCCACAATAGGTTCACTTAATACTCACAGTGCTGATCTTGAACTCTCTCTTCACTTCTGACACCTTGGAACCTCTATGTCTTCATTTCGTTCACTCAGTTATTTATCACAGTTTTTAAATAACGTTTTGTTGAGAATTATTACATCTGAAGGGGGAAGAGCAAACTTTTAGAATAGGTCCTACTGACATGTTTCCAGAAGTCCAAATCACCTGGAAAAATCTTTTGCCTTGGTTACCAAATCTCTTTAATTCCAAATACATAATTTCTTAAAAAATCTTCCCTAAATACTGAAGAGATATCTATCAAATACATCCTTAGCTCTTCTTTCCTTTCTTCTATGTTATTATTTCTTAATATTTCTATGATACCTGAAATAAAACTCAAAACTACCAATTTTTCTACTTGTTTCAAGGTTTAAGAAAACATCTAGAGGAAGGATTCAGTAGTGAATTCTAACCTAGGTTTCAAGAAGCTCCCCCCTACCCCACCATGTACTTCCTTCCCCTGACTTCATACACCCATCCCTCTGAGACACCTTAATTTATATTTTGGACAGTAATTGACAAGAAAAAATAAAGGACAAAGAAAATTAAAGAGGATATTTTTTTAATATATTTTTAAATATATTTACAATATTGTAAATATAAAAGTCTTGGGAAATTGATCAATGAGAAAAATCTTCCATCAGGTAATTCACATAACATGTTTAATTTAACTTTTATGAACCCAAAACCCACCTGTGCTGGCACCCTGATCTTGGACTTTTAGCCTCCACAGTTTCAAAACTGTGAGAAAAAAGATTTGTTTTTTAAGCCACTCAGTCTATGCTATTTTGTTATGGCAGCCCAAACTAATGAAGATAAGGGGTTTATCTATTTTATTAACGTTTTCAAAAAACTAAACTTTAGCTTTGTTTGATTTTCTCTATTATTTCTTTTTTTTAAAAAAAGATCTTATTTATTTACTTGAGAGTGTGAGAGAGCACAGAGGGAAAGAAAGAGGCAGACTCTCCACCGAGCCAAGAGTTTGACTCTGAGCTCAGTCCCAGGATCCTGAGACCATGACCTGAGCTGAAGGCAGATGCCCAACCGACTGAGCCACCAAGGTGGTTTCTCTCTTATTGTTTTGTAATTCATTGACTTCTTATTATTTTTAACTTCCTATTCGTACATTGTCTCATTTTTTTCTTTTTTTTCAAGCTTCTTAAGGTAGAAATGTAGATAATCAATTTTAAACTTTTCTTTTTCTAACATATACACTTAAAGTAAAAATTTATCTCTTAGCACTGCTTCAGGTGCATCCTACAAATTTTGATGTTTTTCATTTTATTTGAAAGGTCTCTTATGATTTCTCCTTTTATCCATTTATGTGTTGTTTAATTTCCAAATATTTGGTATAGAAAATACCAAATATGTACAGGTAGGTAAGTAGGTAGAGAGATATAGAGATGATAGAGAGATAACTAATTTAATTCTGCAAAGGTCAGAAAATATACTCTGTGTGATTTCTATTCTTCGAAATTTATTGAGATATGTTTCATAGTTCAGTATGTTTTCTCTCACCAAACATTCATGTGCACTTTAAAAAAAATGTATATTATGCAATTGCTGTACATAAGTGTTCTATAAAGGTAAATGAGGTCAAATTGGTTGATTGTATTGTTTTGACCTTCCATATCCTTGCTGATTTTTGTATAATGTTCTATCAATTGCTCTGCTATTCTATTAATATGGATTTGATCATTTCTCTCTTTGGTGCTTTCAATTTTGCCTTATATATTTTAGAGCTTTGTTATTTAGTGCATACACATTTAGGATTGATGTCTTTTTTGTTTTTTGTTTTTTGGTATTTTTTTTTTCTGACAGAGAGAGACACAGAGAGAAAGGGAGCACAAGCAGGGGGAGTGAGAGAGGGAGAAGCAGGCTTCCTGCAGAGCAGGGAGCCTGACATGGGGCTCAATCTAGGGACCCCAGGATCATGACCTGAGCAGAAGGCAGACACTTAACGACTGAGCCACCCAGGGGCCCCAGTATTGATGTCTTCTTGATGAAATGACACTTTTGCCATCTAACTTGTCTTTTTAATTTGTCTCTTTAATTCTGGTAATCTCCTTGTTTTGAGGTATACGTTGCACGGTATAGTCACTCTAGCTTCCCTACAATGTGGGTCTGGATTTTTTATATTTTTCCCAACGCTTTAACATTCAACTTACCTGTGAGTCTGCTTCTATTGACTGCTGTTGTTTTTTTTCTCCTGATTATGGGTCTCGTTTTCTTGTTTCTTCACATGCCTTGTAATTTTTCACTCAATGTTGATTTTTTCATATAAGAGAATTTCCAGGGGTGTTTTGTTTTGTTTTTCCAGTGAGTGCAAATCTTTTTCTCTGACAGATGGCTAGAATGAGAATTTGATCACTCAGATTTCACCAAGAGTCAAATTGATCTGGAACTGAGCTGTAGGGTTAATTAAATTGAGTGTACCTATGATATCTGATGGAAACAAGAACACTTCACTTTGCCATTCAGTCCAACTTCAGTTTCCTACATACCCACTGTGGAGTGCTAGTCTCTTCTATCTTGTCATTGTTTGAACTAGGAGGAGGTTGAGACACAGGCATCATATAGTCCTTGGCTCATTTTGAAATTCAAACACTGAAATTGTGTAATTCTCTGTTTTCCAGCCTTGCCTACACTGACAATTTTGCTGTAATACTGGGGGTAGGGGGTGAGGATGGAGAAGGTTGATTGTTAAGCCAAGCCATTTATGTTTGCATTTGAGGCACTTCTAAATTCCAATCTATCTGGCAACTCATACTGTCATTAGTGTCTTGACTGTCCATAAAGTCTATAAAGTCTCTTCATCTATAAGAGACCTGCTTCACCATAAACCAGGAGCTTTCCTCCAGATATGAAAGCAGTTGCAGCTCTCTGCTCATCATCACTTTCTAAAAGTCAGTTCAACAAAGTTTAATTTGCCCACTGTTCTTTGACAATTGCCAAAGACTTTCATTTTAGCAGGTTTTTTGTTATTGTTACCATAGGATTAATGGTATTGTGTACACTATATTTTAATTGGAAGCAGAAGCCATAATGCTGTTTGTAATAGCAAAAGATTGGAAACAATTCAAATGACTATTATTAAATGATTTTTAATTAAATTATTATGTAATCATATAAGGAATACTATGAAGCTACATGAAACTCTTAAAGAGAGGAAACTCTTTGTTTATTTGTATAATAATATTCCCATGGTATATTAAGTGAAAAAAGCAAAGTGTAAAATAGGATGTACAATGTTCTACCTTTTGTATAAAAAAGGGAAGAAAAGACATCTATATTCATATAGATTTAAGTCACATATACATTCATATCACCTTCATATATATAAATTCTGAAAAAACACAAAAGAAATGAGTAAAAATGGTTACCTCATTGTTTTTCGAATGTCCTGAATCTTAAGAGTCAATTTTCACATCTGTAGAATGAGATTAAAAATACTTTCCTCAAAGAGTTATGCAATAAGGGGCGCCTGGGTGGCTCGGTCGTTAAGCATCTATCTGCCTTCGGTTCAGGTCATGATACCAGGGTCCTGGGATGGAGCCCTGCATCGGGCTCCCTGCTCGGAGGAAAGTCTGCTTCTCCCGCCACCATTCCCTCTGCTTGTATTCCCTCTCTCTCTGTGTTTCTTTCTTTCAAATAAATAAAAATCTTAAAAAAAAAGAGTTATGCAATAAAATAAACATGAAACATTTGGCTTACTTCAGGATATCAAGTTCTGGATAAATGATTAACACAATGACCTTTGCATTGGATTATTCCCAGAAATTCTTTCATTTATGTTTATGTGTTTTTGTGTGTCAGTTATACACTCTAAATTAGTCATTCAGATATGTTACATTTGCAACAGTCTACTTTTTTTCCTTTGGTGAATTATACACAGTGACTGCATCTTTCCAAGGCCTATCTACCTAATAACTTAGCATGCAATATCATATAGCCTATAAGAAAAAAAGTGAATGTTTCTCATCACATGGTGATTGAGATGATGATATCAAGATCCTCCAAACTGACCAATACCATCTCTGCTAATTGTACAGAGTACATACAGGAACGTGCATATCACCAAAGAGATATGTACTCTAAAGCCTAGTACTCTAAAGTCCTCACCATCACTGATTTATTTCAAAAACAGTAAAAAAAAATCATAAAAGACATAATGTATATTGCCTCCTCTTTCCCAGAGCACAATAGTTCAATCCATACTTTTGACATTAAAAGTCCCCATCTGGTTCTTTAAATATATAATCCATTAAAAAAGACTAACCCATGGGGCACCTGGGTGGCTCAGTCGGTTAAACATCTGACTCTTGGTTTTGGCTCAGGTCATGATTTTAGCACTAAGCAGGGAGTCTGGTTCCCTTCTCTCTCTCTCCCTCTGCTCCTCCCCATGCCCTCCTTGCACTCCCCTCAGTTAATGCACTTTCTTTCTCTCTAAAATAAATAAATCTTTTTTTAAAGGCTGATCCATGACTTTTGAGCATATCAGACATTAAAGCATATATATATCTTTTCTTAGACAAATAATTTTGTTCAGTTAGTAAAAGACCTAGCCAAATGTTGCTTTTGCTTCTCAACTATCCCATAAACCCAGCATACTTAGTTTAGAGAGGGCACTCACAAAGCATACTCAGATAGGGAAGAGAGCACTGGAGAAACAGGTCTAATGGAATGAGGTCATTTACCAGCCTGAACTAAAGTTCTCAAGCAACCCAATCGCCAGTAATTCTTGTCAGCTTGGAGTTTCTGGGATCACTGGGCTGTGAGCTCAAATAAGGCACCGCAGGGCTAGGAGGCTGCTCTTAAGGCCTAGATATCACTCCTCTCAGAACCAACACCACTTCACGTAGGCCACAGTGATTTGTTTGTTGCCTGGAAATGGAATAGAACAGCAACTTTCCAACTCGTTGTGACAGGGATCTACAGCAAGAAGTACATTTTACATTGAGTCTAGTACACACATGACTATGTGAATATCAAAACAAAATATTTCATGAAACATTTCATAGAATGTTACTTAACCCTTACTAAGAGCAATTCATTCTGATATTTTCTATTCTGTTCTATTTCACTTAACTTGGGGAGGAGGGGGAGGAAAGAAATTTCTTTCCCAGGACAAACACTAGACTAGAAGAAAAGATTGTCCATTTTTCTCCCAGTATCTTCCAAGTATGTGCACTTTACAAAAACTTCCCAGCAAGTCTTCCCACTGCCATCTACTGTGCCCTCTGGGTATTGCAGGTCTCCCCCCTTTTTTTTCCCTGGCACAGAAATTTTTTTAAGCATGAGATTAAATCAGAGAACTCTACACACCAATATGTGCTTCTTCACCCAAAGTAGAAATGGCTCTGAAACAGTTTAAGAAGTTTATATTAATAGCTAATCTGCATATCCAGCTCTGAATTCTAAGACCAAAGACTTCCTTTCCAATTCCCAAAGAGGGGCTTTCCAAGTCAGAGAACATTGGTGTGATTAGGACCTCAGGGGCAAAACTGACCATGCAATCAGTGACTTTGAGAGTGACAAACTTAAATTCAGGACATTCTAGACTAGCATTTCACAGAAAGCCGCTGAGGCCTGTCAAATACAATATAAGCAGGGAATCTCTCTATAGTCTCTTGTCAAACCTATACCTATAATTTTTTTTTTTACTAAAGCAACTCATGAGTGTTTACTGTATCCTAACTTATTCTAAAAGCTCTTTAAGATGATATATAACACAATGTTGTTGCAATACAAACTAAAATGTAGAAATCTCTTCTGTTCCTTTGGGAATGATGCAGAATTTCCATTTTGACAAGTCACCACAGTTTACAGAGTGTAATTTTTATATTCACTAGACATAAATTTTCTCTACCAGTTTGCCTAGGAACTTACAGCTTTCAGTTCATTTCTGACCAACATGTGCCTTTGATACGAATACATTTGGAAGTGTCTTTGTAATTGCTCCACCGTCTGCTTAAATACTCTTAAAAGAGCTACACTGATATTTCTGCAAATAAGAGCATATGCTTATCCAGTAAAACCACTGCCTTGCTACTGAGACACATCCAACATGAATTTTCCCCAAATATTTTATGTGTGAATATAAGAATAGAATGAGGGAAATGGAAGGGCTCATAACAGTTTTAGTCACAACTCAAAAGCTGGAATTTTTATGAGATACCTTTAAGTTGAAAGTGAAGAGAAGAACAATTAAATTATCAAAGTCTGAGATCTTTTCTCTTTTTTTAACTCTTGAATGTAACAACTGATTTTTTTTCCCTAAGTGATTTGACATTAACTATTTTCAGTATACATAATGAGGGCATGGGTCAATGATACAGAGAGAAATCACAGTGAAATGGTGTTCTCCTGTAATAATTATTCACAAGAATTTAAAAAGCTCACACTGGGACCACTCCTGCTTTTAAATAACATTATCATAGGTAAGTTGTTATTACCCAGATATGCCAAGGGTTGGTTTTATCTTCAGTTTCCAACTGCAATTTTGAGGAAGGCTGAACTTTCTGGATTTTTTGTGAATTATTAATATGATTAATATTTCAACAGCAAAGTCAAAAAAGTAAGTGTAGACCAGTAGCTAATGGTTCCAATAATTAATAGCTAAGAGACATTCAATGATTCTAACTTGCTCTAAAACTGCCAAGGGTTAGGACAGGGCTCCCTTCTTTCACAAGACTCTTCTTGTCCTGAAATATTTTCTGCTATCTCCTACATATGATTTGTAAATCAGAAATTTAACTGAGACATTTTTATGTAGATTCAGATCATCCTTCCCAAGGGGAATCCAAGGGGCTGCCCCACTAGGCAGCTGGCAAGCAATCATCCACTAAAATATGTTAAGAAATAACATTTTCCCACACTGATTTCTTATAGAGGAGCAACTTCTTTCTTTCTAGTTTATTTAAAGCACCTGTCAAATTAAAATACCAAATGGCTTTAAATTTTAGCATTTACCTTATAACCTGACAACTGCATCACTTTAAATACCTGCAAAAAAATTTTCAACTCAATTATAAACACCTGGGATTTGCCTGCTTGCTACCAAGCACATACATAAAAATATTAGTCATATGTATCTTTGATACTCCGAAGTGACAAGGTGTGGACTTAACAGCTCTTCATCAGTTAATCATCAATAGCTACTTGAAAAGTGCCTGCTTCTTCCTGGGAATTGCTTCATTTGAGTTCAATTATTCCAGAGAATTGTTTCATTCACGACCAATTTTTCCTGGGAATTGCTTCATTCAAGACCAATTTGGGAGATACCAGAGTTTTTTCCATAAAACCAAGTCAAAAAACATTCCCTATATTGTTCAGTGCCTACAAATTAATAAGACAAAGATAGGCCATTCAAGCAGCAGGCTCACCCTGAGCCCCTGCCATGTTCTGTGGTGCTGGGAAGAGGGCAGAGCTTCTCTAGAGAAATTGTTCAAAGATGAAGATATGTGAAAACAGGGCAACCCTTTAACAAAATGATGCTTTTAACCAAAAAGAAAAAAGTCAGCAAAATGATTATGCTATTCACAAAATGATTACAGGATTTACAAAAATACTAATCTGTGCTTTGATTTGCTAATTGTATATACGTCTAAGGTCATGTGGAAATAACTTCAAATATTCAAAGAGACCCTTTTTCCATTTTACCTCTTCTCTTCCTCCTGTACTTTGGAGGACCCAAAAACATATATTTAAGATTTTCTGTCTCAGAGGAATCCAAGTCTGGTAAGGAAGAAAACACCAACACACAGAAAAACAACACAAATCACACAAAACAGAACAAATTCAGGTTACGACTTAAGAGCTGTAAGAAGTCTAGCTATATACCCCAAATAGGAGTAGCTGTGATATACAATTAGCCACACACTAATTATGCAAATTGGGAGAATAAGTCCTGGAAAGCACGGAAAAGGAAGTTGAACAACAACCTATAATCAGGAAACAGACACTAAAGCCTAAGGTGAAATTTTTCAATGTAGGAAAGTGAGTCAACTTTCAAACCCCAAACCGTCTTTACCAACAAGCTTCCTACGATGGTTCTAGGTCCTTCCTTCATTCCAGCCCAGAGTTCTAGACCCTGCTGCCCCTGCTGCCCTAGAAAAAAAAATGAAGGGAGGGCCTACCAGCCAGCTCCTCACCATTCATCCCATCCCAAGACACCTCCCACCTCAACTCTGATGTGTGCTCAGACCCAAGAGGTTCCTCTACTCCACCCAGCTTTGCCTTGTAATTTCTAAAAAGCTGATTCAGCACGTCTCTCAGATGGACCATGTAAGGGCTTTTGTCAGCTCTTGGGGCTTTGTCTCTTCATGAACAGACACTCCCTCATAGACTAAGACTCAGAGCTGGAAGGTGGGTTAGTAACCGCAAGAAAAAAATTCACGTTTGCCCATACAAGAATGGCCTAAGTTGGCCCATGGCAATAGCTCACCAGTCTTATGAGGAAAAGTCAATGCTTTCACGCTAATGGTGACAATCATGGGAAATCCATTTCTGAGGCTAGATCTCCTCTGTCAGGATGAATTATCATCTTTGCTTCACATAAAACTCACCTGAAGAAAGGTGAGCATGAGAGCAAGGCTGGTTGCTTGCACTTCCACACTGACTGTTCTTTGCAGGAATCATGAACCAAGCTACCTGAGCAGGTACCTCAGCCACTGAGACTTGCCACTCATTCCCCAACGTAGACGGGCCTGCTCTAGCAGTTTAATTTTCCATCCACTGCATCTCGAGACATCAAAATACCCAACTAAATGTGGACAATGAGACCTCATAATCCGAGATCAAGCTTCCAGAAGAATTGAGCAGCCTGGGATCTTCTCCAAAAAGCCTATCCGTGCTCCCCTTTCACGGTGTGTGCGCGTGGGGGAAGGGGGATGGGCTGTAGACTTCATTAATACTCTTTCTTTCTTTCTGAATAATCTGGGTCTCCCCCACCCCAAATTGAGTAACCACCTTGTGATTTCCCACCTGTGAAAGGGAAAAAGAAGCGGGCAGAACCCAGGCACCCTCTGCCGCGGTGCAGATGGCTGGACACCCACATCCAGGGCCCTCGGAGAAGCCCCGTGCCGGCCTTGGCAAGAGCAAAACTTGTCTCCCCCACCACCTCCAACCCTAGCCCTTGGCATATTGTTGAAAATGCTCGAATCAGAAAGGGAATTCAAGCAGGCGTTGGCTGAGTTTGCCTTTGCGGGTAGAAAGAAGCAGGAACTTGACCAGTCCCGGTGGCCCCACCTACTCGCTCACTCTGACCCCAAATTCCATGGAGGAAACAGACCCTGTGCCACCCTGCTGCATCGGAGAGCCTCGCAAGGAACTGGAACTTCCACGGCATGAACTGAAATCTTCAAATCGTTGGGAACGTCTGTTTTTCTAATAATTAAAAAATACATATATTAAAGCAAAGCTTTAAGTACAATAGTACTGTCGAACTAGTCCAAGTAGAAATAACAATAACGGCAACAACTATCCTTTAACCCCACCCATCCCCAAAACTCAGGGAGCCGAGGCCTGGGGCGTTGCATCCTGTTCAGGTCACTAGGCTCAGCCTCCCCCCGCTCTGACCCCGAGCCGAGAGGCCGGGGTGACGAGGGGGGCCAGGGGCGCCTGGGGACCCAGGGGAATCCCGGCGCTCCAGGGTGCTTGGGGCATTGCGGGGCCCAGGATCTCCGGTACCTCGAGGGGCAACCGAAGCAACTGGGTCCTGGGGAAGCTCTGGCTACCGGGGAGGCCCTGTGCGCCCCGCCCGCAGCACTGGGGGCGGCCGGGCAGCGAGGAGCCGCCCCCTCCGTAACTTTCTAAATAGCTTCAGGGAAGAGGCGGAGTGTGGGGTGCGGTTAAAAGGCGTCTCAGGGGCAGGCAGGTGTTGAAGCCTCAACGCGCCCGGCGCGCTCGGCTCTCGCACTTTCAGCCAGTCGGCGGCGCCGCAGCCCACAGCGAGCCCCGAGGCGGCCCCGACCCGCAGCAGCCCAGACCCCGCGGGAGAGCACAGCCGCCACCCGCGACCTCGCTGAGCTCTCTCTCCCACACAGGTGAGGGCGCGACGCCGGCGCTCGGCCCTCAGCGCTCCGGGACGGCCTGGCCTGGGGGACCCCGCGTCGGGAGGGACTTCGGGACGGCCATTTGGGGGACCTGGCCGCGGCCAGGGAACCTGGATCCCCCCAACTGGACCCGGCGTGCACTGAGGCCCTTGTGCCGTCCTTGTCCCGGGAAGTCGCGACAGCGGACCTGGGCGGAGGGCGGGGGACGAGAGCGAAAGGGAGTTTCTTCGGCCGAATTCTGAAATTCGAATCGGGCTGTTCCGGCCGGATTTGCAGCGGCGCGCCGGGGAAAGGGACGTGGTAACAGAACCCCAGGGGCAGTGATCTGGTCCGGCGCGCGGGCGGGGGAGGGGAAGCCAGCCAGCGAGCCCCCCAGAGACAGTTCGACCTCGGCGTGATTGATTGTCGATAATATTTCTCCGAGGAAATTCTCGCACAGCCGCCGGGTTGCTCTAACTGCAGCCACTAGAAGTTTTTAATTGGCTGAAAGCTTAGTTCATGAAGAAAAATCGATTTCATTTCTTAAGCAGGAAGCCTTCACAGGAGGAAACTGACCTTTACCTCCTCGCACTGCCTTTGCGAAGAAAATCGCTCAGGTCGAGGTCCGGCAAAGATTACCTAGAACTCCCTGCCCCTGTGAGCACAGAGACCCAGACCGCAGCCCAAATCTGAGTTAAGAGTTTGGTTGCTTCTCTTTCTCCTAAACAATCAAGAACGTTTATCTCCAGGTGGGCTTTTCCAGCTGGAAGGAAAGCTTTAGGACATTTGTTTACAAATGAGGCAGTGTGCAGCTGAGAAACGTGCTCTTTAGGATGGTTGCTTTAACCCTTCAGTGTTCCCTCCGTGAAGGGGGGAAATAAGCCTAAATGGTGTGTGTCTTTCAGTTTTCTGACAGCCCGTTAGGATGGTTGCTTTAACCCTTCAGTGTTCCCTCCGTGAAGGGGGGAAATAAGCCTAAATGGTGTGTGTCTTTCAGTTTTCTGACAGCCCGACCCGTATGACCATGACCATTTACTTGAGACTCTGTCTTGAGATGTTTGGTGACAGCCATGTAACCATTAGCCCTTTGCGTCTCTGTCAAAACTAGCATGGTCAGCCCAGCACAATTACAGACACCTGTGAGGGGGTGGGGGCGCTCTGTAAGAAGGTCAACCATCCAGAAAGTAAGGATTGAGAAGAACTTAAGGGGTAAAGAATTCTTTTTGCTTTTTCTGCAATCTGGTGATTCACTCAGTGCCTTCCCTAAAGAACAGAACCAGCTCCTCAACTCACTGCTGGCAGGACTCCAAACAATTACAGGGTGGTGTGGGCCAGATAGGAGCCTGCCCATGACCCATCTGCCAGGTCAAGAACGGGAAGAGAGCAGCTCCCTGGATGATTTGAATATTGAGAACAATTCCAGCCTGCTTGGTTAGTCCATCTAGAGCTATTACGTCTATCTCATTCGGGGAGCAAATTTTAATTTGCTCCTTTTCCTAAAAAGATCTTTAAAGCAGGTAGTTGCAACTCAACCAAGAGTTTTAAAAAGCAACGACAATACAGGGTGTGCTTCAAACTGAATTTTTCTCAACTGATGATAATTGGACTGGTTTACAGAAGAGTGTGTGATCTTTGATACTCTGGAAGAGGCAAAGGCATAAGCTCCACCTGTTGGTTTTTAGCCCGATGTATTGAATTAAACCACGGACAGTTTAGTTCAGTGAGTATTCTGCTTTCCAGTTGGTAAGTGCTGAGGAGGAACTGGACTGTCTAAATTTCATAAAATTGTTTGGTTAAAAGATGAATTTTGGTTCACCTAAGGACCTTCCAGATAGTCTGCGTCTGAAGAGTCAAGGCTGAACTGAGACTAAAGCCTGGGTTCTTCCAGTTGATGTGTTTCTTGTTGAGCTGAGTAGGGCTAAATGTTTCTCGAGCGCATTTCAATCTTACGTAGTTTTCCTGTCTGTGACTCTTCTCCACATCTCCTCTGCCTCCTTGGGGCAAGGTGGCATTGGATGGCTTCAGCCGGAACTTGGTGCCCCATAACAGAGACCAAGATGAGGCACAGTGATGAAAGGTGTTCATTCCAAGCCTGCTTAGGAAGTCCATCAGGAAACAGGACCCAACTTGCTCAAACTGAGGAGAGCATTTAACGTAAGAGAAGGAGGAGGATTCACTATCAGCTTAGAAGGGGTGGAAAACCGATCACTCACCAGAATTGTAGAGAGGTGGCATCCTGTTTACAAGAGGGGTTGATTGAGACAGACAGGGTGTAACTATGAATAAACGAAGACACCTCCTATCCTGGGCTGAAGAGAAGGCCTCTGTCTCATGAAACATTGATCCACAGGCTTCTCCAAATCCCTTTTCAGTGAGTAATACATTACCCCAGCAGGCTTTGGTTCTGAACTTCGATACAGTGACTCACCCTGTAAGACCAGTGATGGGGGAAATCACTGAGTTAAATATTCTGTCATTTTTCTTAATGTGCCTCTTTAGAAACACTTCTAAATTAAAAACAGAACCCACAACAAAAATGTACAGTTACAACAATTACCAAAGAGATATCCCTCAGTACTAACTGAACAATCGGTCCCAGCATGGCAGTGAGGACCACCAATCCATACAAAAAGTTTGCCAAAATCTGTACAGAGTAGCTTTGCTCCATACACAGACTGATTCTAACCTGTTCCTTTTTATGTAGAAAAAGGAAGTTAAGCCTTTTGTGAAATTTTAACTTGAGAGTGCATTAAACATAAACTTTACTATTGGTAGCAGTCATTTCACTGCTACATCCCAAGTCCATGAAAGTGAACTGAAATATTTTTAAGAAAAGTGGCATGAGGGTGCCTGACTGGCTCAGTTGTTTAAGTATCTGCCTTCGGCTCAGATCATGATCCCAGGGTCCTGGGATCGAGCCCCACATCAGACTCCCTGGAGAGCCTGCTTCCTTCTCTCCCTCTGCCTACTTGTGCTCTCTCTGTCAGATAAATAAAATCTAAAAAGAGAGAGAGAGAGAGGAAGGAAGGGAGAGAGGGAGGGACTCTGCAGGAAGATGTCCCATTGGCCTTTAAGGCAAGGCTGGCCTCAGCTAGTTATCAGTCCCAGTGGTACCATCCAAAACTTGGTGCTAACAGGCAGATGCAACAGCTGAGTGCTGGTGGAGTGCTAAGTAACTCAAGCAGAGTCTGCAGAGATTTGGGTCAGCGCTAATTAGTACCTTTAAGTTAGTGAGTACTTTTGCTTGTGATGCTCCTCCCTCACCCCCCAAATCTTTATTATATGCTAAACATTGGGTGAATTATTCAGGTGAATAAGCTACTCTTTATTAGAGAACGCATACAAACATGTTCCAGGTGGTTTGAGAACTACACATCTAATCCTACGGCAAACTAGCTTGGTTTTGCTTTCACCTTTTTTGGTGAGGTTGTATAAGAGTTGGTGTTTGCTCAAGAAGAGATTTAAGACTGCTGCCTTACCTGGGACCCAGAGAAATCTCCCAAATTCTGTCCTGACTAGTCACTCCTGTATTGTGTTCACTTTGTCTTTTCCAGTGCAGACCACCCGGAGGAGAAGATGGATTGGAGCACACTACAGACTATTCTGGGGGGTGTCAATAAACACTCCACCAGTATTGGGAAGATCTGGCTCACAGTCCTCTTCATTTTTCGCATTATGATCCTGGTGGTAGCTGCAAAGGAAGTGTGGGGAGATGAGCAAGCTGATTTTATCTGCAACACTCTACAACCTGGGTGCAAAAATGTGTGCTATGATCACTATTTCCCCATCTCTCACATCCGACTCTGGGCCCTTCAGCTGATCTTCGTGTCCACACCAGCTCTCTTGGTGGCCATGCACGTTGCCTACCGGAGACACGAGAAGAAAAGGAAGTTCATTAAGGGAGAGATAAAGAGCGAATTTAAAGACATCGAAGAGATCAAAAGCCAGAAGGTCCGTATCGAAGGGTCACTGTGGTGGACCTACACCAGCAGCATCTTCTTCCGGGTCATCTTTGAAGCCGTCTTCATGTACGTCTTCTATATCATGTATGACGGGTTCTCCATGCAGCGTTTGGTGAAATGCAATGCCTGGCCTTGTCCCAATACAGTGGACTGCTTTGTTTCCAGGCCCACGGAAAAGACTGTCTTTACGGTTTTCATGATTGCAGTGTCTGGAATTTGCATACTGCTAAATGTCACTGAATTGTGTTATTTGCTAATTAGATATTGTTCTGGAAAGTCAAAAAAACCAGTTTAACACATTACCCAGCCAGTGGATAAAAGATAAAAGATAAAAGGGAGAAAAGGATGAGGCACAGGTGCTTTGCTGTCCAGGCACGGTCACCAGCATTTCTCAAGATCAAGATTCTTATCTTAAACGCAACCATTTGAAACTGCTCTAGATCTCAGTGAAACTCCAGATGCCTCCAGCAGAGTTTTACTGTCCTAAAGCCTGAAAACAAAGGCATAATTCTATGCCTATACTGATTTGTACTACAATTAGTTCCAGTAAAACACCATGCTGGTAGGGGTTGTGGGTGTAGGTACTCTCAAATTTTAAATAAAGGACATCAGCGTTTGTTTCTCTTTCTTTGAGGAAAGGAGAGAAACGCCAAGTTCTAAAGAGGACACTGAGAAGTTTGGGTTGATTCCCTTAGGGCTCCCTTTGCTGTATTCCCTGAATTAAAGGTGAACATAGAGATCCTTGATTCTTTTATTCGCTTGGGAAGTTTTAGTCTCTAACAATGGGCAGGGTTATCTAATGCTTCAAACTCTGTCACGCTTTTTTTTTTTAAGTGGAAACTAAAATGGGGTATGTTTTTTGATCTGCGAGATGTTCTGAAACCACTAGATGTTCCTCCTATTTCAAAGGCTCAGATTATGATATGTGTGCAACTAGACACTATCACTGAATTTAAAATACGGCCTTTCAGTTTTGAATAATTTGCAGTGCCTGAGTTGTTTGCTCTATTAATTGTGGTATGTAGCACATGAAAGCATTGCAGCCTCTCACAAGCGAAACCACCTAGAAGTACTTAGTGATGGCTTATAATAGCAAAGGGCCTCATTTCCAAAATTTAGGTGTAATTTTGCATGAGAAATATGGACCGGAAGGACCACCGATCACCAACAACTTCAGGCTGGCTCAAGACACTCTTTTTCCTTTACAGTGTTTGCCTTTTCCATTACTGTGGTAAATGGTAGGAACACTGATTTAAAGAGGTTGCTTGGGAATATTTTATTGCCATAGCACAATTTAATGATGCAAAACAAAATGGGAGGAAGGGTAGTTACCATTTGTAAAGAACAGATGGAAAGACTAGACTCTAAATTCTGATGATTAAAAATGAGTTTCATCTACTTCAGAAGTTTGTTTGCTTCCCTCCTCAGTATCCAGTTTTCTTAAGTGAAAATAGAATTGATAGACCTTTGTTTTTAAATAGAAACTAGAGTTTAGATAAATATTTAGCAGTTGTATAGGACAAATTGAACCTAATATTATCATTGTGTTTGACATGGTTTCCAAAAAATGGTACTCAACATACTTTAATGAGGGTAAACATTTTCCTGTTGCCAAGAATAGCATTGTAAAAACATTTTGTAATAATAAATAATAGCTTTAATTACATGCTTGTAACTAAAATAATTTTGTAATGTCTCAAATGTCATTTAAAATATTAAAATATAATTAATTCATAAAATAGCTATTTAAAATCGATTACAGGTTTTAATAGAAGAGCAAATTTTAATTTCATCTGTAGCATGTTGTGTATGTTAATATTTTCTATTTTGTAACCCCAAATGGGTAAGTTACCAGGGTATCTGTAGACCATTCTGGGATTCTTCTGCCCACTTACAGAAAAGTCTCTGTTATAGAAGGCTTGACAGGGAAGGGAGAAGGAGAAATTATTTTTGCTCAACCATATGCTCCCCTCAAACAGGTGTTTTTTTTTTTAAGATTTTATTCATTTGACAGAGCGAGATCACAAGTAGGCAGAGGGGAGAAAGCAGACTCCCTGCCGAGCAGAGAGCCTGATGTGGGACTCGATCTCAGGACCCTGAGATCATGACCTGAGC
>CM053605.1:97871204-97930695 GCA_028646535.1 Procyon lotor | reverse complement strand
AAAAAAAAAAAGCAGACCAAAAACAGCCAACTTTCATCCAAGTAATAGAAAAGGGATAAGAAATAATCCCTGGCCATCTTCCACAGTGTTCTGTATGCAGCCTGTTAAAACAGCATATGATTTTTCAAATAGATATATTCACTCTTGAGAACTATGGAGATTATTACTCTTAAGGTTTTAAAAGACTGTGTCAAAGTAATTACAGATTACTGCTGACCACTTTTAAGAACTTAGAGAGCAGTCTGGCCATATGCCTGAAAATTAGAGCTTGAACTCTGAACTTGAATTTAATCCTCAATATATATCTCAAATTCATCATTTGTGCTAGGTGAGAAAAAGCTTTGCTGGTTGGTGGATTGGTTTGTTTTTAAAGATTCCACTAAAGGACCTTGTTTCCAATCGGTTACATCAAGGCCACAGCCTCACTGGCCTCACACAGGCCAGCCTCCAGGTGGGCCTCAGCATTGGCAGTCTGTCAATGAATGAGACCTTAGGAGCTTATGAAGTAGCGGGTGCAGCCCATCTGCTAATTCTACCTGGTACGAGGTTTACTAGTAAACTGGCATTCGTGGTCTTAATTCTTCTGTAAATACTCCACTGTCAAAAGGTGGATTGCAACTGGTATGAGTGAATCAGGGCCAACTCCGGAGCACGAAGGTAGTATTCTCTAGGTGGTCTGGCCTGAGCTGCCCATCACTGCTATCACTGACCTCAGTGGTCAACTAGACAGCAACAGGCAACATGCCGAGAAGAGTTTATGGTGGGTAGGCGAGAGCTCACTTATTTCTCTGGACTTCAGTTTTCTCATCTTAAAATGGGCTTACTGAATACTTCCCAAGTTTACTGGCAACCAAATACAATAATTGACATAAAGGATTTCTATGTCTTAAAATGCTAAGTAAAATACTGCCATCTCTTTTCTATAAGTTAGATCCCAAGCTGGAAAGATGATTGGTGGTTTTTTAGATAGAAATGACTCCAGCAAAGCTTGATAAACTGGCCACTGGAAAAAAATGCACATGTACACAAAGCCTGAACTAAACACAATACAGAGGGAGGAGAGACTAGCCACATAACACAAGAGAGGAGGGCCTGGATGCGAATGTCAATGTTGCTCTAGCGAAAGAAAATCTACAAGGCCATAAAGTTTCCATTCATCTAGTTAGAGTCTCTATGACCAAATATTTTATGCATATGATCTCATTTAATTCTCACGGCTGCCCTGGCAAGAGCAGGCTTTCAGATAGTACTCTTCCTATTGAACAGACAGGGACGGCACCCCTCAGGGAGATAACATCCTACTCAAAGGCCAATAGCAGACAGTCCTATCACACAAAGGGTGTGGTGGGGTGAACTTCAGAATTCCCCCAATGCACTTACTTCCAGAAGCTAGTAGCCAAAGCCGTAGAGACTACCCATCTTCCCCAGTGGTGATAGGGTTAAGGAGGAGTCCTGACTTCTTGAGACACTCCATTCCATTCCTGTGCATCTTGAATTATTCATTTACTCAGCCAATATTTATCAAGTACCAACTGAGTGCCAGGAACTACTGGGCACTGGGACGGCGAACAAAAGAAAATCTCTGCCTTCATGTTGAAGGAGGCAGACTACAAACAAATCCCTGTCGATTATGTATGGTGCAGATAAGTGCAACAGAGAAAAACAAAAGTGCATAACGGAAATAGGAAGGGTTAGGGGCAATGAGAATCACTGTTCAGTATAGGGTGGTCAGGGACTGCCTCTCTGCTAAAAGCCTAGAGTAAATGGAGAAGCAAGCCAAATGGATATCTCAGGGAAGAGTTGTCCAGGGAGAGAGAAAGGCCCGGACACCAGAGGCAGGGAGAGAATGGGAAGAGATGAGGCCAAAGAAGTGGGGGATAGTACAGACCGCGTGGGGCTGGAGGCCATCAGAAGAATTCCCTATTGTGCTGAAATCTGCCTGTTTATAACACCAGCTCACCAGCATATGTTCTGCCCTCTGGTGGACCCAAAGTAAGTCTATTTTCCACTTAATAACCTTAAATAGCTAAGAACAGATCCAAGTTCAACCCCAACTTTATTTTCCAGCTACACAGCTCCACATTTCCCAGTTGGTCATACATTCCTTCATTCAATATTAAGCAACTACTGTGTACCAACCTACCAGGTACGAGTAAATAAGAAAGAATAAAACAGAGGTCCCTGGGTGGCTCAGTTGGTTCAGTATCTGCCTTCAGCTCAGGTTATAATCCCAGGGTCCTGGGATTGAGCCCCACATCGGGCTCCCTGCTCAGTGAGAGTCTAGTTCTCCCTCTTCCCCTGCCTCTCCTCTCCACTCATATCTGTCTCTCACTTTCTCTCTCTTAAATAAATAAAACACATTCTCTAACCTCTGGCAGTCAAGCAATGGTAACAGTGCCAGGAGTTTTCAGGCTTATCCTCAGGACAAGGGGTATACTCTTCAGTACATCAGTGTCTTCCAGAAGGGAGATGTGGCCCTCCAGCATGGCCCAGCATTGGGGCAACTGTTCTGGACACATTGACTCAAGTGAGTTCTTTGAACATTCATCACCCTTCCTCACCTTCAGTTACAAGACCACCAAGGTGACTTATGTAATTACAGAATTAATATATAAATATATTTGCACTGAAAATTAAATACAGAAGTAAATAAAGTCAAATGTGAAAGTCTCATTTCATAGCTCCTGCTTAGAAGTATTGACTTCTCCATGTATATACATCCAGTTTTTTCTCTGTGTAATTGCAGTTACTTATATATATAAGTATACATATATATGTGTGTGTGTGTGTATATATATATATATATATATATATATATATAAACATACATAACCACTTTGCATTTCCTACATATTTTTTTCTGTGATAGCTTCTCATCTAGTAATATGCTTTGGAAATCTTTCCAGGTCAGTATGTATAGATCTAACTTGTTCTTTTTAACAGATATACAATATTCTGTAGAATGACTTGGCCATAAATTGTTGAAACATCACCTTGTTCATGAACAGTTGTGCTGGTTCCAAGTTTTCAGACTACTGCCTCTCCCTTTTCCTTCCTGCTGCCCTGCCCCCACCTCCTACCAAACTTTGTTAGTATATGTCACATGCATTTTTCCAACCTAAATGCAGGCCTCTACATTTTCCCTGTCAAATTTCATTTTGCTGATTTTGGCTTATCCCTCTAGTCCATCCAGATATTTCTGAGCCCTGTATTCAGATTATTAGCAACTCCTTCCAACTTTATGTCATCTGTCAGTTTAATTAGCCTGCTTTATCTATAGTTTTTTAAGCCAATAAAAATGTTCAGTATGGAACAACCACCCAAGATTTTCTTCCAGTTCAACGTCAGTTCATCTTATCAGCATGACTTGAGTTTGGAGTTTTAAGGATAAACGTACTTAGCTGCATCTAATTCACAAGTTTTCATCTTAATAGTAAGGATATTATGACAAACTTTGTGCAGTGTCTTACAAAAACACTTAAGAATATTTACCATTTCATTATCCATTTTAAAAACACATCTATTAGCTCCTCCTATGTGCAGAGCATTGTTCTAAGCCCCTGGCAAGAGCAAAGATGATTTTAAAGGGTCATAGCGTAGAGGGAAGATGTGTTTGAGGTGGTTACTTCACCAAACAGTATGGTATGGAATCAGCTGGATGCCACAGGCACACCAAAGCACCACAGAAAGAGTTCAGGGTGTGAAATAGTTTCTTTTGGGGACCCACATAAACAAAAAGCTAAATCATGAAAGATGGCAGGCTTTTGCCATGAAAAGATCTGAGACTAGTGGTAAATTTGGCTGTTTTCATTTCTTTGAAAAGCTAAATAACTTACCAAAGACTTTTTCTACCACTTGATGTTTCTCAGAAGCCCTTAGTCCAGACTAGAACTCCCAGAGATGTGGCTAGCCTCTCTCTGCTGCCATCTGCTGTCAACTGGGGTAAGTACAAGGCGTGGCTTCTCTCCGTGATGGCGGGGATGTGGGTGGCTGGGGGCGCCAGCCAAGATCAGTTTTCTTTAAAAATCCCTACACCTAAACAGCCAGTTACCCCTTCATAAAAATCTCATTGCTTTCATTGCTCTGAGTTTTTATTACCAATTTGTACATATCCAGCTATTGTTGTTTTGTTAGGGTAACCATAAAAAGTTCACACATAAACATATTATATTTCCTCTCCTAAATATTATAATAAGCAATATTAGCAAACTCCTATAACCTCATGGTTATAGTCAGTGACTTTTCTCAAGTTTCTTATTTACGTTTTCCCTCAGGTTTCTCGAAGTATTCCCTCACTTGGATTTTGAAATCTTAACATCTAGGACCATAAATGCCGTGGTGAGATTATTTCTTACTCAACACTCATCTATGTGGATAGTTGAATCTCTTATTTAAAATTTTTTTTAGTTCATCATCTAATATTAATGCAGTGAATCTTTAAAGATTCAGAGTTCTTTGGTTTTACTTCCATATGTCGTAAGGAAGTATCTACTCTAATTTTTCAGGTTCCTTATTCATCACAATATCTACTTTTAAAAACCTGAAAAAAATGAGTTTAGGGCAATTTTGAGTCACAGTAACTCAAGAAAGCATGGCTTTTTCCCATTTGCCCTGCCTTTTCCAAAAGAAAAAAATCTCAATTTGAATAGATATTTGAATACCTATGTTGGTAGGAGTATTACTCATAATAGTCAATAGGTGGGAGCAACCCAAGTGTCCATTAGCCAAGGGAAGAATATACAAAAAGTGGCACATACATAACAATGAGATATTATTTGACCTAAAAAGGAAGGAAATTCTGACACATGCTAAACATAGATGAAACTCGAGGACATTAAACTAAGTGAAATAAGCCACAAAAAGGCAAATTCTGTATGATTCCACTTTTATCAGACACCTAAAACAGTCAAATCCATAGAGACAAACAGGATGGTGGTTTCCAGGGGTGTGGGGCAGAGGGTAATGGCGAGTAATTGTTCAATAGGTTCAGTTTGGGATGAAAAGTTCTGGAAATGGGTGGTGGTGTTGGTTGCATAATAATGTGAATGTGATTAAACATGTACACTTAAAAATGGTTAATATGTAAATTTTATGATACATATATTTTGCCATAACTTTTTAACGTGAAAAAAGAAAGATCTCTTTTCTCAACACAAGAGACAATGGATGGTATCCACTGAAAGACACCGATCACAGCGTGTTTAGAAGTATTTTGAACTCAGACACACATCAAACACTGTTCATGTCTTTATCCTATTTTATTAGCACTATAATGCACTAGAATAAATTCCTAAGCCCATATATATTAACCATAAACATTAATAGGACAAGTCTAAACACACAGCTGAGTCTTTGCCTGCCCTATGATAAACAATCATGTTCAAGTCTGATCAAGTCATTTAGGAAAGAAGTACCAGAAAATTACTCTGCCTCAAATGCAAGTGACATGCTAGAAGTGAACTTTCCCAGTCTCAAAAATATGTAGAGTGCTCTCTGTAGCAAATACAAGGTGGAATATTGTGAATAAAGGTTATTGTCACGAATAGTGATAAAAATGGTGGGGGTGAAGGGAACCACCCATGGTCAGCTCTTAAAGGCTCACATTTCTCTGAGTTCGTCTGTTGTTAATTCCCTTAGCAACTTATTTCCTGAAGCTGGTATGAATTAGAACTCTTTCTTTATAGTAATCTGGTCTAGTTTTCATTTCTATCCCAAACAGAAGCAGAAGTTTTAATAATAATCATATCCTCTATATCCACAAACATATGAGAGATTGGAAGAATTTGCTCTCAATAGCCAGCCAACTTCCAGCTGTATAAATGGTACAACAAATTTAATTTTTTTCATAGGATTTTCATTCTTCAGACTCTTTTACTACCTTTGAGGGGCACCTGGGTGGCACAGTTGGTTAAGTGTCCAACCCTTGATTTCAGCTCATGTCATGATCTCAGGATTGTGAGATTGAGCCTGGAGTTAGGCTCTGCACTGGGCATAGAGCCTGCTTAAGATTCTTTCTCCTTCTCCCTCTGCCTGTCCCCCAACTCTCTCTCTCAAAAAAAAAAGAGTCTATTACTACCTTTGGGTTTCCAAATACATACCCAATGCTGTAGGAAGTAACAAAGTCAATGTCTTTATGAAACACAGGGAATGAGCACCTGTTGTTGCTGGCTATTTGTTTGTTTGTTTCAATGATTTCTTTTTGGCTCCCTCTGCTTTGTGATGAATGTTTTGTTTATTGACCGAGGATGTTGTCAAGAGTTTAGCTAAGCTACTGCAGGGTACTGGTGCCTCAGCATCTATTTTGTTTGGCCAAGTGGCCTGTGGGGCCCTTAAGCTGACCCTAGCCCCTCATGCAAGCCCATGTCCTCAACGGCAGCTGCAGAGTCACGAGTAAATGTAAGTTCCCAACATGACCTTCCCAGGCTTGTGATAAATAGTCTCCCTCCTCCCAGGACCTTCCCCTTTTGTGTGCCCTATCAGACCCCCATAGAGCTTACCAAAACTTGGCTCTTTTTGGTTTGAATTGACCAATCCAAACTTAGCCCAGGATGCCCTAAACACTCTACACATGGACCCTAATAAAGGCATGTGCCCCAGGTCCTGCCTCTCTCTCTCTGCCTGTCCCCCACCTCGACTTCCCCATGTGGTCCCTCAAGGTGTGCTGTGGATATGCCTCACAACCTGTGGATAATAAGCTTCTCTCTCTCAACTTTTCTTGTGGTCTGTGGTTGAATTGCAGCTCACCATCTGGCATGGAGTGCTCCATTTAACAAGTGTTAATTTAAAAAAGTCAGAGCAGAGTTAAAAATGTAGTCCTGTCAAAAAGGGGGGAAACAGACTAGAATTGGAAAATGGCCAGTACTTTTGATTTTATGAGTCACTTTACAGGAAAGCCCCACAGGCTCATGAGAAAACTCAGTTATCTCCAAGGATGAATTAAGTGAAAGAACACCAAATACTTCTAGATTCACCAACTCAGTCACAGCAAGGCTCTGTAGGAGTTTTAAAAGACCTGTTAAACTCAGTCCTAGGTTCTGAGCCCTTGCAGAGGAAGATGAGAGCAAAACAAGAAGGAATGGTCACATTCCCTGTGAGGTGGGATGAGATGGAAATGGGGGGAACACCTTTCACATAGAGGAAGGACATGAGTAAAGGTGAGAAGGGGAAAGGAAGAAGCTTGGGTTTGTAGTAGAGGGCATTGGACGAGGGTGGGAAGATGGCCGGGGATGGGCTGTGAAGCCCATAAGCAAAAAGGTAAAGAGGATGGAATTTGTTCTACAGGCTGTGGGAAGCCCTTGAACATTTCTGAGCTGGAGAAGCACACAATCCAAGCAGGGCTCTGGAAAGATAACTGACTCCAAGATGGTTATAGAAGAAAGACTGAATGGAGACAGGTGCATTGTTTGGAAATATACTGGAATAGTCAGATATAGTAACATGTGGCCAAATTAATTTAGAGAAAGAAAGGCAGAAATACATATTAAATAGGGACACCTGGGTGGCTCAGTTGGTTAAGTGTCTGCCTTTGGCTCAGGTCATGGTCCCCAGGGTCCTGGGATTGAGCCCCACATCAGGATCCTTGCTTGGTGAGAGGACTGCTTCTCCTTCTCCTTCTATCCCTCCCCATCGCTCGCGCACACACTCTCGCTCTCAAATAAATAAAATCATATATATATATATACATATATATATATATATATGTATGTATATATATATATACCTGTTAGTAATAATCATGACTTGCCAACAGATGAATTTGGAGAGTGAGAGAGAGAATAACACCCAAACATGACTAGCTTTCATGCCTGAGCAGTAGAAATTAGAAATAAGAAAGTGGGCAGAGACTCTGGTACCCTCTAGGTAGGAATGTACAATTTCTTGAGTTGGTTTCATGTGATACAAACGATTCACTGTAGAACAAATAGTACAGGAACAGCTACCTTAATTTCTTTCATGACCTTTAGGATTCTTAAGTTAGAAGATCTTAAAGCATGTGTCGTTCTAAAAACAAAACACAGAAACAATGAAAAACCCTCATGCTTATTGTCAGAGAACAAGAGCTCCACCTCCAAAGTTTGGGACGGCAGCCCCAGGGGCTGACCAGCAGTGTTGGTTTGGGCTCTGAGCCCCTTTTAAAATTGATAGTGTGATCTAATCAGAGGGTATATTTAAAGTCTGGGTTGGATAAAAGGATATACATAGCTATTCTGCCACACTGTCATTGACTACACCACCACCCAGATTGGAAAGATACACCCCTTTAGGAAGACTACCAAAGCCATTCACAAGCAGCTTTTTAATGGTTTATCATCAACATCAATAATACTAGCTAATACATGTAAGCTGCTTCATAAGTTTTACCTAGGACCTTTACTTCTATAAATTCATTTGAGTCTTACACACCCTTTGAGTTTGGTGGTATTATTCTGGATTCACAGGTAAAAAAAAATTAAGTTTAGAGAGATTAACAGACTTCTCCCATGGTTATACAACTTATAATAATTACCGACATTTGCATTGACTTTTTAAGTATTCAGACTAATTTTTTTAAAAAATATCAGTATGAGAAAGCTCTTGGCAGGGTAACTTGCACATAGTAGGTCTCCATAGAGCTAATTGCTCCTTCTTCTTGCCCGCATTTTTCCTCTACACTGCTACTAACACAGGTGGGACCCCCATGTTACAGATGAGCAGATTATGCTTCGAAGTAAGACAGCCAGCAAGGGGCCACATCAGAATGGGAAAGACCTTAGCCTTTTGTGACCTTCAAAGATACAATTCAATTTAAATATATGTCCAGGAAAGCTTTTATGTAACAGGTGAATTATTTTAAGATTCCCTCATATTTCAACAACTGACACTTAATGTAAGTACATTCCCTGTTTTTAAAATGGAGTAGCACCAGTGACTTGTTTGGGAGGGAAACAAGCTTTTTAAAAAAACCCGCCATTACAAGGTCAAGAGTATGTGCGTTTGAATCCTGAAATATTTGTGCCAAGACAAGTAGAAGGAAGCTGATTTTATACCAATCCATAAGCTCTCACTTCCTCCTGTCTGGAGGAGGCAGCCACACTGGCAGAAGGAGGACAGCAGGAAGAGCCCTGCGCTCTGGAGCCCCGGTAAAGTACAGACCAAGTTGTGCTTATTAAACAGCTCCTTGCACCTGGGGCACACCCTAATTTCAGATCTCAGGCTGGAATGATTCAACATGTGGAAGGGAGGCCTTAATTAATGAAAATGCTAGGGTGTTATAGGAAGTGGTGGTGATTCAGCAAGCATTTTTACTTCTGAGTCAGTCCCAATCATAGGCAAGACTGGGTTAAGATGGGTTTTTTAAAGGGGTATAAGGCTCATCTTCAACAACCAATGAAGAAGCAGCAAAGTCCTCTGTGAGGAAGGAATAATAACAGGTTGGTGCCTTTAACTAGGTATAGAAGTGACAGGGGAAGCTGCAGTGCTGGTGTCCAGGCCTACAAGCCCTGTGCCCTGCCCAGACAACAGGCATGGATTAACGAATACTTGCCAATGCGTGCTGAGGTAGACCAGCTACCAGGCACTGAGCCTAGGGGGTGAACAAGACAACCAAGGTCCAGGCCACAAAGAACTTGGTGAGCAATAGACCCGACACGGAGGCCAGGGCGAATTCTCTGGGATATCAGCAAATCATGTCAACCATACTACAGCTGTGACCTATGGATGCAGCAGGGCACCTTAGGTGCTTCAGCCCAAGCCCAAGCAATTGGAGAATATGAGATCCAGGTGTTCCCAACTGTAAATTCTGGAAAGAGGTGTTCCTGTCTCCTTCCCATCCCACTTACTCAAATAACACCTACAAAGCATTAACATGTGTTGATTTTCCTCTTAAATGCTTAAGTCCAAAGGTGAATAAGGCAGCCTATACTGCTGGCAAGCCTTCCACTGAAATTGAAAAAAATAAGCCAGAAGGGCAACTATCACACAATGTAAGACATGCTCCAAGTGGGAATCCATCTCAGCACTCCTGTCTCCATGAGGGTGCTTCTGACTGAACAGCATCACAAGTGTTCTCTTCCTCTCTCATCTCTTATCCATGTTTCTCCATAAGAGGAGAAACTTAACTCATTGAGGAGTCTGGAAGATGAAATGGGCCCAGTGGAACTCAGCGCCCTCTGGCCACTCCAGTTTGGTCTGTCTGCAGGGGGTGTGTTCTGGCCTGCTCTGTGCTGTGGGGTAAGCTGACCTGCTGGGCTGTGCCCCTCCAGAAGAGTCCAGCAGTCAATGAGCTGGGAGCTAATTCTATCCATTTTGGAAAGAAAGAAGTTTTTAAATGCCATTTTATCCTTCCTTTATAGAGCTGGCATTTTAATTTCCATCTGCTTATCCTGTGCATTATTTCTCACCTGGTTCTGAACTTGGGAGGGTGCTCAAGGGGTTCCCCTCACTAAACCCTAATGTAGACCCTAATAAAACATTGTTTGCTTACTAGTAAGCTAGGAGTAAGCAAAACTTCATGAAAGCACAAAGCCAACCTTTCTCTTCTATTCAGTGTCAAGTGTCTGTTGAATCTATATCCACAGAACAAAGGAAGGAGTCGTTCTCTCTCGGATGCCTGGGGATGCTTGATAGTGACATGCTTTGAAAAGAGTCTGGAAGAATGCTGGGTGAGGAGGTACTGTGCCCAGTAAATGCCAGCCACAGGACTTCCTTCAGAGACCCGCTCACTTCCTATACCCTTGCCCAGAATCAGGATCAGCATTCCCTAACTGGAGTTCACAGTCACCCTCATCTGATGCCCCTTATGGCCACTGAAAGACCCTCTAGATTTCTCCCATTGCCTTTATTTTCCCAACTTCAAGTTCCACCATTTCTGGAAGACTCTGAGTCTTCCTGTCCATCACTTTAGGAGATGCTGGTGTAATTGAATGATGTGCTAACACTCTGATGTCACACAGAGTAGATGGCTACTTTAATGATCTCCACCTTTTGGGTCATGATCACATGACGTGGAGCATTCAATACCTCTGAGAGGTTCCTCTCTGCCCAGAACTTGCTTTGTTTGGGGGAATTCCTGGCCAAAGAGATACAGAGACACACTTCTTTCTTCCAACCCTCAAAGTAGAAAATCAGTTAGTCATTGAGAAAAAAACTCTTATTTCTAAGAGACAGAAAGAAGCAGAGAGATTTTAAGTGAGCTCTTTATTTTCTAACTCAGAAGTCATAAAGAAACACTCACATGAGGAGCACCTGGGTGGCTCAGTCAAGCAGTGAAGTGTCAGACTCTTGGTTTCAGCTCAGGTCATTATCTCAGGGTCATGAGATGAGCCCCACACCAGGCTCCACACTCAGCATGGAGTCAGCTTGAGATTCTCTCCCTCTTCCTCTGCCCCTCTCTCCACCCTCCCATCTTTCAATAAATAGATAAGTAAAATCCTTAAAAAAAAAAAAAAAGGAAACAGTCACATGAGGCACCTAGAATAGCAAATTCACAGAGACAGAAAATGTAATGGTGGTTGTCACGGGTTGGAAAGGGGGAATGAGAAGATGACCCTCCTGGTTTTTCAGCTCTCTAACAGCTAGGTTTCAACCTCTAACTGTCAACAATGTCAAAGGGCTGAGTGGACTGTAGGCCTCCCACAGCTTCCTCCTCAACCCACTCAGGAGGCCAAGTGCTATGGATACCATTCAGTCAGTGGTGTGTCCCCGTCCTCCAACTCATCACTGACAGTGTTGACACCCAGTTACCATGTCCCATGTCTGTGAGGCTTGGAGAGGTGAGCATTCTTCACCCTCTGACCAAGATATTCCAAGTGTGATATTTGCAACCCTTCTCAGCACAGGAGGTAAAGCATTAGCTGAAAGAATGCTCCAACTTGTTCTGTTCCCATGTTATAACTTACACAGAGTATCTACTGGGAATTTAATGCTCTAATCCATACCATTTCAGTCTCTCCTAATAGTACTCCATCATATTCAACTTTGTCACATGGCAGATGCCCAAGAAAGTCCAAGAGTTCATACACTCAGCTTCCACAGTTGCCATTCCCTTAGACCTCCTCCTCAAGAGCCTCCCAGTCCTCCCTGCCCACCAACCTTCCTAGCTTCATACCTTGCCACACAGACCCTATCACCAAGACCACGACCCCTCAACTCACTGACCTTCAGATACACTCAGCATGGTGATCCCCAGCAATGAAATGACTCACCATGCTTTCTCTCTGCACACCTGTTCCAGCTGAGGAAAATTGCACAACTGCACTTGTTACCTTCAGACCAACCTGGCACTGACAGTCTTTGTGTGACCTGGTTTTGTATAGCAGTCCTTTAACTCATTCCCAGCAGGTCTTTCTTGTAAATGACCAGTCTCTTGGTCCTGGCTCTTTCTGGGAAGATGAATTAATTCCATCTCTTCACTTTGGGGTCCACATGCCTGGGTGAGGAGTCGGGGATGATGCTCCCAGGATTTTCGTATTTCCTGTTGTCTGAGAGATAAAGTCCTGCCTCACTGGCTTGTCATCCAAGGGCCTTTTGCATCTGATGCCAATCTATGCTTCCAAACTCATCTTTTCTTGCTTCCTTAGTGAAGTCCTTCACGCCAGCCCAAATGATCTCTTCCTGGACCTGTGGACATGCCCCATTATCTTTTTAATCAATTGTACTAAGACACACACAATATGTCATTTACTATTTTTAAGTGTATAGTTCAGTGGCATTGAGTACATTCATATTGCTGTGCAGCCTTCAGCACCACCCATCTCTAGAACTCTTTTCATTTAACAAAACTGAAATGTCCCCATTAAACAGTCTCCATCTGCTCCCTCTGGCCCCTGGCAACCACTATTCTATTTTCTGTCTCTGAATTTAATCATTTGAGGTACCTCATATAACTGGGATCATATAGTATTTGTCTTTTTGTGGGTTGCTTATTTCTTAATATAACTCATTATAATTCCTGCAGAGTTAATCCATGTTGTAACATATTGCAGAATTTCATTCATTTTTAAGATGAGTTCATTGTAGTTCATTGTATGTATATACCATAGTTTGCCTAACCATTTATCTATCAATGGACACTTGGGCTGTTTCCACAGGTCAGCTATTGTGACTAATGCTGCTATGAACATGGGGGTACAAATATCTCTTTGAGATCCTGCTTTCAATTCTTTTGGGTATGTACCCAGAAGTGGAATTGCTTGGATCATATGGTAATTCCATTTTTAATTTTTTTCCACGATGGCTATACCCTTTCAAATTCCCACCAATAGTGCACAAGAATTCCAATTTCTTCACATCCTTGCCAGCACTTGTTATTTCCTGGGTTTGTTGTTGTTGTTGTTGTTGTTGTTGTTGTTAGTCATCTTAATGGGTGGGAGGTAGTATCTCATTTCTGCTTTTGAATTTCCCTAATAGGTGATGTTGAACATCTTTCCATGTGTTCATTGGCCATTTGTATGTCTTCATGGAGAAATGTTTGTTCAAGTCCTTCAAGTTTGTTTTGCTTTTTGTTGTTGAGTTTTAAGAGTTCTCCATATATTCTGGATATTAATCTCTTACCAGATACATGACTTGCATATCTTTTCTCCCATTCTGTGGGTTTTCTTTTCACCCTGTTGGTCATGTCCTTTGATGCACAAAAGTTTTTAATTATCATGAACTCCAATTTGTCTAATTTTTCTTGTTCCCTGTGCATTTGGTGTCATAGACAAGAAATCACTGCCAAATCCAATGTAATGAGGCCTTAGCCCTATATTTTGTTCTAAAAGTAATAGTTTCAGTGTTACATCTTTGATGCATTTTGAGTTAATTTCTGTATATGGTGTTATTAAGGATATTAACTTCATTCTTTTCATGTAGGTATCCAATTTTCCAAGCACCATTTGTTAAAGAAACTTTCCTTTCCTTACTGACACTGTCCTTTCCTTGTCTTGACACTCATCAAAAATTATTTGGCCATATTTGCGAGGATTTATTTCTGGGCTTTCTAATCTGTTCCATTGGTCTATATATATCTATCTTTATGCCAATACCATGTTGTTTTGACTACTGTAGCTTTTCAGTAAGTGGTGAAATCAGGAAGTATGAGTCCTCCAACTTTGTCCTTCCCTTTCAAATTTGGTTTTTTTGGTTTTGTTTTGTTTGTTTGTTTGTTTTTGAGTTCCTTGAGATTCCATATGAATTTTAGGATGGATTCTTTTACTTAATATCTTTTGCTTTTTGCCTTTGCTACTTTTGTGTCCATGGTCTTGGCCTTTCTTTCCATTTATCAATCAAATCATTCAAAATTCAGCTCAACTCCTACCTGACTATTCCCATTCAAATTGATTTGTCTTTCCTCTGCACTCCTACTTCATTCATTTCCTGTACCACTCAATCAAGACAGCCTCTGACTCTTCACATGATCCCTTATCCCTCGATTTTCAATTGTCATCCAAAGTAGGCCTTTCTGTTAGTCTTTCTTGTAACACTATGTGTTTTTTCCCTCTAAAGCACTCATCGTGATTAACAATTAATTTCTAAGTTAATTCTCATATATGCAGAGCCTAAGACAAATAATTCTTTCAATTTTAGCATCTCTGAAATAGAGCTTTGTGTCTTATAATTGATGACATCTTACCATCATAATCATAGCTTTTATTTTGGTGGAACAAAAGTAATGGTAATGGTATGTTTTATCATCAATGGTACTTTTGATTTGATGAAACACAGGATATGTCTCCTTGTGTATTTACCTGTTTAATGATTGTCTCATTAGACTGCAATAGTTCCAAGAAAAGGGTAGCTGGGTGGCCCAGTCAGTTAAGCATCTAACTCTTGATTTCAGCTCAGGTCATGATCCCACATCGGGATCTGGGCTCAGCAGGGAGTCTGCTTGAGATTCTCTCTCTCTCCATCTCTCTCTACCCCTCCCAATTCTCTCTCTCTTTTTCTCTCTGTAAAATAAATAAATAAATCTTGAAAAGAAAAGAAAAAAGAAAAGAAAAGAAAAAAGTTCCAAGAAAGCAGTGGTCAGTTCCACTCACCATGGCACCCCCTAGGCCTTACTCAGTCTCTTTGACCCAGCTATTTGGTGAATTGATGAATTATAAGTTCTTCGAGGCACCTAGTAAATACATTAGCTTCCCCAGAAGTCCCTCAACTCCTATAACAGCACTACCTGTACTCAGACACTTGCTAAGTGAATAATTTTCAAGCTAGAAAGCATCTGGTACCTTACTGGTCTGTGCTCTCTGACAGAAATAAAAGGATTAAACATACCTCATTCTTTTAGAGGAAAAAGCAAGGTAAGACCTGTCAGCAGAACCCAGTGGCTTATGCTTTCTTTTCCTTGGCAAACACCTGACCTGGCCTTGGTAAACAGAATGCTGTTTCTGAAACTTCTACACACACATAACCTTTCTTTTTGCCTTTGTGGCAACACAATTTTCCGTGGGGATGTTGCAAATCCATCATTTAAAAGTGATATTTTTTTCTCAAGAGGGTTAATGATATTATCTGTTAAGAAAATGACACACACTCTGAGCAACAAACTGAGGGGAGGGGAGGGTTAGGGGGGTTGGGTGAGCCTGGTGGTGGGTATTGAGGAGGGCACATACTGCATGGAGCACTGGGTGTGGTGCATGAACAATTAATCTTGTAACACTGAAAAAATAAAATAAACATATTTGGGGAAAAGATAATCAGAAGTGTAAAAACATAAAAGATGTTGCATGAAAGAATAAAATTGAGAAGTTTCCCTTAAAAAAAAAAACCCAAAGGAAAAAAAAAGATAAAAGAAAATGACACCACTTCTATACTCTTGGTAGCTGTTAACTATTTATAAACACATTGTCCATTCATAGCAAATAAACAAAACCTTGAATAAGCAGGAAATGCAGGAAATTACATTTGTCCTCTTGTGAGGGGTCAGTGAACCCTGGTCTGGGTTCATCAAGTGTGAATACACAGAGGCGGAGTTTGGGTCAGAGGAGCACAGACAAATTCTTCAACAACTGCCCTACTAACAAAAGGCGACTTAGAGAAGGGCAAAAGGAAGAAAGAGGGGGACAGAGATTCCCTTAACAGAAACAAGGCTTTTTCATTTCTACCTGTTTATTCTCTGCCCAAAGTGAAATACGAAGTTACATTTTGCAGTTGATTCTTTCAACACTTGAAGGATTCACTAATTATGTAAACACCTCTATTCAGAGTAAGCAGCTTTTGCAACAAAGAGGAAATAATGACATCTAGAAGCAGTGCTTCTCAAACTATCTGTAGTGAAAGGTTATTTTTTTCCTAATCTCTTGAAAACTGATACTTTTGTGGATTATAATATAAATGTCATGAAATGAAAAATTGCTACAAAAGTTTCCAAGTAATAATGAGTGCCATTTTTTTGAGCAGCAATTATTTATCAGCGCTGTATTCAACTCTTTCCTACAGTGAGTCACCTTGAATCATCTTCAAAACAATCTTATGTGGATAATCTCCAATTTGCACCAATTTTGGCCCATGAAGTTTGCCCAGTGCTAGAGAGCTGATGAGGGGCAGAACAGTGATTTGAACTCAGACATTCTCTTAGTTATTCTGAAAAATATACTTGTGTGATAATTGCAGTGAAATGGCAGGGAATTTGTCATCAGGGATTAGCTGGAAAAACTTGCTGGCACCATCTAAGCTCATTGAGACACAGTTGGCAAGGGTTCGGGGAGAAGGTCTCACAGTGGGGGTGGGGGCAGAAGAGTAATCAGTGATGAGGAACAAGGTGAGGGAACTAGGATTAGGTGAGGGAAACAAAAACTACATGTTAGGCAAAAGGAAAATTAAAATGACAGGATTGCAAAAGGGCAAGTGAGAAGAAAATGTAGCCAGTAGAGACCAAAAAGGAAAAGACTAGAAAAGGAATCAAAAAGGTAATCTCTGAACAAAACCTGTTTAAGCAACACCGTGGGGAGCAGTGCTTCAAAACTCCAATTCCAGAAGTTTTATGGTGCTATCACGCTGTCTGTCCTTCCTCTCTAAGAGCTAAGGTTATTTTAAGGAGATGGATCAGGAAGTTCAGGACACACCCATCCTTCTTCCGTCTCAGTCTCACTCAATGCCTGCTGGGCAGAGTCAAGTCTTAAGAACCTCAGGCCTCCCAGGGGATGACTCAAAGGCACACCCTTTCTCCTCCTCCTCTACCTTACGCAAGAAGGCTCAGACGTTCTTTTGACAACTTTCCAAAATCAACTGGGTCAGCAAATGGGTTTTATTTAATGCTTTGACACATTGTGCTAACATAGTCTTTATTAGATCTGAACTCATCCCTTCCTTCCAGAAGGCTATCTTCCACCAGCCCTGCACAGATGCATTCCTTGACCTGGTTTTCAAAGGCGTAGCCCCCACTCAAACACTCCAGCTACTTCTAGCCTTATCCTGCTGGATTTCCAGCAGCATGGACCATCACATCCTGAGGTCAGCCACTTCCTGGCAACTCCAGCAGGGCATTTGTAATGGATTGAAACAAAAGTCATTCTCCAGTAACTTGTCCTAGGTCATAGTTGTCCCTTTGGAGGGCACACAAAACAAGCCTAAACTTTCTGGGATACACACACACACACACACACAAACACACACACACACACTACTGTTTAAGAGCAAGGGCTTGAGAGCCAGCAGACTCATATTAATATCCTTGCTTTGCCACTTACTATCTCTGTGACCTCGGGCAAGTTAATTAACCTTTCTGAGCCTCTATTTCTTCACTGGAAAACTGGGGACCCTATGAACCTCACTGGGTTCCTATGAGGATTTCTTTTATTGGGGTATAATTGACATTACATTATATTAGTTTCAGGTATACAATATAATGATTCAATATTTATATATATTGCAAAATGATCACCACAATAAATCCAGTTAACACCCATCACTATATGTAATTACAAAATTATTTCTGTTGTGATAAGAACTTTCAAGATCCATTCTCCTAGCTCCTTTCAAATATGCTATACAGTATTAATTATAGTCACCATGTGGTACATTATCTCTCCATGGCTTAATTCATTCTATAGTAGAAATTTGCGTCTTTGGACTTCCTTCACCCATTTTACTCACCCTTCACCCTCTACCTCAGCATGAACTGTGGGGGTGGGGGTGGTCTTATGTGTCTTTTCTTTTTTTTAGATTCCACATATAAATGAGATCATGTAGTACTTATCTTTTTCTGTCTGATTTATTTCACTTAACACAATGTCTCAAGGTCCATCCATATTGTCATAAATGGCAAGATAATTCATTCCTTTTATGGCTTAGTAATATTCCTCTGTGTGTGTATGCACATGCCGTGTTTTCTTTATCCACTCATCCATTCCATGGACATGTTGTGAGGATTAAATAAGCTAATATAAGGAGCGTCAAGGTGGCTCAGTTGGTTAACCTTCCAACTCTCAATTTCAGTTCAGGTCATGACCTCAGAGTCATGAGATCAGGCCCCACGTTGGGCTAAGCGAAAAGCCTGCTTAAGATGCTCTCTCTCCCTCTCCCTTTGTCCCCCATCCCCCTGCTTGTGCTCTCTCTCTTAAAAAAAAATGAGCTCATATACATAAATTTCTTAGCCCTGTGCATGGCACATAGCAAGTACTCATCAAATGGACTAAGAATATCCTCTGAGTCCTTTCTCTTAGCAAAATACCCTTGTCCCTTCCACTATTCCTCATACTTTGGTCTTCAGTCCCTGTCCCATCTTTTAAAATGGGTCAGCCACCTTTTAAATGGACAATGTCCCATTTAAGCAATGCTTTCATTGGACTATGTCCAAAACTAACTATTATCCTTGAAATATGGTCCAAACAACAGAGGGTGGAAAGACCACACCTCCTTGTTCTGGATACTAGCTTTTAGTAAGTCTACCTCTGCTGGCACAAGATGTTTTCCATCAATACCATCCTATTAACACAATGGACAGGTGCCGCAATTTGCCTTGATTCATTATCTGTGAAATCTTTTTTTATAACATGAAAGAGAAACTTACATTTATATCTCCTAAAAGGCATCTTTCTTTGTGTTTCAACGACCATTCTAGATGGAAGTAAATCTGAGCCACCTCAGAGGACATCAGGAATTGGGATAGAGTGAAAGATTTCAGACAAGGGACCAGGCAGGAATGCTGATGCAGGCTCCAACACTTGAGACCCATGGGTGTGGAGAAAGCAGTGGCTGTCCCCTCTTGACTCAGCTGCAAGTTATGCCCTAGGAAAGTGGATTTCATAGAGGCAAGTAGCTAGGAAGGCCATATGTACGGTGGGTCACAAAACACTCAGGAAAGGGCTTGTTACAGGTGTGGTCGGTGGGGGAAGGGGAAATGCTAGCAGGGAGGAAGTGTAGCCACATGCGCAGGTGAGGATGAATGATCCCTGGGCTTTTCCAAAGGGGTCTCAGCTATAAAGCTTCAGCCTCAGCTGGTGAGAATCCCATTTTCCAGGTGGCCAGGGGAGAAGTGGCTGGCTGGCATGAAATGCCTTTTGATGACACCTGCAGTGGTTCCCATTAGTTTGGAGGGGACAGAAAACTTTCCAATTATAACTTTGAAAGCCTCTCATGTTAAACTCAGTCCTGAGGGACTAGGCTGAGTAAGAAGGCTTGACTAGGGATGCCAGAACCAGGCATCCAGGTTCACATGTAATGAGGCTATCTTGGCATACCAAATGCATCACATGCCTGAACAAACTGTGTGAAATATCCCACATGCTATAACCAGGAAGGGCAGAGGAGCAAAACAGAAAATAACTCTATAACAATAAATCTCTTCTGAGGCAAATTCCAAAGTTTTCATCTTCATTCTACAGATTGCTGTCCTGTTTCTTCTATCTTTAAGACTTCAATTTTCCACTGAAGAATTTTGTCCTCTTGAAAAGTCATTTATCCTTTCTCTGTCTTGGTTTCCCTAATTTTTCAAACAGGAAAAAAATCATCCTAGAACCACAACCTGGCAATTTAATAGTGCTAATGGTTCTAGATGTTACCAAGGCTCTTCCTAATTTATAAATGACTAAGTTCATTCTTAGTCAACCTCAGAAATCTCACAAGTGTTAAACAAAATACTAAATTTAGGACCCAAAGATTTGGGCTCGTAAGCTACTTACCAGCAGTGGAAAATGTTTGCAAACTATTTCACCTCCACAACTCCATTTCTTCCTCTGTAAAATGGGAAATGATCTCTACACTTCTTTCCTCACACTTTTCTTGTGAGGCTCAAGGAAGATCAAGCACCTTAAAAACAAAGCAACAAAGAGGTGTAAATGGTTATATTTTTATTTTCAGAAATAAGCCCATTCTTAGCCAAGAGCATCTTTATTTCTGAAGTGCATCAAGCACCAATGCTACCTGATGAACCCAGCAGGCAAGAACTCCTACACACTTGCCCATCTACAGTTTATCAACCTTTTGCCACTTGCTTTAGAAATCATGCTAACTCCCTTCAACCCAAAAAGATGAAACTCAATCACTGTCCAAGCTCCCTGTCATAACTGCCCCACCCAGTAACCACTCCATTCACAGTTTTTAGGGTCATATAGAAAGTGTGGGGGTCTTTTTCACTTTTTAAAAATTGCAGTAAAATACACATCACATAAAATGTACTGTTGTAAAACCATTTCCAGGTATACAATTCAGAGTCGTTAACACATTCACACTGTTGTGCAATCATCACCATTATTGACCCACAGAATTCTTCTCATCTTGCAAAACTGAAACTCTGTTCCCATTAAACACTAACTCCCCATTCTCCCCTCCCCAAGCCCCTGGCCACTCCCTTCCACTTTCTGGGTCTATGAGTTATATACTCTAGGTACCTCATATAAGTGGGATCATATAGTATTTCCCCTTCTGACTGACTTATTTCCCTTCACATTACTCCCTCAAATTTCACAAGTTATAGCATATTGCAGAATTTCCTTCCTTTTAAGGCTAAATAATAGTCCATTATATGTATATACCACAGTTTGCTTAGCCATTCATCTGGTCAATGGACTTTGGGTTGCTTCCATGTGTCAGCTATTGTAAATAATGCTGCTATGAACATGGGGTACAAATATATCTTTGAGACCCTGCTTTCAATTCTTCTGGGTATGTACCCATAAGTGGAACTGCTGGTTCATATGGTAATTCCATTTTAAATTTTTTCCATGATGGCTGTACCCTTTCACATTCCCACCAATAGTACACAAGGGTTCCAATTTCTCCACATGCTTGTCAACACTCTTATATCCTGTTTTTTTTTTTGTTGGTAGTCATCATAATGAGATGGTTTTTCATTGTAGTTTTGATTTGCATTTCCCTGATGATGAGTGATGTTGAACATCTTTTTCATGTGCTTATTGGCCATTTGTGTATCTTCATTGGAGAAATGTCTATTCAAGTCCTTTGCCTATTTTTGAGTCAGGTTATTTTTTAATTGTTGATTTTTAAGACTTCTCTATTTATTCTAGACATTCATCCCTTATCGGTTATATAATTTGCAAATATTTTCTCCCATTCTGTAGATTGCCTTTTTACTCTGTGGATAATGTCTTTTGATGAATAAATTTTTTTAATTTTCATAAAGTCCAATTTGTCTGTTTTTCTTTTATTCCTTTGCCTTTGGTGTCATATCCATGAAATCATTTCCAGATCCAATGTTTTGTACTGTTTGTCCTATGTTTCTCCTAAGAGTTTTATTGTTTTAGCTCTTACATTCAGGTTTTTCATGAATTTTAAGTTAATTTTTTATACAATGTTAGGTAAGGGTATAACTTCATTCTTTTGCATATGGATCTCCAGTTTTCTCAGCACCATTTGTTGAAAACTATCCTTTCCCCATTGAATGGCTGTGGCACCCTTATTGAAAATCATTTGACCATATGTGTGAGGGTTTATTTCTGAGCTCTGTATCCCATTCCCATTGCTCTGTAAGTCAGTCTTTATGTCACTACTACTGTGGCTTTGTAATAAGTATTGAAATCAGGAAACATTTGTCCGGTTTAGTTCTTTTTTAAGGTGTTGTTTTGTTTTGTTTTGTTTTGTTTTTTGGTTCTTCAGATTTCCTTGAGATTCCATATAAATTTTAAACTGTGTTTTTCTATTTTTGGAAAAAACATTGGGTTTTTTATAGGGATTGTAGTAAAACTGCAGATTTCTTTGAGTAGCATGGACAGTTTAATAATACTAAGTCTTCAGTGCCTGGGTGGCTCAGTGGGTTGGGCCTCTGCCTTCGGCTCAGGTCATGATCTCAGGGTCCTGGATTGAGCCCCACGTTGGGCTCTCTGCTCAGTGGGGAGCCTGCTTCCCCCTCTGTCTCTGCCTGCCTCTCTGGCTGCTTGTGATCTCTCCCTCTCTGTCAAATAAACACATAAAATCTTAAAATAATAATAAGTCTTTCAACCCCTGAACATAGGATGTGTTCATCTATTTTTTATGTCTTCTTTAATATCCTTCTGCAATGTTTTCAAGTGTTCATCATACAAGTCTTTCACCTCCTTGATTAATCCTTAAGTATTTTATTTTTTTATGCTACTGTAAATTAAATTGTTTTTGTAATTTTCTTCTCATATTGTTCATTGTGTATAGAAAAGCAACTATTTTGTGTGTGTTGAGTTTGTGTCCTGCTATTTTGCTGAATTCATTTATTAGTTCTATTAGTTCCTGTGAGTGTGTGAGTGTATGGAATTCTTAGGATTTTCTCATAGAAAACAACACTCTCTGGAAACAGATAACTTTACTTCTTCCTTTACAATTTAAATACCTTTTGTTTCTTTTCTTTCCTAATTGCTCTGGCCTGAAGTTTCAGTACTATATTGAGCAAAAGTGGTGAAAGTGGTTATTCTGGCCTTGTTCCCAACCTTAGAGGAAAAGCTTTCAGTCTTTCAACATTGAGTATGATGTTTGCTGTGGGTTTTTCATATATGACTTTTAGTATGTTGCCACTACCGCAACATACTAAATTTGTATTCCTAATTTATTGAATGTTTTTATCATGAAAGGGCGTTGAATTTGTCAAATGATTTTTCTCAGCAATTGAGATGATCATGTGTTTTTTCCTTCATTCTTCAATGTGGCGCATTGTACTGATTTACTTGCATATGTTGAACCATTCTTGCACTCCTGGAATTAATCCCACTTGGTCAATGCTGTATAATCCTTTTAATATGCTGCTGAATTCTATTTGCTAGTACTTTGTTGAGGATTTTCACATCAATGTTCGTAAGAGATATTAATCTATGGTTTTCCTTCCTTGTAGTGTCTTTGTCTTTGGTATCAACAGAATGTTGGCCTTATACAATGAGTTAGGAAGTGTTTCCTCCTCTTCAATTCCTTCTTCCTCTGCCTGCCGCTGCCCCTGCTTGTGCTCTCTCTCTTTCTCTGTCAAATAAATAAATAAAATAAAATCTTTTTTTAAAAGAAAGAAAGAAAGAAATTCAGCAGAGACTCACACAGAAGAGTCTCGCTCTTAATTGCCCAAAGGACACTTAACTTGCCTCCACCACATATGTGTCTGATTACATCTCTTAAGAAATGTGAACAGAACATTTACAATTGTGCCAGAAGTCATTTAAATTATTATGCTTCTTTATTCACTATTATTCACTATTATTGCCTTCATATGAAGTAAATATGTTTCAAATGTTTATTTGTGAATCAACACTTTGTAATTCAGAACAGATTGTAAATTCCTCCAGAGGACAGATTGGCACAAAGACAATGAATTCTTTGGGTGGAGAAAGTTCTCACCTCCCTCGAGCCTATAGACCATATGAACAGAAGTTTAATAAATAGTAGTTGAATTAATTTACAAAAATACTACAAAAGATATGTATATTTCACAAAGTAATAAAATACTGTGCATTGCCAAGTAGTATAAGTAGGTAATGAATGATGCCGTCTATACTAGTAATTTAAAACTAAAAGAAAAAAGTCAAATTACAGGGCTTTTTTATGTATCTTAAACTTGGATGCTTAAAGAAAAACACTATTAAATTCTGCTCTCACATGATCACAGACAAGATAACCGTGTTACTCTGGGCTGCCATCCTTAGGGAGGACATAAATATTCAACAAATATTTGTTGAACTTTCATTAACGTGTACAAAGCGCGAAGATTTATGCGGATTCAATTCAGACTCCAAAAAGTAATTCCAGCCTGGACTACCAGGGGGCACCCTAAGCAAGCGCATCTGAGTGGCTGGTAGAAAGGAAAAGAGGTATGTTCCTAGCTCAGAGAACAGCAATGCAGTCAAGTGTCTCTCCATTGGATACCTTTTTTGCTAGAAATATTATTAGCATGTGGAAATGGGCCTGTCAAATGAGAATTCAGCTTTAATCAGTTTGGCATACCTGCATATGTACATGGACATTTTCCCCTGAAATTATCCTAAACACAATCTTTCTTGAAACTAAATGAAAAGTAAACAATCTTTACAAATAAAAAGTGTATCATATGATTAAGATCTTAGTTGTTTACCTAGAAAATATACAATGTGACAGGTGTAATAAAGAAATCACTGTTTTTTTAAATTCTGCTCATCTTTACACACATCATTTTTAATGTTTTTATTGTAGTAAAAATACATAAAATTTAAGTTTTTAATTGTGCAGTTCTGTGAATTCACAATTCACAGAACATTGCTAATTCATAACATTCACAATGTTCTGAAACCACCATCACCATCTGTCTGCACAACTTTTTCATCTTCTCAAACTGAAACTCTATTCCCACTAAACACAAATTTCCCATTCTCTCTTCCCCCAGCTGCTGACAACCACCAATCTACTTTCTGTCTCTATGATTTTGACTACTCTAGGTACCTGGCATAAGTAGAATCATACAATATTTGTCTTTTTTGTGACTGGTTTATTTCACTTATGAACTTCCAGTTACAAAATAAACCAGTCACATGGACAAAAAGTACAGCATAATGTATTATAGTCAATAATACTGTAATAATTTTGTATGGTACCAGATGATAACTACATTGATTGCTATAACCATTTCATAGCATATATAATTGTCAAATCACTATGTTATATACATGAAACTAATAATAATATTGTATATCAACTACAGTTCAATTAAAAATAAAAATAAAAGGATGCCTGGGTGTCTCAGTCCTTAGGGTTCTGACTCAACTTCCGCTCAGGACACGGTCTCTCCTGAGGGGATCCAGGCCTGCATAGGGTTCAGAACTCATCGGGGCATCTGCTTGAGATTCTCTCCGTTTCTCTTTGAGCCTCCCCTCTGGACTCACACACACTCTCTCTCTGTCTCTCTAAAAATGAATAAATAAATTTTTAATAATAAATAAAATAGAGAAAAATCTTTGAAGACCTTATAGAACAATATTTCTCAATTAAAAAAAAACAACTAAGTCTACATGACCACCACCTACTGCATACATACACCTTCAATTTCTACAAGGAAGTAGATATTTTAGATTTGCTTTCGGAAGCTTAGTTTTCTTTCATCCCTGCGACAACTTTAAGTTTAGATCACAACTGAATCAGTAAATTCCCTAGGACAAGCACCTTGCTAATCAGAACAGATCTAAATTCTAATAAAGGTGACCAATGGAAGCTGTTCCATGGAGATTTAAAAACAAAGACTAATCTTGCCACATTCTTGCAATAAATCCACCACTCATAAAGGGAATTCTGCGATCGTTTTCAGCTTCTACAATGGTCAACAAAATTCAGCCAACTAACATTTATTAAATATCTTGTCTAGGCCAAGCCCCACACTAAACCCTGAGGATGCAAAAGCAAATACTGAGGTATGGAGGGAACGCAGGGTCCGCTGAAACAAGCAGGGACGGGATTCTTTCTTTGCTCGGCGGCCTTTTGTAGTTGTCTTTCCTTTGAAGTGTGTGCAATACCAACTCTGCTGAAGAAAGATGCTAAAACCTTCACCCCAGTCTAGGCAAGCAGGCTAGGCCTTGCCCTAGCATCTGGTCACTAGCACCAATGAGAAGGAGTGACCTGCGGGAACACCTTCCCTGTCACCTCGGGCAGGGCCAAGTCTCAAGTGCCTCGGAACAAGGTTTTTAAACACACACGCGCGCGCGCGCACACACACACACACGCACACACGTACAAAAGAATCCCTGTGACCGCCTGCTAAATTAAGTGTGTTTGACGGGAACCAGGATCGCAACCACTATTTATAGCTCCTCGGCTCCTTTCCCGGGAAGCGCTCCAGCCTCTGCCCCGGCGCGGCCCTCGACAGCATATACGCTGCGGCCCTGGCTCTTCTTTGGTTGATTCAGCCAAGTTGGAAACCCCCTGCTCAGTGGCCCCAGCCCCGCGCTTGTTGTCTAGGATCGCGTCCCCCCGCGGCGAAACTCTGGGGGTGGGGGAGGCGGCAAGACGCCCCAACGCCCACGCGCCTCCCCCCCACATGGCTCAGGAGCACCGCCAGAGCTGAGGCTCGGTCCCTGCGAGGGCAGGCGGGAGCTGGATAGCAGGGCGGGCGCACGTGCTCGCGAGACGCACCCCTGGGGCAGGCAGGGCCGATTCGGTGAGCCTTTCGCTCGCCCTCGCCCCCCTCCCTCGCCAGCCTCGTGCTTTCAGTGGAGACAGACGCGAGGCCCGTGGGAGCGGGGCGGCGGGAAAGAGCCCCAGGCTCCACACCCCGAGCAGGAGAGCGCTCCCGTGGGTGGGGCGCGGAATGCAGGTGCGGGTGGGAAAGCCCGACGGTTGCAGGGTGACAGGTGCAGATGCGAGTGGGAATGAGGTTACGGTTGCGGGGTGAGGGGTGCAGGTGGGGTGTGATAGTATGCGTGGTGTGGTGCAGGTGCAGGCTGGCGGGACGTGAGGGGGACTGCGGGTGCGAGGTGGGAAGCGGCTGCGGGTGGGTGTGCAGGATGCAGGATGAGAATGCGGGGCGCCGTAGGGCGGCGGGGCGGGGGCCCTGCGCTGCGCCCTGGCACCGCCCCTGCGCGGCCCCCAGGCCGAGGTGGAGGCGGCGGGGGCGTGGCACGGCGGCCCGGGCTGCGGCTTGGGGGCGCCGAGCGCGGGGCGCACTGGGGCCGCGGGGATGGCCGCCGGGGCGGGGAGGCCGGGCCCTTGCGCGGGGCGCACGCGTTAAGTTGCACCGCACGTGTAAGAGCAATTCTCCTTTTCAGAGCGGCCGGGAGCCCTGCTCGAGAAGGAGCGCACCCAGGTCGCCGCCGCGGCAGAGCGGGGTAAGCGCAGAGCCGGGCGCCCCGGAGGCCCAGGCGCCGGCGGCCGTGGGCAGCCCCGGGGCGGAAGGACGGGCGGGACGCTGGCGCCTCCGACCTCCCCAGACGGGCTCGGGAGGGCCGGGGCGGAGCGAGCCGGAGCCTGCGTCCCGCTGCCAGCTTGTGGCTGTCGGCCTCTTAGAATTCTTTCAGGAATCTTTGGGAAAGTGGTGGGAGCGGCAGGGCTAGAGAACGGGGCTCAGGAAACTTTCTGGAGAACTTTGGGAATAATTGATGTTTCTTTGCTCCTGGAGATCTCTGCGGAGCGCCAGTTCTCAGCTGCGTATTGGCTTTCCTTGGTGGATGGCAGATGGCTGGGTTGAAAATGTTTTCTTGACGGTGTTTTCCCCCCTTGAGTGGGGGAGCTGGAGTGGCTCTTGAACTTCAGATCTAAGGGATCTTCAGGACTGCTTAAATACTTGAATACTCAACAGATACCACAGCTGCAAGAAATGGAGTTCAACTGTCTCTTGGCGTTTAGCATCGCCATGCTTTCTACAAAGTTTTGTTGGTGTCTTTTAGGAGCTATGCTGGCTCGCCTACTTCTTTTAAGAAACTTTGACAGTTTTTTTTCTTTTCTTTTAAGAAATGCTTTAGTTCTAAGTACCACGATCTAATTTGCTGACCTATGTGCTTGTTATGGTGTGTTTAAGTATAAAGAATTTGCAGAAGAGCGGAAACACTTAGCTGCATTCTACAGTATTCCCTTCTTTTAGGGGCTGTTCTGACAGTAAATTGCAGCGACCCGGGTGTATTTGCCTTGCAGTCTGCTCTACACTCCAGTGAGCAGAATTCATCCCAGTTTACAGAGCTCTGAGTTCATGAACATTTGTGACTGGGACTTTAGGGACAAGTGGAATTCTCCAGTTTTTACTTTACCGAGGTACCGGCAAAACACGTCACTTAAAAATGGTTATATACAAACAGCTGAGACGTGAATTATGCTTTGGTTTATATTACTCAAGAGTTCAAATTGATGATTTATGATATGCGCATCACTGCACTGACATCTATGTCCTGTGAAATGTATGGCAAAACAAACATTAAAAGATTAAAGATGAAAAGGGGAGACTTATTTTCCAAGGGTCAGTGTGTTCAAAGTAAACAACAGCTAATTTGGCACATATTCCACTGGCTCAGCAGTTTGATTCATGTTGAGATAAGCATCTCACAAGGGCAATGCACGTGTTAGTGTAGTGTAAAGTAATTCACAAAAACTTTACTACTATAACAAACTAAACAATGCTATTTAGGTTAAGCAGTTGGTGTTAACAGGCTTAAAGCCATGTTAAGATAATGAAATGTAACAAAATGTCACTGTTTACAAATAAGAAAAAGAAGAGTGACATAGTTCATTTTCTTAACAAAATGTGTTCATTTTCTTAACAAAAGGAACTTTTACACCAAACATTTAAGCCTTGAAAGTAATTATGTGTATGTATTACAGCCATTTTAGAAAGCCTCATGTATGTAAAGAATTTAAACTGTAATTAGTCTTCAGATGCTACCATTACTTGAACATGCACCTTACACAGAATAAATAGGATATATGTATTTTTAGGATTTTAACCTCAGTGTCGCACATAAATACGTGAGTAAACACATAGTTTTTGTACTGTGCCAAAATACCAGAACATTCTAGACAGTGGACAGGCCTTTGAGAAGTATTTCACCCTGTAAAGATAGCATAATTCTCTGTATTAAGAAATAGCCAAACTCATGATTAACATACAGTGGCCTTCTCTCTTCCGCTCCACTGTGTTGTGGCCATTACCAATACTATAACACTTGTCTTAACCATATTTTGATTCGTTTTTATGAAAGTCTGCCTCACCCATAGATTGTGAATGAAACTCCTGAGAGTAAAGACCATCTCTTAATTAATAGCACAGTACCACACACATGATAGGTGTTTGATAAATGCTTACTAAATTGACATTTAGTAAAAACATCTAAAACATGTGATCATTAACAGCATACCTGTGTCTCTAAGAACAGTATGTTTTTGCCATTTCATTATAATGCGTAAAGGGAATAAAGTAGCGATAAAGTTTAATCTTAATTTCATTCTGACAGTGGTGGGAAATTCTTCATCATGATAACTAGATTAGTAGTCTACTGCTTTTTTAAAATCTCTCGTCTTCAGAAGTATGACTTCATGACGGTTGATGTGAACAGTTTCTGCACTCTTTTCCTTAATTTGAAGAATTAGTGGTTTACTTTAAATTTACTGTTGACAAACCAATGATACTAAACATAAAAATCACTTAATTTTTTTCGTTCAGACCACCTGATTATCTCCACTCATTCTATTTGTGAAATTCCATTTCATATTAGCTTTACAATGAATCTTTTATTCTACAACATAGAAGAAATTTTTATGTTGTATACTAATAAAAATGGATTTGAATAAGAAAAGTGGGCTTAAATAAGAAAAGTGAAAATTGTATTTAGAAAAGTGAAATTATATTTATACCATAGAAGTTATTGCAAATATAGAAACCATTTTGACAGATGTAATTTGTGTCAGTAATATAAATGGAAAAATAAAATAAATATAAGGCTGTGAGGTTTTGTTCACTAAAACAAGAGTAAAGATAATACCTGAATTTGCTTTAAAATGACAATGCCAATTTATGTGATGGACTGTTCTTAGCATGTCAATAATATTTAACAATTTTAGCCACTTTGGAATGGAAGAAAAAGAGCAAAAGCTTAAAATGGACTCTAACTTGTGTTTCTAAACATACGTTTTAAAGTGTGGTAGAGCAATATAACTAAAAAGACAGCTGTTGTCATCTCAACAATCGGCCTGGTGCATAATCCCGTGAAGTCACGCGGAAGGGGAAGGTACACTGGACCAAGAGTAAAAAGTCAGGAGTTTTCGTGCTGGTTTCAGCACTGTGGGCTGCATAGCCTTCTGCAAATCACGCTACCCTCTCAGGGGCGTCCAGATTCCCATATTCCCATCTGTAAAATGAAGAGGATAAACCAGACCACTTCTAAGGATCTTTTAGTTCTAAAATGCTGTGATTCCTTATTTCCTCCATGGAAATTCTTGAAGGATGTAATTCGGATTTATAAAGGGAAATTACCTTTTAACTGACCAGACTATATGAAGTCAGCGCTTGGTATACGATTCCCACTGCCTGGTCTGTGTTTTAGTCAAGATCCTGTTCAGAGTACTAACTAATATGCTGAAGCACCCCCATAATTTTCTTTATTGTTATTTACCCTTACCCCAAGGGAGTATTGGTAAATTGAATTTTACTTCAAAGGTAGTGACTTTTTTTTCATTATTCAATTATTAAAAGCTTGAGGACTAATGTTGAAATACATTAAAATCATTGCTAAATTACACCAAAATGTGTAAGTAAAATGTTTAAATAAGTGAAAACTTCATGTGGTATTCTTAGGTCTTTCATAGAAGTTATTTTAAAAACTTTTAATGCCATTTAATAATTGGCAGGAGAAACTGGAGGACTCCACAGGGTAATGGAACAGGGAATACATTTGGAGGGTTTTAAAAGGAAGCCCAGTATGGCATGAATTGTATTGGAAGACCGTCATGTTTCTAATTATGCTCCAGACTATTTACATTTTTCTGTCAAATGAACTGAAGCTCAACCAGCTGTTAATTTTCTAGCTTAATATTAGAACTCTAATTGTGGAAATGGTGACTTAATACTGATTGCTGGTAGGATTATTTATTTTATTCAAGCATTTCAAGAAGAAATACTGTGGATAAGTTAAGGGTATTTTTAATTTTGTCATTCTTAAATATAAAAATTGAAGACATTTGTTTTTAAACCTACAGTTGTTTAAGTTGCTTCCAACTCAAAATTAGCTCTTACTCAGCTTTTCAACCCCAGAATGTCAAAAACAAAAGAAAAACTGAGTTTTTCCCTTTGACTAAAGATGAAAAGTGTTAACGATATTTTCCTTAGCCAAGTAAAGACTTAAAGAGCACGTGACTTTTCAGGTATTTATAAACAATTTACAACCCCCCAAAGAACAATTAAAATTCCCATATGAAAAAGAAAATAGAGGGATAATAATAACACATGGATGGCAGGTGTTTTCTATCCATTCTTATTTAGTAAGTAAAATAAGTAGAATAAAAGTATAATTTAAGGTACACCTGGCTGGCTCAGTTGGTGGAGTATGCAACTCTTGATCTTGGGGTTGTAAGTTTGGGCCCCATGTTGAGTGTAGAGATAACTTGAAAAATAAAATCTAAAAAAAAGTATAAGACAATTTCATGTTTCTGGATATTTGTCCTCTGACAACAATATATAATTCTAGCAGTGCTTTAAAATTATCAGTGAAGAAGTTAGAAAATTAGTGTTTTATAATTTCATTAAATCAGTTGGTCTCTATGAGAGACATCATCTGTATGAGAGTTATACCTCCTGCCAGAGCATAAGATTACTGTAAAAGTTAAGTAATAGAAACCTTGTACTTTTCCTTTTAAAATAAGGAATCCCCTGGAACTGTACAATAATAAACAGTTTTACACTAAGATAAAGAATACCCTTAAATTATATATGTATATTTTAGAATAATACCAGCAAATACTAAAATCACATCATCTATTTAAAAGACCCATGGGGGGGCACCTGGGCGACTCAGTCAGTTAAGCGTCTGCCTGTGGCTTAGGTCATGATCCCAGGGTTCTGAGTTCAAGCCCCATACTGGGCTCCTAGCTCAGTAGGGAGCCTGCTTCTCTTTTTCTCTCTGCCCCTCCCCCTAGCTCATGCCCACTCTGGCTGTCTCTCTCTCTCAAATAAATAAAAGAAATCCTCAAAAAAAATGTTTTTTAATCAAAGATCCATAGGGACTTCTGTAGATTTATTCTGTATACTATAAATATAGCATATGTGATAAGACATTGGAAAAAATAACAACTCTCATTCTTTTTCAAGCATGTCCAAATTGGTTCTTTAGCTAAAGAAAAACTAACAAGACTAATATATTAAAAGCCTCAAATAAGATTTGGAACCAAACAAAAGATTCTAAGTATGAATACCATAGAGTTTCAAAATCATAAGAAAATACCATGAATAATTTTCTACCAATAAATTTGAAACTTAGAAATGGAAAATTTTCTAAAAGACATGAACATCAAAATTCACTTAAGAACCCAACTTATGCAGAGAACAGTTAATGAAATTGAATTTGTAATCTAGGCTTCTTCTGGCTCCCTCAAAAAGACATTATTCCCAAACTCTTTTATAGGAAAATCTTATACAAGCTTATTCAGAGAATTTTTAATTTTTCAAGCTAAAATAGCTTCCTTACCAAAATCCAATGGCAATGGTAATACAAAAAATTGAGACCAATCTTAGGTATGAACACAATCCAAAATAAAGTAGTGGCAAGTGAATGTGATAGCCCATTAAAAATAAAATCACGACCAATAGGTGCTTCACCTAACAATCACAATAGCAGGAAAAAAGTCTTTTACTAAATCCAATACTCACTCATGACTTAGAAAACAACAACCAACAAACCATTAACAAAGATTGGAAGAAAACTTCTTTGGCCTGATAAAAGTTGAAACATCATGCTTAATGATAAAACTTCAGAAACATTCATGTTAAAGACAAAAATGAGAAAAGATATCACCATTCCACATTGTGCTAGGAGTCCTGGCCAGTACAAGAAGACAAGAAAAAGAAGTAACAGGAATTAGAACTAGGGGAAGAAGAAACAAATCTGTCCTTAACAGCAGATGATATGATTATGTTCCTAAGTACCAATAATAATTAAAACTTATAATGAAAAAATCTGTTTGGAACAAAAAAACTAGAACAAGTAAAAATTAGAAATATATCTAACAAAAGATGTGTAAATCTTTTAGGAACATCATCCTAAAGCACTACTGAAAGGCATGAAGAAGGTCAACATCAATGAATCAGTTGTGTTTATCGGTGGGGAAACTAGATTGTAAAGAGCTAAATTTGATTCGTCTATAAATTTCATGCAATTCCAATCAAAACCAAGTGTCAGATTTTTGTGGAACTTGACCAGCTCTACCTAAATTTCATATGGAAAAACTAAAAGGCCAAAAATTGTCTAGACAATATGAAGAACAAAATTGGGGGAATTTTCCTAGCGGATATGGAGTATATCTAGAACTGTTGCCATTCGGTGCCCTGCTGGTTGGTGTGATCAGTCGTTGTCCTCTGGAGATGGGAACAGTGTGACTTGTTATGTAATCTGAAACTTCAGAGGTTCAATTTGTTTCCTCTTTTATGCTTGTCTATGTGTTGAACTTTTCCCAAGGCTGTGGCACTGCCTTGTAAGTGGCACTGAGCCAGCTTTGAAAAGCCTAGTTCTCATCTTGCTCTTTAGTCTTAGAAGCTCAGACAAAGCTAACTGTTGGAGTTGATGTTGTAGAGTGAAAGAAGAAAGGGCTTTTGGTTATTTTGGTGAATTTTTTTCTGAATTCTGATTCCTTTTTAAAGAGTCAGACCAGAATTATGGAAAAAGTGTGGTAAGTACACAATACCATGGGCTAGGTCCCATGGCATCTGGAAAGCACTGTCTTAAATGTGAGCATTTGAAACAGGCAGGTAAGATTAAAAAAAAAAAAAAAAGCTAATGGAAAAGAGCTTTCCACCTGCTATAAAGATAACTAGATAAACCATTTTTCATTGTGTCATATTTGTGACTAGCTCAGCCTACCATGTTCTTTTAATATTTGTGCCAAGTCAGGGATGGCAAAAATTAGCATTTGGGCTACTACTGCCTTATCCAAAACCCAGCAGACATTACTAATGGAACATAGAATTCTTTCTTGGTAAGCCTATTCATGACTCTCAAAATCCTACTCAACAATGTTCCAGGCAAAAACAAGCAGTTAACACAAAATGAGTTTGCCTAGCCATACTCCATGTTGTATTACCTCTCATTTACAAACCAAGTTTTCATTGTCAAAATATTGGTACAAAAGATAATCAAGGAGAATACAAATGATACATTTTGGGTGTTACTCCATTCCAGAGTCTTAACTAAGAGTTACATTTCCTAATAAGCAGCTCTTTTGCAAGTTTCTCCTTCTGTACTCAACCTGCAGGAGCTAGAGTGCTCCAGGATGTGGTCTTTAGCCTCCTTGTCCTTCTTCCCTGCCCTTAGATAACCTCAGTCCAGTCTCAGGGTTTGATGATGACTCCCAAATGTCTATCTATAGCCTTGACAGTTGCATGTCTAAAAGGTGTTTCAAACTTAACATTTTCACAATAGAATTCATGATTCCCATGCCTTTCTCAAACCTGTACCTCCTCCGGTTTCCCCATCTTGGTAAATGGCAGTTCCCTTCCTCCTGTTCAGGACAGAAACCTTGGCCTCTCCTCAGCGCTACCCCAACCCTTGACCTGTCAGCGCATTGTGCTAGGCCTACCTTTGGAATCTGTGCAGACTTGACCATTTGTCACCACAGTCGCTTTTCTGGATTATAGCACAGTGTCCTCACCAGACCCTCTGCTTTCACTCTTGCCCACTGTCCCCTCCACCCCATGCCTGTTCCCGACACAACAACCAGAGGGGATCTGTGAGGATGTAAGTCAGATTATGTCACTCTTCTGTTCCAACCCTCCAGTACATTCTCATGTCATTTGGAGTATAAGCCAAAGTTCTCATCTCTGTCTGCTGTGATCTGTCCACCTCCCCACTTCCTCTTTGACCTGCTTGTCTGCCTGTCTGCTCCTGGCTGACTTTGCTTCCCCCATACTGTCCTTGCCTTCTGGAGCATACCAGGTCTGCTCCCTGCTGGAAGCTTTGCTCTGCCTGGAATGCTTGTTCCTCCTATCTGAGGCCCAGCTCTTCACTCAGATGTCACCCTCTCAGGGAGGCCCCCAGTCCTCAGCAGCCCCTGTACTTCCCTCTGTGCTGCCCCCCAGTGAGTCCTCACCACGTGGCCATAACTTGTATATGTGAGGTCTGGCTGGGCAAGGAACTCGGGGAGCCCAGTCCCTTTCTCATCCTCTCTGTTCCCTGGTTATCAAACCTTTTTTCTTCTCAGGAGCTCAAGTCCTGCCCTCGCCTGAGAAGAGGACCTCTGGCTTGACCTCAGTGAGAAGAGTCTTGTCATCACTTTGGAGAGTGCTCGCCCTACACCTGCCTTCTCAGCCCCTCTCCTACTCTTTTGCCCCATCTGGTGCTGGGCAGGCTGACTGTCCCTCCATCCTCCTATCCCCTGACTCCACAGCTCCAAAGCCGAACATCCACAGCCCTCGTTATCTTGGAAATGCCTCCTTTGAGCCTTATTCCCCCACTTTTTACCCATTTTGTATCTCTCCTTCAAGTTCTAGACTTACTGAACAAATGCTCTCTATACCATGTCTCCATTTCTCTCCCAAGGACCTTTTCTTTATGTCCACCCATCTTGAACACACCGAACAATGTTGACACTGTTAGTCACTTCCTTCTTCAAAGCCCTCCTTTGGCTTCCTCACTTCTGTGTTGCCCTAGTTCTCCAGTCTTGTTGACCACTCTCAGAGAATGTGCATTCTGATGTGAACAGTATTCCCAGCAGGTGAGGTGGGCTCTGCTGCTTCTCGGGCAACCCAAAGTACACTGTAAAAATTCAATCTTAGTAGATCAGGCAAAGCTAAATGTTGGGGTCAGTTCTCTAAAGAAGAAAGGATCTTCTCTTTTGATATTATTTGATATTATTTTGATAATGAAATAAATACAGCCCAAACAATGTGACCCTGTCTGGCAGAGCTCATCGGACCCCCACTGAGGAAGGTCCCTTCCCTCCACACTATTTGGGGTTGCTGCTGTCTGTCATTGCTTAGTCTTGGGCTCTTACCCACTTGGTCAGTCCTGCCATCCTTCACTGAAACACCGACCGCACACACTGTGGGCAGTGAATCCTTTCCTGGACTGCTCTTTGTCTGTTTGACTGGATTTTCCATGAAGTCTGTCCTTAGTCCTTTGCTCTATCATCTTTACTCAGATAAGTAGAGGTACACTGCGGACCCTCTGCCCAACATTCTCTAATTCCGCGCCTCCGGCTTCCTCCTAGACAGTTTCACTCATATCTCCCACTGCTACTTTTGATCCAGACAAGTCACAAAACCAGGGTCTTCATCTTTTCTTCCAATCCCAAATTAGCACACCTCCCACAATGTTTTTCTCTTCAAATGGCCCTCTGGTTTTCCCACTCAGGCTCGGAAATTGGAGACTTGTCTTTATTCATGCCTCTCTCTTTCATTCTCTGACCAGGCAGACTCTACTTTCTGCTTTATTTTTGTCTCCAGACTCTGTCTCCTTTCTGTCCTTCCTTTTTCCATTCGCCTCTGCTGTCATCTAGCTGGAGCCTTCAGCACTCACTCAGAGATTACCACTCTTCCTGAGTCCTTGTTAGAGGGGCCCCTTCTTTTCTGAACAGCACTTTCAGCATATTTCCCTGCTCTCCAAGTGGTTCAGTGGCCCTCAATGTCCTTTCATTCATTTGTCCCACCAGTGTTTACTGAGCGCATATTATGTTCAGAGCGCGGCCCATCTAGCTTTTCTGGGCAGAAGCAGCCATTCAAACCCACTTCTTTAACACAAGGCCACTGTTTTAGCCACATCAGGTCACAGTGCTGTGGGAATGCCATTCTGGCCTCAAAATTCACTCCCATCCACTTCCCCAATCCAAAGCTGCCTCTCCCAAACCCAGCTCAAATGCCACCCTTCCCTGGCTAGCTTTCCCTGGTTACATGTTATAATTAATATAACATTATATTAATATCCTTTTCCTCTGGAATCCCTCTGCACCCACATAGCTCCCCATTTTCCTGAATTTTCCTGTCTCCAAAAATAGATTTCAAGATAGAGGTCATGTTTTTACCTCCACTCTATTCAACAGAACGTGCAGCCCGGAATTGAGCACAAGACTGTCACTGGATAAATAGCCATTGATGGATCTGAAGGGACACTCAACATATCCTGAAGGCCAAGGGAAAACTATAACTTTGAAGGGAAAGTATAACTTAGAAGAACATGGAAGCAGCAATGTAAACTATACAACATAAGCCCTTGTTCTGCAGTAATGTCAGAATCAAAATTTCCATTGAGATCAAAGTAAAAACCAGTTAAGTGCCATCTCATGAAGATCATTCATGTCTGCACCCAAGTAATATAGAATCCCACTGCCACCGAGGTAGACCAGTTATCTCAAAAGTGTTCAGTATTGTAGCTGTAGTGCTCTGTAATTAGATCATCACATGCACCTTACAAAGTTAAGCACTCCCAGTGTGAGCTTTCAGGAACAGCTCTAGTTTTGTCCTGAAATGGCCCCGTACTTTGACGTTAAGAATAAACCCATTTTCCTCTTTCAAGTGGTAAGCTATTTCATTCAGTCACTGTGTTTGTCTCACTTGATGTCAGCCCACAGTGGATCATGGGGTCCCCTGTGCTGTCCGTTGTTTGTACTTACTTAGCCAGCAGAGCTTTGCTGTTCTAGATGTGCTTCACTCCTCTCCTGTCATTTTCTCACTGGTTTAGTCTTACAGATGCGATTAAAAAGAATATTGATAAAACATCTTACGAATGTCTGCATGGTGTTTGGAACAGATGCTGATGGCTATGAAGAGAGGTGGATGCTGCTTCTACTCTGGAGGCTCTGATTTTGATCTGGCCTCGACCCATACTGCCAGCCTTCCCGTGGATATTTGGTCCTCTGGTTGATTTTTTTTCTTCATTCATTCATGCATTTTCCAAAACAAAACCCAAACTGTGGGGTGCCTGGGTGGCTCTGTCAGTTAAGTAGGGTCACGATCCTAGGGTCCTGGGATGAAACTGTATCCAGCCCCCTATTCAGGGGAGCCTGCTTCTCCCTCTCCCTCTGCCTGCTGCTCCCCCTGCTTGTATGCTCTCTCTGTCTGTCAAATAAATAAATAAAATCTTAAAAAAAAATAATAAACCCAAAGTGTGAAGTGTAGCAGTAATAAGACTCAGCAGTGAGTGACAGGATACAAACAGCCTGGCCCTTGCTTTGGGAAAAATGGGCAGACTGCCATGGCAGGAGAATCCAATTTACGCTCTGTGCCATCAGTGGTAACCATTGTCAGGGTTAGTGTTGCATCTCAGAGATCCCAGGATCATTCTCCTCTAACATTGGGTTAATAATGTTACAGGTACTATATTTGTCTTTTGTGTGCTTATTAGGGACATGATCAAAGAGATCTATAGAGTAGAAACTATAATGAAAGAACAATGAGAAAGGAATCAGACTTTTTCAAAAACTAGAACTTTGAAACATGAAAGTCATGGTCATTAATCCTTTATGATGATAAACGTGATAAAAATGCAAAGAAATAGGAAAAGAAATGAAAATCATCCAATTCTAGAAACACTATGGTTAACATTTTGATATCGATCTTGCTCTTCCTTTTCCATGGATGAATGTGTGTAAAATATCCAGTATCAGACTAGAGTTTTGTATTGGGCTTTTGTCATTTATCATTACAGCACAAATATCTCTTCATGTCATTGACGATCTTAAAAATTATACCTAGTGAATACCTTGTATTTCAGTAGTTATGAATGTTATTTTGGTAATTATGAATGAACCATAGTCTTACATTTATGCCTGGCTTTATTGTATAAAGAAAATAAAGGGGGTGTATCAGTTAGGAATTCTTTTGTCTATAGGCCATAGAAAACCTAACTTAAACAAGTAAGAGTTTTTTCCTTCACATAGATCTGGAGGTTGCTGTTGGGGTTGATCCAGCAGGTCCACAATGTCACAACAGGTACCTTGGACTTTCTTGGCCATTCCCTCACACCTATTGACACATGCTTGCAAGGGGACTGCCCAGCTCCAGGCATCACATCTGTATTCACTAGAGGAAGAAGGGGGAAGGGACAGCAAAGGTAGCATCTGCCCTTTTATTAGGAAACCAAAAGCTTTCCCAGAAGTTCACCACACCAACTTCTGACACCTCATTGGATATAACAAAAAGAGGTAGGAAAGCAAGCATTTCCCTTCCCAGTCACATTAGAGGCAGGCAAGGGAGAGGAAGACCAGGAGTAGGATCTGCGTTAAGCCAGATCCTGGTGTCAGCCTTGGGCACTATTATGTATTTAACTCGTCATCCATTAGTGGACATTTCTGTTTCCAATTATTCCTTCTTTTAAGTAATTCATGGTAAATATCCATGTTCATCCATTCAAAAATGCATCCAATCAAAATCTCTGATTATTTCCTTGGTATAATGTCACAGGAGTAGAATTACAGGTTAGAGGTATCATGGCTTTTATATCTCTTCATATGTATTATAAACTCCTTTCCAGGGGCTCCTAGGTGACTCAGTCATTAAGTGTCTGCCTTTGGCTCAAGTCATGATCCCAGGGTCTTGGGATTGAGCCCTGCATCGGGCTCCCTGCTCAGTGGGAAGCCTGCTTCTCCCTCTCCCACTCCCCGGCTTGTGTTCCCTCTCTCACTGTCTCTCTCTCTGTTGAATGAATAAATAAAATCTTTAAAAAATAATAAACAAAAATAAATAAATAAATAATAAGCTCCTTTCCAGAAAGGTCTTGCCAGTGTGTGCTACCCTACAGTGCATGAGCCATGGGCATCCCATTTAGGACACACTCTTAGTCGTCCCATCTTTAAGACCTGGCAACTACCAGAGTAGCAGCTAAGTATGTGGATGGTGACACATCGTGATTCTGTGGTCATGATGTAATTTTAAGGGTACCTATCTGAAAGTATTTTGCAGCACCCGGACCTAAAGAACTCTGGAGAGGGTGAGCCAGCAAAGAAGAGTAACAAGATGCCACAGGCAGCTGCCCTGCCCTCCTCGTCTGTCTTACTACTTACATAAATACTTACCTAGCCCATGTTTCTCAACAGGTGCAGAATGGGCATTTGGGGAGGGCCAGTTCTTTACTGTGGGGGACTTCCTCATCATTGTGGAAGCATTGTGGAGCATTTTGCCTCCCTGCAGGGGAATACCAGCAACACTTTCGGCCTCTGTGAAAAGCAGACCCTCCCTATGATGTTATGTGCCACCAGCCTTGTGGGGAGAACCTACCAAGCACATTGCATTGACTCCTTTTAAGCACATTATTCTGTGCTCAACAAGGCTGGGAAGGTACCAGGAAGAAGTATTAATTTCCCCCACACTAATCTTTTCTTAGAGACTTCCAGAAATGCACATTGCCCAACTGTTCTGCCTGCAGACATCAAAGAGTAAAGGGTACACATGCAAACCCCAACCTCAAATCTAAAGTAGAAGAGAAAGCCCACAAGCAGTCAAGGTGGTTAAAGGTGGTTTTCTATAGCAACTCATAAGGTTGTGCTTGTCTAGAGACAGCAAGGAAAGAGGATGCTAGGAGGTGTGGGAGGATGGAAAGAACCTCCTGGAACCTAAAGGGAACAACAGCCATTAAACTAGGGCCATGATAAGGGGGAAGAGAAAACACAGGGCCCCCATGTTAACTTGAGTTGGCCACTCTTAAGGGAGAGTAGAGGTAAGTGACAGGTCAATAGGCCAGTCCCTGGACTGGAGCCAAGTTTAAAGTTGAAGAACTAGCATGTGCAAAGGCCTAACGGCAGAGTCCCAGGAACCACAGGAAGTTTGATATCACCAGAGTGTTGGATTGGGGATTGATGGGTGGTCCACACAATGCAAGTCTTTTGTCTTATGCCCCAGAGGAAAATCTCCAGCAGATTGAAAAGAGGGGCTAGGCCTATGGGCAGAGATGCCAGTTAAGGACCTCATGGCAGTCTGGGGTTGAGGAGAAGCAGGATGTAACCTAGAATGTAGCACCTGACATCCTTCTTGGAAGAGTGGGTTGTCTCACATTCAGTATTTACCTGCTAAGAACATGCCAAATAGAACAGATACCAGTCACAATATGGGACAAGGAGGCTGGAAGGATATGTGGATGGTAATATTTTTCAAAAGACTTCAAATGACCAAAACAGAGGCGTGAAAGTTTATTCTAGGAGAGGGTTAACAGTTGTCTTTTCTTTAGACCATGGTGAGTAAAGTTTTGTTTTGTTTATCTGCCTTTGAACCAATTCGTAACAGTTAATATTTTTAAACATTTTAAAATTCAAAATGAGAAGAGTGTTCTTTAAGGCTGCTGGAACTCGTACATACACTTAGAGCTTGGGCCGCTTTCCTTAGCAAAGAATGACAGAAGAATGGAGCTCTTTTGGTTCTAGTTGGAAGCATCTGGCCTGTTTGGGCAGTAGCAACAAGGAGGACATCTTCCAATCTTGGTCCCCTGTGTCTGAGGAACACTGCTACCTTCCCAGAGGAGGCCTGTGGGCCCTCCCTCCACCAAGGAAGCAGCTCACCTAACTTGACCGAATGACCATCGTCCCTTCTTACAGATGGAGACACTGGCCCCTGCCTGGGGACATGCAGTGAATTAACCATGTATGGAACATTTGCAAAGTGAAAAAAGAAAGTAAATAATAGAAGAGGTAGTAGGTTAATATGTGGCAGAAGTTATGAAGGCATCAGGGGGTGAGTTGCTCTAATCTCCAAGAAACAGAAAGGTCAAGGTTAGGAAAAGGACCCAAGCTGTGTACCCCACAGCACCAGAGCTGCCTTGGAGACTGAGCTCTCCAAGAGAGCAGGATGGGGAGTTAGAAGCCAAGGGAGAGTTACCTTCCCCTCAAGCAAGTCATTTCCTTTTGGAGCTCTAGTTTCTTCATCTCTGAAGTGAAGGCTTAAGTCACCCTTGGGCATTTCCTTGGTTCCAACGCTTGTGTAGTGTAACAGTAGCTCCGTGTTCTGCTGGCACGGCGGGCATTTAAGTAACACTGCTCAGCGCGAGGGTGGACACACACACACACACACACACACACACACACACACACACGCCCGCACACATGCCCGCACACGCACTTTCGTGCTGTACACACACACACACACACACACACACACACACACGCCCGCCCGCCCGCCCACGCACTTTCGTGCTGTACTGTGTTCTGCAGCGCCTCCCTCGTTTGGAAGTGGGACTGCAGCTCCCCCCGGAAGCGATATTCCCGCGCCATCCGCCAAGGCCTTCTCCCTCCGTTTGTATGGACTCTACAGCTCGCCCGCCCTAGGCTTCCTATTAACCAGCGATGTTCCCTTGCAGGTTAGCAATCTGAAGCAATGGGCGACTGGAGCTTTCTGGGGAGACTATTAGAGAACGCACAGGAGCACTCCACGGTCATTGGCAAGGTTTGGCTGACGGTCCTGTTCATCTTCAGGATCCTGGTGCTGGGCGCCGCAGCAGAGGAGGTGTGGGGAGACGAGCAGTCGGACTTCATGTGCAACACACAGCAGCCCGGCTGCGAGAACGTCTGCTACGACAAAGCCTTCCCCATCTCCCACATCCGCTTCTGGGTACTGCAGATCATCTTTGTGTCCACACCCACCCTCATCTACCTGGGCCATGTGCTGCACATCGTGCGCATGGAAGAGAAGAAGAAAGAGCGGGAAGAAGAGCTGCTGAAGGGCGACGGCCCACACTGCGGCCCAGCTGCACGCTGTGGGTCGGGCGGCCACGGCCAGAAGGACAGGCCGCCGGTGCGCGATGACCGGGGCAAGATCCGAATTGCAGGGGCCCTGCTCCGGACCTACGTCTTCAACATCATCTTTAAGACGCTGTTCGAAGTAGGCTTCATCGCCGGGCAGTACTTTCTGTATGGCTTTGAGCTGAAGCCGCTGTACCGCTGTGACCGGTGGCCTTGCCCCAACACGGTGGACTGCTTCATCTCCAGGCCCACGGAGAAGACCATATTCATCATCTTCATGTTGGCAGTGGCCTGTGTGTCCCTCTTACTCAACATGCTGGAGATCTACCACCTGGGTTGGAAGAAGCTTAAACAAGGAATGACCAACTATCGCTCAGATACCCCTGAATCCAGGGTGGGGGCCACAAAACCTGGGGGTGTGAGCCCACTCCTCCTCCCCTCCCACTCCGCCCCGCCCACGGTTACCATCGGATTCCCGCCTTACTATGCTCACTCTGCCTCTTCCCTGGGACAGGCCACGGCCTCGGGCTACCCTGGGGCCCCTCCACCAGCAACAGACTTCGATGTGGCAGCCCTGCCTGAGGCTCCTGGGAAGGACCACCCTGCCAAGTTCTACAACGGCAACCACCACCTGCTAATGACAGAACAGAACTGGGCCAACCAGGAGGCGGAGCAGCAGACTTCTGCGAGGAAGGTCTCTCCTCCAGCTTCTGGTTCTGCATCCCTGAGCCCTACAGGCAGCACCCAGCAGCTCCCTCAGGAGGGTGATCCGGGAAGCAGCACACCAGGCCTGTTGGGGAATGGGAACAGCAGCAGCTTGGGAGAGAGCAAATTGGAAGTGACTCACGAGGATGGGGAGGAGCAGGCAGTGACCACCGCAGTAGAGATGCACATGCCGCCATTGCTCCCGGCAGACCCTGGACGATCAAGCAAGGCCAGTAAGTCCAGCGGTGGTCGGGCCAGACCCAATGACTTGGCCATCTAGCGGTGGTCTCTCCAGACAGCTTTATAATAATCTCTTTTCTAGCAACCAAAGCCAAAGTGCAGTTCCAGTCTGCAGGCAGAGAAAGCCTGGAAGTGAGAGAGCACTGGAGTGGAGGAGGGGAAGATCAAGCGGAAGAGAGCAGGTTTCTGTGTGTCCATGCTTGCTGTTCTTAACACTGTGAGGTAGAGTGGGGAGAACATCCATGTTTGCTGAGATGGGGAGGTAGGGGCAAAGTGGGTGCAGGGGCTGTTGACCTTTAAAGATATTCCCAACAACCCAAGCATCCAGCAACCTGGGCCACCTTTGCAGGTGTTGCTGCCCAGCCTTGGGCTCCTGCTCTCTCTGTGGGTAACTGTTCTGCTGTGGTAAAGCAACAGGTGTCTGCAGTCACTTCAGCTCGAGGCAATTAAGTTTTCCATTCCTACGCTCTCCAGAGCCTCTGGGCCGCCCAGAAAGTCATAGACGCACTTAGCACTATCTCTGTTTGATACCTTGAACTTAGAGTTGAATTTCATTTGGGATATTTGCCAAACTGCACTAAAAAAAGATTTAGAGCAAGTCCATATAGTGTCATTTGAGTTTCTGAAATTGCCTGTGAAGCCCAGGATATCAAACTGTATGCTTCGTGACAAGTGACAATGAGCAGCTACCCTCCAGAGGCAGAGAGTCAGCACAGGCGAGAGCCACAGAGGTTGCTGGTAAGAAAGCAGGGAGAAATGCAGCAACACTTGAGATAATTTTTAAACAGCTGAAGAAATTGAAATGAAAGTGTGGCAGGTATGCCTTAGGTATTTATTTTTAAAATGATATTTTGTGCTTTGATCTGAATTGTACAGGGATGCCTATTTTCCTCCACTTTCTTTCAGGAGAAATGAAAGAAAAATAGTACTATTAAAATGAATACTGACTAAGGAAATGCTAATTTGTTCCATTGCGTACTAGTAAAGATTTGAACTTGGTTTTAAAGAAATTCGTCGACCTCATGAGTCAGCTAATTGCTATGCAAATGTACTATAAAAAAAATAAAGGCAGGGGAAATTTAAGTGCACTTCAAATACTTAAAGTTGTGAAGTTTTTGAATGGAAGGTTAAAAGTTAATTACTCTTGCCATAAAAATTATTTATACGGATGAATCAATGACCTGCATTTTTTTTTAACATTACAAAATAAAACTCTTTGAGTCTCCTAACCATTCTTTGTGGGCAGCCTGTTTGCTTTCTAAAGTGTAAATAAAAGTATCTGGGTTTTACTTCCTGTGTAATGCATGTGCTGATTTCGGACGTGTGCCCCATTTGTCACCCACACCATTGCTGCACTGACAGGGAAGGGTCTTTCTCTGCACGGGTGTGGCTAGAACATGGCAGAATTTTCTGTACCACGCATGCTGTTGTCATGTCTGAGTTGCTGTTTGTTTATAAACCGATGAACAGTGTTAATGCTGAGCCCAGTCCTTCTCACACTCCAACTTCCACCGAGTACTGTCAGCCCTTACTCAGCAAAACACCAAACACTTGCCAATTTGATTCATTCCTTTGTGAGAATCAACACCAATTTCCTGATGATTTATCTGGAATGTTACACTCCAAAACATACTTTGTGTTTTCTATGGTAAAGAGTGACCCACTAGCAACCTGATGACAAGACTGCGATTCCTATTCTCAGATGAATGATTGCAACTAGTTCATTAGAGCCTTATGCTTGCTACGGAATGAACTTAGATAATCTCCTTGGCTTGAAAAATGCCAGCTTCCCATAAATATCCTTTTGGCCTTTTCTCAAACAGATTTGAGCTTTACAGAAAATTATTTGAGTGGCTATTTTCTCAATTCCCCCCAGGCTGGGACATAACTCATGCCAATGTAAGTTGCAGAGGAGAGAAGATCATTCATCCCCTACAGGCTCATACTGCCTCAGGCTTCAGGCAGTAGGACCTCCTTCTCCGGGGTGAGAAGGGCCACCAACAAATCCTAGTTTGAAAGTCATTCTGATAGGGAAAAAAAAAAAACAACTTTGGTCACAATTCAGTTTACAGACAACCAAAGTGGATGTGAACAAAGGTTGTGAGGTTCTCCCATGATAAATGTTAATAGCAAGCTTCTGGTTTACCCACGATTTGATTTTGACTGGAGTGGGAGATGAGCATGAGAACCATAATTATATTTAGTTTTTACATTTTAAAATTGGATTTTATCCACCACATGTTGATGAAGATGCCAGCATTGTGAATTGACCGTAGTCTAGTTGGCCCATGCAGTGCATGGGTAAGAGTGTGAAATTAGATTCACCTCCTTGAAAACCATTCATTTATAAAGAAGTAAAATTCTGTGATGCAACAGTGCCTGTAGTACTTTTTCAGGGTAGTATTCTGATTTCAATTCATGTAAAAAATGAAAGCAGGTATTCCACTGTGTTGCTATTTGAGGTATCCATGACTCTGAAGGCTAGGGTCCTTCTCCCTCATGGAGATGTGGGAGTGTGAAAGGGTGCTCTTTATTTAGCCAGTCACTGTAAGCATTAGGATGTGCAGTGAAAGTAGACATAACCTCTCCTTATGGTCAAGATTCCATATATGTTTTTTCTCTAGCCTGTTAATTATTTGAAAATTTCACTGAAATTATTCTTATCTTGATTTAATGGAAAAAAATTTAATTCCATAAGTTTTTTTTAAAAAACTCAAATGCTCTAACATATTTATGCACATTACCTTTTAATCTGCAGTATGCAAGACAATTACTCTTGCATCTGTATTTGCAGAAGCTCAATTATCCTGTTGGCACTACATAATCCATGATAGTGATAAAATGTCAAGCATTACTAACCCATCTCCAAATCCATTTGCTAAAATTCTAAAACATTTCTTAATCATTCACTCTCTCCTTTTTAAACTTTATTTTACAGAATTATTTTTCCCCGTGAAATTAACAAAAAAGATAACTTAAGTTTCAAAAGAAAATAGAAAGGGGAAAAGAGTCAGCCAGAATATTTCTGACCCATCCTGACTTTCCATGTTTGTTAAGCAAGTGGCTAGATCATAGATTTCTTATACAAGAACATCTGGAATTAGAACTACAAATAGAATTCAAACATCCTTTTAAAAAAATTAAGTTCATGATATTTAGTTCTCTTTTCAATATAGGCTTTTTTTCTACTAACACTTTCTTTAGTATTTTTGAAAAAAGTCCTGTTGCCAAATTTTTTCCTTTCGAAATTTTCCTTTTGGTATTTGTAACAATGATTTGTGGATCACCACCAAATAAATTATTTTACAAAGTATTGCATGATTTAAAAAGATAAATGTTTTTGTAAAAATCAAAAGATTCCTGCCACCGCCCCAACCCCCACCTCCATAGAGTTCAGGATATTCTCTAAATAACTTTTAAATACTGTCTAACATGAAGCCACTGTACATTAAAGTCTGAAAATGTATTTCTCATTCTAATTTTATATTATTACACTGCAAAGCTGAGGTTTACGCATTCTAAGATTTCTTATCACCCCCCCCCCAATTTTTTTTTTTTTTTTGCATTATAGAATATCCTAGCAAGACTTTTTATGGTGCTAAGAATTTAAATAACACTAAAAGCAGTGAACTGTTTCTAGTATTATATTTGAGGATGTTTGGTATGTAAATGTAACTTAGATTATAATATTTACAAAACTCTTACTAAAACTTTATTTTTTTGTGTTATAATAGAATCCTCAACTAAATTGTAACTGAAAAAAAATCTTATAAGCTAAGTAATAAAAAGTGGCCTTAAATGTAAATCACCAGCTCTGTAGTTGGTTGTTTTTATGAATAGAATCCTTGAGCAGGTTTTCAAAGTAAAAATTTTCATCTAGACAGAATAAGGAGCAAAAACTTCCCTACAAAAGAAGTTTGAGAAATTTCTGCAGTGGCTGTTCTGTCTTTTCACAGACACTTAGGAACTTCAAGTAGCCTCTTCTAAGCGTTCTGGTGCCATTGCTACTACTTCTTAAGGTATGTTCTCCGGAAGAATTAACGTGCACATTAACTCCTCCTTCGTGCACGATCCTGCTAAGCAGTAATGGGGTTTCAAGAGCTGAGAGATCACTTTGTCTCGCGAGGCTGGAGTTTATCGTTTTCCGCGACGACTTTTCTGTATCTAATTGCAAGTAGTTGGGTAGTTGTCATCTTTGCTTTTATGACACTTAGCAATACCTGTGATGTGTCCAACCCCAAGTCTTTAAAAGAAACGCAATTCACACTTTCGCTGTTCCTGCTTTGCAAATCCACTTCGGGGGTGATTTCCAAAGACGCAGTGTAACAAAAAGAGACCGGCCTGGCTGTTTTGAAGGCTCTAAGGCAACGCAGCATGCAAAAATCAACCCCACCAAACACGAATTGGTGAAAATTTCCCCCATTTCCGACATAAGTGCCACAGCCTGTTCTGATGGAGGTTTTGGAAAGAGGCTGGGGCTCTCGGGTGCAAGGCCACAGCGTGGCGGCCCCCAGGAAGGTGTCTGGAATCCACAGCAGCAGCGCCCTCGAAGAGAAGGGAGGGGAGGCGGCGACAGTACCCCGGGAACCCCTGGGAGGGCGGCAATGGGGCGAGGCAAGCAGAGACGGGCTTGGAGGGGTCGCTCTCCCCAGGCTGGTGCCCGGCGGGCTTCCGCAGACGCGCAGCGCAGAGTGGCAGCTGCTGCACAGCCAGCCCCGCGCCTGGCTGCTGGAGGCCACGGAGACAGGAACGCGACACTGCCGGCCCTGCGCGGCCAGCACGGGACGCACACCCCAGACGGCTTCATCCCCAGCAATGGAAGCCAGGCTGGCTGATCTTCTGTCAGTGTTCCCGGAACGTGCGGACTTCCGTGATGCTTTATAAGGGACGTGTCCCTTAGCAGGTATCCTCCCCCTGGGGACGCATAAACTTCCTATAGGGTACACTGTCCCACGCCCCAGGCGTGGCCGCCTCCAAGGTCACAGACAAGGGTCAGAACTCTGCATTGCTTCTTTGGGTGAGCCATGGGATCACAGGGACGTTATTTAACTTCCGGTTTTGTAGATGGGTTCTTGCATCTGAAAAATGGAAATAAGTTTGTGAGGAACAAGTGAGAATGGACAGAACATACTGTGCATAGTGCCTGACCCATAGCACTCAGTAAAGCCTCAATGAAATACATAAAAGTAACTCTGACCAAAATTTCCTGAGGCCTACACAGTCGTACTTGCTTTTTTTTTAAAAGATTTTATTTATTTGACACACACACAGAGAAAGAGAGAGAGAGAGATCACAAGTAGGCAGAGAGAGAGTGGGAAGCAGGCTCCCTGCTGAGCAGAGAGCCCGATGCGGGGCTCGATCCCAGGACCGTCATGACCTGAGACGAAAGCAGAGGCTTTAATCCACTGAGCCACCAAGGCGCCCCCACGGTTGTACTTTTTAACTTTATTTGAAAACAAGACAGTTGTATCCATACAATGAAATATTATTCAGCCCCAAAAAGGAAGGAAATCCTGTCACAGGCTACAGCATGAATGAGACTTGAGGACGTTATGCTAAGTGAATAAGCCAGTCACAGAAGGACAAATACTAGATGATTCCACTTCTTTGGTCTACCTAGAATAGATAACATCATGGAGACAGAAAGTAGCATGATGGGGAGGGAAAATGGGGAGTTGTACAGTTAGGGAAGATGACAAAGTTCTGGAGATGGATGGTAGTGATGGAGGTACAACAATCTGAATGTACTTAATAGGACTGACTGAAAAATGGTTAAGATGGTAAGTGTTATGTATATTTTGCCATAATTAGAACTTTATATATACATTTTTTCAAAAACTAAAAAATGTTTAAAATTGAACTAAGATGTACACGTACGGGAAACAACCCCCAGGTATACAATGCAACCCATGCATTTGAACACACAGGGAACACACCCAGAGCAAGAAACAGATCATTTCTTCATTCCAGAAGTCTCTCTTTTTTCTTTCCTGAATCATCACTGCCCACCCTTTTTCTGTCGTCATTATTCACTCTAAAATTACTCCTTATGGAAATGAAGGAGGCCATGGGAGGAAGAAGGAAGGAAAATCGTGGTAGGAAGCGGGCCCCTAAGGTGTGACTAGTGCAGCAGTGCGCATCCTGTCACACTTCGTTCAAAGCCATGTGATTGAGTTGCGGGTTGTAAAAAGAAATCAGCTCGACAAGCTCTGGTCCTGGGTCCTGCCCCAGGACCCTACTGTGGTTCCTGATTTGGAATTTTCTTCGAGCCATTTTATGAGTTTTCATTACCTTTTCAGTGGGAAAAACAAGAGAATTTATAGTTTTTTAAATGACTTAGAGTTTTTATGAAGTTCTCAATAAATATGTGTTAAATATTGAACGATGAATACAAATGCCTACCTCGCTACACCATGGGAGCCAAACACATCCGGGTTGTTGGATCAAAACTTGCAACTTCTGCAAGACCTTTGGTTCTAATAGGTCTAATTAGTCCCTCAACAAACAGGCTATAGACACCACCTTCCCCAGAAGAGTTGACTGTCTATGTGTGTGGAGCATTAATGTATGTGTGATGCAGCCAAACATAAACCTGGACATACTCTGTTTCCCCACAGAACTGTAGGGCGTGTTGTCTGTAATGGGGGGGAGCTCGTTGCCCTCCCCAGTTATGTAGCCTTGAAGAGCTTCCACTGGGCTGGAGGCTCCAAATATGGAACTTTTTTGGTAGCATATGAGACGCCCTTCATTCTGATTTCCCCTGAAAGTGTAAAGCAAAATAAATGAGAAAAAAAATCATCCTCAAAAGGCAGTCCTGTCTTGAACGAGCTCAGGGGAAAAATATACATTTTTATAGTAAACCTTCAGGAAACTCCTCCTCCCTGCCGCAGCCCACGTGGATAGGAGGAGGCAGGAGCCAGGACAAGAAACAAGCCAGGACAGGAAACAAATGCCACTGAAGAGGGCAGAATGAGGGCACAGTCACCTGAGTCCCAGGGCTCCCAGCCTTACATTTCATCATCCCTAGCTTACCGTGTCTTCAGTGAGACAAATGGGATGCTGATTATCTAAACACGTGCAGGGGGGTCCTCTGCCCACAATAAAGAATGGTCTTAAAAACATCCCTGAGTTAAGAATTTTATTTCCAAGATCCTCAAAAGACATTCAGAAAGCACATTATCCCCACCTGCATTTTAGCATTTATCTACATGTGTGTGCGTGTGTGTGCTTCAGTGTGTGAGTGTCTGTGCATGTGTAGACTCTGTTCTCCCTCCTTGCACTTTCACGTTTGTTCTTACAATATTTAGGACCCGACTCAGACAGAACAAGAGGCAGATACAAAATCAAATCTCTGCGGGCCATTTGCAGCAGCGAGAGCTACGGCAAGGATGCTGGCCATCAGAAACACAGGCTGAGCTTCTGTTTCTCTTGCTCAAAGGTGCTATGAAAACCCCTTACCTCTCTTAGGGCATCCATCAGCTGGCAGGGGGATTAGTGTATCACGCCATGAACCAGGAACAGAACGTTCAGAGAGAAGGCAGTGGGGTCTGGAAAGGAAGAATTTTTTTTCTTCTCTTAAAGAAAATCCAGCACTGGGACACTTGGGTGGCTCAGTCGGTTAAGTGTCTGCCTTTGGCTCAGATCGAGATCCCAGGGTCGAGATCAAATCCCACATAGGCTCCCTGCTCAGCGAGGAGTCTGCTTCTCCCTCTCTCTCTGCTCCTCTCCCTGCTCTCTTTCTCTCTCTCAAATAAATAAATAAAATATATTTTTTAAATCCAGTACCAATCTCAGAGATCCAAGCAAGTATGAAGGTTTCCCTCCCAACGTTCACTCAAGTTTAACTTTGAGATCCGCCCTGTTATCACCATAACAATGTCATCAGGAGGCAACCTCTTTCACCTAGAAGCCCCTATCCCCACTTTTGCAGTCTGTGAGAGCTGCTGCTCTGTAAAAGAAACCTGAAGGCCTACCATCAAGGATTCATGACCAGGTGTGTGAGGATGTCCGGCACTGTACAAACTAAAGGAGGAAGAATGACCATGTGTGTGTTTGGGTTTGTGTGTGTGTTGTAATGAGCAAGGGGGACTTTAATGCACAGAAAGGACTTTACAACTACTTAAATTTCAAATTGATATTTCATTATTAAAGTTCAAATTAAAAAAAAATAAAGTTCAAATTCAAAACTTGTTTTCCTTTAGCCTTTACATTCATTGTATAAATCTTGTTATACTATGTATAAATCTGGTAAACTTTAAATAAAATAAGAATAATCACCTTAGATGAACCAATTAATTAGTTGAACCAATTAAACTCTTACAATCAGTTCACTTAATTCTCCCCAACATTTTGAACTGCATTTATAAATTTAATATACTTGTTTCATTCTTAACTCTTTCAAATGCCTGAATGGCTCAACCTGTACCTTGAACTTACAAAACTTTACAACAACCTCAAGTAACTCTTTAAAAATTGAGTAGATCAAAGTAATAAATATAGGAATTTCAAAATTCTTGTATATATTCCAGTATCATTCACACAGTCAAATGCTCTTAAACTTTTTAACTTAAGCTTCTGCCTTGGGTTCAGGTCATGATCCCAGGGTCCTGGGATGGAGCTCCAACATCAGGCTCCCTACTTGTCCCTCACCCTCTGCCCCTCCCCCCACTGCTTGCACTCTCTCTTGTTCTCTCTCAAATAAATAAATAAAATCTTAAAACAATTACGACTCTAAAATTATTATGTGTTTCACACAGAAATCACAAGCCAATTTTGTCAGATTCCCTAATATGCCAGATTGTCCTAAAGACAAAAATATTGCAAACATATTAAATACCCAATATACCAGGATGTTACGCTGACAGAGATAGATCAGTGATTGTCTGAGATCCGGGTTTAGGAAGGCCTAACTGTAAGAGATGTATGAAAACTTTCTGGTAGAATGAAATGTTCTCTGTTTTAACTGTGGTGGTGGTTACACAATCACACACATTTTTCAAAATTCATTAAACTGCACCCTTAAGTCAGGTTCATCTTACTGTATATTACTTATATGCCAACAAAATTGATATAAGAGAAAATATGTATGTGTATATATTCATACACACACACACACACACACAATGAATACAAACCCTAAGATTAACACCAAAGTACTGAATCTTAAGTTTGATTTATCATCTCTAGATTTAATTCTAAATGATTTTTTTATCTTGAAGATGAGGTCTGAGAGGGACGAGAAAATATCAAACTGAGGAAGGAGTGATGGCCATCGGTGGCTCTTCATCCAGGGTGAAAGAGGCAGAAGCAAGTGGTAAGACTGCACTTGAATTGTAGCCAGTTTGGGATCAGCTGCCATAAGACATGCTGGTGGACTAGTCAGAGCCTAGGACCACACACACCTGCACGCCTGGGGGCTGTCACTGAATAGCCGGAGTGAGTGTATTCGTGCCCTGGGGCTACTGTGACATATCACCAAAATTTAGCTCCTTAAAACAACACAGATTTCTCTTCACACTGTTCTGGAGGCCAGAGGTCTCAGATCAATTTCACTGGGGTGAAGTCAAGCTGTTGACAAGCTGGTTCCTTCCAGAAGCTCCAGGGGAGAACCCACCACTCGTCTTTTTTCTTTCTTTCTTTCTTTCTTTCTTTCTTTCTTTCTTTCTTTCTTTCTTTCTTTCTTTCTTTCTTTCTTTCTTTCTTTCTATTCATTTAGAGAGAGAGAGAGAGAGAGAGAGAGAGCACAGGAAGGGGGAGCGGCAGGCAGAGGGAGAAGCAGGCTCCCCGTAGAGCAGGGAGCCTGACTCGGGGCTCAATCCCAGGACCCTGGGACCATGACCCGAGCCAAAGGCAGACGCTTAACAGACTGAGCCACCCAGGAGCCCCTCATCTCTTCCACTTCTAAAGGCTGTGGCATTCCCTGGCTCCTGGCTGCCTCACTGCCACCTGTATCCGCTTCCATGATCACAGCATCTTCATGCACCTCTGAGGCTGTCAAATTTCCTCTGTCACCCTCCTCTTACAAGGACACTGGTAATTCCACTTAGGAACACCCTGATTATCCATGATTATCTCCCTATCGCAAGACCTTTAACTTAGTCACGTCTACAAGTCCCTTTTTCCTTTTAAGGTAATATTCTCAAATTCTGGGGATTGGGGAACCATTGGTCAGCCCATCACAGAAGTCAGTGTTTGGGAGGAGATGGACACTTTTTTTTTAAATTTTATTTTATTATTTTTTATTTTTTTAAGATTTTATTTATTTATTTGACAGAGAGAGAGATCACAAATAGGCAGAGTGGCAGGCAGAGGGAGACGGAGAAGCAGGCTCTCCATGGAGCAGGGAGCCCAACACGGGGCTCGATCCCAGGACCCCGGGATCATGACCCGAGCCAAAGGCAGATGCTCAACCAACTGAGCCACCCAGATGTCCAAAGAGGTACTTTTCATGCCCTGCCTAAAGTATAGTATGCCCAGCCCCATCCTTTCTCAACATTTGTACCATGGCATGGATGAAGATACGAAAAGTGTATTCACTAAATAGGTGATAGGACAGAAGGAACTTGCCGAACGGGATACACAGAGTCCCCCCATATCTTGTCATCCCGAACTGCTGTTCTATAGCCAACTCAATGAATCTACATAGAGATCAAGGTAAGAACCTGTATTTAAGTCCAAAATCCAGCTGTGCAAGTAAGGAATACCTCTGGCAGGAGCACGTGGGAGAAACTGTGACCCAGCTCCTATGAGGCAGCACTGAGAAGTGCCTGGGAAGATCGGCGACAGCCCCAGCCTAATATGGAACACAGGCCCTCCCACTTCTCTTCTGCCCTAGATAGCAGCGAGGCTGAGGGGTGACATTTTGCCAGGGGTTGAAAATGCCAGAATTACTCTTGGGAGACCTGGAAACCAGAGAGGAAATTGGTGAAGGAGCAGAGTTGTTAGGCTGAAGAGAAAAAATTATCACTATCCTGTGTACGATTCACATTTGAAGGACTGGCCTGGAAGATTACACTCAGCTGTTTGACACCAAATGGGGGAAAACGTCAGGGAGTCAGAAAGGTCTGTGTAACAGGGACAGCTGTCCAAAAAGAAAACCACTTCACCCAGGTTGGAAAGTTGTCTGTTTTCTGCTTGGTTGGAGCTGCTCTGCTGGCCTGCTGTGCGCGCTCCGCTCACATGAGTCCCTTCACCGCTGATGCCACTCCACTCAGCCCCCAAATGGGCCCCAGTGGCATGTCAGCAGGCCCCGCTGCCTGGTCGGGGATGTGTCTGAGGGCAACGGCCCCCACTCAGCACGTGGGATCCCGACTCAGCCTCCAGCCTGTCTTGTCAGCTGTTTCACACAGACCCTACCAACGTGGATTCCTGATCTTGAAAGGTAATATGGGGTTACTTTACCGAGTCTGAAGCCCTGACCTCCTTATCTAGTTCTTTACATTCTCACACCCTTTGGGTGTCTGTAACTTAAAGGTGACTTCTTTATATTTGTCTCTGTTTTCTGATGTTTCTCAATTTTATATTGCTTTCATAATTTTTAAAAGGCTATTTTCATTTTTTTAACATGAACTTCAACTCTAAGAGAAATTTATTCTGAGGTCACATTTAAAAACAGAAAAATCCAAATACTACATATGCATTTTTTTAAGTTTTTAATGGCTTTGCTAGATTTGTGCGTGCATATGACATTTAAAAAAAATTTACTTTAAAAAACGGGCAGAGATCACAAACTGAAGGCTCACAGGCCAAATCCACCCTCAGAGGGCTTGCTCTGGCCATTCTGAATTAGTGGCCAATATTACCATTTCAAATCTGGGGCAGGAGAGCACCTGTGTTCCGCTCATGCCACCTGAATGGTCCCTGTCCTCTCCTTCCAGGTTTGGGTTCACTCTCCTCTTACAAGAGAGAAAGTCTGTGTCCAGGCAGCAATGGCTGTGGAGGGAACTGGGTCTCCAGTGTGCTGCAGCACTTGGCCACCAGGCCTCATGGGCTTTGTAGTTTGATGCCCTCTCTATCAGGCACCAGCCTAGCTTTCTGGTGAAATGTCCACACTTCAGTGATCAATGCCAAGCTCTACAACTGTGCTACCCACTCAGTTCAGAAACCCTTCTCCTGGGAAGCCCTGTCTGGTGTTCAACCCTGCAGCTGTCTGCTGGGAGGAGCACTCTTCTAGAAGGTCCTGCCTCAGCTCAAAGGGGGCTATGCTCTTGCCCCATGGGTTTGAGGGCAAATCCAGGTGAGCCTGAATGAAATGGAGTTGTTTATAAATTATACACCTTAAAGAAAGACTAGAAGGAAATAACAATGATTGTTTCTGGCATTACAGATCAACTTTATTTTACTTTTCTATAGTTTTTATAATAAACTAAATACTTTTAAAATCAGATATAAAAAAGGCAGATACTAATACACATATTTGTAATACAAAATTCAGTGGCCAGGAGGGAACATCCTGTGAGAAAAGAGTGTGATGTTAACTCATGGATGTATGTTGTGATGTATGTTATGGGGGACCCCAGGGACATTAACTTCTTCAAACTTCTGGGACCTTCAAGTCATTATTATAATTAATCCTTACAATAAATTAGTTATATATTTTTTATATAATTAAAATTAATTATGGCATTCAATTATTCTTTTTCCCTTTTCATGAGAAGTAGGTAGGTTAACAGAGGTAAACCTCATCCATGGTTCTTAAGCATGCCAACTAGAGGGCTCTAGGCCCATTTCAAAAGAGGTGTATTGCATATTCACATTATTGTAGAACTACTAATATTGCAAATCTCCACCTTATACTTGCTTCATTTAGAAAACCTGCTTCCTTTCATATATTTTCATATATTCTCATATATATATTCTACCCCCCAAAAATAATACATTATAATTGTCCATTTCCAAGGGACCCCAAGGGATTAATGGAGTCAGAACAGCCTCCTACCACCACCTCCCACCCCACTTCCTCCCACCCTCTAAGAGAAGGATTGGTCTTGAAGCTAATTGAGTACATACCTCAGATCTCTCACTTGTTTGGATTCCCTCCAACGCCTTCCAAAAAGCTGTAGCAATTGTTTACATATCAGATGTTTTGTAAAATTTGCAAAAGTATTTAACCAAAGTTGGCTCAACCCCCATCTTTCTTCCCACTCCAACTTTGAGCATACCTCCCTTCCCGACATATGGAAGGCTGGAGAGCATTCTAAATAGGCACTCTTCACTGAATTCATTTCTAAATCAATATTTTCATACCTAACTTCCTATTTGCACTTTGGCAAATACAAGTGGGTGGTCAAGAGAACCAGCTCTGAAGCCAGATCCACACTGGAGTCCTGGCTCTGTGACAAGTGACTTAACGACCTGCCCCTGGCCCCTCTCTGTAAAATGGAGGTAACAATAGACCCCACCTCCCAGGACTGCTGTAAAGGACTCAGGGCAGTGGGAGTGTTAGTATTAATATTTCTACATGTGGTCTAATTTGCAGCTTCTCTCTCTGTACAACGGCCATGATACTATCTTTCTTGCATGGTTGTTGTGAGGATTAAGTGAGATGACTCACACAAAGTGCTTGACATGTTCAATAAATGAAAGTTATTTATTGGGAAGTTTATAGTTAAGAATAAAATTGTAAAAATAATTTAATTTGGGGTGATTCTTTGAAATCTAAAATTATATATTACTTCCCCATTTTCAATTTGGATGCAGTCCCTTTACATATTCTCTGAGTATCAGTCTCACCACAACCCTGTGAAGGAAGGATCCCTGTTTCACTGAAGGAAAGGAAGCTTGGGAAGTTTAAATAACTTGGCAATATTCCTATTATAAGGTAAAGGCCGAGTAAAGTTTGGGGGTTCTGAAAATTATTCTTACTATCGTCACCTGTGTGTGTTTCCTGTTGCTGCTGCAACAAATGACCACAAATTTAGTGGCTTAAAACAACATGAATTTATTATAGTCCTGGAGATTAGAAGTCCAAAGTGAGTCTCACTGAGCAAGTGTCAAAGTGCTGGCAGGACTGGTTCCTTCTGGAAGCTCTGGGGGAGAATCTGTCCCCTTGTCTTTTCCAGCTTCTTCAGCTGCCCAAATACTTTGGCCTGTGGCCCTTCTACCATCTTGAAAGTCAGCAATTGTTGAGTCCATCTGAGACCAGATCCTTCAAACCTTCTCTCCTGCCTCCTTCTTTCACTTTTTTTTTTTAAAGATTTTATTTATTTGACAGCGAGAAACACAGCGAGAGAGGGAACACAAGCAGAGGGAACACAAGCAGAGGGAATGGTAGCGGGAGAAGCAGGCTTCTTGCCGAGCAAGGAGCCCGATGCGGGGCTCGATCGCAGGATCCTGGGATCATGACCTGAGCCGAAGGCAGATGCTTAACGACTGAGCCACCCAGGCGCCCCACCTTCTTTCACTTTTAAGAACCCTTGTGATTCTACTGGGGTCACAAGATAACTTTCTTATCTTCAAGTCAGCTTATTAGAAACCTTAATTGCATCAGCATACTTAATTCTCCCTTTGTTATGTCACCTAACATATTCAAAAGTTCTGGGGGTTGTCACATCCATCTTTGGGGGTACACATTTCTGCCTACCCCACCATCCAAAGGGCAGGCTCAGAGAGGGATAAGGGATAGCCTTAATATCTGTACGCCAAATACAATATAACTTCTCAGAAAGTTGGCTTTTCGTTTTATTGTATTTTGTTTTGCTTTGCCTCAGTCTGATTTTCATTATGTTCCGGAGTATTAGCCGTCACACAAGCCATCTCCAGGTGTATGAAGTGTCATGATTATTAGTATAGATGTAGAACACTCTTTTTAAAAAAAAATCCAGTATAGTTAACATACAGTGTTATATTAATTTCAGGTGTGTAATATAGTGACTCAACAGTTCTATGCATTACTCAGGGCTTACATGATAAGTGTGCTCTTAATCTCTTAACTTATTTTGCCCATCCCCCACCCATCTCCTCTCTGGTAACTATCAATTTGTTCTCTATAGTTACGAGTCTGTTTCTTGGTTTGTGTCAATCTCTCTCTCTCCCCCTTTTCTTTTTCCTTTGCTTGTTTGTTTTTTTTTTAAATTCCACATATGAGTGAAATCATGTCATATTTTCTTTTTTCTGACTCTTTTCACTTACCGTTAGATTTTCTAGATCCATCCATGTTGTGGAAAATAGCAAGATTTCATTCTTTTCTATGACCACTGTGTGTGTGTGTGTGTGTGTGTGTGTACACATACCACTTCATCTTCATCCATTCATCTATGATAGACATTTGGGCTGCTTCCATAATTTGGCTATTGTAAACAATGCCGCAATAAGCATAGGGGAACACACATCCTTTCAAATTAGTGTTTTTATATTCTTTGGTTAAATAACCCAGTAGTGCAATTACTGACTCATGTGGTAGTTTCTACTTTTAACTTTTTGAGGAACCTCAATATCGTCTTCCAGAGTGGCTGTACCAGTTTGTGTTTCCACCAACAGTGCACAAGCTTACCTTTTTCTCCACATCCTCACCAACATTTGTTGATTATTAATTCTATGATATTTCTTTTTTTTTTTTTTGTAAAGATTTTATTTATTTGACAGAGAGAAACACAGCGAGAGGGGGAACACAAGCAGAGGGAATCATAGTGGGAGAAGCAGGCTTCCCGCCGAGCAGGGAGCCCGATGCGGGGCTCGATCCCAGGACCCTGGGATCATGACCTGAGCCGAAGGCAGATGCTTAACGACTGAGCCACCCAGGCGCCCCTATGATATTTCTTTTTAATGAGTTCTCAATTCTGGGAAGCAATTTTAACATCAGTGAAAGCATTGTTAAGAAACTGATTCTTGGGGCACCTGGGTGGCTCAGTCGTTAAGCGTCTGCCTTTGGCTCAGGTCATGA
>CM053605.1:97856602-97870704 GCA_028646535.1 Procyon lotor | reverse complement strand
TCACATGATCTCTCCGATATGAAGAATTTGAGAGGCAAGGAGGGAGTTTTGGGGGGGTGAGGGAGAGAAATGAAACAGGAAGGGATGGGGAGGGAGACAAACCATAAGAGACTCCTAGACTCACGAAACGAACTGAGGGTGGCTGGGAGGTGGGGGGGGTAGGGATAGGGTGGCTGGGTTGTGGACATTGGGTAGAGTATGTGCTGTTAAGTGCTGTGAAATGTGTAAGCCTGATGATTCACAGACATGTACCCCGGGGCAAATAATACATTATATGTTAATAATTAATTTAAAAAAAAAGAAAGAAAGGGGTCGAGGATTATTTAAGCCTCAGTTTCTATGACCTAGTGGGAAGCACTAGGGTTAAGGCTGAAGTCCATTCAAGGAATCTAATAGGTACCCCAAAAGCTCAAAAGACTACACACTCAGCTTAAGAATTAGAAGGAAAGGGGTGCCTGGGTGGCTCAGTGGGTTAAAGCCTCTGCCTTCGGCTCAGGTCATGATCCCAGGTTCCTGGGATCGAGCCCTGCATTGGGAGTCTCTGCTCAGCAGGGAGCCTGCTTCCCCCTCTCTCTCTGCCTGCCTCCCTGCCTGCTTGTGATCTCCATCTCTGTCAAATAACTAAATAAAAATCTTTAAAATAAAAAAAAAAGCATTAGAAGGAAAAAAAAAGAATTAGAAATCCCTCCCCTCTCCAAGGACCACAAGAAACTTTGCCTGCTTTAATCCTTGGTGCTAAGTGGACAAGGGGCATCATGGCTCAGATAACTTATAGTTAGTTCTCCTGCAGATTTGTAGCCTGAATTCACACTCCTAGTTTGACATAACCTCTTCACACAGAGTTGGGTTTAAGGTGTCTCCAACCTGGGAAAACACCTGCAAATCCTTTCTAGAGGAATCTATCTTCATCCTACATCTCAAAGAAACCCACAAATGATTTTCCAGTGAATAGTTAAAGAAATAATAATTTCCTACCCTTTCATCAGCAAAAGAATTCATTTTTTAACTTACCCTTACACAACCACAGATAAAACTCATTACATGCCCAAAGAAATGTGGCTTGATGAATGACAATAAATAGGCAAAAGAGATGGCAGAAGACCTACAAAGACTTCAGATTTTAGAATTACCACAGAATGTAAAATAACTGTTTTTACTATTTTAAAGAACTAAAAGACAAGATAAAAATATGTGCGAAGAATAAGAAATCATAAGTAATGACCAAATAGAAGTTCTAGAAATTAAAAATACAATAATAATAATTGAAATTTAAAACTCAGTAGATAGCTTTAACACACAGCTGAAGAAAGAATTGCTGATCTCAACAATATAGATATATAGCTGAAGAAATTATCCAGTATGCTACATGATGACTCAAAGAAATGGAAAGTATGAAAAGAAGATTCAGAGACAGGAAGAATAGGGAAGGTCTCATATATATCTAACCAATATACTAGAAGGAACCGAAATGGAGAAGGAGCAAAATCAATATTTTAAAAGATTACAGCTAAGAATTTACCAGGATTAATGAAAGATCAATACATAGATTCAAAATCCCAATAAATCTCAAGTCCAAAAGAAAAAATATATACACATTATACTAAAAATACAAACAACAAAGCATTAAGAAAAATATTAAAAAATTTTTTTAAATCTCACTACCTAAAGATAAACTTCACTAACACTTTTTCTTTGAGGTATTTTCTAAATGTATACTTGTATAAAATTTGTATCATACTATACATTCATCGATGCTTTTTTCTTAATATATTATGAACACTTCTCCATGTTTATACATTTTCTTCAAAATCCTAATTTTAAAGGCTCCATGATATTCTATCATATAAATGCATGGCATTTGTTTAAGCAAAATCCAATGGTTGGACATTTATTTCCCAGTTTTTGATTATTTTAAATAATGCATTGTATATGTAAATATCTTCTACATCCTTATTTCTTTAGGACAAATTCCTAGAAGTGGAATTGCTGGGTTGATGGATATACATTTCATTATGACTTTTTAATTCAAAGACATTCAGATGGCCAACAAACACATGAAAAATGCTCAACATCACTCATCATCAGGGAAATGCAAATCAAAACTACAATGAGATAGCACAGCATACCTATCAAAATGGTTAAAATAAAAAACACAAGAAACAACAGGTGTTGACAAGGATATGGAGAAAAAGGAACCCTCCTGCACTATTGGTGGGAATGCAAACTGGGGAGTCACTCTGAAAAACAGTATGGAGTCTCCTCAAAAAATTAAAAATAGAACTACTTTATGATCCAGTACTCACACTGTGTATTTACCTAAAAAATACAAAAAACCAATCCAAAGGGATACATGCACCCCACTGTTTATTGCAGCATTATTTATAATAGCCAAATTATGGAAGCAGCTGAATGTCCATCAATAGATGAATGGATCAAGAAGAGGTAGCATATATACATAATGGGATGTTATTCAGCCATAGGGAAGAATGAAACTTTTTTAAGATTATATTTATTTATTTGAAAGAGTGAGAGAGAGAGCACACACACAACAGAGGGAGAGAGGAAGAACAAGAAGCAGACTCCCTGCTTAGCGCCTCAATCCCAAGACCCTGAGATCATGACTTGAGCCAAAGGCAGATGCTTAACCAACTGAGCCATCCAGGTGCCCCTCAAAAAGAATGAAATATTGCCATTTCCAACAACATGAATCAATCTAGAGAGTATAATGCTAAGAGAAATAAGTCAGTCAGAAAAAGACATGCTTTCCTTCATATGTGGAATTTAAGAAATAAAACAATGAGCAAAGGAGAGAGAGAGAGAAAGAGATAAGCTAAGAAATGGACCCTTAACTATCAAAAACAAACTAATGGTTACCAGAGGGGAGGTGGGTAGGAGATGGGTGAAATAGGGGATAGGGATTAAAGAGTATACTTATCATGATGAAAAAAATAATGATCATGAAATAAAATGATTAAAAATTATAAAATTAATATGTGCTCATAAATACTACTTATTTAAAGTATTAAAAAATGGACTTTTTGATTCATATTGTCAAACTACTCCCCCAAAATAGCACTGTACTGAGTTATTGCCTTATCTGCAGCCCAAAGCATACATGTCTCACCACATGGGAGGACTTCTCCCCTAACTTTACTCAAGTAAATTCAGAATAGTTTGGTGAACCTACTCCTCAAATGTCAACTGGCTTTCATTTACGCATCCATCCAAAAACAGAAGACCCTGATGCTTATGAATTAGTGAAAGAGTATCATTTCTCATGCCTCTTAAGAACTAAAGTAACCAAAGTCCCCAAGAACACAAAAATATAAACATTTGAAAACATTTTCAGCTATTTAAAAACTTTGCTTCCCTGTTTTCCAAAATGACTATTCATTTACTTGAACAAAACATTTTAAAATGCAGTTGTCATCTATTCTATGCCTCCAAGAGCTGGGCAGTTTGTTTTATAATAAATGGTGGCCTTAGTTCATACCATGTGATTGAAGGGCATTCAGCACACGTTGGAGCCTCTAATCACAGCCTATAATCTCGTTTTCACATTTCTTTCTGGTATATCCTACTTGACCCTGCTTATTGAAGCACTTTTATTGTGCTGGTTAAAAGGACAAGGGATTGAGCAGAAACAAAAGTGAGGTCTGAGAATTGTTTTTATGCCATGTGCCCAGTCCAGCTCTACTGCTAAATGAATAGAAACTATCTGGAATCCAGCCAAAGCTACTTGATGGAAAACTCTGACTTCTAAAAAGTATTCCTGGTGCTTTTAAAAAGCATCACAATTTGCCCAGGTTGAAAGAGAAAGGTTTGTCTCTTCACAGTAAAAGCACAGCTAGCTAGGTAGCCAGCGATATAATCCAAGTTTCGTCAAACTTTCTGTAAATATTTCAGATTTTGTGAGCCAGACCGTCTCTGATGCAATTAACTCAATTCCGCCACTGTTTCAAGAAAGCATCCATAGATGATATGCGGCCCACTTGGTGTGGCTGTGTACCAATACAACTTTACCCAAAAGGGCCATGCCAGGATTTAGCCTCCACGTAGTAATTTACAACCTCATAGTTATCTCTAAGGTCCCTTTCAACTCTGAAATTCTTTGAATCTGTCACTAGGCTTGGAATTTTGGGACACATGGTATTTTGGAGTTAAGATGTCCAATATTGGCTGGTGTTTAGGATGAGGGTGGAGAGAAAGGAAGTTGTGCTAATCTTCAGACACAAATAGATTCAGGATATTGGCCAGTAAAAACCACCAGTTGGGGGAGGCTAAACACGGGGTTCTCTCTCTTTCTCATTTGGCTCAGATGTTAACATTAATTTTTTTAAATTCAATTCTTGTTCCGTTTCTTCAATCTGATGAATCTTCCAGTTCTTCAGATGTACTGAATCTGTTTCTAGACTGTACTGTGATGAGAGGCAGCCAACGGAACCTTCAACTCTTCCGAGGACAGGCACAAGACAAAACTGCACAGATAGCTGAGCAATGTGGACTGAAGGCCAGCCCCACCTCTTGTTTTCTTTTACAGGGAATATGAGTTAGGGTGAATCACCCTCTGACAACTGAAGTGCCTACTTCCAGGACAGTCTCAAAAGGGAAGTTGAGCTCTTATTTCTCCTCTTTTTCACCAACAAATCTCAGAAGATGGCAATGTTACTTTCTCAAGTTCCTAGTCTGTGTTTTTAACTCAACATCTGTGTTTGTCCTGGTGATTCTGACATCCTAGACATCAACATCTTTTCTAACCCTCACTCCTGCCCCACAGCGATGTATTCACTGGCCTTCAAGCTGCTGGTTGTGCCATATAGTCTCTTCTTTCTATTCTCCTTAAATGTAATCATTCCTCAAATTTGTCCTTTGTTCTTTTCCCTGTAAAGTTTCCCTTTCGAAATTTCACTCATTTCTAGGTCTGTATTTCTTTGTGATTAATCCCAGTCTCTTCCCACCTTTCTCTTGAGCTTCAGTATTCCAGCTGGATCAACACATCCAAAGCTGGATTTAGGAACTGCTTCAAATTGAGTACTCTTCCTATGGGTCTTCTTTCAGTTTGTGGCATCTCTCACCATCCCAAACTCAATACCTCAGAATAATCATTCACTTCTCCCTCTTCTTCAATCCAAATTACATCTATTCTTCTGTCCCAGCTCCTCTGCCTGGCAACCCTCACTTTCTATTTCTGTCACCCACTTCCTGGCCATTTAATTGTCAGCCCATCTTGAGCAAAACCATTCAGATTCACATTTCGAAGTCACTCACCTATTTAAAAACAATCTGTGGCTTCCCATTTAAATAAAGCTTTGAGATCCTTCATCATCCAACTCCACCCTGTTGTTGGCTTTTTCAGCACCATTTTCCCACATGAACTTTGCACTTCAAGGTAGGTGGACCACTCATTATTCTTCTAACATGCCTGTGGGTCCCTTCTTTAGTGACTGCTTTTGTTTATCTCTGATAATAAAATGTCTTCTGTCTTTCCCTATCTACTCATCAACTGCAATTTAAAACCCAATTCTTGGGGTGCCTGGGTGGCTCAGTCGGTTAAGGATCTGCCTTCGGCTCGGGTCATGATCTCAGGGTCCTGGGATCGAGCTCCGCGTCAGGCTCTCTGCTCTGCGGGGAGCCTGCTTCCCACCCCTCTCTCTGCCTGCCTCTCTGCCTGCTTGTGATCTCTCTCTCTCTCTGTCAAATAAATAAATAAAATCTTTAAAAAAATTTATTAAAAAAAAATAAAACCCAGTTCTTCCACGATATTTCCCTAAATCACTGTAGCCGAAAACAGTTCCATTATCCTCTATATACCATGACACTTAATTTGTACCCCTCCCATTCCATGTATCTTTTTTTTTTTAATGAAAGAGAAAGTGGCCAACGGGGGTGGGGGGAGGAGGGATTAGAGAAAGAGGGAGAGAGAATCCCAAGCAGGCTGTATGCCCAGTGCAGAACTCCACACAGGGCTCCATCTCACAACCCTGAGATCATGACCTGAGCTGAAATTAAGAGTTGGACACTTAACCAACTGTACCACCCAGGTACCCCTCATCCCATGTATCTTAAGTGGCATGAGAAATTATATTTTTTCACTAATTCATAGCATCAATGTCTTCTGTTTGGGGATGAATGCATAAATGAAAGCCAGTTGACATTTGAGGAGTAGGTTCACCAAACTATCCTGAACTTACTTGAGTAAAGTTAGGGGAGAAGTCCTTCCATGTGGTGAGACATGTGTGCTTTTGGGCTGCAGATAAGGCAATAATTCAGTACAGTGCTATTTTGGGGAGCAGTTTGACAATATGAATCAAAAAGTCCATTTTTAATACTTTAAACAAGTAGTATTTATGAGCACATATTAATTTTATAATTTTTAATCATTTTATTCATTTTTAAAAATTAATTTAATTTTATTTTTTCAGTGTTCCAAGATTCATTGTTCATGTACCACACCCAGTGCTCTATGCAATATGTATGTGCCCTGCTCAATACCCACCAGTAGGCTCAGCTAACTCTCCATCCCCTCCCCTCCAAAACCCTCAGTTTGTTGCTCAGAGTCCACAGTCTATGATCATTATTTTTTTCATCATGTTAAGTGTACTCTTTAATCCCCATCCCCTATTTCACTCATCTCCCACCCACCTCCCCACTAGTAACCATCAGTTTGTTTTCAATAGTTAAGAGTCTGTTTCTTGGTTTATCTCCCTCTCTCGCTCTATCTTTCCTTTGTTCATTTGTTTTGTTTCTTAGATGCCACATATGAGTGAAACCATGGTATTTGAGAAACATCATTATAGGACAGTGGAGTACCTCTACTGTAGATGATGAGCTTGCTGAGGGCAGAAACTGATTGTCCTATAGTGATGTTTCTCACACAATGCCTTGCCTATTTTCTGTATCCAATTAATATTGATCAAATGAATAAGCATAAATGAAAGAAGGACACTGTTTTTACCATTCTTGGAGTTAAGATCCACAAAAGCCTTTGGGGGTTGGGTTTTTTTGTGTCTTTTAACCCATTTCAAAGACTAGTACAAATATGAATTTCATTGTTGGGTCTTAATAAATATAAAATTAATCTTAACAGCAATGAGTAAAACAGAATGGCAGCTTCTTCCCAATGACTTTATGCTTAAAAACATTTTTAAGGGTAACATAGTAAACTACAGAAATATTTTATATAATCAAAAATCCTTAAAAGGACTATATAAAAACACATGATATTTTAATGAAAAGGTGGAATATAAACATAATTGTATTTATATACAAGTAATACGAACATATGGACTAGGGCAAGATGGGGGAAATATTAATATGCTAAGAAGGTGAAATTTCAGATCTATTTGTTGTGTTAAAATGTTTTCCCCTTATGCTTACAATTTAATACTCTTTACTGCTCTTACAAAATAATCTGGCCCCCAAAATTAAAAAATGTAAAGCAGAATATTTCACCAAGAAGAATAAGAATTGTCCAGAAAGTTATTTGAAAATCCTAACTCCAAAAAATAATTTGTCATTTTTTTACTGTCTCTGTCTACTGTCTTTTACAAAAACTCTTTAATATCTTTTTTGCTTCATGTCCTCAATTTCCTGCAGCTCACTAGAATGTGTTTCCATCAGCCTTTCATTACTTGGTGTCAATATGTGACTACAGTTCTTTGTTGTGTATTAACTGAGAGCTTGCCCACATGACTGTCTCAGACATTTGATTCAATGGGAGAAGCTTCTGGTCAACATCATCAGACTAGGGAGAAGAAGAATGAGAATTTAAACAATTACCTCTTATTTCAGAAGGCTTGTTTTCTCATAGAAGAGGCTTTGAGCTAAACTTACCTATGTCTTGAGGGTTTCTACAAAGCTACAGTGAGATTTCAGTTATAAAATAAACCTATTTCTTTCTTTGGTGATGCTCCTCCACATCACTCTCTGGACTGTCCCTCAAACAAAGCAATCCTTCACATACTGCCAAAGAGAAAAACTCTCTCCTTCATGCACACATTGAAGAAAAAAAATAGTTGTCAATATATACAAGTCATTCAAAATCTGAGGATATGAAGTTGCTTGAATTACCCACTAACTTAAGTCAACACATACTATTTTCTTACCCAAAGGAACAAATTCGAGTATACCAGTGGCGCTTACGTGACACAGATAATACTTAAATATAGAACCTCTTCTTTTAAGTTCCAAAAAAAAGGACATAGTTTTACTTTTGCTTTTCAAAATTCTCAGGAATTTTGTAAGCCTAGTCAACTTCCAATAATAATAATTAATGATAATAATTGCTCTTACTAAGTACTTACCCTGTGCCGGACATTGTGGCCTGCTGCACAGCCAGTGATCACCACCAGAACTGGAGATGAGGGGTAGGCCAGGCAGCCAGTTGTCAGAATGCCAGTCCAATAAAGGGCACTAAAACATGACCAGAAATGTAACTGTTACCTGAAACTGTGTTTGCTTCTTGGTGGATGTCAGGCCAAAAGACACAACCAAGCCAAAGAATAGGAAAAGGAAGGGTTTTACTTGCAACAAAGAGAACACCAGGGATTTTCCCAAAGCAGTGTCTCCTCAAACAATAAAACTAGGGAAGTTTTAAGCTATGGATTCATACATATTCATGAAGGGGGCTGTGCAGCAGGGCATACAGCAAGGTAGTGGGGCTAAAGTCATCTTAAGGTGAGAGCGTCCAGGTCAAAGTCAGGAGAGCCAACAAGGGTCAACATCAACAAGTCTCTGGCTCCAGTTGGTCCAATATCTGAGTGCTCAAAGGGGTTTAGATCCTGCAAAGATAACTCAAGAATGTTGTGTCAGGTCACTTTTGAATCAGCACTAGGAGTTTTACCACTGATTTATTATCCCTGATATGATTAGATTATCTCCTGGCCTGACAGTGGCTATTTTGTTCTTAGATTCTTTCACAAGGTGCTGGGGGGGGTGGGGGGAAGGGCCCAGAAGTCATTTTAATGATTTCTCTTATATCATAAACAAAAACAAAAAGCTGTGTCTATCTTTCTTTTTGAGCAGTCCCCTCTCTCTGCTTACATAACCACACAGAGAAAAAAACTGGAATTTGCAGAACCCCTCTCAGCAAGAACAGCATGTATGATGGGAAGATGTCCTTTGGTCAGCCATCTGGGGAGAAGGTAAGATCCCCTGAGGGCATACCCAACCATAACAGATTGTCCCCAGTTGCCTCCTCTGGAGGGTGCATCTAGGTGACCACGTGTCTGCAGAGTGGGGTGTGCAAATTAGATGCCAGGGAAGACTTCTGGCGGACCTTTAGGGAAAGGCTTAGTCCTCCCCCCTGGTCTCCTTTTTACCCACCACTACTCCCAGGTCAGTATCTCTAATAAAAATTCAGCAAATGTTTAAAGAATATTATTTTAAAGAGGTGTCAAATAATGAAGCCAACCAGCCACGAGTGTGGCTGGAGCCAGCCTTGCTCACTCTATTTCTGCAAGAGCTCCATTTCCCATTTCCCAGGGCCAGGTGAACACGACAGCCCTCCAGCACGCCCTCCAGCATGATAGCCAACCTTGCTGATCTCTGCTGGGGGCAGCCATAGGCCCAGCTGGAGAGCCAGCACCACCTGTCTCTTTCTCAGCTACAACTGCCACCATCATTGGGAGCACAAGCCTGAATCCACCCATGGCCATGACTCCCTTCCTTCACTCCCCTGACACACATGCCCTCCAGCACCCGTGTGACACTTCACCCCTCTTGGCTAGTCTCTGCTAATAGGTTTAATCTCCCTGGTGACACTGTGACTGTTTTGAAAACTTGCTGAGACATATTTGTTGGGTGCTTCCAACAGCCTCCAGCATGGTAATGAGCCTCAGAGTAAAAATTTCACACTCCTTATTAAGTTAAACAGTGTAGCTTAGAAACACAATTTAGAGATCAGCTAATCTATGGTCATGACAGATATGGAAGCCAGAGTAAAGGAATGGGGCTCGGAAGATGCTGGGCAGTCCTAGACATGACAAGCCCACTAGGCCACTTCACCCTTGTTGCCGTGACCACAGAACAAACTCTCATTTACCTTGGAAGACCCATTTCCAGCTCTCTGCGATGCTTTCCCTGGCCTCCTTTCATATTATGTCACAGGCTCCTTTTCCTCTTTGTTCTGTTAGATTGGGAGGAATATTTTGAGGAAATACTATTCATCTTTGTTTACCCAATGCCTAGCAGGCCTGATATCATAGTAGGTCTGTAAATACTCCTTGAATGAAGTAAAAATGTCCTTTCAGCAAGTTATGGAATGCATGTTGAAAACTGCTCTTTGATATATATGCATGTTTTTCTCTGGAGTGAAATGATGACTGAGATAAAAGCAGCAAGACAGTGGCCACTTTATCCATAAGACAAAGACAAGACAGATAACTTTAGCATGGTAAATGATAAAATTCCCAAAACATCTTTCTCAAGCTAATGCATAATTATTCACTCAGAGATGTTAATATTTCAAGTCATCAGGTGTGAATTAATGTCCTTTCTATCAGAGACACATATCTTGAATGCACCAATTTTATTAAGTTTAAATTTTCTTAATGTGATAAAATAAACATGACATAAAGTTTACTGTTTTAACTATTTTTAAATGTACAGTTCAGTGGCATTAAGTACATTCACATAGATATACAACCATCACCTCCATCCATCTCCAGAATTTTTTTCTCTCCAAACTGAATTTCTGTACCCCTTAAACAATAATGCGCTATTCCCCTCTCCCCCCAGCCCTTGGCAACCACCATTCTACTGTCTCTATGAATTCGCCTATTCTAGGGACTTCATATAAGTGGGATCATATCATAGTCGTCCTGTGTTTGGCTTATTTCACTATAATCCAGGAAGGATAAGAGTGCCCAGGGAAGGGTCAGTTCAGAAGAGCCCTCTCCCCAAAGTGGAGAAGGTATGGCTGTGGCAGAGAAGTACAACAAGATGAGAGGCTGGGCTAATACCCAGCTACCCACCACTGAGATGCTAGTGAATCTCACTGGGAAACTGCCCACTGAGAATCTATTGGCAGCCTTACAGTAAAAATGAGGAAACCAAAATCTGAAATCCAAGAGAAGCCCCTTCCTCTTGCAGTGTCCACCGGTGCCCTTTACTGACAAGGCTTGACATTGTGACATCAGCAAAGGAAATGTTTAGAGTTCAGCTGCAGTATCACAAAACAGGGCAAAGAGGGGTGAAAATAAGGCTGAGAGATAATACAATGACAAACAGCATACCATGTTTATGAAACAGTTATCCTGAAACCCCCTACAGCACCCTTCATTGTCTTACATCTGGGTCGGATCTCCTATTTCCAGGATCCATATCTTCTTCTTTCTTCATTTATAATCTCATTTTGGTACAAGTGTCACTTCTTGACAAAGTTACCTAAGAGGTAAACTTTCTGAGAATACGCATTCTGAAAATGTCCTTACTCCACCTGCTTGGCTAGCTACAAAGTTCTAATTTTCCCTCAGAATTTTAAAGGCATTGCACCATTATTTTCTAATGTCCAGCACTGCTGTTAAAAATTCTGATGACATTTTGATTCCTGATCTTTTGTATGTGATCTGTTTTCTGGATTTTTTTTCTCCTCTGTAGAAGACTTTAGGATCTTTTCTTCCTACCCAGATTCTTGAAATTTCAAAATGTTAAGTCTTGGTTTGAATCTTTTTAAGTACACTGCGCACTCTGTGCCCTTTCAATCTGGATAATCCTGTTCTCTAGTTCTGGGAATTTCTCCCATGTTACATCTCTGCCCTTTTCTACCCTTGCAACTTTCTCTATTCTCTTTCTGGAACTTATAGTTGCTTGGTGTTAGACCTCCTGGACTGAATCTTTGGGAAGCTGACCACTAAGGATCTGCTAACAGTCTCACACAGAAAACAAAAAAACCAAAGCCTGAAATTCAAAAGGAAGCCCCTTTCTCTTGCAATGTCCTCCAGCGCCCTCTACTGATAAGGCTTGGCATTGTGACGTCTGCAAAAGAAGTGTTTACAGAGTCCAGCTCCAATATTATAAAGCAAGGCAGAGGGGTGGATGCAGATCTGAGAGGCAATGTTTTCGTCTCTCATACTTTGCCCCTTTTCATCTTTTTTCTTTGTTTTATGCAATTTTTCTCAACCTTGTTATCCAGTTTTTCTGGAATATTTTTTTTCTGTTACTGTATTTTTAATTTTTCAGTCTTTCTTGTTTAATACTTTTTCATACCCCAATTGCTTCCTGTGTTTATCTTTCTTTGTGCATTACTTCTAATTTTTTTTTCTTCCTACACTGTGGCTTTTCTTCTGCCTCCTTTTTTTTTATTTTGATCTCCATCTTTCACTGATGATTTCCTCAAATGTTTAGTCCATCGTTCTTAAAAGTGCAAAACACCTGAAAGGGAGTTTTGTGGGTGTGGGCAGGGTTCCTGACTGACGTTCAGCCTAAGTTCACTGTGCAGATTGTGATGTCAGCAGTTGTAGGTATCTCTGTCTTTTGTCTTGGGTTGGTTGTTTCCTAATAGGAATCCTCAGATCTTCCGCCAGATGGGCTAGAAGCCTGGCCTCAAGCATCCTGGGCACCATGGGGCAGGACTCTCATTTTTTTTTTTTTTTTTTTAGGACTCTCATTTTCAATCCTGTTTCCAGAAAAGCCTTTTACTCAGTTTATGCCTCAGTTTATGCCTGGTTTCTGAGTCCTAGACCTTTCTGCCTGACCTTCCCCTGAACTTCTAGACTTCTATAGGTACAAGGAGGGAAAGGCTGCATAGAATGAGAGGGCTAAATGGCTTCTTTATAGACTTTTATTTATTATTTATATTTTTAGTAATTTCTATACCCAACAAGGAGCTCAATATCATGACCCCGAGATCAAGAGTTACATGCTCTTCTGACTGACCTAGCCAGGAGCCCCTCTTTTGTAGTCTTTTAAACAATCTCCCATATTTTATCTTCAGAGTATCTGGTGCCTCCAATTCCTGAGACTTTTGGAGGTTCTGAACATAAATCACAAGCCTTTCATTAGCTTATCTTTTTGAAGACACACATTCACCATCTAGACACTATAGTGAATAAACACACAGTGTCTGGAGCTATGGTTGCTTATTGGAATCCTAGTTTCATCACTTACCAGCTGGTGAGCTTGAGCAAGTTACTTAGCCTCTTTGTACCTCAGTTTCTCCATCTGTAAAATGGGGATGATAAAACTACCCTATAATATCTTAGAGCAAAGGTTAACATGCTACAATCCACAAGCCAAATCTGGCCCACAGCCTGTGTTTGTGTGACCTATGAGCTAAGAATGGTTTTACATTTTTAAAGGGTTGCAAAAAACAAAATGAAACAAAACAAAACCCAATTCACGGAACATGCAACAAACCTTAAGAGGAGCATAAAGCCTAAAATAGTTACTATTTGGTCTTTTACAGAAAAAGTTTTCTGTCCCCTTGCTTATAGGATAGTTGTATTAACTTTATTAATGCAGTTAAAGCACTAGAACAAAATGAAGTCATTCATTTATTCCCTAGGTTGGAGAAATATATTTCATACATGTAATGGCATTTCAGTCTATCAGTGGCATTTAAAGCCATTGAGACCATATAAGCACCCCCAAAGGATTAAGTTAGATAAAAGAGGGCCGAGAACAGACTTCTGGGCACCCCAACTGTAAGAGATCAGAGAATAAGGAGGATAGTAGCAAAAACACCAAGAAGAGGAACTATATGAAGTCAGAGAAAAATCAGGAGAATGTAGAATGCTGGAAACTAAGTTTTAAACACGTTTCAAAAAGAAGTGATCTGCAGTTTGAAATGCTTCTCATAGGCTAAGTAATATGACTAAGAACTGGCCATTGGATTTAACAACACAGAGGTCATGGGTGACATTAGTGAGCACAATTAAGGGGATGATGGGGACAAAAAAACAGAAGAGAGGGGCGCCTGGGTGGCTCAGTCGTTAAGCGTCTGCCTTCGGCCCAGGTCAGATCCCAGCGTCCTGGGATCGAGCCCCGCATCGGGCTCCCTGCTCCGCGGGAAGCCTGCTTCTCCCGCTACCATTCCCTCTGCTTGTGTCCCCTCTCTCGCTGTGTTTCTCGCTGTCAAATAAATAAAATCTTAAAAAAAAAAA
>CM053605.1:97799513-97856502 GCA_028646535.1 Procyon lotor | reverse complement strand
GGTGGGTAAATGTGATGGTGGGATGGATGGAAGTCTCTTGATTGCTTTAACACTGCATTATTTCATTGAATTAGGAATCAAGGGAAGCAACTTAAGCAGGGGTTGGAAAATTTGCACTTTTCTTCCTTTCCAGACTTGCAGGCCAAGTCTTACCCAGAGCCTGTTTTGCATGGCACACTAAGAAAGGGTTTTATAAATGACTGGGAAATTAATTTTAAAATATTTTGTGACACATTAAAACTACATGAAATTAGAATTTCAGTGTCCACAAATCAAGTTGTATTGGAATACAGTCATGCTTGTTTATCTACATATTGTTATGGCTGCTTCTGCACCACCAGGGCACAGTTTAGTTGCAACAGAGTAGTATGTGGTGCTTTCTTAGGTTCAGGGTGCTCTTCAGTGACTTAGTTATAACGCGACAGTGTCTCAAGTGCCATGTGTATTGCCATACATCAATATTAAAATTTTTTTTTTTTTACCAGTGCAAGCCCATGTCAAAACAAAATGTTTTTTGAATGTCACACTCCCAAAGCATAGTGGAGTGTGATTATCAAATTAGATTGCATTGCCTTCTTATGCATTGACAGTGTAGCTGTGCTAAAAGAATGCAATAGCCATAGATATTACCAGATTGAGCATTCATCACAGTATCAATGGTCAGAAAAGTAAGAAAAATTGAAATGGAATAGCTTAGTCCAGCCAAATTTCCTCACAAAAATGAAAACATTCACATAAGGCTGCAACCAAAATAAGTTTCCAAGTGGCTCAATTGTTAACCAAGCAAGCCATTTACCAATGGTAAATTAACTAAATCATATCTGATTGCAGTAACCAAAGAAATGTATCCAGATAAGCTTAGCCTTTAAGTCATTTAAAAATTTAAAAACAAGTTAAATGATTTTAAATGGTTTTCCTTAGTTCTTGAGGAGTAAAAATATTTTTTTTTAAAGATTTAATTTATTTATTTATTTGACAGAGAGATAGAGAGAGAGAGAGAGGTCGCACATAGGCGGGGGGAGGGGGGGAAGCATGTTTCCCACTGAGCAGAGAGCCCGATGCGGGGCTCGATCCCAGGACCCTGAGATCATGACCTGAGTTGAAGGCAGAGGCTTTAACCCACTGAGCCACCCAGGCACCCCAAGGAGTCAAAATATTTTTAACCAGTATTGCTTAGCTGTCATTTCAAGGAGTCAATGTTAACTTTGAAGTGACTAAAGAATTAGCCTCTACAAACAGTCTGTAGGTAACAACTACCAGCAAAAATAGTTTCAATGAAGTTGAGAAAACACTAACTCAGTAAAACATGAAAAAGTAATCTGCTAGGATGTGTGCAACAAATGGTGGCAAATATATATATGGAGTACAAAAAGTCTTGGTTGAAATGTAATGTTTAAAGCCTATGGTTGTTCATGGTATTGTTCTTTAGCAGGTACTTTAGTTGAATCTGATATGTGTCACTGAACCCACAGTATCAAGAGTGAACTTCATTCATTCTTGTGGACTTAACCATCATCAGTTCTGTGAATAGGTCAGATAAGAAGCTGAATATCCTGACCTGCCCTGCCACACAGCAGTCCAATGGCTTAGCAGTACTAATGTAGCATTGTAAAGTTTTGAGTTCAGGGCCATTGACATTGAATGAGAAGAACCATACTCAACCACTATTATTGAACACTGAGTAACTTTGGAAATTGGCTTCTGTTGTAGGCTTGATAATGGGTTCTTAATAAACTTAGCCTAAAATTACTAGGCAAACAGTGCTTATGTAAAGAACATATTGCAGTAATTTCCAACTACTGTTTCTTGAACCACAAGTAACATCAAGCTTCTTATACTTCTCATGCTGTCAGAAGTTGAAAGAAGCATCTCCATTCCCACACGTATTTACAGCAGATATATCTCCCAAGCTCAAACTACAGTTCTACCCGTGCATTTCAAAGATCAATGCCAGTATAATGGCAATTTCCATATTTCAAAACTCATTTACTGTGTAATTGAGGAGAACCCATCAAATTTTCGGTTAGAAGTAATTAATCTTCAATACAATGACACGCTAAAAGGAGAAGAATCTAATTGTATAAATGCCTTCCATGTGATGAATATGCTTGATCAAAATCATAGGATCATGGGTTGATATCAGTATTTGGCAATACTTATGCCTAAAATGCATAGAATCTAACAGATGAACATTTGCAATGATTTTGATGACAGCGAACTAACTTTGAATCCCAATTAAAAGGATTCTCCCCCAAAGAGCATTCCATCCTTCTCAATAGAACTGTATTAGAGAAAGTTGTACTCAATTAGAGTTTTATCAATAAATGAATTTATAGAAATTTAAGTATCTACATAACCTCCATGTTGCCCCAAATATGGACTCTCTGGTACTTTACAGAAAGTTTGTTGACTCCTAAACTTAAGGATGGGTAAGTGTTAAGAGATTTGTGTGAAGTGTAAGAGAGGACAAGGCATTATGAAATAGTAATCTAGGAGAGTGAGACAATGAATGGACTAGAGCAGCATTGGTCATGGTTGTGTCTCTTTCGGGCACACCCTGCTGCAGATGGGCAGTTGAGGGCAGGCAAAGTTAAGTGTTCTAGGTAGTGGCTATTATTGGTTCTGCTAAGTCCATCTCCATTTAGCCATCTGCTTTCTATCTTCCAAAATTTTGCTGCATGCTCACCTATTAACTTTTGTCTTGGCGTATGGTCACTACACACGTTGTATCATTGAAAAGTAGTTCGTGGATGACTGGGATTGACTGAAAGTATTACCTACTTTCATGTCTGTTAAGAGTAAATGGACAGCAAAAAAGTTAAGGGGTGCACATTAACTTTCCCATATAAAGGTGCTCCAGCACTGTTTGTGTGGCCCTAGGTTTTACTGATCTTTGGAGAGAAATCCAACAAATCTTATGGGTTATCACACAAAAAGCAGTCCAGTAACTATTGATCTTACTCCCATTCTTATGGGGAGAAAAGCCTTAAATTTATAGAAAACAGGCAGAGAAATAGGTTTATCTCAGATAATCCACATTAGTTTTAACTAGCCACTTACTTATGGCAAATGAAATGCATGAGTCTCGATAGTTCACACCTCTCTGGAGCTCAATGTGGATAAAATTAGTGGCATTTGAACACAAAATGGGAGGCTCAAATTATCAGTAAATCTTCCATAGATGTGGAGTTTCCCTTACGGAGTGTCCTAGAGGAGGGCTTTCAAAGTTTTGACTAAAAGCATAAGAAATAGATCTTGTATGTCATCCAATATCCAAATATAAAACAAGTCTCATGAGGGAACACCTTTATTATGTTCTATTCCACTAAATTCTATTTTTACAAATGTGTGGGGGCCAATTTTTTTTACTGTTGGTCTTTGGGTTTTTAACCCAGGCATTAAAAATGCAGCTCTGTGACCCACTGTAAATCTTACTAAATCAATCTCCAGGGGATAGGTCAGAAATATGCATTTTAACAAACTTCAGAAGTCATTTTTAAGTGTCTATATTTTGAACACTACTACAAATCAAGCCAAATATCCCAATCCCCTTTGCCCTCATAAATGGAAGGTTATAGAAACTCATTGTATACAGAGTAAACTGAAAACACATGCACAGAAACGCAAGTGTTCAACGGCACATCAAAAATTAGGTGTGACCTCATGGACCATAGGTCCTATTTAATTCCTTTATTTCAAGTTATTAAATTTCAAAGTACTGGAGCACCTAGGTGGCTTAGTGGGTTAAAGCCTCTGCTTTCAGCTCAGGTCATGATCTCAGGGTCCTGGGATTGAGCCCTGCATCGGGTTCTCTGCTCAGTGGGGAGCCTGCTTCCCCCCTCTCTCTGCCTACTTGTGATCTTTGTCAAATAAATAAAATCTTTAAAAAAATAAATTTCAAAGTGTTATAGTCATTAATTCATTCAACATTTATTAACTAGCATATGCCAGGAACTTTGCTAGGTGCTTGGGATACAGCAGGGAATAAAAAAACCTCCCTACCTTCATGAGCTTATATTCTAATGAAATATATTCTGCTGTTGTAGCATGGTGATTAGAAACTGAATTGAAAACACTAATAACCTTGAAGAGCCTTCATTGCTGTTTTCCAATCTCTATTCCAATTTCCTATCTCTGCAACCTAAAAGTAGTTGGCTCCTCTCCCTTTCCAGAATGGGAAATAAGTTGGTATAATACAGAAATCTGGAACCAAAGACAGGAATTTAAGAGATGAGCTAAGAGTTAGGGTATTGATAAATAACTAGACTGAATAGGAGTTTGCTTTCTAATACAAATGATTGTTCTAAGGCCTGAGACCCTATCTTATTCCGACTTTCATTTCTCCCTAACTAGACCAAGTCTTTGAGAGGAGGGGCCGAGTCCTACACTGTATTGTGTATTGTGTTATGTATTGTGTTCTCAGCACCGGGCTTAAGGTGGCTGAAAAAATAATCCCTCAAGTATTTGTTGAATGAATAAATGGCTGGCTCTATGACATGAGTATAGCTATTCATAAAGGCATATCATATCTATACAGAATAATTATGCTTCAAATATGGATGCAAAATGGAAAGTAAAAGTAGTTATTTTTAAGTTTCAGAATTCAATAATGGTTCTAGAACTGCTTTATTTATGCCTAAGCATTCCTTGCAGTGTTTCTTTAAATCTAATATGCAAATTTTGTAAAGAGCCTTCAATTACCTCTAACTAAGCAAGAAGAGAAAAAATACTAGATATTTTATTAGAAGGAAAATACTAGATAGGACATCAGTTTTATTACAGGTCTGCAGTTCCTTGTTACCAATTCTGAGACCCAAAAGTCTTAAAATCTAGTTTTTCCTGTTTGTGACAAAAACTGACCTGAACTATGTAAAACTTTCTATAGCTGTACAGTTTATTTCAGTTACTGAGTATCTGATCTACTGCTGCATAAACATGGATTATGGAGCACTGCCCCAGGCCCCATTGTGAGGGTGTTATGTAATCTACAAGCATATATATTTTTGAAAATTCTGAATTCTAATCTCCCATGGGTTTCTGATCAAAGATCATCATCTACTCAAAGCAGCATTAACAAAGAAAAAAAGGCAATTAAAACCCTGTGCTGTATACTATTGCCATCTACTGACATCAATTTAGAACTACAAATATGGAATCAAAATAGAAAGGTTTTATCTTGCTTATAGTGGTAAGAATAGTACACCCCTGATAGAAAATATTTGAGGTCTACCTTCAAAAGTGTTTACTATGAAAAAAATCCTTAGTGTATTTATTAAGTTTAAAAAATTCCCTTAATATATTGTACCTTGTATGTTCCATCTGTACTATATAACCTAGTTGAATTACTCACCTTGGTTCATGCCTTTTAGAATCCTCTCTGATGCATAAGGAGGGTACCCTAAGCTACCTCTTTGGGTGCATTTTTTTAAGATTTTATTTATTTGAGAGATAGAGACAGAGATAGGGAGAGAGAATGAGCATGAGCAGGGAGGAGAGGAAGAAGCAGGTTCCCTGTTGGAAGCAGGGCTCAATCCCAGGACCCCCGAATCATGACCTGAGCTGAAGGTCACACTTAACTGAGCCACCCAGGTGCCCCTCCTTGGGTGCTATTTTACTCCTGTAATGAGTTGGTCTGAAAGCCAGAGACGAAGACTGATGCCATCAAAATAGTCAAATTGAGCCACTGACCATTTCTTAACAGAGCTAAAAGCACTATCCAGCAGGTTACAAGAATCTAATGTTTTATATACTCACAGGTGGTGGCAATTCTATGAAACCAACTCTAGATCATAAAAGTCTTTTAGGGTATTTCTGTGTGTACACCATCATCTCTGCTGTAAACTATCATGAATCTATTCTGTTCCCTAGGAGTTAAATGTACCTATAACTGTGTATCTTTTTTACAGCCCACAACTACAACATTAATGTGTTCTTAATCTTTTATTTTCTCTTCCTCCTTAACTACCATGGTTGGCAATAGTTCTTTGGCATAGAGGAAATATGTAAGGAAGATCTGCTATTTAAGTTTTATAATAATAAATTTTCATGTGCTGAATTTACTCCTGAGGAGTTATTTCAATAGGACTTATAAAAATCAGGACTAACATTCTGTGTTAAGGCTATTTTAGGAAAGATCTTTCCCCTCTCCAAGAAAATGTGTGTCTAAATAATCATAAGGCTTCACACATAAGTCTGAAAGATTTACTACTCAACCCTAAAATCAACTGTGAATTTAAGAATCAGAAATCAAGGCAATACCTTCATTTTACAGATAAAGAAATTGAGGCCCAAATAGAATAAAGTATGTAGTTGAAAGTCCCAGAAAGAGCTGTAATTGTTCTTTCCACTGCACTACAACAGAAAATAAAATATGCTCAGTTAGGATTTACACCTGCCTTCCTTCAAAGATACAAAGACTTCTAATGGTAGACCCAAATGGTCTGTGACTTTCTCTTTGGTTCTATTCTTAATTCTTTTTTACAAATTAAATCTCAGTTTCTCTTTGGTTCTTTTCTCTCAAAAGGCCTAAATTCATGAACTTATTGAACTCAATAATTAATTAGAACACTATCTGGCCAGATTTTAAGGAACAACTTTCTTTTGTCCAGTTCATTATAAGACAAGGGATTACAGTAACTTACTTCAGGAGACATTCTATTATCTAGCGTCTAAGAAAAAAAAAATAGTACAAATTGAGACACCACTTTAGATGTCTCTACTCTCAGACTCAGACTGATGCAGTTAACCTGTTCTGTATATCAACTTCTAAATGTATAAGATTTTGTTAGTATCATTTTTAAGTATAATATATTAACCCAGAAACAACAAAAGTACTTAACACTGGAAAACAGCATTAAAAATAGTCCACTCCTAAAAACAAAGTAAAATGGACTAACTGAAATTCAAAGAACTTCTCTAAAAATGAGTAAGGGGCTTATTAAGGGGGGAAACTCAAAAGTATTATAATTTAGTTAAAGAAATTTATTCTTCAAAAATATTTTCATTACACTTTGATGACTATTTTGTCTGAGGGGAACAAGGACATTATCCTACAGCCAGTGTTAACTTAGAACATAAGTGACATGTGTAACAATACATTTTGGAAATAACTGGCAAAATAAAAGTTAAATTTTTATAGTGATTTAAGACTGCAAGATATTTAAGATCTTGGATTAAATGAACCCACAGTAGAGTAGTACAAACCAAAAATTTGCAATTTTATGACTTCACCATTACTGTAATCCTTAATACTATGCATAAGCAAGTTACTTCATTTCCAAATTACCCCATAAATGAGTTACCCCATTCCAAACTGGCCAGGGAAATTCCATTAGAAAAACAGTGACAAAAGTCTGAACGCACAGTACAATATGCATCTTCTTCCTATCTTAATTATGCTTAACACACTGATAACAACTCCATGTAATAAAAGTATTTTTATGGCCAAAAATGAAAAAAAAAAAAAAGTTGAGCTTCTTGCCTAGAAAAATCCTTTAATGTCTTATATTACCTAATACAGTTTATGACCTAAAAATTGTGTTAATGAAGATTCAATTTGCATGGGAAAGTCAACCTTATCAGTATGAATAAAAACTTTGATTCATTTTAAATGGCAAAATCTTCAGAACAAAAAAATATAGCATCTCCAATAGACATCTAAAGACAATAAGTTATATTTACAGGATGCTATAATCAGAAATCACTTAAAAGCAAAAAGAAACTGCTACCATTTCACTGTCCTTTTTCTCAGCAATCAGCTATGACCACACAAACTAAGGACATCCAGGAACCGATGAAATGTATTGTAGGTCAAATAAGTTTCACAGAACAGACAATTCTTATAAAGTTTTTTTTTGTTTTCCCCCTGAGAGTCAAGTTAGTCAATCCTTAAGATTGCATTCAAGACAAAAACAAGAGCTCTAAATCCTCAATCATGTTAAGATCAAAATTATGTAGACATTTCTGTTTAGAAAAGCTAAAATGTACAATAAAGGAAATGTAAATAGCAAGACAAGGTGCTTAATAGTAGTACCATGGCAGAAATGTATGGTATTTGGTAGAATAAACATTAAGTGACATTTGGGGCAAACATTATTGCTTGATGGAATATAGCACCACTTTGAAGAATAAAAGGTGGTTAAGATTAACCACCTTTTAATCAACAATATGCATTTATAGGAAAAGTGCTTGAAGTACTTCTGGAAAAAGGTTTAAGTATGAGGAAATTTTTGTAGTATATATTTTAAATATGTTACCCACTTTCTTCATTAAACAGACAATGAGCAATCTATTTTAGTAAAGTAATATCAGATTTGCTACTGTCAGTCTGATTATCAAATCAACAAATATAAAAATTAAGGGACAGAAATGTTATTTAAACTTATAAAACAAGTTAGAACATTATAAAGTGATTTTATGCCAAAAACATTTCTGATACTTATTGCTTAAATATACAGTGATTACACTTGTGAAATTTTCCATATCATGATTGAGAAAATTTTTTCTAAATGTTAACATTTATTATCCTAAGCAAGAGAGAAATACCTAAGGGACATGTAGACATTGCCTAACCACTGTGGAAAATAGCCCAAATTCCCCCCAATAATTTTAAAAAACTAATGTCACCATGGTGAGTCAGGAATTGAAACAAGACAATATGATTACACACGTGCTCTCAATGAAGTTAGCCAAATGATTTCTTTATAATAATTTGCAGCTAGCATTTTGCTCAGTCTTTATAAAGTAGGATTTTAAGTAAACTTCCTTGTTCTAAAAGAAAAGGTCTGAAAGGATAAATTGCTATGCAGAAGCACAAAGTTTTTTTAATGCAATCTTCTATAAGAAGTAATTAAATTTTAAAAGCCAAACAATCTAACATCGAATGTGATTTCCCTCGAGATATACTTTATCTTATCCATCAGTTTCTTTGTTCTTTAATCATCTGAAATATCAGAATTACTACACTGGTAATCTTCATAGTAAAATGTGATACTATCTTATTTAAACTAGCTTGACATTTCTATAACAACTATTTTGGGAGTGGCATTTCTAAAAATAATTTTATCCAACATATGCATCGGTCATATTTGAAGGCAATACAAAAATTCTAACAAAATTGGTGAAGTTTTAGAGTACTACTCAGATACTACAACATGATCTGTATCTTTGGGGGGGAGAAAAAAAATCAAAGTTCTATAAATGAGTGGGATTTTGAATACTTATGGTTGGCATAGAAAACAGAATTCTGTACTTTCATTGGACATTTTTACAAAGAAAATGTCTCAATGATTATGTTTTCAACATCAGTCTTCATACATATATATATATATATATATATATACACACACACATATATACATACATATATATATACATACATATATATATATATATATATATATATATATATATATTTTTTATTATTGACTGGGGTGATGCAGAAAGCCACAAATGAGAAAAGGACACTAAGGTTTTAATAAGGGGAACAAAAAGTTGTTTTCACCAGTATAGATTCACATTACAGTACACCAATATTGACAGCATTCTCTTGTCTATTTTTGGTACAGAAGATGGTATCTCTCTACATAACCTTGTAAGGCTTCAGTAACTGAAATGTAAAACAAAACAAACAAAACCCCCAAAAAACAAAACAAAAAACCCAGCCTATTAGTTTACAGTTTATTTTAAAAATTCTGAAAGACACTGCAAGTTCTAAACTTTTAGTAGTGCTACCCATACACAACCATCTGGTCAAGAACCCAGTAAAAGAACCTCCTTTCAAGGAAGCCTTGCAACAGTAGAGTTGTGCAATATGGATATTTCTTACTACAAGAAAAAAATTATACATGGCACATTCTCATTCGTATTTTGTAATGTAAAAAGTTACAAACATACCTAATCAAATAAATAATAATAAAAAAAGAATTTGAATGTATTTGTTAAGTATCCTAAAACCACTACATAGAATAATGGCAACTTTCACTCACAGATTATTTACATGGTAATACCCAGTGTGGGTACACTGCTACAAAACTCAAAACAGAAGGAGTAAACTTGAAATGTTTTCCATAATAAAGATCTAGCAGCATGACTATCTAATGCTGTTTTATCCCGATTGCTTCTGAAACGTTCCTTTTTAGTCTGTGTCTTCATCCAGTTCATAATTGTCTTTATCATAAATATCTTTTACTAAAAGAACCCGTACAAGCATATTTTCCAAGGTGTTTCGGTCCAGTGAAGTAGATGTGTACCAGACAGGACTATCTGTAGAACTAGAGCATTCTGGTTGCAAATAAAAAACATCCATTCTCTGATTAAGATTCTGTGGACTTTGGGAGAAAGGAGAAAGTCAATTTCACAGTATATATACAAAATTCCCCACAACTTTCTTTTCTTCTTCCAAGAATAATTCCGTGACTACTAATATTATGTGGTCCAACCACATCACATTATTTACATTAAATATTCTATCATTAAGATTTTTGAAAGTTAATTTCTGTGATGAAAGATTATCTTCCCACCATAATTTAAAGCCTGTATTTCACTGAATCCAAAACACCATCAATAGAAACAGTATTTTTAATCATTATTTTAATATTGCCACTAAACAAGTAAAATGCTGCCAGTTATAATTTTAAGATGTATCAATCATTAACATGCATCCTTAGTTCCAGAGATAGTAAAATCTGAAAAATGTGTCTTAAAATCGATGAAATACAATAGCTCATAAACTTACCTAATAGCATTATACAATAGAAATTTTTAACTTTTAAAATACCAACAAGATAATAGTAAGATACGGATTGCCAACAATAGTTACTACCATTGGAAGATTTGACACTGTTGCAGCCAAACAGGGCCACCCCAAACCACTGTCAGGAATATTACTGTTATCTATAAATGATACCACTGCTTTTGTGAGTTCTTAAGAACTAACCGTAAGGCCTAATTTTAATTTATAAAACTTTACATAATATACTTGGCTCCATACTAACCCTTTGAAAATTAAAGGGTTCAAATATAAAGCAATAGACAAGCATAAAATTTATGATCTCTAAACATTTCACTGGTTTCAAAGTTTCTAAAATGTCTGTTGGTTTTAGGCTAAGGGGGAAAAGTGGTAGTATTGTTGAAAAGTAATGTACTTTTAGAACACTATCTTTTCGACCTTCTTAGAGGAACATTTTCGCTTAAATAATAAGTATTTCATTTTCATCTCCACTTATCCATTCTACCTTTCAACATACCTTTTCACTGGAGAGTGGGCAAGTTATAGTTTGTCACTTGTTTGTGTCAAGTTTTATACCACTAAACTATATACTATAAATAAATACTATATAACCATTTATTTATATATAGTATATGGCTGCTTTCTGGCTGCAACAGCAGAAAGGAATAGCTGCAGAAGAGCCTCTATAGTCCAAAAAAGCCTAAAATAGTTACCATCTGATCCTTTACAAAAAAAAGTTTGTGCTCTATGCTTTATATGATCACTGGAATTACTGATTTAAAGATGACAATAGTAGTAGTAATTTCATTAGTAGACAACAATTTCTTAACATATGCTTGAATCCTAAAGTATGAAGTATAAGCTGAGTATTTTATAATAACGAGACTACAAACATTAGCTGTGAAAAGAGAAAAATCTAAAAAAGATCAGGGAAAAAAGTCACCTCTTGGTAATGTTAAATTCAAGGCAACTAACCTATACTACCATTTAAAACATTAAATATCATTAACACTTACCTTTTAGACAAGTAGCATTCAAACATTTTCACAGGACATCTAGAAGGATTGGCTGTATTTTCAATTTGTTCAAATACTGGCTCATCATCTTCATGTTTTCTTTTTCCAGTAGTAATTTTATCTAAAAAAAAAAATAAAAATTACCTAAACTTCTTAAGACCAATCTTGAAGAAAGACAGTACTGTTCATTCCTAGTATCTATTGTACCAAATATGTGGCTTCTGGTAATTCACAATTTTTCAAACAAAATGAACTAAGATATTTTAAGAATATATAAGTTGTCTTACTTTATGAAAATGGTAGTCCTTAGATTCTTCACAAGTGACCCAATATAGTCTTTACTAAGGCAAAATTTGGCTATCCATCCCACAGACAATCCAAAAATAAAAATGTCACACTACCTTCATTATCTGTTCCACATAAGGAAGACACCTGGTATCGAAGACATGCTTTGTTTTCCATTGTTAAAGGATTTTTTTTCCAGTGCCTAAATACAGTGCCAAAGGAAAGTCTTAAGTGTTGTTCCACTGTTTTCAGGCCAAAATACTTAGTGTTAAAGTAGAACAGGGTATTCAGAAGAGCTACTGGAGAGTGTGATCCTAGTTGTTTTATCCTCCAGAGATAATCTTCTTCGACTCGAGAAAATATTGACCCTTAGAGAGAAATATTTTTTAAAGAATTATAATAAATAAAATAATTTTCATTTAACCATCTAGAAAAAATAAAGTTAATTCAAGAACAAACCTTTTTCAATCCTCCACTCACACCAGGTTAAAACTGGAATGAATTTCAGAATTACCTATGCAGCTCTTTAACAAAAGAGGCTAGGGAGCACACCAGACTATGGAACTAGCATCTCTGGAGTAAGGGACTAGATGTTTGCTTCTGTTCTTCTGTAGGATAAGCACACAATGGTCAGAAAGGAATTTAAATCTGCAGACTTCCTTAAAAAAAAAAATAGGGTGATTTCTATTCACAAACACGTTTTCTTCACACATCTAAAATAGATTTTTTAGAGAAATTTATATCACAATATCCCCTGGAGGGCTTAAGAAATAAACATCCAATGTCTTACTCCAGAGAAAGTTGGTCATATTTATTAGAAATTTCTTCATAAACAGTAGTTATTAATTACATTCATTTCTAATTCAACAAAAGATGAACAGATGAGTTCATGAATAAGTATACTGAAAAATATGCTAATTTAAATTATTTCTTAATTATTTTTAATATACCATCTGTAAAAATAAAAATCCCAGTAGCAAGTTAGCAACACTTCTATTTATAAGGCATTACCTGGGCACCTGGGTGGCTCGGTTGGTTAAGCATCCAACTCTTGATTTCAGCTTAGGTCATGATCTCATGATGGTTCATGAGTAGGAGTCCTGCATCAGGCTCCACACTTAACGGACAGTCTGCTTGAGATTCTCTTTCCCTCTCCTTCTGCTCTTCATCCCCCCCGGACCCCGCTTGCATGCATGCATGCATACACACTCTAAAATAAATTAATAAATCTTTTAAAAAAATAAAATAAAAATATAAGAGCATTACCATCTGGAAGTATGCTGGGTTGCCAACTTCGAAGTATTTTATTCAATTCTTGCTCAAATGTTTGGTATCCTGGATCAATAAATATGTTGTCTTTTCGATTACTACCACACAAGTACTACAATAAAAAAAAAAGTTTCTTGAAGGAAAACCAGCTAATTATAAGTAGTGAACATATTATTTATATTCTGTATGTCTTAAGAAAGAAATCTTATGTTTATGATAAATAAAATATGCACGCTAATACAAGGGAGATTACTGGCTTTATCTATATATCTAGAAATCATAAATAAAATTACCAATTATTCTGCTGCCTAAAAAACTCAAAGCTGAAATACACACCCAAGAATCCAGAACATAAGAATTAGAAGAAATCTTCACTGTGTCAGATAAAAACAGAATATCTGGCTCCAATATTCATTATATAGCACATGGAGAAAACAAAATTAGACTATTCAGTAAGAGTAATTAAATTATTAATGATTAAAGAAAAATTCTGAATGGTACAGATGGGATGAAACGTACTCTGTAGCTGTCTGAGGATTTCTTCTAGCATTCTTTGGTAGGCAAATACTTGTCTACTTATTGCCTCTCTTTAACTCTTGTGAGTCATACAAATTTATGACTCTAATAAGTTACTATGACAAACCTTAACAGTGAGGGTTATTAAAGAATGATTTAATTTTTTTAAACATTTTATTTATTTATTTGGCAGAGAGGAGAGAGATCACAAGTAGGCAGAAAGGCAGGCAGAGAGAAAGGGGAAAGCAGGCTCCCTGCTGAGCAGAGCCCGATGCAGGGCTCAATCATAGGACCCTGAGATCATGACCTGAGCCGAAAGGCAGAGGCTTTAACCCACTGAGCCACCCACGCTCCCCTAAAGAATGATTTAAACACTGAGGTTTGCAAAGTCTATCTCCAATGTAATCTAAAAATAAAATAATGCAAAAGTAAAATGTATGACAACACTAGCACAAAGAATGGGAAGTAGGAGCTGGGAAACTTGCACTATTGTAAGGTTCATATATTATACATACAGAGGTATTTTTTGAGGGTATATAATGAAGACTCATATTATATCCTAGGACAACCACTGTAAAAAACTTAAGAGGCATAAATAAACCAATAGTGGAGATAAAATAAAATCATAGAAAAATAACTAAGTCAAAAGAAAGCAGAGAAAGAAAAATGAAACAAAACAAAAAACCCCACAAAGAACAGATATAACAAATATAAAAACAACCAGGAGGACAGATTTTCATCCAATGTTAGCTGTGACTACACTGAGTATAAAAGGTCTAAACCAGGTGGCAAACTAGAGTCCTCGAGCCAAATCTAGTCGACTGTTTATTTTGTCAATGAAGTTTTCCTGAAACTCGGACACAATTGACATTTGCATACTGCCTCAGTCTGCTTTCATACTACAAAGGCAGAGTTGAACAGGTGTATGACACAGACCAGTGTGCCCCACAAAGACCAGATAAAACATTTACTATCTATCTGGTCCTTTATTAAAAGGACATGGTTAAATTGTGTGCAATGTACCTCCTAAATGATGTGCCAACACTCAGTACTTCTGAAGAGGCTTCTTTGGCAATCCCTGATGAATTAAAAGATTTGGTGCTCTTATTGGTACAGAAGGAATGACAATACACTTTATGAGTCACTGCTGAAGTATGCAAAGGGATATTATATTACGGTTGTTTTTTCCATTAAAGGCAGTCCCGATTTCAAATACGTAATGCACACAATTTATGAACACATAATCTGCCCCAACACCAAAGCCCAATAGCTTCTGCTTTTCAGATGCGAAGGAGAAGCCATCAAAGACAGCAGCACATTCTAGAAAGTAACCATGAAGAAAACACCCTGATGGGCCAGGCCTGTCTGAAAAGTAGCAATCTTAATAAAAAATTATCCTCACAGGGGGTGCACCTGGGTGGCTGTCAATTAAGTGTCCAACTCTTGATTTTGGCTCAGGTCATGCTCTCAGGTCCGGAGACTGAATGCTACCATAGGCTCTGCCCTCAGTAGAAAGTCTGCTTGAGATTCGCTACCTCTCACTCTGCCCCTCTCCCTACACTCATACATGTGCACACTACCTCTAAAATAAAACTTTAAAAACAAAATGTAAACATAACCCATCATTAATTTAGATACAAATTAGCAGCTCTAGTGTTTCAATAATATTATTCCAACCCTCAGCTGCAAGAAAAAATACTTCCAAGAAAAAAATATTGAGTATGATCTTTAAAAAATGCTTAAAATCTTTTCATGTTTCACCCTGGATAAAACATGAGTCTAAACATTTTATCAGTGAATACAGGTCTTTTGCTATTATGACTCTTACCTACTTCATACTCTACCCCAGCCCCAAAGCTCTCTACACTTCACATTCTACATTCTAGCCATGCCAAATAGTTCCTGAAAACTGTACCCTGGTATATATTTTTCTGTCTTCTTGGAATGCCATTGTTCTTCCTTCATCCTTCTGCCTAGATTTCTGTATCTATTTCAAAGCTCAATTTAAAGATCTTTACCACTGTTCTATTTTCTCAGGTTACATCCTTAGAATCTATTAGTCCCACTTCTGCGCCACCAATATACCATACCATGAGAACAATGCTGTTTAATTACCATTTGCTTATGTATTTCAAATCCTTGAGCAGAGCACATTATGGCTTTCAAGTCAAACTGCTTACCAGATTCAAAAAGTATAAGCTATATACCCTTGGGTAAGCTACTTAGCTTCCCTTCATCACCAAAAACTGGTAAGTAAATAATGGTAAAGTTGTTCAGAGGATTAATGACATGTCAAGCAGTTAGCACTGTGCACATAAAGCAGTAAATAGTCAAAAGAAGTAATCTCCAATATCTACTTCAATGTTCAGAGTTCAGCATACAATACGCACTTAATAGTTCCCAAAGAAACCAATGAAATAAAGATTAGCAAAACTCTGAATGTATTATACCACTGTTATGAAAAATAAGGCAAATTCTTAAGGCTCTTCTGAATCAAAGAAAGATTAAACATGTTTTAAAATGTTGTATGTATTTTAATAGAATTTAACTATAAAAAAACCATTTATATCAAACTCAACGAGACTTGTGAGTTTATTGTTTTTTAATTGAGTAAATGGAGTTCTAACTCTTCTTTAAAATAGAAAAAAATAATAATCCCTCCAGATAAGAAAGTTTGGAAAATTTTTTAGAAAATGACAATAAACATATAATAACAAGGAATTCTCAGAGAGATTAAAACAACCCAACAATAAAGGGAAAATTCACATAAAAGCAAATTCAAATGGCCAAAATAAAAAAAGATCCTCAATCCTTTTGGAAAGCAAGGTTATATCTTTTAAAATAAAAAATATGCTTTTATGCTCCAAATACCCTTTCAGAAATCTTACCTCCTAGAAATAGAAACACCAGTTCTTTAGCATAATTATGTTTTGGGGCTAAAGGGGAAGGAAGATACACAATGTTTATCTATAATAGCAAAATTTTAGAAAACAAAATTTTGGGAATTTTTTTTCCCAAGTATTTCCCAAGTATTCCCAAAAAAAAATGGGAATACTCGTCATTGTTGAAATGTCTAAATTAAATGTGGTATGAAATATAATACAGTTAAGCCTGTTCAGCTGACTTAGAGGGACTACTACAAACTAGGAAACTATAGTACAAAAGTGATTAATACAGTTCCATGTTCTTAGTTGACTAGTATATCTTTTGCCACGTTCATGAAAACAAAAAACCACAGAGAAGCATACACATCTAGCTAACTGTGATGAGATGGGGAAGATTCGGGAAAAGGTTATCTACAATTCCACTGACAATACATTTGGAGTGAGGGGCATGGTTTACTTGAAGGAAAACCAGCTAATTATAAGTAGTGAACATATTACTTATATTCTGTATGTCTTAAGACATACAGATGTCTGACAAGACACTATAATACAGATAAAGTGGATAAAAGAACAATCATGATTGTGGGATTTCATATAATTTTCTTTTTTAACAATAATCATTATTCCTTATATAGTCTATGGGAAAATCAGCTATTTTGTTTGTAAGGGAGGAAAAAAAAATGCTATGCTCCCCTTTCATACAGTACCCAGTAATTACATTTAACTCCTCAATACACAACGCAGAAGTGGCTACCTATTTACCTATGTATATTCATTAGTCCTCACAAATGAAGATGCTATTCCTTCTCTAAACATAATAAAAAAAAAATCATATGTCTTCAACATTATTTTAATTGTCAGATGTGAACAAATTAATAAATACAACAAATAAATATGCACACCCTATTTCTGTACACATCCCTGAAGTAACATTAAACAGCAATGATTTCCAGAAAGTATATTTTATTTTTACACTGAGTTTTAGGATTATTTTTAAAGCTATTTATAAATACCATACAGTCTTTTACAAAATTAAATCTGTGAAATCCGTAAAAATAGGGCCAATGAGAATAGTAAAAAAAATATATTTTCAATTATATAAACACACACACACACACATATCTATCATCTTAACCATTTTTAAAGTGAAGAGTTTAGCAGTTAAAAATTTTTTTGAGGAAATATTTTTAGTTCATACAGAACCTGTTTAAAAACAGGAGGGAATTCTGAAATATGCTACAAAATGGATAAACCTCGAGGACATTATGCTATGTGCAATAAACCAGTCGCAAAAAGAGTAATACTGTACAATATCACTTATATAATAAGATACCTAGAGTACTCAAAATTACAGAGACAGAAAACAGAATGGTGGTTGCCAGGGGCTGAGGGGAGAAATGAGGAGTTATTGTCTAATGGGTAAAAAATTTCAGTTTTGCAAGATCAAGAGTTATCAGGATGGATGGTGGTAATGTTTGCACAGAATTACAAATGTACTTAATACCACTGACTTGTACACTTAGAAGACGGTTAAGTTTTACACTGTATTTACTTTACCACAATAAAAAAAATTGGAAAAAAAAGAACCAACTAATTTATAATCATTTATGATGCAATCCATTTAACTCTAAAGCCTCTATAGTAATTGGAGTTGTAATATTTACATAATCCATTTAGTAAGAAGCAATCCAGAGACTCAACTTCCTGTATAGGGTTGTAAGGAAGCCAGCCAATTCTCCTCACTTTAAGGAAGGAATAATACCAATTCCCACAAATTCTTTCTGAAAATAGGAGGAAGGAACACTTCCCCATTCATTTAATGAGGCTGGTGGTATTATGCTAATACCAAAGCCAGGGCAAGACATCGACTAATATCCTCCAACTTCTGCAATGTCATTAAACAGTAAATTAGCAAGTCTAATTGGTGATATATAAAAAGGATGATATATCATTATCAAATGGAAGCTCTCTCAGAAATTCAAGGTTGATTTAATATCTGAAAACTAACTGATATGCCATCATTAATAGAATAAGGGAGAAAAACCATATGATTGTCTCAGTAGATGCAGAAAAACCAGCTGACAAAATTCAAGAACGATTTATGATAAGAACGCTCAGCAATATTAACTAACTAGAACTTAAAGGGGGGTGGGGAGCCTCTCAGCAACAAAATAAAAACCTAAGAAGAATTTTCAGCCAGTTAGGAACAGAAGAGAACTTCCTTGACAGGCAACATCATACTTAATAGTGGAGGACCTTCCCCCAAGAATTAGAAACAAGGTAAAGGTTTCTATTCTCATCACTTGCATTTAAGTGTTTAGTTCCAATGTAATAAGACAAGAAAAACAAAATATGCAGGTAAGAAAGAGGTAAAACTGCCTTTATTCAGACATGATTATATATGTAGAAATTTCTAAGAAAAAAAAGACGTCATATACTAGAACTAATAGTGAATTGGTATATACAGAATATAAGATGAATATACAAAAATCAAGCATGCAAGTTATGTCAGAGGAAACTAACAGAGGAAAGACTATTTGACTTTAGGGAGGTGAACTAGGTGGAACAGAAGGGTAGGACAGAGGACGACCCCCCATTTTATTACCTTTTATTACACTATAACTTAAAGTTATATTATCTGATACTGGTTTTTAAGCTGAATTTCTAGCAGAAGCCATTTTTAAATGAAATTTTATACAAAACCCAAAACATACCAAAAAGTACAGCTGAATAAACAGGAATAAAATAGGAAAATAAAACAGGAATAAAAAAGAGTTCAGATGGCAGAGAAACAGGGGGAACCTAGGCTTTCCTTGTCCCTCAAACACAGCTGTATTGAGGTCAGATCACTGGAACACCCAGGAAATCAATCTGAAGACTGGAAGAATGATCTCCATGGTTGGAGGGAGACAGCATAGCAGGTACAAGGTACATGGAAGTAAATTGGAGGAGAGAAAAGTTGCCATGACCTAAAGGGAAGGGAACACTTTCCTCAGGGAGAGAAAAGGAAGAGAGGGAGAGAGTAGTCGAGAGAGTGTGGCACAGCGTTCACACAAGAAAACCTCTCAGACCAGGGCACTTGGGTGGCTCAGTGGGTTAAAGCCTCTGCCTTCGGGTGAGGTCATGATCTTAGGGCCCTGAGATTGAGACCCACATGGAGGGGGGGGCAGTCTCTGCTCAGCAGGGAGCCTGCTTCCCCCCCTCCTCTGCTTGCCTCCCTGCCTGCTTGTGATCTCTGTCAAATAAATAAATAAAATGTTAAAAAAAAAAAAAAAGAAATCTGCTCCAATTAAAAAAAAAAAGAAAACCTCTCAGACCATAGACTGGGGAACCAGGGAAACTGAGTGATACAGATTTTTTGCAAATAGTGAATGGACCTCAAGCTCTGAGGTTTCTCCACTCGTAGAGAAAAGGAAGATTCTGGACTGGGAGTGCACAAAGGTGGTGTAGGTATCTCCTGCCACATTAGGAGAGATCATTCCCCTTCATGGAGTATGTTTGGAAGAGGGTTTATTGCCTCTCCAAGGACTAAAGACCCTGCAGGCACCAGCAAACGGACTCTCACTAGCAGGTGACAAGGGTGGGCACAAAGTATGGGTAACCTAGTTGCTGCTTTTCACATTGACACACCAGAGATTCCGCACACCATGCAGGTAGGGAACTGTTTTTCTGGGACAAAGGGCACTAGTCAGAGCACAGCGAGGCTTCTGGAGGAAGGAGTGGATCTGAGCGGTACCAGATGATTTAAGATTTGGAGTTTTGGGGATGCCTAGGTGGCTCAGTACATTAAGCATCTGCTTTCAGCTCAGGTCATGATCCCAGGGTCCTGAGATCGAGTACTGCATGGGCTCCTTGTTCAATAGGGAGCCTGCTTCTCCCTCTGCCTGCTGCTCCTCCTGTGTTTCTGTTTCTCTCTCTCTCTCTCTCTCTCTCTCCCCCCCATGACAAATAAATAAATAAAACCTTAAAAAAAAATGATTTTGGAGTTTTGAACCCCAGCCACATGCCAAAGATAAAATGCAGGAGATTTAGAGTTTTAAATCCCAGCTGCACCAAAGATAAAAAGCAGGAGAGCCAGGCACCAGATTCATTGAGGGCCCTCACTTTTCTGTGAGGGCTTCCCAAACAGGAGGGGGTATGAGATCCTCTCTCTGGGGAACAAGAGAGTGAGGCGGTGTCATTTTAGCCTCCCTACCAACATGTTCAGACATCAGAGAGCAACACAGTGGCCCCCAGGGGAGGTAGGGGCCAATGACATCCAATCCTGCCCCGGATGGGCCTGGCACAGTTTTTTTTAATGAAGCAAGACTGACTCCAAGCCAGTACAGGGGGGATCTCACCCAGAAGAGCAACACAGGCAGCATATAACATGCACCAAGTCTATATAGTGCTTCAAAGCAGCCCCTTCATCTGTGGTGGGAATAGGATCAGGCTGTATTTTTTCCCCTCATTGGAATCAGGCTTTTTATTTTTTGCTTGTTACTTTGTTTTTTCATTTCCTTCTCTCTTTTTTTGGGGGGGGATCAGGCATCTTTTTTCCTTTCTTTCTATTTTTTTTTTTTTCTGTTCTTTTTCTTTGAAATCAGGCTTAATTTTTTTCATTGTTTGGGTTGGTTTTTTAATTCCTTTTCTTTTTCTCTTTTTTTGTGAGGCAGGCTTTTCTGTTTTTTTTTTTTTCTTTTTCTTTCTTTCCTTTTTTCCGTGTTTTCAACAAATAAATCAAAGCACATCTAGACAAAAGTCCAAATACTCCCCACTGCAAGAAAGGAGAAACACTGCAGAGGACTGACCAGTGGGAAAGAGTAGCCAAAACCCAACAGCAGAGTGCACACACCATTCACCAAATGTGTGGTCCTAAAGTACCATGCCCTGGACAGTGTATGACCTTTATAACACTTTTTTTTTTTAAGTCTCAGGTGCAGGAGACATAACAAGCTTTCATAACACACCTAAGACAGAAATTTACCCAAAATAAGATGGGGGAATTCTCCACAAAAGAAAGATCAGGAAGTTGTCACAGCCAGGGACTTGTTCAAAACAGATATAAGCAATATATCTGAACAACAATTTAGATCAACAGTCATAAGACTACTAGCTGGACTTGAAAAAAACATAGAAGACATCAGAGAAACCATGGCTCCAAAGACCTAAAAACTAGTCAGACCAAAAAAAAAAAAAAAAAAAAAATCTTTAACTAAGACACAGACTGGCTATAATCACAATGAGGAACTGAAGAAGCAGAGAAGAGAATATGTCAAAAGAGGTGATACAGAAGATAAAATAAAATAATAAAATTATAGAAATAATGAAGCTGAAAACTATTAAATCACAAAGGTAGACTTGGGGACTCCAATAAGCGAAATAATAACCATATCATAGGATTCCCCAGAAGAGCAGGGAAAGGAGGCAGAAGGTTTATTTGAACAAATTATACCTGAGAACTTCTCTAATCTGGGGACGTAAACAAGCATTCAAGTCCAAGAAGCACAGAGAATTCCCCTCAAAATCAACAAAAACAAAACCAACATCATGACATACCATTGTGAAACCTGCAAAATATTAAGATAAAGATAGAAGTCTGAAAGCAACTAAGGAAAAAAGATCCTTAACCTTAGGCACATAAGACTAAAAGCATGCCTGTCGACAGAGACCTAGCATGCCAGAAAGCAGTGGCAAGATATATTCAACCTGTCAAATGGGAGAAACATGCAGCCAATTAATACTTTATCATACAAGGCTGCCATTCAGAATAGAAGGAGAGAGAAAGAGTTTCCAAGACAAACAAAAACTAAAGGAGTTTGTGACCACTAAACCACCTCTGCAAGAAATATTAAAGGGGACCTTTTGAGTGGGAAAGAGACCAAAAGTAACAAAGACTAGAGAGGAACAGAGTCAATCTACAGGAGCACGGACTTTACAGGTAATACAACGGCACTACATTCATATCTTTCAATAATTACTTAGAATGTAAATGAAATAAATGTTCCAATCAAAAGACACAGGGCATCAGAATAGATTAAAAAACAAGACTCATCTCTTGTAAGCATATAAGAGTCATTTTAGATCCAAAGACACCTCCAGACTGAGAGTGAGGGGCTAGAGAACCATTTATCATGCCACAGACATCAAAAGAAAGCTGGAGTAGCCATCCCTATATCCCTAAATATCAGACAAACTAGATTTTAAACCACTAAGAGATGAAGAAAGACACTATAGCATAATAAAAGGTTTATCCAACAAGAAGATCTAACAACTGTAAATATGTATGCCCCCAACTTGGGAGCAGCTGAATATATAAAATAATTAATAATGAAGAAACTCAGTAACATAATAACGGTAGGAGACTTTAATACCCTACTCACAGCAATGGACAGATAACCTAAGCAGATCAATGGGAAACAAGGGCTTTAAATGACAAAATGGACCAGATGGACTTTACAGATACATTCAGAACATTTCATCCTAAAAGAACAGAATACCCATTCTTTTTGAGTGCACATGGAACATTCTCCAGAAGAGATCATGCTGGGTCACAAATGAGGTCTCAACTAGTACAAAAAGACAGATCGCACCACGCCTACTTTCAGACCACAACGCTATGAAACTTGAAGTCAACCACAAGAAAATTTGTAAAGACCACAAATACAGGGGCGCCTAGGTGGCTCAGTGGGTTAAGGCCTCTGCCTTCGGCTCAGGTCATGATCTCAGTGTCCTAGGATCAAGACCTGCATCAGGCTCTCTGCTCAGCAGGGAGTCTACTTCCCCCTCTCTCTCTGCCTGCCTCTCTGCCTACTTGTGATCTCTCTCTGTGTGTGTGTCAAATAAATAAATAAAATCTTTAGGAAAAGAAAAAAAAAAAGACCACAAATACATGGAAGTTAAAGAACCTCCTACTAAAGAATGAATGGGTCAACCAGGAAATTAAAGAAGAATTTTTTTAAAAAATGGAAGCAAATGAAACTGAAAACACCACAGTCCAAAACCTCTGGGATGCAACAAAGGTGGTCCTAAGAGGGATGTATACAACAATACAGGCCTTCCTCAAGAAGCAAGAAAAGTCTCAAATAAACAACTTAATCTTACACCTAAAGGAGCTGGAAAAAGAACAGCAAATAAAACCTAAATCCAGCAGAAGGGAAATAATAAAGTGAGAGTAGAAATAAATGATAGAGTAATCAAAAGAACAGTAGAACATACAAAGGAAACTAGAGCTGGTTCTTTGAAAGAATTAAAAAAAACTGAAAAATCCCTTGCCAGACTTACCAAAAAGGGGGAAAAAAGGACCCAAATGAATAAAATCATAAATGAAAGAGAAAAGCTCACAGCCAACACCACAGAAATACAAACAAATATAAGACAATATTATGAGCAATTATATACCAACAAATTATGCAACCTGGAAGAAATGGATAAATTCCTAGAAATATATAAACTACCAAAATTGAAACAGGAAGAAACAGAAAATCTGAATAGAACCATAACCAGCAAAGAATTAGAATCAGTAATCAAAAAATCTCCCAAGCAACAAGTTAAGTTCTTTATAGATTTTGGATACTAGCCATCACAGGGCCAGATGGCTTCCCAGGGGAATTCTATCAAACATGTAAAGAAGAATTAATACCTATTCTTCTGAAACTGTTCCAAAAAATAGAAAGGAAAGGAAAACTTCCAAACTCATTTTATGAGGTCAGCATTACCTTGATACCAATACCAGACAAAGACCCCACCAAAAAGGAGAATTACAGACCAATATCCCTGATGAACATGGATACAAAAATTCTCACCAAAATACTACCTAATAGGATCCAACAGTACATTAAAAGGATTATTCACCATGACCAAGTGGGATTTATTCGTGGGCTACAAGGCTGGTTCAACATCCACAAATCAATCAATGTCATACTCTATGTTAATCAAAGAAAGCACAGAACCATATGATACTCTCAACAGATGCAGAAAAAGTATTTGACAAAGCACAGCATCTTTTCTTAATCAAAATTCTTCACAGTATAGGGATAGAGGGTACATACCTCAATATCATAAAAGCCATCTATGAAAAATTTTCAAAGGGGAAAAACTGAGAGCTTTTCCCCTAAGGTCAGGAACATGGCAGGGATGTCCACTCTTAGTACTGTTGTTCAACATAATACTGGCAGTTCTAGCCTCAGCAATCAGACAAGAAAAAGAAATAAAATGCAACCTAATCAGCAAAGAAGTCAAATTTTCACTTTTCTCATACGACATGATACTCTGTAGAAAACCTGTAAGATTCCACCAAAAAATTGCCACTACTGGGGTGGCTGGGTGGCTCAGTGGGTTAAAGCCTCTGCCTTCGGCCCAGGCCATGATGGGGTCCTGGGATCGAGCCCCACATTGGGCTCTCTGCTCAGCAGGGAGCCTGCTTTCCCCTCTCTCTCTGCCTGCCTCTCTGCCTACTTGTGATCTCTCTGTGTCAAATAAATAAAAATAAAAAATCTTAAAAAAAAAAAAAATTGCCACAACTGATATAGGAATTCAGCAAAGTGGCAAGATATAAAATGAATGCACAGAAGTCGGTAGGATTTCTATACACCAAAAAAGCAGCAGCAAAAAGAGAAATCAAGGAATTGATCCCATTTACAATTGCACCAATAAACTATAAAATACCTAGGAATAAACCTAACCAAATAGGTAAAAGATCTGTACTTTGAAAACTATAGAACACTAATGAAAGAAGTTGAGGAAGATACAAAGAAATGGAAAAACGTGCCATGCTTATGGATTAGAAGAAAAAGTATTGTTAAAATGTCTATGCTACCCAAAGCAATCTACACATTCAATGCAATCCCTATGAAACACCAGCATTTTTCAGAGAGGTGGAACAAACAACTCTAAAACTTATGGAGCTAGAAAAGACCCCAAATAGCCAAAGTAATGTTGGAAAAGGAAACCAAAGCTGGGGACATCACAACTGGAGTTCAAGCTGTACTATTAAAGCTGTAATCAGGGGGACCTGGGTGGTTCAATTGTTAAGTGTCTGCCTTCAGCTGAGGTCATGATCCCAAGGTCCTGGGATACAGTCCTGCATCGAGCACCCTGCTCAGCAGGCAGTCTGCTTCTCCCTCTCCCTCTGCCCCTCCCCACTGCTCAGGCTATCTCTCTAATAAATAAAATCTTAAAAGAAAATTAAGCTGTTATCAAGACAGTGCCAATGGGATTGGCACAAACATTGATTCACAGATCAGTGGAACAGAATAGAGAACCCAGAAATGGACCCTCAACTGTAAGACAATTTCTTCAACAAATGGTATTGGGAAAACTGGACAGCCACATGCAGAAGAAAGAACTAGACAACTTTCTTACACCACACAAAAAATAAATTCAAAATGAATGAAAAAAGCTAAATGTGAGACAGGAATCCAACAAAATCCTACAGGACAACATAGCAGCAATGTCTCTGACGTTGGCTGTAGGAACGTCTTACTAGACACGTCTCAGAGGCAAGGGAAACAAAAGCAAAAATGAAATATTGGGACTTCATGAAGATAAAATGCTCTGCACAGAAAAATAATCAATCAACAAAACTAAAAGGCAACCCACAGAATGGGAGAAGATATTTGCAAATGACATATCAAATAAAGGGGGCTAGTACCCAAAATCTATAAAGAATTTATCAAACTCGGGGCGCCTGGGTAGCTCAGTGGGTTAAAGTGAGCCTTTGGCTCAGGTCATGATCTCAGGGTCCTGGGATCAAGCCTCAAATCAGGCTATCTGCCCAGCAGGAAGCCTGCTTCCCCAACCCTCTCTGCCTGCCTCTCTGCCTACTTGTGATCTCTCTGTGTCAAATAAATAAATAAAATCTTTAAAAAAAATTTATCAAACTCAACAACCAAAGAACAAATAATCCAGTCAAGAAATGGGCAGAGGATATGAACAGACATTTCTCCAAAGAAGACATACAAATGGCTGACAGACACATGAAAAAATTCTCAACATCACTCATTACCAAGGAACCACAAATCAAAACCACAATGAGATACCACCTCACACCTGTCAGAATGGCTAAAATGAAAAATTCAGAAAACAACAGATGTTGACAAGGATGTGAAGAAATGGGAACCCCCTTACTCTGTTGGTGAGAAAGCAAACTGGTGCAGCCACTCTGGAAAACAGTATGGAGGATCCTCAAGGAGTTAAAAATAGAACTACCCTACCTTACACCTTTGCACTAGTAGGTATTTACCCAAAGGATATAAAAATGGTGATTCGAAGAGGCACATGCACCCCAATTACATATAGCAGTACTATCCACAATAGCCAAAATATGGATAAAGAAGGTGTGGGGTGTGTGTGTGTGTGTGTGTGTGTGTGTGTGTGTGTATGTATATATATATGTGTATGTGTGTATGTATGTATATGTATATATACATATATATGTATATACACACACACACATACACACATACACACAATGGAATATTAGTCATCAAAAAGAACGAAATCTTGCCATTTGCAAGAAAGTAGTTAGACCTAGAGTGTATTATGCTAAGTGAAATAAGTCAGAGAAAGACAAACACCATATGATTTCACTCACGTGGAATTTAAGAAACAAAACAGATGAACATAGGGGAAGGGAAGGAAAAATAAAATAAGATAAAAACAGAGAGGGAGGCAAACCATAAGAGACTCAAATACAGGGAACAAACTGAGGGTTGCTGGAGGGGAGGTACATGGGGATATGGGGTAATTGGGTGATGGGCATTAAGGATACTGTCTATTTTGATGCAATAAGCAATGGATGTTATACACAACTGATGTATACATATGTATACATACGTATACATACATATGTATACATACATATACATACACAACTGATGAACCAATAAATTCTATCCCTGAAACTAATAATACATTATATGCGAACTAATTGGAATTTTGAAAGTCTTAAGGAAAAAAAACCACTAAGAAGTGCCTAGAACTCAACCTCTTTTATTCCTGCTGAGTTAATTTGGCAGAACCCTAGTGTGCTCATCAACATTTTTATAAATCTATACAACAGATCTAGTTCTAAGATAATGATATGAACATTTTTTTTAAAGGTTGTTCCACCATCTTAAATAAGTACACATAGTAAAAAGCAATGGAAAACTGGATAGGTCTATTGTGTACTAGTCATTGACAATCATACAGGTCAATGAGTGCCTACCATACAGACAGCATGGTACAAGACACAAAGAATAAGACTCAGCTTCTATTTACTCTGAAGATTTATATGTAATAAATAACTTATTCTGATGCTTATTGAGATGTTTTCACCTACACCTGGCATCTGCTATTTTTATTCATTTTTACTACGAGGTATAATAAAAAAAAAGGGGAAAACATACATAGGTCTACAAACCCAAAGTTAGAACCATTGAGTACAGATGTTTTAGAATTCTTAATTTTTTTGGATTTTATAGAGGAAATACAGGCTATATATATATATATATATATCTATATATATATATATTCACATTATATTCCTAGAGTGGTCTAAGGAAGTACTTTGTATTTGTTTAGAAACATTAGCAATATTTTAGTGAATTATACAGTTAATATTTTATGAATAATCAAACAAAGTAATAAATAGTAACTTCACAACTCTTCAAGTGACGTTTTATTGTCAAATTAGTTTTTGTGAAAACCTAGAGTAAAATCTCTAGTTTTCAGGGGTTTTGAGATTTAGAATGGGGACCTATTATTGCCATCTAAACATGAGGCTCAAGGTACATATAAATCTATCAAAGAATAAAAAAAAGTAAAATTTACTATATAGTTTGTTTCTGTAAAATATGTGATTGGCCTTTGAACACATAGTAATTTATAGTCGTGTGTTATTTCCCCACTACCATTTATATAATCAGGCAAATTTCTATCCTAAAGAAAATATAAGTAAAATACAACTAAGACAATTCTAATTTTCTGAATAATCTATTTCAGTTTCTACCACCTGTTAGCAGCATAACATTAAATTCTGGGCCTATAAGCAAAACTCTACATTAAAAAAAAAGAAAAAAAAAACACAAAAACACAAAAAACCACACCAGAAAAACCCCTCTAACTTCTATTATCTACCACAGCTAAAAATACATAGGATGTCAAGCAAGATCCTGGGTTTAAACCCAAACAATTTGTTCAGAATTACTAGTTGATCTTTTGTTTATTATGGAAAATAGATTTACTCATGATCCACAGACATGTGGTTTAGGTTTACCTAAAAACCCAAAGAATAATCTCCTTTTATAAGATGGTTCAAAAGAACTAAAGAGTAAATACCCTATTTAACAACTTAGAAACATGAGAAGTGTAAAATTGAAACAGGAACCCATTTGCAAAGGAATCCATTTTTCTATTTACACATATATCAACATGGACCTACATATACATATACAGATCATGCCCCAGGATGTTAATTCATTTATTTGCAATTATAAAAAGGAAGTGAAGCCATCCTGATTATCATATATATGGTAACAAATATACAGCTTCATTAGGTCCACTACAAAAAGATGCAGGAGTTTCAAACTGCCTGACTATAACTCCATTTTTCACATAAATTCTTTTTGATTATGGTACAATAGTGTTAGGGAACCTGAGGATTTTTAGGAACATACCTCATTATAACAAAAGACCTATAAACAAAGTAGCTAAGAAAATCCTTTATAATATCCCAGTATTGCAAATATAGTAAATTCTTTTTTGTCTTAGCAAGCCAAGATATCATTACGTTCCATAAAGCTGCCCTTAATATTCTTGAAACATTAACATTTTCTTTTCCAAAACTACTACAACAACCTATTATATTCAAACAGCCATCAAATTACTAACCTCCTGTATTCCAAGGCAAAGATAATAGATGCTGTCAGGTGCATAACTCTCTCCATTTGGCCGTCGGATCTCATTGACAAAATGGGCTAACCCATAGTTAAGCTCAGCTGTGGTGTGAGAGAGCAGATCCTCTTTTAACTTTACTGATTTAGCTAAAAAGAAAGAAAAAATTAGTTAATTGTTATTTACTCTTAAGAAACTTTCTGAAATTGATTTATACTACATAAGAATTTTAAAGTAAAATGAAAGCTATATTTAAATGTACTTAATTAAAATACTGTAAGCTACATTTGTGGTTTTTAAAGATAGTTAATAACAAAACTCTAGATTTGAAATATGATGTAGAAGAAACAAAATGAGAACACTTACGAGATTTTAGCTCATCTAATACCAGAAGATCTTCATCAAGCTGCCTAGTTTTGACCCAGTGTTTCCATGCGTTTACACCATATGTATATTTGAAAGGAAAGGTGCATTCTGAATTGTCAGAACTATCATCATGAGACTGGTATCCTGATACAGCTTTTCTCTTGGCTCCCTAGTAGTAAAACACCACCGTAAAATCTTTATTTAAAAAAACCTATATTATTTCATGACTTTATGTAAGCCATCTCTCAGCAAATGCACATCAAGAGAAATAATATTTACACACTTAGAACTGACTGGTATTCCAGAACCTGGGAAAAGTTACTTGAAATTTCATCTCTAGGAATGCCATATTTCTACATAAACCACTTTGTAAAACAAAACCATTTTAACTTCTGCTCTGAGTCACCGATAAGGAAATAATTAAATATAAGACATAATTAATAAATAATCTAAAAGGATTCTAAATATTAATGTAAGAAATTGAACTTTCCAATAATTCCAACATATGGGGAATGACCACTCAACTCCTTTCACTGTCATGATGGCATTATAAAAGTTTTAAATTTTGATGTAGTACACCTAATTCACCTATTTTTTCTTGCTGTTTCTTGTACTTTTGGTATCATATAGAAGAACTATGCCTAACACAAGGTAATAAAAATTTAGGCCTATGTTTTAAGAGTTTCATAATTTTAGTTCTTACATTTATGTCTATTACCCATTTTTTTGTTACTTTTTGTATGGTGTCAAACAGGAGTCCTACTTCATCCTACTGCACGTATTCACTCCTTTTTCAATTTTTTTCTTTCTTTGTGGGGAAATTTGTGAGTCATACTTTTTCTTTTGATCCTGCTTTATGTTGTAAATCAGAAATATATAAAGTGATTGATAAAGTATTTTTAAAAATCACACCTGTTACATACATGTAGATTTGGTCTACCTAAACAATTAAACTATTCAGCATGTCTTCCCATGTGCTGACACACATGAAAAGACCAGATATTATAAACAGTGTGTCTCAACCTCACAGATTAGTCTTATCAGAAATAATAGTGGAAAAAACAGATCCCTAGAAAATAGTCTTAATTCTTGTCAAAGAATTGAGTTTATTTTTTTACCAACAATGTCAACCTTTGTCAGGATAAAACTAAAAAGGAAAATTAAATGGCAATAATATTCAGTCTTCTATTAAAGTTACAAGTAAATCTGAGACATTTTTATTACTTAGAAATGAAGTAATAAAGACTCTTAAAGCCTTTTTAAATCTAGAGGAAAAAAGTCTTCTCATAGCCTCTGGCACAACTGTGGATCACTATATCCTCGCTCCATTCTTAAAGAGATATCAGTACACAGAGACAGTAGTTAATGCAAAAATACTATTAACTTTATACCTTTTTTTTAGATCGAGGTCTAGGCTGTTCCTCATATTCTTCTCCAAAAACAGGTGGTAATAAAAATTCATTTTCCATATCAAGCTCCTCAGCAGCTGACAATCAAATCAGAAGAACTTTTATTTCCAAATATAAAAGCACCGGTTTATAGTACATAAACACAGCCAAAAAGGACTGATCACAGAATATAAACAAGTACCTATATACGGGGATAACCTATGCCGCAGGGGAGATTATTCACTAAAAGAAAATGGTCTATGAGTTCTGATAAACCACAGTTAGACCCTTAAAGAAAACACAGGTTTAATGAATAACAACATGAAATTTTCATGGAAATGTATATCAGAAAAATTATTACAACCTGAAATTCAATTTTAAGATCTAAATGGTCTCAGTACAAATCTGTTTCAACATATCAAATTTTTCTCAAAATAAAATGCTTTACATTCTACTGGGTATGCTTATTAGCTATCAATACATTAAGAAAATCATGAAAAATAGAAAACATTTCTGTTACAACAAAAGATCGGCAAATAATTTTTTCCTTTGGAAGGTGAACTTAATTTTTAAAAAGTCTTATGAAAAATACTATTGAAATTTAATTTTTTTAAAAAAGAAACAACCACTTCTTTATCCTTTTCTCTATCTACAAAGTTTTCTATAATGAATTACTTTGAGAAAGTGTCTTTTTAGGCTCTAAGAAAGTCACTTCGATTCAATCTTATGCCTCATTTCAGAAACTGTTGAGTTTTGTTTGAGTTAAAAAAAAAAGATAAATATAAGCAGTAAAGGCAAGAACACGAACATTAAATGATTAATGATCATAACTAATTCCATAACTGTAGTTCACACTTAAAGAATAAAATAGCATTTTGAGTACCTCTGGGGAAATCTATTTCAATATCCAAATCTGGTTCATATGGTACATCAGGCATATTAGACTGTGTCTCTGGGTCAGAGTTCTTCAAGAGATCTGAACCAATTATGTCTGTTTCAATAATTACACCTGTAATCAATTCATAATATCATTAGAAATCAAAATAGAAGACCTTAATAATACCTGTATTTAATCTGGCAAAGGAAGTCAGAAAAGAGGAAAAAGAAAGAGTAAGGGAAAGAGAAAGGGAAAAACAGAGGGAGGGAGGAAAGAAGAAAAAATAATAAACTCAATATTTCTCATGTTCCATGTAAAAAACATTACCACTTTTACTTTCTAAGGGAAAAAAACAGGACTATCAATATATTTTATCCTGACTTACTAATTTATTTATATATAAATGTGTAAAGAGAAATTTTAGGCCATTTTTCTTAACACTTAAAACATTTATTAAGAAAGGACAAGATTAAACAAGAACAGAATTGTTCTAGGGGCGCCTGGGTGGCTCAGTGGGTTAAAGCCTCTGCCTTCGGCTCAGGTCATGATCTCAGGGTCCTGGGATCAAGCCCCGCATCAGGCTCTCTGCTCAGCGGGGAGCCTGTTCCCCCCCCCCCCCCCGCCTGCTTCTCTGCCTACTTGTGATCTCCTTCTCTTTGTCACATAAATAAATTAAAGCTTAAAAAAAAAAAAAAAAAAGAACAGAATTGTTCTAGAAAGTTTCAATACATAGTCTTAGAGCCCAGGAAAGTAGAAACATCTAAGTATTCCATGAGGGTATGGCTACTAAGTGATTTTGCAGAGCCTTTTCCCTAAAGATTAAGAGGAGAGTTCTTGTCCATAATTCCGTAGTCAGCTTTCTAGTTCAGCCCAAGACAGGAACAATAAGGTGCTTACAAAAACTTGATCACCTCTATATCTTACACTCTCCTCTCTTTAAAAGATTACTTTGTTTTAAGGAGGAAAGCAATATACTTTTTCAAGTATTTATTAGAGGCAATCCAACTATCTTTCAAAGTTGGAGGAAAATGTAGGAAAAGAGGAAGTTAGGATAAACCCTAGTAGATAATACAAATTAGTAAGTATAGCCAACAAAACAAAATTGAGGCTAACCATTACAAAATAAGAGTTCATTCTTAAAGTCAAAAAGTTACTTTTGTGTCTGAGCTAGTACATTAAAACAGGAATAACTATGAGTTGATTTTACAAGTCAAATCCTGTTATAATTAAAACTAGGACCATACAAATTGTACAAATTCCTGCTTAAAATGGGGCATGGCAGGGGTGCCTGAATGGCTCAGTGGGTTAAAGCCTCTGCCTTCGGTTCAGGTCATAATCTCAGGGTCCTGGGATCGAACCCCGCATCGGGCTCTCTGCTCAGTAGGGAGCCTGCTTCCCTCTCTCTCTCTCTGCCTGCCTGCCTCTCTGCCTACTTGTGATCTCTCGTCCTCTGTCAAATAAATAAATAAAATCTTTAAAAAAAAAAAAAAGCAAACTGGACATGGCATAAAAGAGCATGTGGCTAGACAGAATATAGATCTCTTAATACAAAAATACATTTTTGTTGCAATGCTTCCTCCCCCCACCCACACTCTCATATCAAGTTGAAACATAGTATGTCCCTCAACATACTATAATAATTATAACACTTACTGAAAACCACTGATACACTTATTCACAGAGTGAAATATAGTGCAACTCACTGTTGATATTGGCAGCTTCTGTTTTCCCCTCCTCTGCAGTCATCATATCTGCCATTGTAAGCAGCTCTGTGTCAAGAGGATCTGAAGGAACTTTGCTTTTTAGTTCCTCAGCTGATGCAGGGATCTTCTCACTGCTATCCAATGAGGCAGGCAGAAAAACAGGAACCGGCACCTAATTAACCAAAGTATTTACTGTTAGGTTTACTCAACATTAGAAGACAATTTTCTGGGGGTGCCTGGCTGGTACAGTCAGTGGACTGTGGGACTCTTGATTTTTGAATTTTAAGTTGGAGCACCACATTGGGTGTGGAGAGCTCTCAAAAATAAAATCTTAAAAAGGAGTGGGGGAGAGGGGAGTGCCTGGGTGGCTCAGTCAGTTAAGTGTCTGCCTTCGGCTCTGGTCATGATCCTAGGGTCCTGGAATTGAGCCCCATTTCAGGCTCTCTGCTCAGCAGGGAGCCTGCTTCTCCCTCTCCTTCTGCCTCTCTCCCCTTCCCTCCTGCTCTTCCTTGTGCTCTCTCCCTCAAATAACCAACTAAATAAATAAATAAAATGTAATTTCCCAAATTAAAAATTATTTTAACACATGATCTTCTTTATAATACCACACTGGATAAAAACTTGGGAAAAAACACATACCAAAACTAAGATTTCAACTATAACAAAGAAAGCCCAGAATATAAGCAGCTATTTTTTGAAATAAAAATTAAGGAAAAATAATTTTTGAGATACCTCTGTCCCCCATGGGACTATGATAGTCAAGCCCTGGCACAGTGTCTTTACTGCAAGTGATTTAGAACAAAATAATGTAATGATAATTCATATGAAATTCTATTCTGTGTTTCAGTTTTAAACCTTACAACTTCACAAATATTTTTCTCTAAAATGAACCCAAATATAAAACACTATATATATATATAAAGCAGACACAGACATTTGCCAAACTTCACCTTTAAAGATGAACAAATACTTGTTAAACACAAAACAAACATTGACAGAGATTCAACCAAACCTAAGTTAACTGGTGAAGGCAAAGACTCAACCCTGTTCTACTACCTCACTAATGTAGAAATTACAACATTCTTATACCACCCACTGCCTGATAAACTTCAAAATGAAAAAATAAAAGATTTAAAATCCGACTTACAGGAACAGGAACTGTAGTAGGAACAGGAATATTCTGACTGTACATGTGCATAGGTACTGGGATATACACAGGCACAGGGATAGGCACTGGAACGTATTCTGTCTTCCAATTTTCATCTAAAAATACAAAATGTGTTTAAGAAGCAATGTTAAGTAACACACATAGTTACTCAATGTTAAAATAATTTGGTAACAAAAAAATTTAAGTGCCTCATTTCCCTTTTAAAAGAAATTTCTGGTTTTCACAAAATCAGGTAAGGTAAAAACAAAACTAAATACAGTACCTATTTAAATGAAGAGAGAAAAATAGAATTTAGGCCTTTCTTAATACAAAGAAAATGTCCCTTAAAAACATTAGAAAGCTCCGATATCCTATCATATTCCCCTCATATTTCCTGCAAAAAGATTTATCTAATCAGAATACATTTAAATCTCATAAAAATATATAATTGAATGATACCATCTCATTCTGACAAGGAAACAGAATTATTAACATAACAGGTCACATTCAAAGAGATAATTTTTCAGAGGGATTACTGTAACTAGTGAATCTCAGCCCCAAGGAAGTTTTTGATAGAGCTTTTTTCACTTATGACATAATTTATATTCTGAGCCTTTAACAGAGATTGATTTTCAATAATTATTTTAAATAATATGCTGTATTCAAGGTAATGTCTAACTTAGATAAACAAAATCAACAGAAAATGACAAAGTGACCAAACAAATACATTCCATAGCCTATTTTTTGAGAAAAGCATGCATTTCAATAAGAGAGGTATTGAGTATAGGGAAGTATGTAAGTCAAATTTTCCTAAGTTACCTGTCTGACAAGATTTGGTCTGCATGTGAGGTTTACAATAAGTAGCTTTTGTCATTGTTAAAGGTTTGCAAAGAACGGCTTTGTTCTTCATCTCTTTATTAGGTGTCGGAGAAGGGGGTGGTGCTGAACCCTACAAAGGAAGCAAAAAGAAACATTTTACTTTTGCCTCTAATTTTTATTACTTCCTGGTGTTAATGAATATCTGGTTTCTAGTCATGTAGAGGGAACACACAAAAGTTTCAAGAGTATAAACAAATTACATTAATATTACTATATTTACCACAGTCTTAATCTGAAAGGATCAATGTGAATCTGTCCTAACTACTGACAAAGCAGGAGAAATCATTCATTCTATAGAACTGTGTGACCTTCAATGGATATTTTTTTAAAAATAAGACAATTTTCACTTTTAGGTAAAAAAATGCAATGTTATCTTGAATTTTGAAAACAATTAGGCTCTTTAAATTTATTTAAGAAAGAAAAAGTTCTTAGTTATTATGGTCATCTTAGTCATGGCCAACACCCTCTACTGGATGAACACCTTATATATGTTACTAAATCTTAAAAGATAAAAAAAATGATGAAAAGAATTACCATAAATATTATCAAACTTCAAACTATTTTTTTATCCTAGCAACTGCAATTTCAGAAACCTGTCCTAGATCATAGTCTCTCAGTTTTCACCACACACACTAGTATTATTTGCAATTGTGAACACCCCCCCCCCAAACCCCTGGGGCAACACACACAATCAATCTAAAATAAGCTAAAGATCTATTTGTAAGGGACTAAACATAGGTGCTCTCTGCACCACCTATTGATAATAGGAAAAAACATACAGAATACAGAATATCTGAGACTTAACTTCTAGACAGTCACCATGAACACTTTGGTGACTACAGAACCATTACTCCAAAAGGAAATACAAGGTTAGGTTCCTATAAGCCTTTGGTCACAACATTTTCATCAACAGATCAATACATAATACTGTTTCTGTTGTAACACTCGATTTCATATATATTTCTTACAAATAATTATACTCAGCGTTTCTTTATAATACATCATGATTATAGCATTTTTGTGTACTGTAGGTACTAGGATTATTAACTCTTTCACTCAGATGTGTACACACCTGCATAGTACACAGATACAATACACACACACTATATGGTACTCATACTCAGTCCTGTTAACACATACTGTATATTGTACACTAATGTAAATAAAGTCCTGGGGGAAAAAACAGAATAAACATTGAACATTTTATAAAATATTAACATCTTACTCTTAGTGGACATGCAGGATGTACAATGGGGCAGTGCACTGTGTGGTTAAACCTCTCAACCTTTGGCGTGCCCATAAAAACCAAGGGAAAGGTTGATGGCAATAATTCTGCAGAAGAGGAAGAAGTCAGTGACTTGGTGAGAGAAGATGAGGGGGACATGGTGATGATATGTGGCAGTACTACCTCAAGAGTTTGGCTCTTGTAATTTGTTGACAATGTCAGTGCTTTTCCCTCCCAAATTGGCTTCAAAAAAAGAAGTTAGCCTTGTCTGCTTGGCTTTTCACCTCAAATCTTTTAAGCGTCTTTACATAAGGGGTACAGTGGTACTCAAATTGGAGACTTTGTTCAAGCATAGAGTCATATCCTTCCATGTCACTGATAATTCTTCCCAAGGCAGAATTCTATTCCAATATTTTGGCGAGTTAGGAGTCTTGGGCTGACTTTTCATCACTGAATCTGATGCCTTCTTTGGCCATCTTGCCAAGGTCTTGATCGGTAGGCTCTACTGCCTTCTCTACCAAAATTCCTCCACATCTTCCTGCACGTCCACAAAGCCTTCTTCACTTACTTGGTGTAATATACATTATGTTTTTTACACTGTTTTTTTTTAATTTTCTGTCACACCTTCAAAACTTTGAAATTTTTCAGACGGTCTGGTCAATCATTTTCCCAATAATTACTCATGGTAGCCCGCTTGATGTGGTCTTGTCATGCCAATATAATCAATAATGTTGCAGATGATGACTAACTTCCAATAATCTATCAGGGTGGTTTTTTGTTGATGCTGAGAGCCTTGACATCTTTCTCATGAAGTAGGTCTTTTAGCTTTAATTATGCCCTGATTGAGTGAGGGGTTGGATGAGATAGTGTTTGGGGTGCATAAAGGAACTACACTGAGATATGCATTTCTGAGTTCTTCAAGGCAATGGAAATTATCCAGTAATAAAACCTCAAATGCAAGGTTTTCATTTTGGAGACAATGCTCAACTTCTAGGATAAAGCAGTTGGAGAACCAATCACAGAATATTTTAATATCATTCATGCTTTTTTGTTCCACTTCCAATGGACTGCCATATATAGTTCAGTATTTTCCCTGAATTTTTCATGGATTTTGAGCTCTATGCACCAGAGTGTGTGTGTGTGTGTGTGTGAAGTTATCCTTGGCATTGGCACAGAATAGCCAAGGCTGCATGTTTTCTAAATGATTTAAAGTCAGGGGCTTTGGAGACCACTTGTTTCCTCTACATTCATTTGCCACTGACCTTGCGAAAGCAAGCCAGTCCCATCAGCACTGAAAACCCGCTTGACTGTTTATCTCTTTTTCCTGTGTTAACACTTAGATGGTATTCTTCCAAAGCATTCTGATCCTGATTGGCAGAACCCACTTCGCATGCAAGCTTAATATTTTTCATACCATTATGCTTAAAATGTGTGAGCTAGCCAACAGTAGGCAAGAAGGGTTTAACATTTTCCAGATCCTGCATACATGTTGTATGTAAGCTGAAAACTATGCTATTTCACTTTTTTTTTTTTAAATTAGTCCTAAGTCCATGAATCCATAAATATAATCCCTCTTCCTTCTTTTCCATAGCTTCACCATGTACTATAAATTTTACTTTAATACTCAGTTGCCTCATCTGCAGACCGGTGAATATCTTATTCCTTTTTCTGTGTGTACCATATTGTTGATTCACAAACATTAAACTCACTGCCAACTGAATGAAGCTTACCTAATATGCATTATTTCCTACATAAGGCACAGAGCAGCCTTCCTCAGCTTAGGAAAACTGAATAGGGCTTTTTAATACTATGCATAGGGGATCTTTTATAAAGCAAAATCACCAACAAAAAGGACAAAATATGAAAAAGGTGGTACATCCACTTATCCTTATATCCACTTGTAGGATGAGATGAGACAAAAAGGGAAAGCCTTGCCTTTTTCCACATCAGCAAGATACATTGCGCCTCAGGAGACTTACGTTTTTCACTCTGCACATGTTTGCAAATTTCTTTGAAAGTGCCATGGGTATTGATTTAGGAGTTACAAATAAATTTTAGAGAATAGGCTAATGTGCAAATATGAATGATAACCAATTGTACTTAAGGTATTTACTGTTTAATAAATTTATCTGTGCATATTTAAAGGTGTAGAAAGATACAAATTTTTTAAGACTGTCTCAGGTAGATATCTCATTTGTATATTATTTGTATAATGCATATGGCAAAGGGGCTGGTACTATTCTAGGTTCATCAGGATTTCAAACTACGTTACTAATCAGCTAAGTAAAAAAGTATGAACAATAAGCTAGGGAACTTAGCCCTAAAACTTTTGCTATGTAACATCAGGCAAGTGATTCAGTCACTTGTGTCTCAATTTCCTCAACTGTAAAATGGGAAGAATAATTTAATAAATAAGTATTGAGTATCTACTATATACTAAGACTAGGTAAACTTGGTCCAAACTGGAAAACACCCTAGAATCCCCACATAAGAACAAGGGGTCCAAAATCATACATATTGTAGATTACTCGATGTTTTACCTCCTGTCATTTAGAAACATTACATCATGTCAAGTGTAGGTGAAGACCTACACTTGAAAATGCTTTTCTTTTCTGCGTGTCAACAAGCAAGATCTACTTCTATTTATAATGAATACTGAAGGAGGGCCCAAAATAAAATTATGACAAAAGTTACCATCTGTTCAGTATTTGCTTCATCCAGAGACTATGTGCTAAGACAATGCGTACCCCTAAAATTCATATGTTGAAATCTAATACCCAATGTGATGGTATCTGAAGGTGTGGTCATTAGATGGGGATTATATCATGAGAGCAGAGGCCTCATGAATGGGATTAATACCCTTATAAAAGAAATCCTAGAGATGTTCACCCCTTTCCACCATGTGAAGACACAGTGAAAAGATGACCACTTATAAACCTGGAAGCAGGCCCTCACCAGACACTGTTATCTGCTTACAACTTGGTTTTAGACTTCCTAGACTCTAGAACTGTGAGAAGTAATTTCTGTTGTTTGTAAGCCACCTCATCAATGTATTGCTATAGCAGCTCAAATGGACTAATTACATAAAGCACCAGAGTTATATAACTCATGAAATGAGTTATTTAATTCTCCTAACACTATAAGAGGTAAGCCTTTTAATCACTCCCACTTTACAGATGAGAAAACTAAGGCTCGGAAGTTACACAGCCTGGGAAAGGCGACAGCTCAAAGTTCTGAAGTGAGGATTTAACTGAATTCACCTAACACCAAAGCCTATGTTCTAAACATACATACTGCCTTTATGAAGTCTGGAACATAGCAACTACTATGTGTTTAATACTTACTACTTAATACTGAAGTAGGTACTATCTTCATCCCGTTTTACAAACAAATTCACACAAAGAAATTGTGCAAAGGGACTTGTCCAAAATTATACAGCTAAGCTTTCACCCTTTGAAGTTTATGGGTGGGGAATTAAAAGATTTCAAAAGCTTATAAGGAAAAGATGGGAGAGGGCGTTTTTTTAAGAAAAAAGACAAGTATTGCAGTGGCACACTGACTTACCCCTCCCTAGACCCTTCTTCTGTCATATAATGTGGTTCAAGTGCTATGCGAGGAAAAAAGGATTTGATGTTATACTGATAGAAGGTGGGCCTTAAAGCCTTGGTCAAAAGCTAACATATTTGAAATAAGGTTGTAAGTTGCCTTACAGTGACACAAAGTTAACAAAATATGGAGTGACCATCTTTATATTCTTCAATCATGGATAAAAGTGCCTGGTATTAAAATGAGACAATTCAGCTGAATAACGTATTTCTGAATTATCTGATTTTAAATACATTTCCATAAGGGAGGGATGACACATAGAGGAGGAAAGCAAAGGAGAAAGCACTCTTAGTTTCCTAGGATTCTTAACTATTAACATCAAAAGCAAAAACTGAACAGAATAATGTAAAATCACCAGTTTTCCATCTTTGTCAGGGATCCTAAATTGTAGTTACATATTAAAATCATCTGAAGAACTTTCCAAAAACAAAGAATTTCTGAGATGGAGCCTAGGTAATGGAAAGTTCTAAAAACTCCCCAAGTGATTCAAATGTGTAGCCAGACCTAAGAACCACTGCTTTATTCTTTCTTACCAGGATAAAAACTAGCTCAGAGACTTAATATAATGCCAATAAATGACTCCTATTAAGCTTCCCTTGGATAATACCAGTATTCCAACACTGGTGATTATTGTTACTCAGCATACAAGAGGACAGGCTCACTGTGCCTCAAAGTATAGCAAAACACAGCTTCTCCTCTTTATTCATTACACATAAACGGACACTTTCAACCTACAAAAATTCTTAAAATGCTAACATAAAAGCAGTATTTGATATATTACACCAAAGACTAAAGAAAAAGTCCACAGGACACATTATGGAATTATTACTCATATTTAAAAACTTTGAAATCCTGGCCCCCAACTTAGACCTTCAGATACCTATTTGAGAAATATAAACTCAAAGCCATTAATAATCTGACCCAGCCTATTCTTTTACCTCATTTTCCATAATTCCACCACAGGTGCTCCTTAAGTTTGTCCCTAATAGTTATGCATGCCCTTAGCACATTCCTTCTACTCTTCATCACTATCTGGCAACCTTCTACTCAACTGTTCTGAAGCTTTTTCACAACCACCAGGAACATATACAATTATTTATTCAATCGTTCCAAACATAGTATTGTTACTGCCTTAAAGATTATGGGTACTTTGAGGCACCTGGGTAGCTCAGTCAGTTTATTGTCTGACTTTGGCTCAGATCATGATCTCAGGGATCGAGCCCCATGTGCCTTGTACCTACACCCCTCTTCCCCACTTGTGCTCATGCTCAATCTCTCTCTCTCAAATGAATAAACAAAATCTTAAAAAATAAAAGATGATGGGTACTTCAACCCATCATTTATATGTCTATCTACCCCAATGTAGGTAGAAGCCATAATTAATTCACCTTTATATTCGTTAGCATATATGAAAGTATCTGTTTTAATACTAGATGATTCACCTAAATACTTCCACTGTCCCAGTGGAGGAAAGTAAAATCTTTTATTATGATCAGATTAAACTGGACTGTTTATTGATGCCCACATTATAAAAATCAATATTTAACATTTTACTTAAGCAATACTTACTGTCATTTTGGTTCGGGACGTCTGACAACCCTGATCTAAAAACAAACAAATTTAAAATAAGACAAGTATCACTTTCTTCAGAATGTTCTAAATCTATTTCTCATTAAAGGTTACTGATTTCTTAAAAGTTAATGAAGAAAACATTGCAAGCTATTTTAAATAAAGAGTATCAAATTTGAGAGCTGAAATATAAAACTAAATAAGTGGAACTAACCCTTTTCCCATTTTGTCCTCTTAGAAAATATTCATTGCTTTGGGGTCAATACTATGTTCTTATGCTAACTTTTAAATAAGTCACAACTTCTAAAGGGTTTCACTGTTACTCCCAACCTACTCCCAGCACATACAATTTCCCAAAATGGTCTTCATTTAAAATTGCCATTTTTTTTCAACTTTTAAATTTTTAAAAGAGAACAAAAAACAATACATCTACAGAAATATCATACGGGCACTTCCACTCAGACACACTATGGAAACTGCCCTTAAACTATATCCAAAATCAACTATTCATTATCATTAGTTTGAATTCAGATCTAAGAAACTAAACACTGCTTTCAGACTTTTCAGGTTACTACCTAAATTATTACATACCATAATGTAAGTTTTCAGGTCCTTTCTGAGTTGTCATGTTGGGCTCGTTTTGCTGACAGTAGAAACGGAGTAAGCAGTGTTGATCACAGAAATGTTTCATTTCTCCACGCCACTGCACTCTCTCTTTAAGTGTTCCTTGAGATTTACAACAGTCACACCTTGCAGCCTTAATAAAAAGAGGAAGGCATCAGACATTTCGAATTAGAAAATTTAAAAAGTCAGACATGTACTTTAAAAGATTTCTGTAAGTTTTTCAGTTGATTATTCCCAAATGTGATAAAACAATTTCTGACAAAAAAATAAAATCATAAACACACAGTAAAAATCCACAATAAAAGTGAAAAAAATGTAGCAATTTACCTAATTGTCAAAACCCCTTTCTATACTTACCAGCAGTTAAAGACCAGCATTACAAAGATAGGATAACCAAAAAAAGTGAACATTGGTAGACCAAACTGGTACAATATATTTTAATATTTTAAAATTTAAAATTATTTTGAGGACCCAAATGATATACTGGTAGAAGTTTCCTACAATCAGATTACACTGAAAATCTCTGATTAATAAACAGATTTCCTGTGTTCAACTGATAGCTCAAGATAAATCAATTTAAAGAAGTTGTATAAGACCAGAAAAATTCTAAAGCAAGCTCTTATGAGAAAATCACGGAAGCTGAAGTATTTTCAACAGTTTAATAAACTTGAAGAGCTTTATTAAATATGCAGATTTAACTATTAATAAGAACTTTAAGTTCATGTTTTAAAACACTCAAACCTTTAATTAATTGAAAAGAGCTGTATTATAAGACAACAATCAGCCCCAACTAGTAAAATTCATACATAAAACCACCTTATGGTGGTGAATCCATAATGCAGGGACAGATTTTCATTTCTTAGTGAACCCATGTCCCCTCGATTTTGCCCATTTTCACTATTTCTTAACAATTTGATCATGAGTGGACCAAAAGATATGAATGATTAACTCCAAATACAGTTCTTTTCACAATTAAGTGTTTGATCCAGTTAGAGAAGAAATAAATTACTATATTTTTTAATTACCCTTTGGTTTAACTAACAACTTAGAAGTCTTGATAAAGCAATACATATTAAGTTCATATTAATCATGTAGCTTTTCCTCATTACCTATATAATCTATAGTTCTTTCTATACTGTGGGTTTTGAAATCTCTCACTTTATTTCTCAATAGGAGTTCTATGAATAAATACTATGTCAAATTCCTAGTCAGGAATATTAACAAATGATTGTGTTGATAAACAGGTCTTATATAACAAACATACCCCAAGGTTAGAACACAGGCTCTTTTTTTTCTCCAGGTCAGGTATTTCTCCTGCTGAATAAATGTTAAATGAATGAAGATTTGTAGTATAAATTATGACTATTAAGTGATGCCAATATCACATCTCTTGTCCAAAAACTGTGAGCTCAAATTTTATATTGCTGGTAATATTATGTGGTAACTTCAGTAACATTAGCACTTATTATCAACTAGGTCATATTTTACTCAATAATGAAAAAGGTTCTGGTCACCACCCAAAAACTCTTCTTTAAAATAACCTTCAAGTATTCAAAGTTTCAATGTTTGGTTCCCTTTTTATACTTTATACTCAAAGACAAAGCACAAAGGAAGAAATCAAAAGCTTAACATTCTAATTATTGAGTCTAAACAGTGCAAGAATATAGCAAAAGTGAAGTTATAGCTCAACTACCTCTCATTCATTGAGAACCTGAAAAATAAAAGCCCAGCATGTTATATCTACTCTCTATAATCCTCACCACAGTACTGGAAACGAAGTGACTTGTCTAAGGCCAAACATTAAAAATGCAGAGACAGGATTCCAAGCAGACAATCCAAATAAAAAACTGGGCTTTATTTAGTATATCAAGACAATGGAATAAAGACAATGGAAAGATAAAATGAGTTAGTATAAATTAACTAGAGAATAAAAATCCCAATAGAAGTAAAATGCTGCAAGAAGATTCTCAATGTAACATCTAAACCCCAAATCAATTTGTATAAAAAGTATTCAAATCACTACATATACTATGCTAATTCTTAAAATACTTCCATTTACACAGTAATTTAGAAGGTCAAAGACATGAAGCCAAGTACATTCTACTCAAAGAATCTGAACAATGAAATTACTTCATTATTTTATAATTATACACATTTGGATTTTATATTAACAATATTTGAAGCTTTTTTCCAGAAGGTTCAAAACAAATTTAGATGATTTCTCTGTACCCAAAGAGCAAAATTAATGCTAATTAGTAAATGGAAATAAAATATGTATGTATTTTTTCAAATGGAAGGTTGTAACAGTACTCAATACTAACTCCAAGTTCAATGCCATAATCAAAGTTTTAGAAGTTGTGAACCTCTTTTCCATTTGTTTTTTTTTTTTTTCTTTTATAGCCACTCATGCAAATTCCAGATAAAGTGTTTGAGCTTAAATTGAGCTTAAAATACAATAGCCAGTTGGAAAACATCATTAAAAATGACCATGATTCCTTACCAAAACCACTTCCACCCAACCACAGGATAGAACTCTTAGAAAAGCTTAACATTTCTACAGCATAACAACCGAAGTATAGAGTGCCTGGGTGGCTCAGTGAGTTGAGCATCTGACTCTTGGTTTTGGCTCAGGTGATCTCATGTGTCATGGTATCCCCCAGACCAACCTGGTTGGGGCAGAGCCTCCTGGAGATTCTCTCCCTCTGCTCCTACCTCCCCCACCCCGAGTACACATGCTCTCTCGCGCTCTCTCTCATAAATAAATCTAAAAAAAAAAAAAAAAGAACTGAAGTATGACTTAAATTGCTGCTTTAAAAACTACCATTTCATCATCTATTTAGTGGTCTTCCTGTCACTACGGAAAACCAGGGATTGTCTGTTATTGGAGGGGTGGGGTGAAGTGAATAACAGTTACCAGTTCAAAAAACCTAAATAATATGCAGGTATTAAAAACTTAATTCAAAAATCTTAATCCAGCATCTCAGCTAAAACAGGAATCTCTCCTTCAATAATTGATAATAGGTCATCAGCCTATACTGATGCAGTTCCTTATTATTTGGCAGATTCAAATTCTGACTTTTGGCTGAGAGATATATATATATATATCCTTGTAACTTGCCCATCTACTTGTTTCCCATTTCACCAATAAGACCTAATTTTGAGGAGGGAAATCCAGGAATATGAATGAAACAGGGGATTTTACAGTCATTTAAAGAATATTAGACATTCCTTTTCTAAAATTATTTCAAAAAAAAAGAATTTTTAAAAATCACTATTTCTAGTGATTTTTTTACAAAAAAAGAGAAATTTTAAAAACCCAATATTTTTTATTCAGCTATCCTTTTATGACTAAGATTTACTAAAACGTAAGTATTAATTTGATTAAACCCCACAAATCATACTTTTATACTATTTTATACATTACAGAATGCTGCCTGCCATTCACTACTGGCTTGTAGAGCAAATCAAAACCCATGTTAAAAAAAACTATAATTTGAAGTAATCACATTCAAGAAAAGATTATTAGTTCCATGAAGAATTACTGTGAAGTATTCTGGAGAAACAGGTCTTTTGAATTAACTTCACATTATCAAATATCTAGCTATTATTCTATTGCAATACTAACCCCTTTTCCTCCTAAAATTTCAAACTTACAGAGATCAAAAGAACTATCTTCCCACCTGGTTTCACATTATGCCTGGAAACATTTATTTTGAGGAATAGTAAAATCTACTTCCTTCTAAAGAACAATTTGGGAGAAGAAAAAAACATTAACTTTATTCTCGACATTTTCTGGTTGCATTATTTCCACAGATTTTGTATTCCAATTTAGAAGAGACAGTATTTAATAAAACTCTATTTAAATCCAAATGTAAACTATTATACAAACCAAAAAAAAAAATAGATCATTCAAAACATCTTGTCAAGTAAAAGAAATAAAAGACAACAATGTTAAAGTATAAATATTAAAATTTAATTTAAATAAATAAAAATGCAAAGTTATTTATACTACGGATAGTCTGAGGCAAAAGATACTAAGGTAGAAAAAAAAAAATGAATGTGCTCCTCTGGTTAGGAAGCAAAAGCTCATGACTAAAGGTGAAGACTAGCTATCTGTTTTTAAAGTTTCCCTGATGAGGCACTCTTTTAAGAAATTATTTTTCTGGGACACCTGGGTAGTTCAGTCAGTTAGGCATCTGCCTTCAGCTCATGTCATGATCCCAGGGTTCTGGGATCAGTCCCCCATCCAGCTCCTTGTTCAGAGGGGAACCTGCTTCTCCCTCTGCCTGCCACTCCCCGTTTGTGCACACGTGCATGCTTGCTCTCTCTCTCTCTCTCTCTCTCTCTCTCTCTCTCTCAAATAAATAAATAAATAAATAAATAAATAAATCTTTAAAAAAAAAAAAAAAAAAAAAAAAGACATGTGATCCTGGCAAACACGTCAGTAGAACAGAATAGAGAGCCCAGAAAGAGACCCACACAAATACAGTCAACTGGTCTCTGACAAAGGAACAGAAGCAACACAAGACAAAGATAGACTTCTCAATAAATGGTGCTGGGACAGATGGACATCCACATGCAAAAAAAAAAGAAGAGAAAAAGAATTTAGACACAGACCTTACACCCTTCACTAAAATTAACCCTTCACAAAAATTAAAATGAGTCATAATCCTAAATATAAAATGCAAACCTAAAAAAAATTATTTTTCTAATAAAAGCTGGACTGTTAAAGGTCACATTTATAATGAACTAAAATCTAAAACTTTTGAGTTCTTAAATTTAAAAAGTGGAAGAGGAAAGGTAAAAATAAAATCATAATTTGGTTTGGGACTCAACATACTCCATTTTCAAGATGATGACAGGATGGTAGCAGTGAAAAGAAGAGACTGATGAGAGGTATAAGAAAATACAATTGGACTCAAGTAGAAAGCACACAGAACAAAGTTATTCCTTGATTATAGTGCTGGTTGTCACCACAGAGAATCCAATGATGAATGAGGGACAACTCTTCATCTCAAAGCTGGTATTCCTATTGCTCATAGAAAAATCATCATTACTTGCTTTACAAATCCCTACCATTATGATTTTATCATAAATAATAAATAACAAAGATCATTTGTTAATATTAATAAATCAATATTAACAACTTTATTTGTTAATTATTTATTATTTTAATATAATTATATTATGATGTAAATTAATATTTATTAATTATTGATGATATTGATGGTTAATTTTATTAATTATTATAATTATATTTATTGTTTATTTTAAAATGAATAAATTAGCCTTTTTAGGCTCTTTTACTCCTCAGGATAGTACAGTATGCAATAATGCTATTGTGCATATTATACAAACTTATGTTGGGCTTATAATAAGATAATGAATAATAATAAAAATGTGTTTAATGTACAAAATATTGACTTTAAACCAACAGATAATTACAACTGGTTATTTAACATGTTGGTATATATTCTGAAATGCATTGCCTCACCAAAATTTCATCATTAAACATTGGATAAATAAAAACATCAGACACAAGTATTATTTAAAATAAATAGCAAAATGGGGGCGCCGGGGTGGCTCAGCAGGTTAAAGCCTCTGCCTTCAGCTCAGGTCATGATCTCAGGATCCTGGGATCGAGTCCCGCATCGGGCTCTCTGCTTAGCAGGGAGCCTGCTTCCCCCCCTCTCTCTGCCTGCCTCTCTGCCTACTTGTGATCTCTGTCAAATAAATAAATAAAATCTTTTTAAAAAAAAAATAAATAAATGGCAAAATGGAACAAAATGGCAACATCTAGAATAATGAGGTCTTTTGCCAAAGAACACTTCTTGGCTTCCCCAAAAAAGAATAAACAAACAAACAAAAAAACCCCAAAAGACTTCTCTATTTTAAGTAATATAAAAGAAAACAAGAAAAATTCATTCAAAGAAAGAAGACAGAGAAGTACATTCAATGTTCTGTGGACAAAAAACAAAATCCTCCAAAAAGGATTTTAAATATTAAAGGTTTGGATTCACAATTACATAATTAGGCAGAAATCTGTACAATAAAATGACAGAAAAGTCATACTTATCATATGGTAACAATTTTTTGTCTCTCAAACTATAAAATAAATGATCGAAAGGGTAACTGATAGTAAGAATAAAATGGAATTTTTCCCATCTTATGATGTAGCCACTAAATACCTTTACTGTTTTGAATCCAAAACAAATTTTCAAAAATAAAGCCAAAACTGAGCTTTTAAAGCTATTCAAATATATTTTGAACAATTTCCTGAAATTGCTACTGTCTTTAACAGAACAAGAGGTTGGATTAGACTAAAACAAATGTATGTTCAAGGTTGTTAGTATGTTTGTCCTGTGTGTTTCTAAAATTCGAACTTTAATTTTAAGATTTTTTTAACTTTTAAAATTTATTTTAGAGACAGAGAGCTTGAGCAAGAGAGGGGCAGAAGGAGACAGAGAGAATCTTAAGCAGACTCCAGTGCTGAGCTTGGAGTCTCGTGGCCCTGAGATCCTGCCCTGAGCTCAAATCAAGAGTTGGATACTTAACCAACTGAGCCACCCCAGGTGCCCCTAATGGTAAAGACAAATTAGTCAGAATCAACAGTAAAATAATGAAGTAATTTTAGAACCGCACCAAAAACTCAGCCTCCACAACCTCCTTTGACCTGGAAAGCATCTTCCTTTTAATTTAAAAAATGTTACTTGATATGTGGAGTTGTAGACATTCAAGAACTACACCAAGAATTCTTGTAATTCTCCTAAATAATATTAACACTAATCACTTTCATTAAGTGAACTAAATAACATTCTACATATTTCAACCATTTTACCCTTTCCTTCTTTTAGCAATATTTCAGTTTTGAAGTTATGATGTGTAGTCTTCACATGCTTTAGAAATGGCAACCATAATGAAGTTTTAACACTGAGATTGTTTTCCATGTTATGGGCATATGAACTAGTAACTTTTATTTGGATAATATCTGACCAAACAAAGCCCAAATTTATACTCATTTGTCTTATCTAGAAAAAAAAAAAAAAAACCAATGCAATGGACAAAACAGTGATTTATCTTTTCTAAAAGTAGATTATAGAAAGAAACATAAATACACACACACTTATTTACAGTTTCAAATTAAATATTTTTGGTCTGTATCCATATAGTCTTTTCAATTTGAAACTCTCTAATGATCCATAATTATAAAGATAAAAAAGAACAAAGTGATTTAAAACACATCCTAAGTGTCTAAAACAATTACCTGCTAATGTTCAACACTGATAAAGTGGTCTATTTCTATTTGGTGAAATAAATACATAAATTTTAGAAAAATAATCCATTTTGTTAAACTATATTGCTGAAAATAAAGATATATCCTAGTTTTGGGTAATAGCTAAGTTATAAAACAAGTAAAAATGCTACTTCAAGTAATACAGAAAAACTTCTGAAATGACAAAAATTTTAATAAATTCTAGAATCTGGGCAGGCAGGCCTTTATATACATTTTTAAAATAAATAAGCTGCCATATTTGTAATGATAATAACTGTAATATTTTATTAAAGACTGGATAAAGCAGTTGCTATAATAAAAAAGTTTAGTTACTCGCCTTGTAGTACCAATCCTGAAATTTCTTACAGCAGTCTTCACTACAGAAATCTCTCACAACACCATCAAGTTCTTTAGTTGCCCCCTTCTTACAGAGTTGTGAGCAATAGTTGCAAGTAACACATCTCAATCCTAAACGTCGTGCAAAATCCTGTTTATATAATAGTTTGCAGCCTGAAAAATACAAGATTTTAATATTAAAACAAAAAAATATCAAAAACTATCTTTGAGGTGAGAAACAGCTTATAAGTCAAATAAATCTTAGCTTTATGAAGTGTCTATAAGTTCACATATAAAGTCCTCTTTTTCTGATTAAAACTGAAATCTACTATAATCAGCAACCTATAAATACTGGAACAGAACATGGAATATTTAATAGATCTCATGTGTGTTCAAATAATGTTCTAAGACTTTCAAATCTAGTAACATCTCATAACTATTTTGTTTGCTCTATTTAAATAAAATCTTGAAGTATCACACAGTAAACACACCACAAATAAGGATTAGAGAAATGAAACAGTGTAGACTGTTGAGAAGCACTAAGTAAAACTTGAAGATGTTCTCAATTAAGAAGGCATTTTAGCCAAATTTTCTAGCCTTATCTGTCACGCTACATGGACCTTCGTGGAAGTAAAACTGTTTTACTGGGTTTATTGACTTGTTCAGAGAAAATGTTTTTTTATTCTTTTAATAAACTATTTCTTTTCTCTACTGTAATGAATGCATTAAGTGTTTTTACATACAACCTTAATCTCTATATGAATTAAATAAGTTTCCATACTTTTACTCATACTGTGCCACGTAAGAATGACCTTGAGCTCCTACCTACTGCAATCCTACCCGCTCATTAATGAGGAGTTCAAATTACACCTCCTCTGCAAACTCTACTGAATCTAGTTTTAAATAATCTTTCCTATCTGCGAACTCTTTCTATTCAAACTGCAACTGCTTTCTATTATTTTTTTTGGCAATTATTTAAGTACTGTCCTATGACTTTTCTGTTATCATGAAATGTATTTAAAAACCTTTTTAGTATTTTATCTTTATTAAAGTTCTTTCTTCCTAATTAGATTTTGATAGTATTACTAGCTATTACATTTTTGCTATTTCTTCCAAGTTCCAGGAGAGAACTAGGTACAGTTACAGAAAACACAAAATATATTACCAAACAGAAAAGACACACATCCTTTTTAAGCTTTTATTGCCTAAAGATATAAGTCCTTCCAATTGAAAATTATACTCTTATATGTCAATTCTCTATTTGCTGTTACTTGTCCATTCATTTTAGTAAAATTCATATAATCTAAATGGTGCAAGATCATGGATAGGTATGTCAGCCAAAAACACCAATATATTCAGACTTATGAATCACAAAAATTCTCACTGCATAAAAATTCAGGTGTGGAGATAAACTAACTCAGAATCAATCTTTTCAATGAAACACTATGTCACTTTTAATCACAGCTATGATCTTAACAAGAAACACGGTTATCTTTCACATCAGGTGAAATGTACTCAATTAAATCTACAAAAACAGGAATGCCTTGTTTTATAAGCAGTATTCTCTTATATATGTAACCTTATATGTGAAATGTATAATGTATTAGACAAAGGCATTACCTGAATGGACTGATAATCTTTTGAGTTTTCGGTCATTCAATACTGCTGGCATTTAGGATTTTTCAACCTTTTTCTTGCCCCTAACCAGCAGTACAAATCCATATAAAAAGTGGATGCGGTGGGGTGGGGGAGAACTAACTGGAAAAAAACAGATGAGGATAGCGATAGGAAAGCTAGGAAAGCTAGTTCAGTGCCTGGGGCCAAAGAAATAGAAACTGAAAGTCAGCTTAGAGCAAGAATGTGACAGTTGGGGAAAAGTAATAATAACAAGAGCCCCAAGCCATAGTTACAATCCCGGTTCCTATCTCTGGAGAATTAGAATAAGAACAGACATTCATTTCTATAATCTGCCTAGTACCAGAGCAGCATAAGTGTAAATGAGAGAAGAAAAGAATTCTTGAATATACAAGAACCAGTGTTTGCCTGGCATCCGAAATTAAAAATCTAAAAGTATTTTCCCACTGTAGTAATGCCACTTATGATTTTCTTTCTAGTATACTGAAAACTTTTGTAGACTAGGCACAAAGCTGGGCAGGGAAATGAACCCAGTGAAAAATAACTCTAATCCACTTGGAAAATCAACTTTCAGATAACAATCTCTATGTTTAGAAATGACATATGATAATGCTTTTATTTTCAAAACTTCCTTTTAATGGGAAAAAAGATTATTAAATTTTTATAGATAAAATACCTTGAGGCCCAAAGGCCTACAAATTAAAATAACAAGTCAGGAGAAAATCTAATTAGATATTTTTTGTTTGGCTACACTAAAATTGTACAGCTACTCTGGACATATGTTTGAAAATATTTTGGCAAAAAATTAACATTAAATATTAATAAAAATTATGAACAACACTGTATATACACTTGCCTTCACTACAGAAAGGTCTCTTAACGCCAGAGAAATTTACTGTTTCATGAAGAGTCTTCTCCTCTTGACAGTATTCGCAATATGTAACTATGCAATGCAACTTCTTATAGTCATCTGAACAAGTTTTGCTGCAGAATTGATGCACTTTGTTCTAAATGCACAATGGGAACCTTGGTAAGTATTCGACAACCACCTCAAGAACAAATTTAAGAAATAAACAAGCCACTTTTACAGAAACAAAGTTAAATCATTTACTTAGTTAATGTGAATCATACTCTTTGGAGATACATTTCCTATAGGTCATAAACAGCCAACTTAACTAATTCACTGCTATATTTAGAAAAAAACTCCACAAAATTCAATACCATTAACTACCCCAAAATTACTCAGTGAAATTGTGAAAGTATCACTAGAACAAGATGGCTGTCTGTTGTTGCTAAGGGAACTGGAGACATGGGAAGAAAACAATGAAAGATTCAACATGGGTAAACTACAAAAAGATGAGAAATAGGACATCAGTTAACATCAGTTTCACTCAAAAAGAAATATTCTTTTTTTAGTATAGTCAAGGAGACTCAATCACATTCCTACCCTCGCCAACAGTAACAGACCTATTATGGATAAAGTGTTCACTTTGGGGCCATCATACAGTGTGCTGAACTTTAGACTGAGTTGGTTCCTTTGAATGGAGCTAGGTGAGCATTATTTAGTCATTTCTCCTGGCCCTAGACCTACAATAGCCAGAGCTACTTTCCAGAAACCAACCAAACACAAACTAGTTATAATTCCCAGGACAGCACTTTTCCCTTCTGTTATTATGGAGGACACAGACTAGGTCTAATCCATCTACCTAACAAGTGGCAAAGATAACTGAAGACCAAGACAAGGAAGGTCAAAGAGTCAAGGAAGCAACTCAAGTAATAAGGCAATTAATGGAAAATTGCCCCATAGTGGACATATAACTTACAAGAGGAAAACAGCAACAAAGAAACCACAACTGCTAACCATGGAATGAGAAGAAAGAGGCCCCAGAATTCTCAATCGCCTGAGTGACAGGCTCTATTCTCATTCAGTTTGATAGACAGTGTTTCTTAACTCCTTCCAACACTTAACCTTTCATAAAAGCAACACCAAAGACTACAAAACCAGGGAGCACTAATGTGGAGATCGTAGAAAGGACCTCAATTTTATCTAGTATTATGAAAATCCAATCTAGGCAGGATCTTTATTCCCTATATAACTTTATTCTCTATGCCTGCTTATGGATTTCTTTCCTCATTCCCTACCATTTCTTTATTCTTACTAGGCCTTCAACATTTTTCCTGCTAAAATTTAAGGAGGTGTTAGTCACTAAAAATCATCACCGGGTGCCAGTAACAAACAGTCTCTAAGAATAATTAAATACTATTGAGAAAGCACCAAACAAAATGGCAAACTAAATTTTCTAGGAACCAAAGTGTTAAAATAATGAAATTTCAGATTTCCAACGTACTTTAGTAATCATTTGTCAGGTTCTGGTTATCACCTTTCTTCTAGGACTCAGCTACTGAATGACTTACCAATAGCCACTAACAAGTTTTTAGTTCAAGAGCAATCAATTGTTAGTACTATGTCCTGTACACTTTTTTATTACATATTCCATGCCTTCAAAAAAGGTGAAAAGAAAGAATAGCCAAAGATGAACATTGATCAAAAAAGCAATGTTCAGCCAGGTCCATCTGTCTGTCCACCCATCCGTCCGTCCATGCATTCATCCATCATTGCTCCCTTATTTAAACAAAAAATAATGATCATGTGTTGCTGATGACAAAAATATATGGCAAAGTAGTGATGAAGGCAAGAGTGATGAGAAAGGGAAAATAAAATAAATTTATATTAAAATTCTTTTCTTAAAACAATTATAAAATGTTAAATGACAACATGGTAAATGACTAAAAAATTCTAATTTATACAGGTAGCAGGCAATACAAGATATTATAGTTCAGACAATATTTATAAGGATGGGGGTAAAATGGAAAAATATAGTACAAATAGATGCTCCAAGTATGTAGCTGAACAAAGTAACATCATGTACACTATTACAAATATAAAGAGAATATGACTTCAATACATAGATCCTTTGTTGATGCTCTTTCCACAAAAGTAATTTGATCATCACAAAATCTGAAGAACTAATCCTTACCTACTAAGAAATAGGTCATCAAATGGAAAGACCATTATTATTTTACTAGACTCTCATTTAAGCAAGATAATATACATAACAAAATAGGACTTGCCTCCCATTCCAGGATTTCTGGCTTTGAACAAAAGGAATTTTTGCAATAGTTGCATTTCAACTGTATATCACTTGGAGCTACAAACTGACCATTTGAAGACGACTGCATACTTAGAGCCTAAAACAAAGAACAAAATATACAGGGTCTGATATAGATTTTAGAATTTTTATTTGTAACTACTGTTAAATATTGACTATGTTTAGAAAACAGTATGTTCTTGCTTAAATATTTCCTCAACACATAAAGTTATATTTCTGAATTTTGTCTTTAAAAATTACTAGTACATTTTGGGACGCCTGGGTGGCTCAGTTGGTTAGGCAGCTGCCTTCGGCTCAGGTCATGATCCCAGAGTCCTGGGATCGAGTCCCACATTGGGCTCCAGTCCCACATTGGGCTCCTTGCTCAGCAGGGAGCGTGCTTCTCCCTCTCCCTCTGCCTCTGCCTGCTTGTGCACGCTCTTTCTCTCTCTCTCTCTCTGACAAATAAATAAATAAAATCTTTTAAAAAAATAAAAATAAAAAATAAAAATTACTAGTACATTTTAATGAAATTGAAATTCATTTTTTATTTAGGATTACTACTACTAACTTTAAAATATGAAAAAGGAAAAAAATCATACAGCTCAAATATGATTTTTTTTTTATCTTTTAAAAAAACTTTAGCAAATAATAGTTAAGGTTAACTGGCTTCCGAACTAGTATTTAAACATTTAAAAAAAACCTGGCTCCTAGTTCTCTCCAATAGCTATTTTAAGTAGTAATTCGTCCCATGTGCAATATTACTATCATTTTAATTCCAAGTCCATCAGTGAAAACAGCCTATAAAACTTTTTAAAACTGATCATTTACTTTATAAAGTTAGTGGGAAAAAAAATTTATAGACTGGAATGGATACCAATCATCTTAGTTTTCTTACATTTTAAAAAGTTAAAACAATTTACAGAATAGGAAAAAATGTAAGTATACATGGGCTTAAAAAGTTTTGTTCTAAGGGCGCCTGGGTGGTTCAGTCAGTTGAGCATCCAACTCTTGGGTTCCGCTCGGGTCATGTTCTCAGGGTTGTGGGATCAAGCCTCCCACAGGGCTGTCTCTCAACAGGGAGTCAGCTTGAGATTCTCTCTTTTCCTATCCCTCTGTCCCTCCCACCCCCCACTCACCCATATGCACACACACCCATGCGCTCCCAGCCTCCCTGCCTGGCTTTCTCTCTCTCTCTCTCTCTAAAATAAATCTTTTAAAAAAAGTTTTGTTCTAATTTCTAACCTGAGTGGTGAGTACATTGATATTTAATTATCATTCTCTAATATATATTAAACATTACATATAATCTTCTGAATGTATAAAAGTTAAAAATTTTTTCAGGGTGGCAATGAAGAGAGGGAAAAAATCTTTATACAAAAAAAACCCTTATTTTTTTTAAAAAACTTTTGCATACATCATATAACAGAATTAAAACCTGTTAAAAAAGAAAATATGCAGAGATGCCTGGGTGGCTCAGTGGGTTGGGCCTCTGCCTTCGGCTCAGGTCATGATCTTGGGGTCCTGGGATCGAGCCCCACATCGGGCTCTCTGCTCAGCGGGGAGCCTGCTTCCTCCTCTCTCTCTGACTGCCTCTCTGCCTACTTATGATCTCTGTCTAAAAAATAAAATCTTAAAAAAAAAAAAAAGAAAATAT
>CM053605.1:97737245-97799413 GCA_028646535.1 Procyon lotor | reverse complement strand
TCTTTTAAAAAAAATGGTGTAAGTCCATTAAAATTAACTATTCTTTCAAAATAAATGAATACTATCCTATTACCTTATTTTGAAATAGAAAAACATGATGTAATGAAAACAAAGTTCAAAATCTATTGTGCACTTTATGATAAAGAGAAAGGAAAAAAATGCTGTTTTTCTATTCTTTGTATCATTTTTATGCAGTTACAGTGATGATGCTGCCAAGAGTTACTGGATACATTCCCCAGAATAAGAGTGTACATCAAATGTTTCTTTAAAATACACAATGTACATATACAAATTGTCTCTTCAAATTATGGGCAATACAAATTTCTTAAATTTTAAAAAGTAGGGGCGCCTGGGTGGCTCAGTGGGTTAAAGCCTCTGCCTTTGGCTCAGGTCATGATCTCGGGGTCCTGGGATCGAGCCCCACATCCAGCTCTCTGCTCAGCAGGGAGCCTGCTTCCCCCTCTCTCTCTGCCTGCCCCTCTGCCTACTTGTGATCTCTCTCTCTCTCTCTCTCTGTCAAATAAATAAATCTTTAAAAAAAATTTTTTTTAAGTAGTTAAAACATTTTCTATTAACATTTCAGTTTACCAACATCAAAAATAAAGTTGAAATCTAAGAAGCAGCATGCCAAAAATGCTGTTGTTCTCTCATCTAATTAATCCTTACTTCTTAATTTCTAGTTTAAGAAAAGCCAACAAGAGAGAAGCAATATTTACCACTCTAAGGATCTATCAATGGCCATGATCCCAACTTCCAAAATAAAAGTTTAGTCTTGAAAATGGCTTATTACCTAAACTCAGTCAAGAATATAACTATTAATAAAAACAACAGTCACCTGGCTGAATTAAAAACCACCTTAATTTAAATAATAATGGTTGTAACTAACATACTTAAGAGACTGCATTTTCAATTTAAATAACACAGAACATAGTGTCTGCAACAATGTAGAACTGCTGGAAGATTATCATGAAGCATCACTTTATGCACCAGTTTGAAACAAAAGTATATTGAAATTTTCACCTACAGCAAGGTAAACCTACCTACCTGTACCACTTAACTAATACTAAAATCCCTTTTCAACTATTCCTTACAAGTAGTGAATGAGTTTAAGTTTGAACACTTCCAGTAATACTACCTTCTGAGATTATCCATAATCCAACTCTCAAGAACTATGCCAGAAAGCTCTTTACATTTACAAAGTGAAAAATGTCTCCCTGAACTGATCTTCTATTAAATTAGGGTCCACTATAGCAAGTCCCATCCCCATTTTACATGGCATATTTCTAATATATGAAAAAACATTTATGCTCATCACTTCCAGGCTAAATAGACCCATGTCCTTCATCCATTTATCATAAAACAGAATTCCCCTTAAAAGTCATATTATTGAAACCATCACCTAAGAAAATAGTACACATCAGGCACTGAGCTTAATTATACTAAAATATATTTTCCTTCAAGTTTCTACCATAAACAATTAAAAAGTCAATTAGATTATCCATGCTTATTACCTAAACTGCTGCAGCTATGTAACTACTGTGACTCTATAATCTCCACCCTACAGTGTGACCTTCAATAAACTACATATAAGTTAGCACATTTAATAGAAATAAAGCATATTACACTGTTTATTTTCTATGTGTATTTTATTGGGAGTGAGAGTTATCCAAAATAAATAACAAACCTGAAATTTAGCCACACAATTGGAATTGCAAAAGTTATACAGTTTTCCATCAGGCATTGTGGCTTGATACTGAGGTAAAGAGTTTCGCTTACAAAAATGGCAAATAATTCCCAAACCTACAAGAGAAGAGGTACATATCTGATTTCTTTATAAAGTGAAAAAAGTCTAGAACAAAATTTTAATTGACCTCTGAAAATAATTCTTAACAAAAACTTTTGTAAATATTCTTTTATTAATTTCCAAGATTATTTGCACCTTAAAAAATATCATTATAAAGAGTCTGACATCATGTCTCTAAAACATACATGGATACATGAAACAATCTCAATTTTAGATCTTTGGAAGGAAAAACAATTTTAGCTAAGAATGGAGACAGGGACAGAACTTCACCAATAACTTAAAGAAAATCAAAGAAATATGGAATGGTCAAAACTACTAAAAAAAAGTCTGCAGTAAGAAAGTTTAATATGATAAATAAAATTGTTTATGCAGTTAAAAACAAGTATAAAAACAAAGTTAAGGAGAAATAGTTAAGATATAAGTCATGTTATTAAGGTTTTTTAATTTTCCAAATACCTGAAACTTACTTTGTGATTTTGCATATTTTGTCTTGTGACTGTTCATGCAAGCAGTTGAACAATATGGCTCCATGTATCCATTAGGACCTATACACTGAGTCATATCAAAAAACCTGCACTGTGTTCGGCAACCAGTACAAGTGGTCAGTTTTCCATATTTCTAAAATTTGAAACATAAAAATATAATTTAAAAAACTGTAATTTAATTAGAAGAAATTATATTTTTCATTTTCAGTACACCTTTTCTCTCTGCAAAACAATTCTGTTAATCTCTAATCAGGTTTAGTGGGTCAGAAATCTTCATCTGGATGCCAACTGTTAACTACTATGCAGCTAAATTAGGTTCAAATAAAAGTAATGATCTCAGCTAAGTCTCCTTCAAAAACATAGGGTTTTTCTCTATTAATTAGTTTAACGGAATCCCCATCTATAGGTAAAGTGTAAACTGAAAAACAAAGGCATATACTTTCTGTTTACCATGACAGAGTTCTTTGTCATTTGACATAAGAAATTAAATGGACCTACAAAGTATAAGCCTTACTTAATAATCAAATGACTACAGTCCTTCAGAGGCTAATAATTTTATATTAAATATTTTTTTAATTGAGCTGTACTGTTGTCTCGAGAACTTTTGGAACTTCTCTTAAAGCCAATTAACCACCTGTGTATAGTACATTTAAAACCTCATTCAACCACAATAAAACACTACTATTTTAAATTTTTTTAAACTAAAAAAAATGTCATATAACAGGATTTGGGGCTATTAACTAAAGCTACGTTAGATAAGAATAATAGATAGATAAGAATAGTCAATCCTGTGGCAAGAGTAAATACATGCCAACACATAATTCAAAGAAACAAGGTAAAATATATAATGATAAGATCAAAGGAGGTACACTTTGAAAATTACTAGACAAATCCAATATTGCTGAAATAAACATAATCTTACAAAAATACAAATACAGCAGAAGAACTGGTATATTTGTATTAAAAACATAATAGTCACAATTAGAAATTGTGTGTTTAGAAATCAAACAAAGAAAACCTTTAGAAAGTCCAACTTGTATTTGATCTTTCTTCTGAGTGGTTACACAATTATCAAAAGCTGCTAAATCAAGTATCAAATGTCATATTGCAAAACTGTGTCCATCTTTCCACATGATGTTGAGATTATTTTATTTATCGTCAGACCCAACAGCATCTAGTACAATATAATGATATTAAAAGGCCTCAAAATGTTCCATGGATGGATGACTAATAGATGTCAGGGAAGATGACAGTCAGGCCAAAAATAAAATGGGTAAACTGCATGGACAAATTTCACGAGCGCCACAGGATTTTAGAAAATAAAGGTAATAAATTAAAGGTAAAATAACCAAAAACAAATAACTAACATTAACATCAAAAAAAAAAAAAAAACTTTTTCAGCCTACAACAAATAAAGGAGTAATAAAAAAAACATAACTAGTACCATAAAAAAATATTTTTTATGATACCATAAAAAACAAGCAATCTGCCTATTTCTCATTTACTTAAATATCACTTCACGGAAGTCCTAAATTTTACTTTTCAAAGTGGAAATGATCTCATTCTTCAATCTCTCATAGACTGCAGAAAGAAATACTTATTAACAGTAAAAGAATGGTAACAAGGAACAGAAAAGAGTAACTGCAAACCTATGAAGTCTAATGATAACTTTCCCAGTGTTACAAAGATAATAGAGGAGAATGTTGTTTTTTTGCTTATAATAATTCAAATTTTTATAATGGGAAAAGAGTCAAAGAAAACACATCAATAAAACAATAAAAGAAAAAAGAATTTTTAAAATCTGGTACCACAGTACAAATTAAGAATACTAAAAATATCAGGACACTTGCCATTTTATCACAGATTACCAGAGAAAAAGCAAGCAACTCTCTGTAGATGTTTGTACAAGACCTACATGTAGCAGCACCCATCAAGAATTTTTTTTATCAATATAAATGAAGTCCAACCATCTAATCTAATCCTGGATTAGATTTTTTTTTTTTAACTTATTAGAAACATCCTTCAAGTTGACAATAATTTTATTGGCAGAATGGTTAAGTAATTAGTAAGTTTTAAAACGTACCAATAAAAAGTAGACCAGTTGAATTGGGTCAAGTAAACAAGGAGCTAAGCAACTGGTCCACACTGACAAATACTTTTATCTGAAGAGAATGAGAAAGTACTATCAGAAAGATAGAATCATTAATATTGAAAATATTTTAACACAGCCACTTTCACAGCCACCACTACTAATTCAAAAATAAAAAGACTCATTTAATGAGAGAACATTAGTAAAAAAAAGAAATATCTGTTCATGCCATGTTTTCTGTTTCATGTGTAAACAATCAAAGTATTTAAATTTCATTCATCCTATATACATTGAGTTAAAAAAATGAACTTAATTGTAACGAATTCACAATTATTATATTCCCCATGCAGACATGGGAGAAAATAAATCCACTTACAACTTCAGTGAAAAAGAGTAAGTTAGAACTAATTAAAATAGGATATTGGTGAAGTAAAGGTAAATACAATGGGGAGTTTTGGCAAGTCAGCTCATTTTCAGTCTATTCATTGAAAAATGGTACCTTATATTTAAATTTTACCCAATTTCATATGAATATCAAAATCATCACATGATTTTAAATAAAACTTCCCCTTAATTTATTCTTTTACATTGTATATAATACATTTCTTTTACTACATTTTGACCTAGTGAGTGAACCACATGAGACGGTACCCAAGAGATAAAAGCTTGATGACCTTGAAATTGAGGGGCACTCTACTAAATGTCCTGTAGTATTCAGAAATGTCAAAGTCATGAAAGACAAAGACTAGGGAACTATTTCAGATTAAAGCAGACAGGACTTCCAACCCCAACCATGATGGAATACAGAAACTAGATTTAAACTCCCACTTTTAAAAACCAGAAAACTACACAAAAGATATAAAACAATGGCTTTTAAACATTCCACAAAACATAATATAACTCATCATATAGAAATTTTAAAAAATCAAGCTGTGGAAACAGATCTAGAAATGACAGCTAAGAAAATAGTAGGCAAAAATGTTAAGAGCTATGATAAATATGCTGATGTATTCAAGAAAGCAGTAGAGGAAAACATGAACATAATGAGGAAAGGAATAGAAGATATAAAAAAGACCCAGAAAGAACTTCTAGAGATGAGAAATACAAGCTCTGAGACATAAAATATACCATATGGGACTAACAGTGCATGAGAGAAGATTAGTAAAATTAAAGATACAACAAAAGATACTCTCCAAAATGAAGAAGAAAATTAAAAGACCAAAAAAAAAAAAAAAAAAAAAGAAAGAAAACCAATTAATAATAGAGCCACAGGGACCATGGGACAATAGCAAGAAATCGAATATATCTGGAATTGGGGTCTCAGAAGGAGGGAAGCGGGAGACAAACATTTTTAAAGAAATAATGGCCTATAATCCAGGACTGGATCCTAAACAAGAAGTAATTTTTTTTCCCATTGCTGCAAGGGACATTAATGTTTTAAAATGTGACTAAGGTATACAGATTAATCATACAGCAGTAGTATGTCATTATTAATTCCTTATACGACTTTTAATTATTAATTGTATACATTTATTATTCACATATTTATGTACTAATCTATTCATCTGGATTAAGGAATATGAATTGGGAAATTTTTACAAAATAAAGGGTTTTTAATATCTTTCAGGTAGGCACAAAAGGGAGGGCCTTTTAGATCCTAGGTAAATGCCTATTGTGGACAAGGTACTTTGCATAACTTTTTATTTGAAAATAATTGTTAATAAAAATACCTAAAAGCAAAAGAGCATATCACAATACATGTAAAATTTAGTGAAATAAAGTTTGCCTATGATAACATAAGAAAACAATCATCTGACATATTTTAAATTCATAAGTTTTAATATGCTTCAAAATGCACATAATTTTTCAGTTACATAATACAGTAGCAGTACATGAAATTGTCAAGGGCTTAACCACAGCTACAGTCCTGCTTACCTCGGGCTGCATTAAGAAAGAGTCCTGCATGTGGTCTCGAACCTCCTTCAGGAAGCTTGGATGGCTACCTACCTAAAAAAAATATTTTAAAAGACTTTAAAAAAAAATTTAAAAAGGCTGCTTAATTGAAAGGTAAATAAACAATTTGTAAAAATTGTTTCTTAATTATCTGTATGTGTCTTATAAACTCAAACCAACTTTTAAAAATGCCTATCTGTCCTATTCTCAGTGCCATTATTAAATTATTTTAATTATCCTATAGGGAAAAAAATCATTTAATAATAAAACAATAATAACAGGTAACAAATTATAAATAGACCCTTAAACTTACTTGATTTGCCTCGAAGTAAACCTAGCAAAAAAAAATTTACTTATTTCTCTTAGATTACAATGTATTCTAAGATCTCATTACAGCCTAGGGTACCTCAAAGCATTCTAAATTAAGTGATTTGAAGATTATTTGAAGGTACCTTATTTGAAGGTACAGTTTTCATTCTTGGCAAATGGGTTGTTTTGGAAACTCTTTTTAGAACACATGACAGTGTGTTCATGTGTTCATACAACACATTCAAATTTACATCTTTACTCCTTGCAAAAAGCATCCTGCTTTCCATTAAAGACAAAATACTATGCAAGAAAATGGAAAATAAAATATTGAAAGAGAAGTGTTAAGTATTATACAGTCTCCACTGCCAGGATCTAGATGATTAATTACCTGAATCAGTATATTCCAGAAACTAATTCAGCAATGGGGATATAAACAATGGCAGCCAAGTTAAATGTTAGAGACAAACATCAAAAAGAGAGGGGAGGGGAAAGGTAAGAAAAGATCATGGATTTCCATTTATTCACTTGTAAATTACAAACATGCAATATATGAATTAAACACAAAATATTATTTTATAGAATGAAAGAAGAAAACCTTTTTAAAATAATTTTTATCTCATTTAATGATAGTACAAAGAATATTTTCTATATCCACTAGAATGGAATCATTTGGTGTCAGTGGAGGCTATGTGGGGAGCAATAAAGAGGTAATCCTACTCCTCCCAGGTAGGGTGGGGAGCCAGAATTCCCACCCTCATCCAGCAATAACACGGAGCAACTCCCACCTCAATGGGTGTCAATAGAGGCCAAATGGACAGCCTGAATCTCAACCTACACCTGTCAATACTGAGGTTGGGCCTTCCTACCCCTAACACAGCAGTGTCAAAGCCAGCTAAAGCAAGAGGTTTAAATAAGATCCAGAATATAATAACATAATACCCAAAATTTCCAGACTTCCATTAAAAAAAAAAAAAAAATCATGTATCCTATCAAAACCCAGAAAAACAACAACTGAAATGGAAAAAGATGGGTGCCTAAGTGGCTCAGTTGGCTCAGCTTCTGCCTTCAGCTCAGGTCATGATCCTGGAGCCCCAGAATCTAGTCCCATATATGGCTCCCTGCTCAGCAAGAAGTCTGCTTCTCCCTCTGCCCTTCACCCTTCTATTGTTCTCTCTCACGCTTTCTCAAATAAAGAAATAAAATCTTTTTAAAAATAAATAAATGAAAAAAGACAATCAGTAGATGCTAACAATGAAAGAACAGAGATGTTAGAATTATGACAAAGATTTTTAAAGCAGCCATAATAAGACTGTTTCAAAGAATAAAAATATACTTAACAATGAAAAAATATGAATGCATATTTTAAAAAAAACAGGAGATATAAAGAAGAACCAAATGGAAATTCAAGGACTAAAAAAAAACCAGTAACAGAAATTTTAAAAATCAATGGGTAGGGTATGTCAAAAGAAAACAGGAGCCAAGTGAAAGTGCTCCCAATGGCCAAAACTAGAAAAATTTTGATCAAGAAAATAAAACCTGGGTCGCTCAGTGGGTTAAAGCCTCTGCCTTCGGCTCAGGTCATGATCTCAGGGTCCTGGGATTGAGCCCACATTGGGCTCTCTGCTCAGCAGGGAGCCTGCTCTCCCCCGCCCCGACCCCTGTCTCTCTGCCTACCTGTGATCTCTGTCAAATAAATAAATAAAATCTTTTAAAAAAGAAAATAAAACTGTATCTAATTATACTCTAAAATTATATAATATCCATGAGTCCCTACTAATATTAGTAAGTGACTGAATAAATTAATAAATGTAGGAGAAAAGATAAATCTCTTATGCAGAAAAATTCCAATTACCTGTATACTCCACCCTAAAGGAGATAATGATTTCATTCTCAAGAATATAACAAGGGGAGAGCCTGGGTGACTCAGTCAGTTAAGGGTTGACTCTTAATTTCAGCTCAGGTCCTGATCTCAGGGCACCGCCTCAGGCTTGGCACCGGGCATGGAGCCTGCTTAAGTTCTCTCTCTCTCTCTCTCCCTCACACTTTGTTCCTCTCCCCTGCTGGGCACACACTCTCTCACTCTCCAAAAAAAAAAAAAAAAAAAAAAAAAGAGTACAACATGGAAATGGGGTGGAGACTTTACAATGGAGAATCTTAACAAATGCTACTGCAGCAAGGTGCAACATCAACTTCAACAGTCACTTAAAATCATGTTGATAGATATACTCTTGTGATGTGATGAAAATGGCAGTGTAATAAGTAAACACCTCTGTGACATTCTTCCTAAAAACCTATAACTCCCATCTGTCTAATGATGAGAAAACTTCAAACAAATTTCATCAGGGGGGCATCTTACAATATACCTAAATCCTAAAACCTATCAAGGTCATCAAAAACAATAAAAGTCTGAGAAAATGTCATAACCGAGACTAGCCTAAGGTAAAATGATTATTGGATATAATGTGGTATCCTAGATGGGATCCAGAACCAGAAAGTGTACATTATATAAAAGTTAAGGAAATCTGAATAAAGTATGGACTTCACATAATAACAAATATATTAATGCCAGTTAACTGCAACAAATGTTATCTTACTGATTTAAGGTATCAATAAAAGACCAACAAAGAGAACTCTGCACTATCTGCTTAATTTTTCTGTAACATTAAAACCACTGTAACTCTTAACTATAGGAAACAAACTGAGGGTTGCTGGAGGGAAGATGGGTGGGGGATGGAGTAACTGGGTGATGGGCATTAAGGAGGGCACTTGATGTACTGAGTACTGGGTATTATATGCAACTGATGAATCACTAAACTCTACCTCTGAAACTAAAAAAAAAAAAAAAAAAACCCAAAAAAGAAAAAATACTATTCTAAAAAAATTATTAGTAAACAAGAGAAAACCCCAACCAATAGCAGAATGGAGAGGACAGAGGAAAGAATCACTGAAGGGAAATAGAGAAATTATCCAAACTGAACTGACAGAAAACAGACTTGGATGGGAAAACTAAAAAATAATAGAGCCTCAGAGATCTGTAGGAATGCAAAAAATATATAGAATTTCAGGTTCCCTATTTGGCCTCTTTCAACATAGAATAAAAGTCACTATAGTCCTGAAGGGAGAGGAAACATTGCAAATTAGGCAGAAGATAAAAGAAGCTGAGCAAACCCCAGAAACGATAAACTGAAAGAATCACAGTATTATCACAGTCAAATTCCTAAAAATTTTAAATAAGATTAAAATTTGAATAAAAATAAAGACAAAGAAAAAAATCTTGAAACCAACAACAGAAAATGACACAGCTATAGGAGAAATACAACTGGAATTATGGTGTAGAAAGACAGAAACTTTTAGTCAACAGCTCCTCTATTCGATCCAAAACACCACAGGAACAATGTGGCACTAATTCCACCCACACAAGAAAAGGACAAGTGGAGAGCTTAACTCTACCTTGGCCTGGCAGCAATCAATTGCCCCACTGCAGCAACCCAGCTAGAGTGATGTGAGAAAAGGCCAAGCAGGGAGCCTGAACTTCTATCCTATCAGGAAGTAACAAGGTACCCTGTCACCTACCCTTTCAAGATGAGAACTGATAGTCAGGTTTTTCACCAGCAGTAATAAGGCCCAAACTGAAATTACAGTTTGAAGAGCAGAAAGGGGAAAAAAAAAAAAAAAAAAAAACCAAGAAAAGTGAACAAAGCCTAAGAAACCTATAGGACAGATCAAGCAGACCAACATTTGGCTTATGAGAGGCCCTTAAGAATAGATTATTCTATTCTTAATAAACAAAGAATGATTATTTCAAGAAATAATGGCTGAGGGCACCTGGGTAGCTCAGTTGGTTGAGTGTCTGCCTCCAGCTCAGTTCATGATTCCAGGATCCTGGGATTGATTCCAGCACAGGGATCCCTGCTCAACAGGGAATCTGCTTCTCTCTCTCCCTCTGCCCTGGTCATGCTATCTCTCTCTCTCTGGCTCTCTTTTTCTCTCAAATAAATAAATTCTCTCTTTTTCTCTCAAATAAATAAATAAAGTCTTAAAAAAAAAAAAAGAAAAGAATGGCTGAAAGGTTCACAAATTGGATGATGGGAAACAGATCTATAAAGCTGAAAAGCACAACAACCTATAAATAAGATAAACTCAAAAAGACACACAATAGGACACATTATAATCAAACTGCTGAAAGACACAGATTCTTGAGTAGGTACAGACAAGCTACCCATCTACAGACAAGCTATTCATCGAGGAGAAAGAATCCTCAGTAGGATTTTCCACCAATTTCTCAGAGACTGTGGAAACCAAAAGGCAGTAAGATGACATATATTAAATGTTGAAAGAAAAACACTTTCAAAAAAAATACTATATCTGCCAAAACTATCATCCAAACATGAAGAAGAAATAAAGACACACCCAAATAAAAAACCGAGAGAATTTGTTACCACTAGATCTACTCTACAAGAAATGCTAAAGAGAGGCAAAGATTTATGCTGAAAAGGAAAACTAGACAGTAACTCCAATAGAACGAAGATATAAGGATCTTAGTATAAGTAACTACATGGGCAAATATAAAAAGCAATATTGCTGTATTTTTGATTTGTAAGCCCAAATGCACAAAACATAACTGTAAACCTGTTATTATGCAAACTATATCTAAGATGTAATTTATAACAACATAAATAAAGGCAGGGCTACACAGGAACAGAGTTCTTAAATGCCAATTAAGTTATCACTTCAAATTAGATATAAAATTTAGGATGTTAAATGTTAACCACATTCAGCAGCATATTGAAAGTATACCACAACCAAGTGGGATTTATCCCAGTAATGCAAAGAGTGGTTCAATAGAAGATAATGAATATAATAAAACACATGAATACAACAATGGGAAAACCCACATGATAATCTCAAATGATAAAGAAAGTTTGAGGGGCGCCTGGGTGGCTCAGTCGTTAAGCGTCTGCCTTCGGCCCAGGTCAGATCCCAGCGTCCTGGGATCGAGCCCCGCATCGGGCTCCCTGCTCCGCGGGAAGCCTGCTTCTCCCACTACCATTCCCTCTGCTTGTGTCCCCTCTCTCGCTGGGTTTCTCGCTGTCAAATAAATAAAATCTTTAAAAAAAAAAGAAAGTTTGACAAATCCAACATACTTTTATGATTAAAAAAAAAAAAAAATTCAACAAATAAAAGAAAACTACCTCAACATAATAAATGCCGTATATGAATAATTCACAGCTAACATCAGACTCAACAGTCAAAGACACAAGGTTTTTCCTTTGTAAGATGAGAAACAAAACATGGCTGCGCAATTTCACCACTTCTTCTAGTCTACAAAATAGTGAAAATTCTAGCCGGACAGTTACGAAAAAGAAATAAAAGGGATCCAAGTTGGAAAGGAAAAGAGAAAACTACTGCTATTTGCAGATGACATGACTCTATATGGAGAAAATTCCAAGGGATTCACAATAAAGCTACTAGAGCTAATAAATTCAACAAAATAGCAGGTACAAGATCAACACTTCAATATCAGTTGTGTTTCTAAATACTAGCAATGTATACTCTGAAAAGCAAATTAATAAAGCAATTCTATTAATAATAGTGTTCAAAAGAATAAAATATACTGAAGGAGATGAAGACTTGTATGCTGAACAGTATAAACTGCTGAGAGAAGTTAAGAAAGGTCTAAATGAATGGGATGACAATCCCATATTCACAAACAGTAAGATTTAACATTGTTGAAATTGTCAGTACTACCCAAAGCAATCTAGAGAATCATTGCAATCACTATCCAAATTCTAATCATCTTTAGTAGAGAAATGGAAAAGCCAATCCTCAAATTCACATTAACATTGGAATGGGTCTAGAATACCCAATCTTTAAAGAAGAACAAATTTGGAAGTACTCATTTCCTAATTTCAAAACTTACTACAAAGACACAGTTATCTTAACAGTGTGGTACCTGCACTAGGACAGACATGGAGACCAATGGAATATAAAATGAGAGACCAGAAATAAACCTACCCATCTATGGCCAGATAATATTTGACAAGTATGACAAGTCCATTCCATGGGGAACAACACTCTCTTCAACAGATGATGCTGGGACAACTGGATTTCCATATACAAAAGAATTAAGCTGGATGCCTATCTCACATCATAAACAAAAATTAATCCAAAATCCACCAAAGACCTAAATGTAAGAGTTAAAACCATAAAGCTGTTAAAAAAAAAAACCACAGGAATAAGCCATCTTAACCTTTGATTTGGCAACAAATTCTCAGATCCGGCACCAAAGACATAATCAACAAAGGAAAAACGAGGTTAACTGGACTTTAACATTAAAATGGGGGAGGGGGCGGGGGGCGTTCCTGGGTGGCTCAGTGGATTAAGCCTCTCCTTTTGGCTAAGGTCATGATCTCAGGCTCCTGGGATGGATCCCTCCACGGGCTCTCTGCTCAGCAGGGAGCCTGCTTCCCCCTCTCTCTGCCTGCCTCTCTGCCTACTTGTGATCTCTCTCTCTCTCTGTCAAATAAATAGGTAAAATCTTTAAAAACAAAAACAAAAACAAAACATTAAAACTTTTGTACATCAAATGACATCAAGAAAGTAAAAAAGCAACCAATAAATGGGAGACAATAATATCTGCAACCATAAATCAAATAAGGAATTACAGGCATCTGGGTGGCACAGTTGGTGGAGCAGCCAGCCAACTCTTGGTTTTGGCTCACGTGGTGATCTCCAGGTCCTGAAATTGAGCCCCACAAGGGGCTTCGAGCTCTGCATTCAGTGCAGTCTGCTTTGGACTCCCTCTCACTCTGCCCCTCTGCCCTATGCTCCAGTGCTCTATTACTCTGACACTCTCTCACTCTCTCTCAAATGAATAAATAAATCTTTAAAAAAAAAACAAAAAACCTTAAGAAATAAGGGGTTAATATTCAGAATATTAAAAAACAAAAACAAAAAAACTCCTAGGGGCACCTGGGTAGCTCAGTTGGCTAAACATCTGCCTTCAGTTCCAGTCTTGGGATGGAGCCTATCCTAGAGCCTATCTGGCTCCCTGCTCAATGGGGGAGCTTGTTTCTCCCCCTCTGCTCTCCAACGAGCTCATGCTCTCTCTCTTGCTCACTCTACCTCAAATAAATAAATAAAATCTTAAAAAACAAAACTCCTACAACTGAAAAACAAAAGGAAAAACAATGCAATTCAAAATGGGCAAAGAATTTCAATACTTTTCTAGAGAAGATATACAAACCAACCGTAAGCACAAAAAATATATCAACATCATCAGTAATCAGAGAAATGCAAATCAACAATAAATACCACCTCACATCTACTCAGATGATTAAAATAAAAAAACAAATGTTAAAAAGCAAAAAGTAATTAAGTGCTGGGAAAGAGGTATAATAAATGGAAACCTCATGTATTGTTGTTAGGAATGTAAAATTATCAATATAGTTGTTTCAGAAAATACTTTTACAGTTTCTAAGAGAGCTAAACATAAAATTAGCCTATGACCAAGCAAATCCACTCTTAGGTATATACCCAGAAGAACTAAAAACCAGGACTCAAACTGATACTTGCATGCCAATGCTCATTGTAGCATGATTCACACTAGCCAAAAGGTTGGAAATAGCCAAAACACCCTGCAACAAATGAATGGATAAATAAAATGTGATCTATATATGAATATTATTCAGAGGTAAAAAGTAATGCTACAACATGGATGAAAATGAAAACATTATCCTAAGTGAAATAAACCAGACACAAAAGGATAGATAATGTATGACTTCAAGTATATGAAATATCTAGAATACGCAAATTCATGAAGACACAAAGTAGATTAGAGATCACCAGGGACCAGGGAGGTAAAAGAAAATGAGGAGTTCCTGGTTTGTCAGTTTCTGTTTCAGTCATTAAAAAGTTCTAAAAATAAAGACAATGATTGTACATTATGAATGCATTTCATAGAACACTCAATTGTATACTTAAAAATATTTCAAAACAATTGCAAATTTTGTCTCATATATATCTATCACAATTTGTTTTTAGAACTATGAGTTATTTTCTTCCCATTTTATGCTTTGGAATGGTTTAAAATAGCACTGCAATTACCTGTTTAAATCTGATGGAATTCCCTATGAAACATTTGAGTCAGGGCTCCTGGGTGGCTCAGTTAAACCTCTGCCTTCACCTCAGGTCAAGATCCCAGAGTCTTAGGACCAAGCCCCAAGTCAAGCTCCCTGCTCAGCAGGAAGTCTGATTCTCCCTTTCCTTCTCCTCCTCCTTCTCCCTCTTCTCCTCCCTCTCCCTCTTCTTCTCCCTCTCCCTCTTCTCCTCCTTCTGCTAGTGCTTTCTCTAATAAATAAATAAAATCTTAAAAAAAAAAAGAAAAAGGGGCGCCTGGGTGGCTCAGTCGTTAGGCGTCTGCCTTCGGCTCGGGTCATGATCCCAGCCAGGGTCATGGGATCGAGCCCCACATCGGGCTCACTGCTTGGCAGGAAGCCTGCTTCTCCTGCTACCATTCCCTCTGCTTGTGTTCCCTCTCTCGCTGTGTTTCTCTCTGTCAAATAAATAAAATCTTTAAAAAAAAAAAAAGAAAAAGAAATATTGGCGTCTGTTTCTCTTTGTGGGGTAGTTCATTGATAACTCTATTTCTTCTATGGAAATTTCTCAGCCTTATTTTATCTGCTCTGGAGTCAATTTAGGTAAATTATATTTTAATATACACAAAAATTATATTTTCATGGAAAATTAATCTATGTTTTCAACATTTTTATATAAAGTTGTATATAAAGTAATCCCTTTTAATTGGTTTTCTTCCATTTCTACGGTCTTAATGGTTAAGTCCACCTTGTTATTTCTTATTTTTGTGAATTTGGGCATTTTTAAACCTCTTCCCCTGATTAATGATCAGTTGGTCTAGTTTTTCACGGAACTTATTTATCATAAAGGCAGCATTCTGGATTATTTTGGTACTGTTTTTATTTCCTAACTCACTAACTCCTACTTTTATTATTTCTTTTTTTAGTTTGTTTTCTTTTTACAACTTTTTGAGTTAAATATTTAATTCATTTACTTTCTTTTTTATTGCTTTAAGCAAGAAAAGAGAAGAATTTTGCTCTTAAGCATTTTTTAAAGCAAATAAAACACTGGCACCTTAAAAAATGCACTCAAAAAGGGAAATTAAAGACCAATGTCACTTATGAAAACCAATGGGAAAGTACTAAATATGAACAATGACAACTAAACATTTAAAATATAATGACCTGGTATGGTTTATTCTAGCAATGCAAGAAGAGTTAGATGGATTACAAAACTCATTAAAATAATTCATTTATTAATAGATTAAAAGGAGAGAAAAAAATCATAAAATCAACTCCATAGACACTGAAGATCTTTAAAACTCAACATTAATTTTTGATAAAATATTTAAGAAAACAAAATGCAATGGGTACTCTTTAATACGGTAAAACTTATTTACCTCAACCTTAAAGCCAGCATCTAATTTAATAAGGAAATTCCCACTCAAAAAACAAAGATATTTACTATTTCCACTACTCAAAACTGTACTGGAGTTATTAGGAAACATCATCACGCAAGACAAAATAATAATGGGAATGAGGAATGTAAAGAAAGATCTAAACTTTTTATTTGCAAATGGTATGATGGTTTAGTTAAAAATCCAAGAAAATTAACCAATAATGATGATTTAGTTAGATTTAGTTAGATAGCAGGCATTTAAAATCAATTTAATAGTTAGATTAGTTAGATAGCAGGTATTTAAAATCAATTAAAAAATGTATGTGCATATATACATGTATAAACATAATAAAATAATGGAAAAGAAAACCTCATTTAAAATAGCATCGGGGCGCCGGGGTGGCTCAGTCAGTTAAGCATCCTACTCAGGTCACAACTCAGCATTGTGAGATAGAGCCCAGGGTTGGGCTCAGCACTGTGTGGAAATTGCTAGGGATTCTCCCTCTCCATCTGCTATTTCCCCTGCTCCTGCCCAAGTCTGTAAGCACTCACTCAATCTCTCTCAAATAAATAAAATCTTTAAAATAAAATAGCAACAAGAAGGTAAAATATTTATTAATTTTTTCTTTTTTAATATTTTATTTATTTGTCTGAGAGAGAGAGCTCACACAAGCAGGGAGCAAGCATAAGTGGCAGGCAGAGGGAGAAGCAGGCTTCCTACTGAGCAGGGAGCCTGATGCAGCAAACACTTAACCAACTGAGCCACCCAAGGCATCCCAAAATATTATAATGACATTGATATAACAAATAGAATGAAATCCCTTATTCTATGATAGGACATTTTGGCATCACAAAGATGCTGATTCTCAAGGACAGTCATTTGGACACAGATAATATTTAACCCATAATTCAACAATATACCAGAATAAATTCCATTAAATGCATTCAAGATTTAAATATTAAAATGAAGCCTATGAAAAGCATTCCTTTATAGTCCGGGAGTGGAAAGTGTATAAAACATAATCCAGAAGCAATAAAAGAAAACTATTAAATCTGACAATTTAAAACTTTACATGACAAAAATTTATATAAACATCCAATCACAGTTACAAAGAGCATGGCAGAGTATCATTACCTATTAAGGCCACTTACATAACTTTATAAAAAGTTAAGCCATGTGGGGCACCTGGGTGGCTCAGTGGGTTAAAGCCTCTGCCTTCAGCTCAGGTCATGATCTCAGGATCCTGGGATCAAGCCCCACATCGGGCTCTCTGCTCAGCAGGGAGCTTGCTTCCCCCTCTCTCTCTGCCTGCCTCTCTGCCTACTTGTGATCTCTCTCTCTCTCTCTGTCAAGTAAATAAATAAAATCTTAAAAAAAAAAAAGTCAAACCATATTAGAAATCAAAGATAGTGGGTATCTTTTAGGAGGTAGAAGGGGATAATAATTGGCAGAGAACAAAAAGGGGTTGATGAAGAATTGGTAATGTTCAGTTTCTTGAAGTAGGATCTTAAAAATCAAGAAGAAAGGCTCAGATTTCATTATTTAATAACACTGTAAGACAAGGATTGCTATTTCCACTTTACACATGGTGAAATGAGGCAAGGCACAAAGGTTAAATAATTTGCTTATGACACAGATGGATGATTGGTGGGACCAGGATTTCAACCCACACCACAAAGCCAGCACTCTTAACCAAACCTTCTATGTATCAGAAGACAATAAATGCAACATAATCATCACACATCAAATGAGGTCCTGAAGATTATTATTAGTCTGGTCCTTTCAATCACCATGTAGCTTTCCTAACACTAAGGAATTTGAAGTATGCTACACCAATGCAAATCCTATAAAAGCAGGAACTATGTCTACTTTACTTCCCACAAGCACTACTCCCAGCAACTAAGATAGTACTTGCAACATGGCAGATGTCAAATAATTGTTTGTAAACAAATTACAAATGCATTTTGCTCATTAAAATAAATGTTCTATTTATTTACTTATTTTTAAAGTAAGCTCTACAACCATTGTGGAGCCCAAAAGGGGCCTGAACTCACAATCCTGAGATCAATACCTGAGCTGAGATCAATAGTCAGAGGCCCAGGGGCCTCAAAATAAATGTTCAATTTAATGGGAAAAGCTGAGAAGATCAAAACCCAAACAAAAAATGGGTAAAATGGGTAAACAAATAGTTGACAAAAAAGGAAAGACAACCACTTCTGAAATTTAAAAAGTGCTCATCATTCCTAATAAAAGGAATACAAACTACAACAATATTAACATATCATTTTTACCAATCAGAATGATGTGTTAATATTCTCAATTGGAGAGGCAACGGAGAAACTGTGACTTCCACATATATTACTGAGAGAAATGCAAACTGGTACAATTGTAACAGAGGGAAATTTAACAATATCTAACAAACTAACATATGCATTACTTAGAAAAGCAACTCAGCTTTTAGGAATCTACCCTGATGCTATACCTCCACAGAATAAAGTATATACCAAGTTATTCATCATCTATTATTTCTACTAGCAAAAAACTGGAAATAACCTCAAATACCATCCAATAGCAAAGTGATCAAATAAACTATCATATACACCAGTGCTGTCTAGGATATGATTAACCACTAGCTCTTCAGATATTAAGGGAGACATAACAATTTGTAACACTGGCCATGAAAATACTACCAATATGGCTAATTTCAGGCTACGAAATGAAACTAAACATGAAATTGGGAAGAGATACACAAAAGCATACTATTATGTGTAATATTTTCATTATATAAATACAACAGAAACAACCTTAGGAATACAGATATTAAAATAACAATAATTAGGAAATAACAGATTTTGAGTATTTATTTTGTTTTCAATATTAGTAAGGTCTAGATTGTGTTCCCCCCCAAATTCATATGCTGAAGCCCTACTCCTAATGAGATTATATTTGGAACTGGGCCTATAAGGGGGGCAGTTAAGGTTAAATAAGTACTAAGACTGTGGTCCTAATCAGACAAGACTAAGGTCCTTCCTTATAAGAAGAGGAAGATACCCTGAGATCCCTAATCCTCTCCTCCCTCCACCACCCTTTTGAAAAGAGGAAAGACCAGGTAAGGACACCGCAAGAAGGAGGCTATCTATAAGGCTCAAAAAGCAGCCTCACCAGAAACCAACCCAGAAAGGCACCTTGACCTTAGACTTGTAGCCTCAGAACTGTGAGAAAATAAATATGTTGTTTAAGCCCTCTGCTCTGGTATTTTGTTATGGCAGCCCTAGCAGACTAATATAAACTTATCTATATTTAATTTATTTTTAATAGAGTGTTTTTAATAACCAGCTCACAAATTTCCTGAAAATTTAACTTAAGCAGCCATTAAAAAAGTTCATATATCATTGATATACAATGATTTCCAAAATACACTATGAAGTGAAAAACGGAAGATGTTACATACAGTATGCTGTCTTTTCTATAGAAAAAGAGAAACTAAGAATGAATTGCATATAATTTTTCAAAAAGAACAGAACACATAAAATATTAAGAACTGAAAAGCTAATACCTATAAAAGATGAGTAGGAACCAAAAGAAGAAGATAGAAACAGGAGCTGGTCTTCTCTGAATATATGTTTTTATGTACATTTTACTTTTGAACCATATGTATATATTCAAAAATAAACTAAATCAAAAGATCTTAACATGGGACTATAAGACAATTATTACTAAGCTTTGAAAAATCATTATTTGCAACCCCTCTCTTCTGCCCATAAACAAATAATATTTCAAAAGAGGAATCATTCTGCTAGCATTTACCATTATATGTAAAATCACACAAAGTCCAATAATTTACATATATCAGTATTCATTTGTGATAGGATAGGTCATCTCCAAGAGATGAAGACAATAATGGAATTAAATGAGATTCTAGGATGAACCTACTTAATAAATGCTGCTAAAGTAACACTATTACAGCAATTTAAAATATATTCAATAAGATGGATTTTGCTTCGATCATGAATTTTGCTTAGATCATGAATTACCTGTTTGTATTCACTGACACAACTTTGACAGCAAAATCTTTTCTGCTGACCATCAATCACCAAGACATTATTTCCAGCACCTTTGCTGGGCAGGTACTCTCCACACTGTTCACAGCAATTCATTATTAAACCATTAGCCATTCTGTATCTATTAAAGCAGTGGTCACTGCACAGCTTATGAGTCATATTTTTAAAGCTAACTTCATGGCGAATCTAAAAACAAGCAAACAAAATTTTAAAGACAAATGAGTATCACAAGTAACTAAGTAACAAGGTGCTCCAATAGAAAGAAAATGCTTCAATGATTTCCCTGTGGAAGGCTTATTTAGGTAAAGAGAAAATCAAAATACCTTCCATTATTCTTTGAACTATTTTTATACACACAAGAAATACATGTATGGTAGAAAGGGAACCACCACTGACATCACTACAAACTTCTCTAGAAATACCTAAAAATGACAGGAAACAACCCAGTTTGGAGAGTATTAGTATAAAATTCCAAACAGACTGGAAATCTTTAGACAAATCCAAAAGGAACTAAAATTAAGTACATTGCTCTAGAAAGGGAGAGAACCAATATTGTAAATAAATCAATGAGGTATATATAGTACACAGCTTTTTTTTTCAAATTCAAAAAATGTGAAGTTATCAAAAAATACTCCATTTGTTCTCCTTCTTAAGCATTCTAATTTGTTGTCTTTCTTTGGTAGTCAGCCTATATGTTTAAAAACACTATTGTTTTGTCTCTACGTGCTCCAAACCTCAAGAAGAGAATCAATTAATATTATATCTCAATATTTCCTAAAAAATCATTCTCCCCATTAGAGAATGGGATTACATAATGGGATATTTATAAAATAAATTTATGTATCCTCAGTTTTTTAAGGAAATATATACTGATGGAACAGTTTATCATAATTATTAAATAAGTTTAAGAATATTCCCATTTATAAGAATTAAAGAGAAAAGGCACAAAAATACAAACCTCTGTTAGTTTACCACAAATTGTACATCTTGACTTATTTAGAGCTCCTTTAGTAGGATTCTGTTTGTCCTCATAGAGAGACAAACAAGATGTACTACAGAATTCCTGGAAGGATTCACTAGAATCCACTTGAGCAACAATGGTTCCTTTCATTGTAGTTATATCTCTGAAAAATAAGTGGAACAACTTAAAGTAAAATTCTATTTTAAAAGAAATCAAATATAAGAGTAATAACTTGAATTTCTAATTAGCATAAATTGAACCCTGGGAAACAAACACCATTTTTAGGTCCATTAAATCACTTTTACTATTTAAAACATCTTGGCAGTAAAATATGAACACAAAAGAAGCAAAAGTATTTTATACTATTAAATCTTTGCCAGTACTCAATTTATCTTCAATCCTTAACAGGGCTTTCAGATATTGGAAACAATTTTACAAAAAAACGTGTTATTATTTACATGGAGTTTAATGTCCAGGCCTAATTTGAGGTATAAATTTATAATATCTAGTCAATTCTTTCCCATGGGTAAGTAGAAAGTTTGAAAGATCTAGGTTACAGAAATATGACATATATTATAGAGAGGATAATTGAACTTAAGTATACTCCCAAACCCATAACCCAAAATAACCCTACCTACTATTCTACACATTCTCTACAGCTCTCCAAATGCAATTAGAAATGGTAGAAAACAGGGTGCCTGAGTGGCTCAGTCAATTAAGTGTCTGCCTTTGGCTCAGGTCACAATCCCAGGGTTCTGGGATTGAGGCCCATATCCGGCTCCCTGCTGAAGTATGGGAGCCTTACTTCATTAAGCCTGCTTCTCCCTCTCCCTCTCTGCTCCTCCCCTCTGCTTGCTCTCTCTCAAATAAATAAATAAAATGTAAAAAGAAAGAAAGAAAGAAAGAAAGAAAGAAAGAAAGAAAGAAAGAAAGAAAGAAAGAAAGAAAGAAAGAAAGAAAGAAAGAAAGAAAAGAAAATGGTAAAAAATACTGAAGAACTGTGAAGTTTTCCTTTAATAAAATTCTGAATTTTGAGGTCTTGTATTACAGTATGTAAAAGTCTCCTACTATAAAGCAGTCTAAAAAGAAGATAACTATTCCAATATTTGAATTTATTAAATTTGTACAGAACACGAAGCCTTTTTCAAAGTTCTAATATCTAAAAGTATCTTCACAAACTTGGGCTGCAGCAAGAGATGACACAGAAAGAAAATCTATACCTGGTTTGACCGTATACATAATATACCATATTCCATTTTTTTTTTAAGTAGGCTCAGCATGGAATCCAACACAGGGCTTAAACTCACAATCCTAAGATCAAGACATGAGCTGAGATCAAGAGTTGGGACACTTAACCAACTGAGCCACCAGGTGCCCGAATATTCCACTTATTTTTTTTTTAAAGATTTTTATTTATTTATTTGTCAGAGAGAGAGAGAGAGAGAGCACATGAGCATGCACAAGCAGGCAGAGAGTGGCAGGTGGAGGCAGAGGGAGAAGCAGGCTCCCTGCTGAGCAAGGAGCCCGATGTGGGACTTGATCCCAGGACCCTGGGATCATGACCTGAGCCGAAGGCAGCTGCTTAACCACTGAGCCACCCAGGCGTCCCTATTCCACTTATTTTTAACTAGCTAAAGCCAGACCTAAAAATTGGCAGAAAAGAGAAGTATCTCTCTCCAAGGCTATCAAAAAAATGGTACCTGAATCTTAGAAAGTGAGTATTCTAACGATTTAATATTCAAAACAAACATAAAAACATAAAATCCAAAGACTTGCCAATTTAAAATAATCTTAATATGAAGATAGTACAAAATTTGACCTATTTTTATACAGAACTAAATTCTAAAAATAATACAAATAAAAACGTATACATTTTGACAAATTCAAGGGGTCCAATGGAGATTACAGACAAGATTACAAGAGCCTAGTACTTATATCAATCCCAGGGCAGCTGGGTGGCTTAGTCGGCTAGGCAACCTACTCTTGATTTCACCTAGGGTCGTGGTCTCAGGGATCAAGCCCCAAGTCTGGCTCCATGCTCAGCATGGAGTCTGCCTGGGATTCTCTTTCTCCTTCTCCCTCTGCCCTCTCTCCCCATTGCAAGTTCACATGCACTTGCTCTTTCTCAATAAATAAATCTTTTCCAAAAAGATAAACAAACAAACAATCCCCAAAGCCTATCCAAATAGGAAGCCTTTTAATCATAAGCCACCAGGTGGTAGAGAATCGTCCTAAGCTATCACACATTTGATCTTGGTTTTAACATTCTAACAATTAGCTTACCAATTTTTAAACACCATAATTCACTTTTCTTATAATCACTTCTCTGTCTTTTGGCAAAGATCAAGTCTAAGACTCTTAAAGTTTCCCTAAAATTATATAACACCGATATTCAATCATATGGAATTACGTTGAAAGGTAAACGTTACATACACTTGTGGTGAGCAAAGCATAACCTACAGACTTGTCAGATCACTACGCTGTATACCTGAAAATAATCTAACACCATGTGTCAACTGCACTTCAATTAAAAATAAAAAAAGAAAGGTAAACCTTACTTTTTACACATAACACAAAGTTTCTTTGGAGCCGGCTTGTGAGAGAAGGAAGAAAGGCAGGTGGTAGAACAAAAGAGGTGAGCTGATCCTTTTCGTTGATAAGCTGTCTGTCCCTTCTGTAAAGGTTTTTTGCAGTTTGCACAAGTGACTTTAACTGGCTTAGTGGGTTGTTGTTGTTGTGCAGAAGGCTGGAAAATTTGTTTAGGAAGTGAGGCCACTGGTGATAAAGAATCCACCCCTGGTTGTTTCTGATTACGAGGAAATGAAGCTGACTGAGAAATCCAGGAATCTTAAAAACAAAATGCACAAGGAAAAGTAATGAAATAGATATTTATACATATTGACAATGCTATTATATAAACAGTTTTAACTTCCCATCTTGTACATGTTTAAGACATTAATAAGGCAGCAGTACAGCAGAGAAGTAAAAACCAAAGTTTTGGAGTAAGAATACCTGGTTGACATTTAGACGACACCTACTAGACTGGAAAGTTACTTAAATTCTATGCCTAACTCTTCTCTAAATCGGAAATTGTACCAACCTCATATGAATGGTAACATTAAATGATAATACATACAATAAACCATAGTGACTAGCATATAGGAAGCACTAAAAAATATTAGCCATTATTTATTAAACAGGAAGAATTAATTTACAGAATATTCCTGTAAGAAATACATACATCAACATAAAAATAAAATAAAATATTGACCAATAAGAACCTTTGACAAATTTAGTACAGGTCTGATAAAGCTTATCTCATAAAGCTCCACTAGCTGTGGAGCCCAACATGGTGCTTAAACTCACAACCCAGAGATCAAGACCTGAGCTGAGATCAAGAGTTGGACATTTAACCATCTGAGCCACCCATACACCCCTCAAGATATCTTTTTAAAAACAGCTTTTTTCATATTTAGTTCCATGGCCTCTAGACCACATAATCTCAAAGAAACTAGAGTATAACACAGAAATGACCAAATGACAAATGACCAAAATATAGTGACCAATATCATATGACCCTCTTACTTCAAATAGTTTCAGCATCGCACAGAATTAAAAGATATGTGTGACATTAACTCTGGAGTGCTGAGTAATTTATCTCTTCTCTCTTTAATAGTAACCTTCTTTGGTGCTTAACAGGAAGTGTCCAGCTTACTACACTAGTTACTACTCTATAAACTTCACTATACTAACCATACCGTAACCTTTTTCCCTTCTGAAACTTTATAGACCACCATTCCTACAGTCTCTAGTAATTTTTTTCCTTTCTAGGTTCTTCCAAATTTTGAACTTCCATACATTAAGAGTTGCCCTTCTATTAAAAAAAAAAAAAAATATTTTTTTTTTCCTTCCACAGGAAGTACAAATATATCTGGAGCTCAGGAAAACTTCTCTACTATCAAATCTTAAGGAGGGTGATTTTCTGGTTCCAACCCAATCCAACAACCTAATGATTTCAAGAAGCTACGTGACACTGCTACTAAAATTTTTTACTCCACATTATCCCTCCCCACAAAAATTGTACTTTATAAATAAACTGAGTACATTCTAGGATTCTGCTATCCTGTTATCCTGCTATTATGAAGGTAATGAACCAGTTTTAATAAATAGGTAAAAATATTAATGAATAAGAAGAAAATACAGTTGGCCCTTGAACAACATGGGTTTGAACTGTATGAATCCACTTACATGCAGATTTTTTATAGTATATTTAAGTGTCCTTTCCTTAGGATTTTCTTAATAACATTCTTTTCTCTAGCTCACTTAACAATAAGAATACAGTATATAATACATATCATACAAAATATGTGTTGACTATTTATCATTAAAGCTTCCAGTCAACAGTAGGCTACCAGCAAAACAAAACAGTAGGCTACAGTAGTTAAATTTTGGGGGAGTCAAAGGTTATACGTTAATTTTCAAGTATATGGTAGTACCCCATGTCCCTGCAATGTTTAAGAGTCAATTGTAGTCACTAACTAAAAATTTCACCTTATGAAGGGCCTCCAATTGAAAATTATATTTGAACATATATATGCCAGAAGAAATAGCTTCCTGCAACACAATTACTGGTTCCATAGGATTTTTTATTTTGTAGGTTTATCATTTGAAAATATACTTAAAGGAACTATTTAAACTTAAGGACAGCTATGAACTTTATTTTGAAAAAAATGGAATGGGGCATCCGAGTGGCTCAGTGGGTTAAAGCCTCTGCCTTCGGCTCAGGTCATGATGTCAGAGTCCTGGGATTGAGTACCACATCGGGCTCTCTGCTCAACAGGGAGCCTGCTTCCCCTCTTTTTCTTCCTGCCTCCCTGCCTACTTGCAATCTCTCTCTCTCTGTCAAATAAATACATAAAATCTTTAAAAAAAGAAAAAAATGGGACTTTTTTCATAATTTAGTTTTAGACCCTGTATAAATAATATAATGTCACCCTTAATCTATTTTTCAGCTCTTACATTTCTCCTAGTTTCGAATTTTCACATCCTCCAATATCAAAATACTTTTAGGAAGTGAAGTTTTGTCTAAACCCTCTATTTTATACAAAGGACATCCGGGGTAACAGTTTAATTTGTCCAAGTCACAATTAGTCTTAATGCCAGTATAATTAGCCAAGATTTTATAACTCCCTATTACAAATAAAAGCAGCACATAAAAACAAGAGCTAATTCATAAACAAAGGAGCAACAGGTGTATCTGTTTAGTTTTTCTGATAAGTAATAAAACAGTGTCTTGTATGAGTTTCAGTAAATAATAAGAACCTTTGACAAATTCTTTTTTTGATTTCTAAGTACTTATAAAATCATCATCATCAACATCATCATCATCTCTACACCCAACAGGGGCTCAAACCCACAAAACCAAGATCAAGAGTCACATACTCTATCATCTGAGCCAGCCAGACACACCCCCCAGGAATACAATTCTTACAATGATATGCCCCTTTGACTCAGCAATATTCCTAAGGAAATAAGATCCTAAGATACATGCATAAGAATATTCTTAAGAGTTATTTAAATAGTAAAAACTGGGGCGCCTGGGTGGCTCAGTGGTTAAGCGTCTGCATTCAGCTCAGGTCATGATCCCAGAGTCCTGGGATCGAGCCCCGCATCGGGCTCCTTGCTCTGCAGGAAGCCTGCTTCTCCCACTACCACTCCCTCTGCTTGTGTTCCCTCTCTAGCTGTGTTTCTCTGTCAAATAAATAAAATCTTTAAAATAAATAAATGAATGAATGAATGAATGAATGAATAAATAAATAAATAGTAAAAACTGGAACTCAGCTAAATAGAGAATAAAATCAAACATAGACTTGATATGAACAAAAGTCAAGATCTACTGTTAGGTTTTTAAAGGGATGGTAGGAGGACAGAATTTACTGAACTATACCTAAACTATGATCTCAGGTTAGAATTAAATGTACTACTCTCAATGGTGAGATTATTCTCCTCTTCATACTCTAATGTTTTTAATATATTTATAATTACAATAAAGAGAAAATGACTATTTTGAAATTGATTTGAGTATTATCATTTCTTAAACTTTTATGAGAGCCAGAAGGCTACAATGAAAGAAACTAATTATAGACAGCTGATAATATAAATTGTTAAGACCTTTCTGGAAGGCAATATGACAATATTATTTCTACAACTTTAAAATGCTCATACAAACTCACACATACATGCCCCCCAATCCAGATCTATCTAACGAATATATATACACATAAAGGGAAAAGGTCTTGGAAGGCAAGAGAAATTTTCCAAATTGAGTAATAAGGAACCTATTTCTTTCAAAATCACTATAAACCACAGATTTTTTTTTTTTTCAACCAAAAATCTGGTTGATTTCCTTTGGCCTAGTAACTTCACTTCTAGGAATATACTCTAAAGAAATGAGAAGTTTAAACAAAGATGTTCATCATAAACCTATAATAGCAAAATATGGGAAATAGTATAAATGCCAAATATGGGAATGGTATGTCCATATGTACTGTGCAGCCATTAAAACTTTTGTGTATAAATGTTAATGGTATGAGAAAATACAATGTAAAGTGGGAAACAGGAAGCAAAATTATTCAGTCGCATTTCAACAAAGTTAAAATACAATGGGAAAAGCCTATGACAGCCACTCAAAACACTGACAGCGGTAATCTTCAGTTAATAATACTACTATCAGGGTTTTTCCCCTCATTTTTTGATTATAGATTTTCCAAAAATCCTTCAATAATTAAACATTACTCTCATAACCAAAAAAATAACACGAAAAAAGGAAAAATGACTAGCATTTTATACCATCCTACCCTATCTAAATTTTAATCATTCCTTATTATTCTCCACAATTTCTAGGCCAATAAGGTTGCTAATGAGCCTAAAATGATGAGAAAAGGAGAGAGAAACAAAGAGAAGGATATATAAGGGAGAAAGACATACAAAAATTTGGGGGGAGAAGTGAAAGAGAAAGGGACATAAAAGTCGTGGTCATTAAAAAGCCAGAGTTCTTATAACTTCTTTTTAATGTTTTCACAGAGCAAAGCTACCTGAAGAAAAATTATTCAGTCGAGAAATTTACCAACCTTCAAATATTAAAAAAAGTAATAAAATGCTAATAAGAAAAAATTAAAATCAGATAAGCGATCAAAATTACTTTAAAAGTAAAAACAAATCTAAATGCACCTGATACAATACTATATTGTTCCTTAAGTGTGCTACTTATCTTTCACTATTTACACATTACTACTAAATACTAAAAATATATAAGAGGCCAAACTGTTAAGACTCCAGTGGTAGTGAATGTAAAGAGTATTTATTCCAATCCTTTAGACATAGATTTCTGCAATGAATTTTCTAATAATCTGCAAAGAAATACATAGCTTTGCATCTCTTATTAGATAAAATTCAAACTTCTGAAAGTCAATGGTATTAACTTCTACATGAATAAACTAACCACGGTAAAGTACCAATTACAATTAAAAAAGAATCAGGCAATTTTACACAGGGTAGATCACTTAATGCTTACCAGGATTATGATGAGTTGCAGATTCTCCATTCTGAAATATGTCTCCTGCCACATTCATTCTACCAGGATTAAAAGGTCCTACTCCAGTCTTGGTCTGTGAAGTTAAAGATGGGGTGTATGTTTGTATATTAACACCAAAATTACTTGACTGCAGTCCGTTAGAGACATCTCCCAAGTTGGTATTCTGCAGTGATGTTACATGTGTAATCATTAAGTTCATATCTCGCCCGTCAGTATTTTCTAATTGGCCATCATTCACAGAGCTTATACCTGTTTCTAAGGTTGTAACATTAGCAATCTGAATTTCAGAGTCTGGTTCTGTGGTGATACCACTACTACCCATTCCTGCATTTACCTTACTTCTTGAAAAACTGGAAGTGGAGAAATCCACATCATTGGTTCTGTTTTTAGTCTCAGGAGGTCTCCGTTCAATAAAATTAGAGGAATTTTTCTCTTGCCCTTGATTTGTTTCCATGTCCTCTTCATCATCAATGACAATTGTCTCACTTACACTTCCCTTTTGAGAAGCCAACTCTTTTGAGGAAGGAAGAATTTTGGAATCATTTCCTTGTAGTTCTTCATTTTTTGATGATGTAAATGTTACGGTTCTTTGATCAGTCACCACTGGTGCAGAAGGTGGGGGAGGTTGTACAGGTTCAATAAAAACAACATCATCATCATCTTCCACTGATGAGTTCTGAAATTTATTAGATCTAGCAACTAAAGGATTAGGTGGACCACTAAATGAATTTCCTACATTGGTGAGACTAGTTGCCATGGCCGTACTCCCTAATAAAACAGGATTCTGATCAGTCAATTCTAATCCTCCCACTGAACCTGTGTCCATGCCAAAAAAAACCTGAAAAGTAAATGGAAAAAAGAAAACAAATGTCAATATAATCTTTTGCTCTTCTAACTGAAATAATTTTTTTAAAGTACTTTTCTTTTTTATTCTAAATGGTAATAATTCCTATCTAGTAAAGGAAAAATTTGGTATCCAATCTATGATCTCACATTCACTAATCATTTTACATATTTTACATGTGAACCTCTTGAATATAAAAAGAAATATAATTAACCAATTTTCAGTAATGATATGCAATATATTTCCACTTCCACCACCTCCACTAAACTAAGCTATAAACCTCAATACTGAAAACACAGACAAATTCTTTGATATATATTTGAACAGGAAAATAACCAAAATTTAACAATAAAAATCCCTTCTCTATACTTTTATCCCATTTATCCACTGTATTAAATAAGATGATACAATCTAATCCCTAATTTCCCTTACCTCATCTTTTTTTAATTCCTTTTTCTCATGTTCCCTGGCACCCTTGTAACTATATAATTAAACCTTTCTAAGAATCTGAAATCTTTCTTGACCCTAACCACAAAGCTTATACCTTTATTTGCCAGGAAATATGTGCTTTATATCCACATATCAAGCTGAATAATGGCTCCCAAAGATATCAGATCCTAATCCCTGGAACCTGTAAAGGTTGTTACCTTATATGGGAAAAAGGTCTTTACAGATATTATTGAGGATTTAAAAATACATTAGCTGGGTAGACCCTAAATGCTCAAGTTTGCAAAGGGAGGTGGAAGGAGATTATAGGCATAAGAGAAGGCAATGTGACCATAGAAACAGATTAGAGATCAGAGACTGAAGTAATGCAGCCACGGAATATTGACTATCATCAGAATGTAGAAGAGGCAAGGAAAGGATTCTCTTCTAGAGCCTCCAGAGTAAAGATGGCCCCACTGACACCTTGATTTGAGCCCTGTATCATTGATTTCCAACTTCTGACCTCCAGAATCATAAGAGGAAAAAAAAGTTTCTGTTGTTTTAACCCGCCAAACTTATGGTAATTTGTTAAAATGGCCACAGGAAATTTATACATTCCACTTCTTCTTTACATTTTCAAAATAACCCTTGATACAGTTATAATTTTTGTCCCATTTTAACATGTTAACTAACCTGCCCAAGTCACATAGCTAGAATGCATGCCCAGGTCTTTATAACTCAATAGTCCAAACTCTTCATTACTCTACTCTATTCAACCAATATTTTTATTTATTTATTTGATAGAGAGAGAGAGATCACAAGTAGGCAAAGAGGCAGGCAGAGAGGGGGGGGAAGCAGGCTCCCCGCTGAGCAGAAAGTCCAATGCGGGGCTCGATCCCAGGACCCTGAGATCATGACCTGAGCTGAAGGCAGAGGCTTTAACCCACTGAGCCACCCAGGCACCCCAATATTTTTTGAGCATCTGATATATATGCAGGACTGTGCTAAAGCCAGAGACAGCACAGAGTTAACAGTGAAGAGCCAGAAAAGAAAAGAAGTTGTTCAGCAGACAGAGAGGATGAGGTCATGGACACAGGTGGTACTAGATCTAATCCTGAACATGAGTCAGAGAGTTTCAGAGGAAAAAAAAGGGAAGAAGAAAAAAAAGGGGGAAAAAAAAAAAAGAAGGGGAGTGCAAAATGAAGGGTGGGTATAGATTGGTTGTAGGTTACTCTGTAGATGCAGTGGGTGGGAATTTGAAGTGGTTGATACATAGTAGCCTAATTTTTAGAGTTAAGCCATCTGAAAAGGTGAGGATACAGTGGTTTAAGAGCCCCAAAGCCAACTCTTAAATCTTTTGTAATCCTCTTTCTCTAATAAAGCCACTTACCCCAGTTTAAAGAAATAAAAACAAAACAAAATGGCTGGTTTAAGAACATTTACTACTTCATATATATTGCTATTTGCTTATTTTGCTATAAGGAGTGTCTGGGACAATGAAGATGATACTAATATATCACTTTGGCAGATAGGTGACAGGGATAGAGAAATTGTTCATTGTATGTTTTGTTGTATTTTAACTTCTGAACATAATTTCTCACTTGTTTTTAAAGCAAAAATTAAAGTTTTTAAAAACAAAGTGGTAATAGAATGATCAGAGAAGACTTCTTTAAGCAGGTGACATTTACACTGAAATTTGGAACAACAAGAAATATCCAATTGTAGGAAAATATTTAAAAGGGCATTCCAGAGCCTGCGAAAACCTGAGGGAATGAAGTTGGTGAATTCAAACAACAGAATAAAGACCAATGTTGCTGAACAAGTTGGTAGGGAAGAATTATAGGAGATATAAAAACATGCACAGAACAACCCACCAAGGCCAACAAGTTAATTCATTAACTGTATTCGATAAAGATTTACAAACCACCTAACCTAGTATACACAAGACACTGATGTGGACACCTGAGAGAAGGAAAAAAAAAAATCTATAAACAAGTAAAGATCCCTGAAATTAGCGATCATGAATTCTAAATGCCAAGTTTGGATTTTACTGTAAAAGGAAACATTGTAGTGTTTCACTAAGAGGTTAACATGGTTTACATTTTTTAATATTGTTTGGGCTGCTATTTGGGAAAGAGATTATAAGAAGCCAGGACTAGAAGCAAAGAATACCTGAAACAAAGGTGATGACAGAAGATGGAGAAAAGTGAACAGATTAGGGATTTTTTAAAAGTAGATCTTGCTAACATGAAAAGATCAATAAGATTACTGTTGACTGGAAAAAATGTCACAGAACACAGAATATTATTACTACAATGTTATGCATTCTCCAAAAACCTATACATACATGTGTCTGTATACACACTACACTACATTTTTCCTAAAGTACATATATTTTTATGTAAACTCATAAAAAAAAATCTGAAAGGATCATAATCTACTCATACACATAGCTTATGAGGAGGAACAGGGAGTCTGAGTAGGAGAGGTGATCAACAAGTTGCACTTTAGATTCAACATTAATCTAAAAAGAATTTCAGGCAGCTAAGCACCTGAATGAATAATGGAAAAAACCGGAGTCAACAACAGAAGACAATATAAAGTTGATAAAGCATTAAAGAGCAAGGGATTATCAATCTCCAGAAACAAAAAGGATACAGAATAAGCACTTTTCATAGACATTAAAAAGGGGTATAACAACCATATCATGAAAACAATGGATAGACTATAACTAATTTGCTCTTCTCACTAAATGTCTAGAACCTAAAACAGCGCCTAGGCACAGAATATACACTCAGTTGTCCCAAATATTTATGGAAGGGCCAGAAGGCAAAAATCCATACGTTCATTTTGACTACCAGTTATTTTTAAGTAACATAATTATATAATTGTCAAGGATATCATCTAGTCCCTTATTTTATATATACTATTCTCTGGCCTTAAGCATCCTACTCAAATCAAGTTTAGTTTCCAGAGAGGACCATATCCTATTCAACCAACATAGTAATGAAAACGAAATATTTTCAATAATAAATAGTACTTTATAGGAAAAGCCTTATTGTATTTTCACTTAACTGTGACAAAACCTCATTGAATAAATAAAACAGATGTTAACTTCTCTATAATAAAACCATAGCTCAGACACAGTAAAACTGCTCAGTTCCAAAACCAGTCTTCAAATCATTACTCTAAGAGCAAGAACTGTGTCTCTCAGTATGAAAGACATGTTACTACTGGGAAATGGCAGAAGATACATTTATATCTGCTTTAAAGAAACTACATTAATTCTATTTAAAAGTTTAAGGGGTGAATTTTATTTCATCAAAGATCTACAAATTACCATTCCATACTCTAAAACATTTTAAATATTTTCAAAGATTAAAATATATACACCAGGGATGCTTGGCTTGGGTGGCTCAGCTGGTTAAGCACCCAGCTCTTGATTTCCACTAAGTTCATAACCTCAGGCCTGTGGGATGGAGCCCCCAGTCAGGTTCTGCACTCAGTGGGGGAAGTCTGCCTTTCTTCCTCTCTCTCTCACCCTCTGCCCCTCCACCTACTTCTGTGTGCTCTCTAATTCTACAATAAATTAATCTTAAAAAATAATAATCATAAAATATATATACCATTACTCTAAAACAGCTCCTAAGGAACACTTCTTCATGGTAAAACAGTAAATATGCTAGGGGAAACGCTCATAAGGTCTTCACATAATTTTAAGTAAACATAAAAATAAAATTGTTTTTTTACATACAATTATGTATGTATACATAGATACATACATTTTTAATACAGAAAGTATTAAAAGTTGAAATATGCTGAATAACAGTGATTCAAAATTTTCATGACTCAAATAAATTTGTTTTAAAAAACATAAGTGTATCCATCCAGTAATAGTTAATATTTGTCTGATGCTTGTTGTAAGTCAAATAGTCATGTGAGTTAAACATTAAAGCAAATCCATGAAGGAAATCATTATTGCTTTTTCTATCCCAATTTAAAAACAAAGGGCATCTGGCTGGCTCAACTGGTAGAGCATGTGACTCTTGATCTCAAGGTGGTGAGTGTAAGCCCCACATTGGGCCTAGAGTTTATTTTAAAAATCATCATCATTATCCTCAAACCTAAGCTGCCCACAAACACAGCCAATAAGTTGGATATTAGGATTTGAATATTCATATTGATATGTAATATGTAACTAAGTACTGAACAATAAAATATAGCACAGCTCTTATTTAATAAAAAATTCAATAAAACAATAACCAAATCAATATTCAAACTACACAAGTATCAAACGGAAGAAATGAAGTTGAAGTATCCTCATCAACATAACAATTTCAGAGGAACAAGGAAAGCAAATACACAGATGTTATGAAATGCATAGGCTTCTAATGCACGAGTTACCTGGATACTTTCTATGGTTTTAGCACACCTAAAACAGAAGACAACAATTTCTAAGACAGAAAAGCTAGAACTGACTTCATAATACCCTCTGGTGGCAGACTGCTGGGTATCAATCAGAAGAAAACAGCGCAGCTCAGAAGAGGACTTTCTTTACCAGTTAGCTCTCTGCAGTAATCTACTTCTCAAAACAGAGTTAACTACTCAACTATAATAACTGTTTTCAAATCCCATAGTATAAATATATTTGACCAATTCTCAATGTCATTGAGAATATGTTTCAACCAACACTTAATTTACTCCGTTTATGTGATTACAAGTTGACCTAATTAAATGTGATTAAAAGTTGACCACTTCTACATTATATTAAAATCTATTCCATTTAGGCATTTTTCTGCATCAAGTCCACTCTAATCAGCTATTTTACACCGAGCAAATTCCTTTACTTCTCTGAGCTTCAATTTTCCCTAGAGTAAATGGTATCAAAATAGTTCCTAGGATTTTTCTTAGAATTCAAAAAGATAACCAGATAAGAAAATCAATTAGCACACTGTTCAGTCCTAAACAATTACAAGGCAATTTTTGCCTATAACCCAAGATTTCAGTAAGTTTCTAATACTGATATACCATCAATGTCACAGGCTGGTTTTGTCCCCCTAAATTTATACATTGAGATGGTATTAGGAGGTAGAGTCTTTGAGAGGTGACTAGGTCACAAAGGTAGAGCCCTCATAAATGTGATCAGTGATCTTTTTATTAAAAAAAAAACACCCCAGGGGTGCCTGGGTGGCTCAGTGGGTTAAAGCTTCTGTCTTTGGCTTAGGTCATGATCTCAGGGTCCTGATCAAGCCCCGCATCGGGGTCTTTGTTCAGCAGGGGCCTGCTTCCCCCTCTCTCTCTGCCTCTCTGCCTACTTGTGATCTCTCTCTCTGCCACATAAATAAATAAAATCTTTAAAAAAAAAAAACAAACAAAAAACCCAGATAGCTCCCTTCCCTCTTCCACCATATGAGGACACAGTAAAAAGACAGCAATCCATCTATGAACCAGGAAGCTGTCTCACACCAGACACCAAATCTGCCAGAGCCTTGATCTTAGACTTCCCAGCCTTTAAATCCATGAGAAATAAATGTTTGCTGTCTTTGGTCATTCAGTGTAGCAGCCCAAATGAACTAAGATGTTCATCATAAATTATGAATGCTTTACAATTTTATTTGATCTTTATTTTGATTCAACAAGAATCAATTAATAAAATACTTAATGTTCTCATGGAAAAAAACAAAGAAAATGTGGTAGTTAAAATATAAATGTTAATATTCCTAACATGCTGAATAAAGCTTATGAACATTCAGAGAAAATTACAAAGAAAGCACTTCAGGGACACCTCGGTGGCTCAGTGGGTTAAGCATCTGCCTTCGGCTCAGGTCACAATCCCAGGGTCCTGAGATCAAGTACTGTATCGGGCTCCTTGCTCAGCGGGAAACCTGCTTCCCCTTCTGCCTGTTTTCCCCGCCAATTACCTCTGCTTATACTCTCTCTGTGACAAATAAAATCTTTTCAAAAAAAAGGAAAGAAAGCACATCATAGTGATAAAAAAAAAAAACAACAACAATTATTTTCTCACTGATAAGCCTATCTAAGAGCTTTCTAGGTACTGTGTTAAAAAGAAAGCTAAGGTGAATTCTTCTCTACAGCAAAACTTAGTTAATATGTGATCATGGGTACTTTTAATAGCTCTCAGTCAAACTGGCAAATTTTAAATTTTAAGAATAAAAATTTTTGTGGTGCCTGGTTGGCTCAGTCAGTTAAGTGTCTGCCTTCAGCTCAGGTCATGATCCAGGGGTCCTGGGATCAAGCACCACCCAGCAGGGAGCCTGCTTCTCCCTCGTCTGCTGTTCCCCCTGCTTGTGCTCTCTGGCTCTGCCAAATAAATAAATAAATCTTTTAAAAAAAAAAAGGGGGGGGGCGCCTGGGTGGCTCAGTGGGTTGAAGCCTCTGCCTTCGGCTCAGGTCATGATCTCAGGGTCCTGGGATCGAGCCCACATCGGGCTCTCTGCTCGGCGGGGAGCCTGCTTCCTCCTCTATCTCTGCCTGCCTCTCTGCCTACTTGTGATCTCTCTGTCAAATAAATAAATAAAAATCTTTTAAAAAAATAAAAAAATCTAAAAAAAAAAAAGGGAATAAAAATTCTTAATGAAATAGGAATAAGGGCACCTGGGTGGCTTAGTCCATTAAGTGCCAACTCTTGATTTAGGCTCAGGTCATGATTTCAGGATCGTGAGATTGAGCTCTGCGTCAAGCTCCATGCACAGCTTGAGATTCCTCCCCCAACCCCTGACCCACCTGCACACACACATGCATGCACACATTCCCTATTAAAAAAAATCTTTAAAAAAATAGAAATAGATGGGGGCGCCTGCGTGGCTCAATGGGGTATAGCCTCTGCCTTCATTCAGCTCAGGTCATGATCTCAGGGTTCTGGGTTCGAGCCCCACATCAGACTCTCGGCTCGACAAGGAGCCTGCTTCCTCCTCTCTCTCCGCCTGCCTCTCTGCCTACTTGTGATCTCCCTCTGTCAAATAAATAAATAATCTTTTTAAAAAATAGAAATAAGTGGACTTATAAATACATATATGAAATACCAACCAAAATATGTCACCAAATTTAATGTGAAATATTAAAAGCATTATTATTAGAGTCAAGAATAATATAAGGATATTCCTTATTATTACCACATAGTGCCGTTACAGAGGTACCAGCCAATGTAACTGTATGAAGAAAAAAAGGAAATAAAAATTTTAAAGGAGAAGGTGCCTATGTGGCACAGTCGGTTAAAGGTCCAATATCTTGATTTAGGCTCAGCCTCAGGTCAGGATCTCAGGATGATGAGATCGAGCCCCACACTGGTCTCCATGCTCGGTGGGGAGTTTGCTTGAGATTGTCTCTCCCCCTCTCTCCCTGTCCCTCCCACTCATGCACTCTCTCAAATAAATAAATAAATCTGGAAAAAAAAATCTGAAGGAAAAATTATTGTTACATGCAAATTAGGTTAATTTTTACCTCAAAGACCAAAAATATTTACATGAAAAACTACTACAGTGAGATAATTTAATCAATCACTGAATACAAAGATAGTATGTAGAATATCAAATTAATTGTATGGGGGTGGTGCCTGGGTGGCCCAGTTGGTCAACTGAGCTTCCAACCCTTGATTTTGACTCAGTTATGATTTCAGGGTCATGAGATCAAGCCCAGGGTCCGGATCCACACCCAGTGGGGAGTTTGCCTCTCTCCCTCTGCCCCACCCCCTGCTCACATACTCACTCTTTCTCTTTCCCCTCTCTCTAAAATAAATGAATAAATCAATCTCTAAAAAAACTTAATTGGATGGCCAACTGGAGACAGATATAAAATTTTGCTTCCATCCAACAACCAACTAAATACAGAGATTAAAAAAAAAAAGACAGGGGCGCCTGGGTGGCTCAGTCGTTAAGCGTCTGCCTTCGGCCCAGGTCAGATCCCAGGGGCCTGGGATCGAGCCCCGCATCGGGCTCTCTGCTCTGCAGGAAGCCTGCTTCTCCCGCTACCATTCCCTCTGCCTGTGTTCCCTCTCTCGCTGTGTTTCTCTCTGTCAAATAAATAAAATCTTTAAAAAAAATAAAAAATAAAAAAAAATAAATAAAAAAAAAAAGACAAACATACAAAGACAAGTAGAACACAGGAGAATTCAACAGTATCAGAAATGTTGTTAGGAAGAAAAGAGAAGAGCATGGATTCACTGCGACTCACTTAGAAGACCTTAAAAAGGTAAAACTCTGAATACCTCGTAAAGAAAGTTTTGAAATGACTAGATTACAAGTGAAGTTAAACTTGTAGTTAACATTCACTTGTCAAAAGGCAAAAAGTGTCCTGATCAACACATTTCAGAAGAACAAGGCAAATGATCCTATCAACAAGATGTCAGAGTGGGAAGTTCTAGGTATGGGTCCCTCCCCACAAGTAACCACTGAGCTGGACAGGGTCATTGGAACAAACTACTTTAGATCCCTGGAACCCTAATGAACACTCATGACAACCAGGGGAGTGCTTCATGAAGAAGTTACTAATCATCCAAGTGAGCAGAATGCATGAACCACCAGCAATCATTCCCCATTCCTCACCCCAACTTAGCTATGGTGATAGCATCCTGCATTCCTGGAAAGTCCTGCTGGTCAGAGGATTGGCAGTTAGGAATATCTAAGAACTTTGGAACTGTGTTTGGGGTGGTCTGAGGCAGATGCTTCTCTTGGTTTCAGCCTCTGAGCAGAAACAGCTTTCCCAGGAGCATCTATCAGATTTAATGAGACACGAGCCTTTATTTTGATTTTGTTTTCACCCAGACACTTAGGAAAATTTTTGTCAGGTCACTAACTCACCATAGGAATAATGGAACAGATCTTCAAAACACACAAAGAAATAGAAATATAGGTCCTAATCGCAGAAATAAAAGAATTTGACTGAAACCATTCCTGAGAAATCCCAAATTTTGAAATAACTAGTCAAGACATTAAATCAACGATCTTAAATATGCTCAGTGAGCTAAAGGAAAGCACTGACAGAACTAAAGGAAATCAGAAAACAAGGCATAATCAAAATGAAAATACCGACACAAATTATAGAAAAGTAAACAAGAAATATGGAGATGAAAAATACAATGACAAATGAAAAATTCACTAGAGAGGATCAACAGAAGATTTGGACAGGTAGAAGAATCAATAATCTGGAAGACAAGAGTAACTGAAATTACCCAATCTGAGGAATGTGAAAAAAAGGAAAGAAAAATGAAGAGAGCCAAAGGGATCTACAAAACATAACCAAGCATACCAACATATATCACAAAGAGAACAAATGGGACAGGAATAATGATTTAAAGAAATAATGACTGAAAACTTCCTAAATACAATAGACATCCAACAAGCTTAACAAACTCCAAGTCAGATAAACTCAAAGATATCCACAAGACACATAATGGCCAACATTATGTGAGAGAGATCTATCTCATTATGTGAGATAGAGAATTTTAAGAGAAGTCATCATGTATGTTGAATGCTCCAAATAACATTTAGATTATCAATTTATTTCTCATTAGAAACCATGGAAGCCAGAAGCTAGTGGGATGACATTTAAAGTGATCAACAACAAAAAATGTCAACTAAGAAATCTATATCCAGCAAAAAATTCCTCCAAAATTAAGGAGAAACTAAGACATTTTTAGATCGACAAAAGGAGAGAGAGCTCATATATGCATGAAATGCTATCTATCAGCCAATTAAAAAAAATACATTAGAGTAAATTGAACCCATATGAAATGAAGAATAAGTGAAATTACCTATATAAATCAATAGAAAGCCAGTATTACTGTACTTTAAGTTTTATAATTACCTTTTTCCCTATGACTTACAAGACAAATAGATAAAACAACAATTACCAGTATATGTTAAAAAATACACATATAGGGGCGCCTGGGTGGCTCAGTCGTTAAGTGTCTGCCTTAGGCTCAGGTCATGATCCCAGAGTTCTGGGATCAAGCCCCGCATCGGGCTCCTTGCTCTGCAGGAAGCCTGCTTCTCCCGCTACCATTCCCTCTGCTTGGGTTCCCTCTCTCACTGTGTTTCTGTCAAATGAATAAAATCTTAAAAAAAAAAAAAAAAAAATACACATATAAAGATATAATCTGAGAAAAATAAGGGGAGGACAGAAATATATTAACAGTAGAGTGCATATTGCTGACACTAAGTTGGTATTATTTCCAATAAGTTGTAAATTTAAAATAATTTTAATCTTCAGGGGCGCCTGGGTGGCTTAGTCGCTAAGCGTCTGCCTTCAGCTAAGGTCATGATCCCAGAGTCCTGGGATCGAGCCCCGCATCGGGCTCCTTGCTCGGCAGGAAGCATGCTTCTCCCACTACCATTCCCTCTGCTTGTGTTCCCTCTCTCGCTGTGTTTCTCTGTCAAATAAATAAAATCTTAAAAAAAATAAATAAATAATATAATTTTAATCTTCAAGGTAACCACTGGAAAAAAACATTTTAAACTATACAGTAAAGGGAATCAAAAGGGTACACTAGAATAAAGCTAATCAAACACAAAAGAAGGCAGTAAAGAAATGGTGGGGGGAAGGACATATAAGACATACAGAAAACAAATAGCAAAATGGCAGAGGTGAATCCTTCCTTATAATTAATTTAAATGTAAATAGGTTAAATTATATTCAAGACAAAGATTGGCAGATTAGATTAAAATAACACAGGATCTATGTATATGCTGTGTAGAAGAGACTCACTTTTAGATACAAAGACACAGAGACTGAAAGTAAATAGAAGACACTCTACACAAATAGTAACCAGAGAAGTGAGAAGATATTCTAATTTCAGACAAAATAAACATTAAGTCAAAAAAATTTATGAGACAAAGGAAGCCACTATATACTGATAAAAGATACAACCCATCAGGAAGATATAAAAATAATATATATCTACCTAACAAAAGAGTGCCCAAATATATGAAGTAAAAACAGCTAAAATTAAAAATAACAGGAACAAAAACAGAAAATCAGAAAGTTAGAAATTAAACAACACAAACAATAAAATACAAATAGAACTACAATAAGCAAGGAGATTAAATCAGTCCTCAAACATCTCCCAACAAAGAAATGTCCAGGAACAGATGGCTTCACTGATAAATTCTACCAAACTTTTGATGAAGAATTAACATTGATCCTTCTCAAATTGGTCCCAAAAAGGTGAAGGGAAGAACGCTTCCAAATTCATTCTACAAGGCCAGCATTACTCTGATACCAAATCCAGACAAAGACATTATAAGAAAACTAAAGGCCAACATTCCTTATGAATATAGACGTAAAACTCCTCAACAAAACATTAGCAAATCAAAACTAAGAACATATTAAAAAGATTATATATCATGACTATGTGGGATTTACCCAGAATGCAAGGTTAATTCAACTTAAGGAAATTTCTGCAACATGATAAAAGCCATATATAGAAAAAAACCATAACTAGTATCACACTCAATGGTAAAAGATGGAATGCTTTTCATCTAAGATTAGAACAATGAACAAATGCCTACTTTCATCATCTTAATTCAATATAGTACAAGAAGTTCTGGCCAGAGCAATTAGGCAAGTAATAAAAGGCATCCAAAGAGGAAAAGGAAAAAGTAGAATCATTTCTGCAGCTGACATAAGTTTTTTTGTTTTTTCCTTTTTTTTAAAGGGTCTCCCCCTTGGTGGGCAAGAGGGAGAAAGAGAAAGAGAATCGTAAGCAGGCTCTGCACTGGGTGTGGAGCCCAACCTGGGGCTCAATCTCACAACCCTGAGATCATGACCTGAACCAAAATCAAGAGTCGGATGCCTAACCAACTAAGGCACCTAGGCAGCCCGACATGACATGACCTTGTAGTGGAAAACTTAACCAAAATTTCAGAACACAAAATCAACATGAAAAATCAGTTGCATTTCTACACACTAACAAGAATAATCCAAAAGGAAATTAAGAAGACAATTGAATTTACAATAACATCAAAAAGAATGAAATACATAGAAATAAATTTCACCGAAGAAACGGAAAGACTTGGGGCGCCTGGGTGGCTCAGTGGGTTAAAGCCACTGCCTTCGGTCAGGTCATGATCTCAGGGTCCTGGGATCGAGCCCTGCATCAGGCTTCCTGCTTGGCGGGAAGCCTGCTTCTCCCTCTCCCACTCCCCGTTTCTCCCTCTTCCACTCCCCCTGCTTATAGTCCCTCTCTCGCTGTCTCTCTCTGTCCCTCTCTCTCTCTCTCTGTCAAATAAATAAATAAAAAGTTTAAAAAAAAAAAAACAAAAACCAGACCTACAAATCATTGCTGAAAGAAAACTAAAGACACAAATAAGTGGAAAGATGTCTCATGTTCATGGATTGGAAGATTAACATTAAGAGGACAATACTACACCTGAAGCAATCTACAGATTTAATGCAATCCCTACCTTTGATCCATATGGATCCCAAGAGACAAGAATCTTGAGAAAGAAGAACAAAACTAGAGGAGTCTCATACTACCTGATTTCAAAACTTATTATAAAGCTACAGTACATTAAAACAGCTTGGTACTGACATAAAGACAAATATATAGACCAATGACATAGAATAGAGAGCCCAGAAAGAAATCTCCAGATATTTGGTCTAATGATTTGACAAATATGCCAAGACCATTCAATGATAAAGGTTATTAAATAAAAATAAATAAAAGTTATTTTTAACTTTTTAAAGTTAAAAGTTAAATAAATAAGGATATTTTATTTATTTATTTATTTATTTAAATAAGGATAAAAGTTATTAAAAAAAAAGAGAGAGACAGAATACAACAGAACCCTTACCTTACACCACATATAAAAGTTAACTCAAAATGGATCAAATGCCTATATTTAGAGAACTAAAACTATAGAACTCTTAAAACAGAGGGAAAGCTGTATGACTTTGGATTTGTGAATGATTTCCTGGATAAAAGACATTAAAAACACAGGCAATAAGAGAAAAACTAGATAAAACTGGACTTCATCAAAATTAAAAACTTTTGTGCTGAAAGAAAAATACTGACATTCAAAATTACCCTACCCAGCAGTTTTCCATCAGGATTCAAGGACATAAAGAATTTTCCAAACAGGAGCACCTGGGTGGCTCACTTGGTCAAGCATCTGCCTTTGGCTCAGGTTATGATCCCGGAGTCCCAGGACAAAGCCCCATATCAATCTCCCTACTTAGCAGAGAGTCTGCTTCACCCTCACCCTCTGCTCCTCTCCCTGCTCATGCTTGCTCTCTCATTCACTCTCCTCAAATAAATAAAATTTAAAAAAAAAAAAATTTTTTTTAAAGAATTTTCCAAATAAACAAAAGCTGATGGAGTTCACCAAAACTAGCCTGACCTTAAAGAAACGTTAAAGAGAGTTCTCAAGCAAAAACAAAAGGAACTAATTATAACAGGAAAACATATGAAAATATAAAATTCACTGGTAAAGCTGAAAAATAATTTAGAATTTTTGTGCAAAAAACACTAGAGAATAAAAACACAACTCACAGACCAGGAGAAAATACTTGAAAATCACATATCTGATAAGGGATTTATATCCAGAAAATAATAAGTCATACAACTCAACAAAAATAATTTAAAAAATGGGCAAAAGAATTAAGTAGATACACTCCCCAATCCCCCCAAAAAATATACAACCAATAACCACATGAAAAGATGCTCAACAGCATTAGTTAGGGAAATGCAAATCAAAACCAAAAGGTATCACCTCACATCCATAAGGATGGCTACTATCAAAACAAAGAAACCATATGATATGGCGATCCCACTTCTAGATACATATCTAAAAGAAATGAAAGCAGGATCTCTAAGAGATATTTGCACATTTACATTTCTAGCAGTATTCAAAAATAGCCAAGAAGTGGCAACCAGGCATCAGGCTCCCCTACTACTTATGCTCTCTCTCTGTCAAATAAATAAAATCTTTAAAAAAAAAAAAAAATACTAAGGTGAAAATGTACAAAAATCAGAACACTCTGAAAGAAAACATTTGAATACTTCTGCATTGATGCTCAGAGTCGGTCATGTGAAATGGGGTACAGCCACTGTGGAAAACAGTGTGAGGGTTCCTCAAAAAGTTATACATAATTTTTTTTTTTATTTTATTTGACAGAGAGAAAAGCAAGAGAGGGAACACATGCAGAGGGAATGGTAGCAGGAGAAGCATGCTTCCTGCCGAGCAAGGAGCCCGATGCAGGGCTCGATCCCAGGACTCTGGAATCATGACCTGAGTCGAAGGCAGACACTTAACAACTAAGCCACCCAGGCACCTACATAAATTTAACACATGATTAGTCTATTCCACTTCCTGGCAGATACCTAAAAAAAAAAAAAAAGAAAGATGGGGCTCATATGAATACCTGTGAACCAACGATCACACCAGCATTATTCACAATGGTCAAAAGGTAGAAATAGCCCACCCCAAAAGTCTATCAACAAATGAATGAGACAAGCAAGATATAAATACAAGAGATTATTACTCAGCCCTAAAAAAAGTCTGACACATGCTACAACACAGAAAACCTTAAAACCTTGAAAACATTATAAGTAAACTAATTCAGACATAAAAGGGCAAAAATTTTCTGGTTCTACTTATTTGAGGTACCTAGAATAGGCAAACTAAAAGAGACAAAAGGTAGAACAGAAGTCACCAGAAGCTGGAGGAAATGGGTACTGGACACTATTGTTTAAAGTACAGAGATTCTCTTTGGATGATGAAAAAGTTCTAGAAGTGGATAATGGTGATTTTTGAAAAACATTTGCGAATATACTTAATGCCAATGAACTGTACACATAAAAACAGAAAAAAATGGGGGTTCCTGGGTGGCACAGTCAGTTGAGCATCTGCCTTCAGCTTGGGTTATGATCCCGGGGTCCTGGGATTAGGGCCCTATGTCAGGCTCCCTGCTCCATGGGAACCGGCTTCTCCCTCTCCTCCCTGCTTGTGCTGTCTCTCGCTATCTCTGTCGCTATCTCTCTCTCAAATAAATAAATAAAATCTTAAAAAAAAAAAATAGAAAAAATGGAAAACTTATACTTAGTGTACTTTACCAGACATTTATATGGGGGAAAAATACCACAAATAAACACAATGATGAATTACCAAGAAAATATTTGTGACACACATCTGAGGGAAAAAAAAAAAAGCAAGACAAAGAGGTCCTATAGTCAATAAGATAAAGAAACAACCAAAGAGAATAAAGGGGGGAAAGAAAAAAAAACAAAGTTCACTAGAAAAGAAATACAAATGGCTCTTGGATATATGAAATATGTAGAAGAAATGTAAATTTAAATTCTAGAGGGCCACCACTTTTTGCTTACACTGACAAAGATTAAAAAGTTCCTCAAAAAAGTTAAAAACAGAAGTACCCTACAATCCAATAATCACACTAGGTATTTATCCAAATACAAAAATACTAATTCAAAGGCATATGTGCACCCCAATGTTTACATAGCAACATTATCTACAATAGCCAAATTATGGAAACAGCCCAAGTGTCCATCAACTGATGAATGGATAAAGAAGATGTGCTATATATCTGTATGCACACCCACATGTGAGTGCACGCACAAACACACACACACTGGAATGTCAGCCATAAAAAGAATGAAATCCTGCCATTTGCAACAACGTGGATGAAAATAGAGTATATTATGCTAAGCGAAGTCAGTCAGTCAGAGACAAATACCACATGATTTCACTCATATGTGGAATTTAAGAAACAAAGAAAATGAACAAAGGGAAAAAATAAAGGGAAGCAAACCAAGAAACAGAATCAACTACAGAGAACAAACCGATGGTTACCAGAGGGGAGGGGTGTCGAGGGATGTGCATTAAGGAGTACACTTGTGATAAGCACCAGGAGCTATATGGTAGTGTTGATTCACTATATTGTACACCTGAAACTCATACTACACTGTATGTTAACCAACTAGAATTTAAATTAAAAACTAAGGGGTGCCTGGGTGGCTCAGTGGGTTAAAGCCTCTGCCTTCGGCTCAGGTCATGATCTCAGGGTCCTGGGATCAAGCCCCGCATCGGGCTCTCTTGCTCTGCAGGGAGCCTGCTTCCCTGTCTCTCTCTGCCTGCCTCTCTGCCTACTTGTGATCTCTCTCTCTGTGTCAAATAAATAAATAAAATCTTTAAAATAAATAAATAAAATAAATTAAAAACTCGGAAGAAAAATGATTAATAATACAGGAAGAGTCTCATACAATAAAGTAGTGTAAATTGGTACAACTTCTATGGAGGGCAACTCAAAAAAAAATTTCTTTAACCAAGCAATTCCACTTCTAGGCATCCTTCCTATAGACATATTATCTGATGTTTTGAAGAACAAAACATAGGATATTTATTGAAAAGTAAAATGAGGGTGCGCCTGGGTGGCTCAGTGGGTTAAAGCCTCTGCCTTCGGCTCAGGTCATGATCTCAGGGTCCTGGGATCGAGCCCCGCCTGGGGCTCTCTGCTCAGCAGGGAGCCTGCTTCCCCCTCTCTCTCTGCCTGCCTCTCCGCCTACTTGTGATCTCTCTCTCTCTGATAAATAAATAAAATCTTTAAAAAAAAAAAAAAGGAAAAGGAAAATGATTGAAATCCCCTAAATTTCTTTCAATAAACCACTGATAAACTGAATGATGAAGACAACACAATGAAATAAGTTGCAGTCCTGGAAACAAGGCAGCTCTAAATGTACTTACACACTAATACAGAACAACCTCTCACATAAATTAAGTACAAACAAGGTACAGAACAATGGATAAACACAAACACCATACGCACAGAGAGAAGCACATACATACACACACACACATGCATGCATAGATTATCTCTAGATAAACTTTTAAGAAAATGAGCTGCCTGGGTGGCTTATTCAGTTAAGCATCTGCCTTTGGCTCAGGTCATGATCCCAGGGTCCTGGGACCAAGCCCCAGCAACAGGCTCCCTGATTTCCATGATTCTCCCTCTCCCTCTGCCTGTCACACTCCCTGCCTGTACTCCCCTCCCTTCCTCCCTCCCTCCCTCTCTCTCTCTGTGTCAAGTAAATAAATAAAATCTTTAAAAAAAAATTTTTTCTAAGAAGGGCGCCTGGGTGGCTCAGTGGGTGAGGTCTCTGCCTTAGGCTCAGGTCACGGATCTCAGAGTACTAGGATCAAGCCCTGCATTGGGCTCTCTGCTCAGCAGGGAGCCGGCCTCCCTCTCCCCCTCTGCCTGCCTCTCTGCCTACTTGTGATATATCTCTCTCTCTGTCAAATAAATAAAATCTTAAAAAATTTTTCTAAGAAAATGACAACAGCGGTTGGCCTGTATGTAAGAGCACTGTGTAGATGGGTCAGGGACAGAAGAACATCTTCCTTCTCACTGTTTATCCTTTTTACCTTTTAAATTTGGTACCATATCTATACACTCTTGGATCTGATTAGGGTTTTATTAAATTTAGAGATTTGGAAACAAAAATATTAACATTTTGACATGACTGAATCGTTCCCATTCAGACATATGCATACCTTTCCATTCTACTTTTATTATATCCTATATTATAACTTCCCTCATAAAAGCCTTGCATATTCATTATAGTTATACCTTATTTCTTGCAATAGTGAAAAGTATTTTTCCCATTACAAATGTTTACATAGCAAAGAAACACAGGAAGGTGTGAAAATGTACAAAATGAAAAAATATACTATATGTACTATATATACATATGTATTTGTAACAAATATAACAAAGAATTGATATCCACACATTAGAAAGATCACGAACTGACAAAAATTTGGGGCACTTGGGTGACTCAGTCAGTTAGGCATTCAGCTCAGGTCATGATCTCAGGGTTGTGAGATGGAACCCTGGGTTGGGCTCTGTGCTCAGCCAGGGAATCTGCTTGGGATTCTTTCCCACCCTCCTCTACCATCCCACCCCACATGAGCTCTCTGTCTAAAATAAATGCATTCCTTTTTAAAAAATATAAATAAATAGACAAAAATTTAATTACTTGATAATATGCAGTGTTCACAAGAATGTGGAGAAACTAATGGAAATGCAGTCAATATATATTTATTATATGGAACATAATTATACGGAACATAATTTGACAGTTATCTATTAGAACATATATGCACATACTCTGACTCGGCAATTCCTATTTTTACACCTATTCTCAGAATTTCCCCCTAGCAAAAAACATGTATGAACCCAGAGAAACTACTACACACATATTCTGTGTAGCATTATAAAACATTTTAAAAAGACTAAATGTCCATCAACAGAATGTCTAAACTACGTTAAATCTATCACATGAAATATCACACAACAGTTAAAAAAGACAACTCTTTAGGTACTAACTCAAAAGATATCTAAGGCATACCACTAAGTGAAAAAGCAAGCTGGAGAAAGATACATATAGTATACACGATTTTAAAATGCACACATGAAATTACTATATAATTCTCATAGATACATGTTTGTACACAGAAAGAAATTTGAAGTAATTAACGCTAAATTGATAATACCACTACTAATCACTGGGGAAGTAAGGAAAGGGGCCAGGAGACCAATAACTGATGACTTAATAATGACCTCATGATGCTTACAGTCTCACCACAAAAGTTTCTTTTTAAGACATTGTCATCAGATATCTAAACTAATGCTACTCTGGTTTTAGAAACTGATAAAAATCATTTCATTAATGTACTAAAAATCCACTCAAGGGTTATGAGAGTCTAGACGAAAATCTCTTAAACAAAAATCTAATAAATCAATTAACTCATTCAGGTTATCTCTAGCGCACAGAATGGTCATTTTTAATTTCTTCTTTCTTCACTTACAACCATGTCATCCCCCAAGTCCTATCCTTCTTCCAAAATAAATATTGAAACTGTCCACTTTGATCAGTCTCTTCTGATATACCTCTAGTCCTAAAAATTCACCATCATTTTTCTGCAGGATGACTGACATTACCTACCACATTCCCCAGAACACACTTCTTACGTGACTTTCCAACGTACTTAGGAAAAAAACTAAGATTTTCCCCCTTACCTTGTTAAGATTCCTTCCAGATATGATTCCTGCCTACATGCTAAGCTTAATTTCAGCACTATTCTTCCCTTCCTTGCTCATTAGGTTTCTGCTAAACTAAGCCTTCTTTTAGTTTGTGGGAGAATCCTCCTCCATCTGAAACAATCTCTTCATTCTTTACAGTCTCAGTATAAACGTCACTCCCTCATCTTCTGAAGCAAGGGAAATGAAATAAAAAATAAACTATTGAAGGGCACCTGGCTGACTCAGTTGGTAGATACAACTCTTGATATTGGGGTCCTAAGTTCAAGCCCCACACTGGGCTTACTTAAAAAATAATAATAAGTTAAGTAAAACGCTGGGACTACATCAAAATAGAAAGTTTCTGCACAGCAAAGGAAACAACCAACAGCACTAAAAGGCAACCTTTGGAATGGGAGAAGAGGGGGAGGAGGCAAGATGGCTCAGGTGTAGGAGACACAGAGAGCCCTGGGAATCAGAAGTCCAGCTAAAGAGGCAGAAAATCACTCTAAAAGCCGGCAAACACAACAGCAGAGAGAAGAGAATAAGAACAGCAATTCTGGAATGGGAGAAGATATTTGCAAATGACCTATCTGATAAAGGGTTAGTATCCAAAATATATAAAGAACTTATAAAACTCAACACCCAAGAAAGCAAAATAACCAATTTAAAAATGGTCAGAAGACACGAACAGACATTTAAAGACAAACATATGGCCAAAAAACACATGTAAAAATGCTCAACATCACTTATCAGGGAAATGCAAATCAAAACTATATCACTTTACACCTGACAGAATAGCTATCAATAACACATGAAACAACAGGTATTAGTGAGGATGTGAAAAAAGGGAACCTTCTTGCAGTGTTGGTGGGAATGCAAAGTGGTGCAGCTACTCTGGAAAGCAGTATGGAGTTTCCTCAAAAAGTTAAAAATGGAACTACCCTGGGGCTCCTGGGTGGCTCAGTTGGTTAAGTGTCTGCCTCTTGGTTTAGGCACAGATCATGATGTCAAGGATCTGGGATCACGCCCCATGTCAAGCTCCTCACTCAGCACAGAGTCTTCCCAGAGATTATCTCCCTCTCCCTCTGCTCCTCCCCCATGGTTGTGCACACCCTCTAACATAACACCTTTAAAGAAAAAAAAAAGGAACTACTCTTCAATCCAGCAATCACGCTATTTACTCAAAGAATACAAAAACACGGGACCTGGGTGGCTCAGTTGGTTAAGCGGCTGCCTCAGGTCATGATCCCAGCGTCCTGGGATCAAGTCCCACATCGGACTCCTTGCTCAGCGGGGAGCCTGCTTCTCCCTCTGCCTCTGCCTGCCACTCTGCCTGCTTGTGCTCTCTCTCTCTCTCTGACAAATAAATAAATAAATAAAATCTTTAAAAAAAAAATAATACAAAAACACTAATTCAAAAGCACCTCGATGTTTACAGCACTATATAGATATTTGGCTATCTATAATAGCCAAACTATGAAAACAGCCAAGTGTCCACTGACTGACAAATGGAGAAAGATATGGTATGTATGTGTTACACATACACAAACACAAAAACACACACACAGAGTATTACTCAACCATAGAAAAGAATGAAATCTTGTCATGTACAATGACATGGATGGAGATAGACAGTATTATGCTAAGTGAAATAAGTCAAAGAATGACAAATATCATATTATTTCACTCATATGTGGAATTAAAGAAACAAAACAAACCAACAAAGGGAAAAAATAGAGAGGTAAACCAAAAAACAAACTATAGAGAACAAACTGATGGTTACCAGAAGGGAGGTGGATGGGTTAAATAGGTAATGTGGGGTGGGGGACCTGGGTGTCAGTCAGTTAAGTGTCTGCTTCAACTCAGGTCATGATCCCAGGGTCCTGGGATCAAGCCCCACATCCCTCTCCCAGTCCCCCTGCTTGTGCTCTGTCAAATAAATAAAAATAAAATCTTTTAAAAAAATGAAATAGGAATGGGAATTAAGAAGTGTACTTGTGATGAGCACTGGGTGATAGAGAGAAGTGTTGAATCACTGTATTATACACCTGAAACTAATATTGCACTGTATGTTAACTGGAATTTACATATAAACTTAAAAAAATAAAAACAAATGTCACTCTCTCAAGAGCCTTCCCTATCAAACACTTCATTAACCCATCTCTGGTCTAAGTTCTCCTTTATTATACTTACGTCATCACACACATTTCCTCAGCTTTAGTTATCCAGTCTGTAATTTTGTTTACTTATAATCTGTATCCCCCATTAGACTATGTGTTCCATGAGGGCAAAGACCTATGTTTTTATTGTCTATCACTATATCCTCTGTAGCTAACATAATGCCTGAATAATTACTGAATGAATATTTTTCTCTAATAAAAGGAGGTAACAAGTAACTTCTGTGGATTCTTCTTTTGTTTTTTGTTTTTTTTTTGCTGCTATCCCCCTTCATTTTCCCACAACTGAATTCTAGCTCTTTCTCTCCCTCCCTTCCTGTGGTCCACAGAACAATCATTTCACCCTTGAGCTTCAGTTTACCCATTATAAAACAGTAAATTAAAATAATGTCCTCAAAAGATGAAACAATAAAAATCTTTGCCCTGTGTCTTTGGTCATGACTTTTTTTTATTACCTCCATTTTCAATCTATATAATTAGTAGCAAGGCTTACTCTTAGACCCTAATAAAAAGTTACCATGCCCTATCCCTTTTTAATCCTTAACCAAAACAGCTAAAGAAACCCACACTTCCTTCTCCATATGTAGTTTAAAATCTACAATTACACAAGTAAACGTCAACCACGTATGTTAATTTGGAAACATTCATTTACTCTTAAAACACTTGGTATTTCAACTCTATGATCTAGTACGACTGTCTCTGATACCAAATTTTCCTGGTGTTTTTTAACATGATAGAATAAAGGGCTTTACAAAAAATATACTTTGTTTACATGAGTAAAGACCCATGAATTAAGATTGGATTAAGACCCATCCAACCTAATGAAACAGTAATACCTGCATCAATAAGCAAATGAAAAATCACAGATTCAAAAAGGCTTCAGGTACTAAGAATCTATTTCTCCAATACAATTACTAAAGAAAAATCTATTCCCTATTTTTGAAGACTCGAAACTCATGACAATTTTTTTTTTCCTGGCAAGAGTTTTCATTTATTCTTTTGAGATAGAGCATTAAAGCACAAATTTTGAGGAGAGGTTTAGAGGGAGAGGAAAAAGCACTCCTGGCTCGGCTGGAGCCCAACACAGGCCTCTATCCTAGGTCTCCCCGGATCATGACCTGCACCGAAGGCAGAGGCTTAACCAACTGAGCCACTCAGGTGCCCCAAAACTCATGACAATTGTTACCAGCATCCTCTCCCAGAGTTATGTTCTTCAGATATTCACTGGTCTTAAAATGAAAGGAATACAGAGAGAACATAGAGTATACCAAAGAAAATCTGTGTTTTCTCCCCTCTGGTAGACAAATTACAGAAAACAGACAATCCTTCCCATCATATACAATTCAATGCTTTTTTTTTTTTTTAAACTAGTAAATACGTAAAACTCTGAAGCAAAGGCACACAGTCTCATTTCAGTTTAACCCTTTTATTCAACCCCTTCATGACTTGAGTTCTACTTTTTTGTCTCTGAATTTTATCACATATCTAATAAAACAACAGTAACAACTACTATTTATAAAAGACGTACGTGGTAGCAAGCTCATCACAACTACCGAAAAATTTATCTCATAATAGATACCTTAAATATGTTATTATCATGACTACCCCAATTTGCAGGTGAGTAAACTATTCTGTGTAAGCAGGTGGCTTTCTATGTTCCACAGTCACCATTAGGTGCAAAACCAGTCTGTGCCCTAAGTCCACACACCTTTCCATTATACCACATTATCCCTCAATCACATAGGATCACATAGAACTGCGACTTACAAATTATTCTAATACAACAACCAGCAGAATTCAAACGTTAATCAACTGAAGATTTTGCAACATAAGGATAGGGAAAGAATTACAAGAATGTCAGACTTGTGTAGAAAATGTCAGTTATAGATAATAATGTACATGTAAAATATTATTAGCATGATGAATGGGAAAAATTATAGGAATACACATTTAAAAATGTAAACATCTCAAATAAAATCGGATTGGGGGAACTTCTATTTTCTATATCACATTTCTTCAGTACTTTAAGATTTTAAGGGTATGTTTTATTTTTATAACCAAAATATTAAGAACTGCCCTGACAAGCGTGTAACTACTAATGTCTGTATATTACCTATTATGCTTCATTATTTATACTCATTCATTTACATGATTGTCTCTTCAAAATGAACATTGAGAACCTATTAAAAATCACATGTAACACATTTCCAAATTGATTTCTTCTTTTTAAGGGTTTTAAAGCTTAGTTCCTATTTTGCTTCATATGCCAACAAGAATCTCTCAAATTTCTACAAGGTGAGTAATGTTATCAGACTGTACTTTATGAAAAATTAATCTGGTTGTAGACTGGAATAAGGCATAGGATGAAAATTGCCTTATAAATATAACTCCCTAATATTGAACACAATGGACTACAGTCAATGTATGAAACAAAACTAGAGAGAGCTGAGTGCCTTAGGACATAAAAACACTTAAAGGTCTAAACACTTGAGTCAAATGAGAAGAAGACAGTCAGAAGTAAAAGAACACATTAAGTGTACAGTCCCAGAAATCAAGAGTTTCAGGGAATAAAGTTTCAAATGCTAGAGGATTAAGACGAAAAAGAAACACTTAAGGATTTGACAGTTAAATCACTAGCAACCTCAAAAATACAGATTTGGCATAGTGTTGGGAGCACAAATCAGCGAAATTTCTTCTGAAAAATAAGGGGAAAACAAAGCAGTTAGGAGGTGTAGAAAGATTCTGAAGGATAGAGCACTTTAGCATACTTACAGACTAACAAAGGAGCAGGAAGAGAGAAATCGGTGAAGAGAAAGAATTCCTTCCCTCTACAATCCGATGAGCATTCAGTTGAGTTTATTTTAGCAGTGGTGGCAAAAAAATTTCACGGTGTTTGGTCCATTCACTCAGATTAAGAATCTTAGCAGCTATTAACTGATCACCTACTGGCCAGTGACATACTCTGTATGATTTTTAATTTTTATCTCATAGCAATCACAGAAAAGCAGGCATTATTATACTCATTTGTCAGATGAGTAAACTAAGGCTCAGAGGTTAAATAACTTACTACAGATCACAAATTGATAAATAAATGGTAGAGCGAAACTAGTTTTAACAATTTTACAGGGGGCATAATTTTCATACAATAAAAATTTACTTATTTTAGGGTTGCCTGATTTGATTAGGCAAGCATTTCTTGCTTTTGCTTGAGTCATGATCTCAGGGTCCTAAGAGGAAGCCCTGCAACAGGGAATCTGCTTGGGATTCTCTCTCTCTCTCTTTCCCTCTGCCCCCCCCCCACTAGTGCACTTTCTGTGCCTCTCTCTCTCTCTCTAAATTTAAAAATCTTTATATTTACTCATTTTAAGTGAAAAGTTTGACAATTTTTTGTAAATGTATATACTTACGCAGATATTATCACAATCTAGTTTAAGAAAACTTTCATCATCCCAAAAGTTTCCTCATAAAGCAAGGTCAGATTTGAACCCCAACCTCTCTGGCTCCAAACTCATGTCACACCGCAAACCCCCTAGCAACATCAGGTAACAAAAATAATTTTTTTAGGCAGAAAAACTCAAATAAATTCCCACTATTTCCCCCCTTCCACGTGAGGCACCAACAAACCACTAGAATCATACCCACATTCCATGATCTCAGCAAATTCAAAAGTTTACTAAAACTTGAATATGCCTCATACCAAGTAGAGCAAAAAATGGACAGTTACTGTGTGAGATGGGTTTTTTTTTTTTTTTTATGTAAAAGCAGTTAGAAAAGGGAAAAACAAATGAAAAATAAAGTCCAGGAAGAAGATAGGATGAAATCAGCTGTGCAAGGACATATGATGGAAAATGTAATCTATGAATGAAGAAAGTAATAGAAATCAGGAGTTTGGGTCATGGAAGACAAAGACTAACTTGAACAGAAGCTTCTCTTTGATATGCAACATAAAACTGTTCAGATATAGGACAAAATGACTTACTAAGCAGAAATTAAAACTTATTTAAGAAACAGAACTATACAATAATAAGAGAGTCAAACAAAAATAAAAACACAAAGTGAGACAACATTCATAGTAATTAAAGTTGTAAAGTTAAGGGGTACCTGGGGGGCTCAGTCAGTTAACTGTCTGCAGTTGGCTCAGATCACGATCCCAAGGTCTTGGGATCAATCCACAAGTTGAGCTCCCTGCTCAGCAGAGAGCTGCTGCTCCCTCTCCTTCTGCCCTTCTCTACCACTCATGTGTGCACTCTCTCTCAAATAAATAAAATCTTTAAAAAAAAAAAGTGTCCAGGGGTGCCTGGGTGGCTCAATGGGTTAAAGCCTCTGCCTTTGACTCAGGTCATGATCTCAGGGTCCTGGGATCGAGCTCTGCTCAGCAGGAAGCCTGCTTCCTCCTCTCTCTCTGCCTGCCTCTCTGCCTACTTGTGATCTCTCTCTCTCCCTCTGTCAAATAAATAAATAAACAAAATCTTAAAAAAAAAAAATAGTGTCCAACTCTTGATTTTAACTGGGGTCACGATCTCAGGGTTATGGGGTGGAGACCCATCAGGCTGTACATTGCATATGGTGTCTGCTTGGGATTCTCTCTCTGTCCCTTCCCTACTCACGAGTATATGCACTTGTGCGTGTGCTCTCTCTCTCTCTCTCAAATAAAAAAATAAATAATAAAATTGTAAAGTTAAGACTAGCTTAATCTTATAGTAATGATTTTATATAACTAAATTAAAACAAAAACAAAATTTTCATTACTTCAAAAACATAGAACCATGAACATGTAAGAATTTAAATAAATTTAAATAAAAATTTAAATTTAGGGCCATAAATAATTAAACTGAAATAATTAAAATATGACAAGCTTTGAAGAGAAAATACAAATAGAGATAGGATAAAAGAAAAATTTTATTTAAATTTTTACTATACTCTAATATTTCTTTAGTTCCACAGAACTGTAAACACAATCCACTAATCTGATCATTGCCGGCCTAACCAAAATCTTACAAATTCCAAATTAGGGTCCTAGAGTGTAGCATTAGAAGCCTAAATGAAATGCTCTTCCAAACACTGAGCCAAAGAAAGTGCTGGCCAACTACTAACAGAACATATTTTTATGATTACTTGATATTAATAAACATTAGAATATATAAATTGTTGAATAAATGATTTCTTCAGTGCCCTGATTACCCTGAACTACTCTCAGTCTGGTATAGCAGGCTCAATAGTCCAAAAAATACTATACTTTCTAGTCAAAAGACAACACTTTTAGAAATGATTATAAAACTGTTCCAGTATTACAAAAAAGTCTAAGTTACAAAACCATAATTTCAGTTCCAAACTCTTATAATAATAAATCAGATAATGTATCTATCTAGGTGGGTATAGCAAAAGTATTGGCATTACCATAAAGTAAAAAAACTAAAGAATTTGTCTCATTGTATGTCACATTTTGTGAACTTTCTTCTGTCTGAAACCTTAACTAAGCACCATGATCTTAAAATTGCCATTTAAGTATTTTTCTTATCCAACCTAAATGTACAGTTAGAAATAAATTTACTCTTAAGAATTGTAACATCTTCCTCAATTTTTTAATGAGATTGCAACAATTCTACCCCTAGTAAATTACAATTACTCTTAAATTACAATTTAATATTAATTTTAAATGAGAACCATATTAAAATATTTAAGAATTTAAGAATAAAATATTTTAAAACTTTTAAAAAATGAAGATGTAGTTGGCATATAACATTATTAGTTTTGGTGGTTTTTTTTAACTTTTAAATTTGAAATTCGCATAACAAATTCGACCTTCAAAATCACTAGGAACACCAGAGGGAAAAAAATCTAGTACTGGAGAAGTAGGAGAAACCAGATCCTTGACAGTCTATTGATATTAAAAAGCACGGTTAAAACAGTAATGTAACTCTTCAAAGATAAACAAAAACTAGATGATATGTAATAATAAAATAAACATTCAAATCTTTTTTCTTATTATTACCTACTTACCCTAATATCCAAAATCATCTCTTGTAATAGTAAGTATAAATACTTACAGGACAGTAATCAAATCAATAAAAATAAAACCCCATCAGTCATATACTTCTTTCAATTTGAGGAACGTGAATTTCTCTTAAATTTTATTACTTCTAACTTTCAATGTACTGCTATTAAGTTAAAAATAAAATAGAACTAAGAACAAATCCCAAACGAGTCATGTGACCAAGTGATTTTTATAAACCTCTCTAAAACATCCTTTTTAAACTCAATAGATTTTCCCATTGGTTTACAAAAATTTTTTCTGCAGTTCCAAAGTGTTACATAACACTTGATGCAGAAGATAGATTTTAAAATACACAATAAAACAACGGGTATGCTCACAATCCAAATTTTAACACATATAAGATGACCAATTTATCTTGTTATCAAGTTTGTGTTTGGTGCGTGTTGGCCCTTATAATTCCCTTCCCATTTCTATTTTAATAATAGAAACCTAAGATTCCAAAGTGACTTGTTTAAAAAACAGGTTGCAGATAAAAAAAAAATCTGCAACTCCAGCTATGTAAAACAGAATTTTCTTGCTAGTATACAACCAAAATAAAAATAAAATAGTTACCCAGAATCCCAAAGTTAAAAATCATAGATTTATGCAATATTAGTTTTTCTCACTGACAACCTTTATTGGTCTTACATATTAGAGCTGTGCATAAGAACTTTTACATTAGAATAGTTCAAAGTTCTGTTCAAGACTAAAATCTCAATTCCACTCTCTGACAGGAATAGAAGAAAACTAACCAACTGAAATTAAAAAATGGAAAATGCTTGGAGTCAAAGTAACTTAAAATGCCCTACATAAATACTATTTGAGAATCCAGTGGGAGAATTTGGGCTCATCTAAAAATATACATACAAATTGAATATGTCAAAGTCTTCTTATAATAAATGTTATTCAATATAGTAATATATACATTAGTACTATCAATGGGGCAGAGACAGATATTAATGCCTAGAAGAAAAAAAAATATAAAATTTCTATTATACCACACCTTTTCACAACTTGGAGCTCCCAGTATTTCATACATATTCTTTCCAACACAATAATACTACAGCATCTGATTTTAAGACTCACTTCATCTCAAATGCACTGTTTACGCACTTTTGAACCTCAAACAAAGGCAAAATAGAATAATCTTTAAGAAAAGAACACTGTTGGGGTGCCTCGGTGGCTCAGTCGGTTAAGTGTCAGACTCTTGATTTCAGTTGGAACTTGGAGTTATGAGATCCAGCCCTACAATCTTCACTGAGAGTGGAACCTGCTTAAGATTCTCTCTCTCTCTCTCCCTCTTTTTATAAAAACAAAACAAACCACTGTTGTACAAAGACAATACGTCAAGCTCTATATCCATGCAAAAGTCTGAAACATTCAAATGTCAGCATCTGTGTGGTATCTGAGTGATTCAGGGTTGTCTCATCACATGAGGTACAAAAAGTCTGCTCGAGATTAGATAACATTGAGAAGTAGAGACCACCCTGTATCTTCTCCCCAATTGTTTAATAAGAGGACAGGCAGGGGAGGGGGCAGGGAACCTGGGTGGCTCAGTCTGTTAAGTGTGGGACTCTTGGGTTTTGACTCAGGTCATGATTTCAGGGACATGAGATCAAGCCCCTAGGAGTTCTGCATTTAGCTCAGGGTCTGCTTGAGATTCTCTCCTTTCTCTGCCTCAACCCCTACTTGTGCATACACAGACACTCTCTCTCTCTAAAATAAATTTTTTAAAAATCTTTAAAATGACACGCATGAGGCACCTGGGTGGCTCAGTCGTTAAGCGCCTGCCTTCGGTGAGATCGTGATCCCGGGGTCCTGGGATCAAGCCCCACATCGGGCTCCTTGCTCGGTGGGAAGCCTGCTTCTCCCTCTCCCACTTCCCCTGCTTGTGTTCCCTCTCTTTCTCACTGTGTCTCCGTCTGTCAAGTAAATAAATAAACTCTTTAAAAATAATAATAATAAAAAGGCAGAAGAGAGATACATACTATTAAAGATGCACTAAAGATGCCATAAATACAAAAAAGTATTTTTAACTGCTGAAACACTTCATATGTACACATAAAAGCACCTAACTCACATTAAGTGCCCAATAATAAGATAATAAAGAACTATTTAGTCAAAGTCAATTAAATCATCAGGTTATCTTCATCTTACTGTCTGGCATATTAAAGCACCATTAGTTGGCCTTTTAAGCAAAGGAATTTTAAATTCTGAGCTAAATCCTTAAGCACAAGGACCACATTTTGGTATTATCAGAGAGAACCATGGCTTTTGCTAGTATATATGTGTTGACATTATAAATAGTCCCGGTTATACATTTTGTATGTCCTCATCTCCAAATGTCTATTAAATATAACCAATTACCAATCTTCCCCTATCAACATAACAATTAAGAACAAAGAAAAAAATCTAAGTTAAATTTTTTGTGAAAATATATGGTGATAAAATAAGCATTGCCCATCTATGTGGAAGATCTGATCTTTGATCCATTACATCAATGACTTAATCCATGAAAAGAGCCTTAAATTTATCAGACAAGTTATATTCATTTGAGTTGCAGTATTTAAGAAACAGTTACAGACTCTGTACACAGACATACTGAAAAAGAATATATTATTTCTGATACAAACGGTTTTTTTAAGATTTTATTTATTTTTGTGAGAGAGTGAGTGTGGGCAAGCACACATGCACCAGCGGTGGGAGGAGGGAGAAACAAACTTCGCGCCCAATGTGGGGCTCAATTGCAGGACCTAGGTCATGACCTGAGTGGAAGGTAGATGCTTAATCAACTGAGCCACCCCATCGCCCCTCAAATAGGCAGCTTTTTAATAAGGCAGTAAAATAATCTAACGATAACTGCAGTTCAATTATTTTTTAAAAAGGTACTCATTAAGATTCGAACATTTGCTATCCATTTACTTGTTCTCTAGGAAAAGAACATAAGCTGAGAGGATTCCAACCTTGGCTTTTTCACTGTCTCAATTTCCAAATGTATAAAGCCAGTATATTATGTACTTTAAAACAGGACAGCTTAGTTGCTGAACTTAGGCACTTTAACCAAACTGCTTGTTTGACACCACTATTACCACCTGGTACCTCCCTATGCCTCTGTTTCCTCCTATACAAATTAGAAATAAAAACAGTACGTGTATCACTGGTCTCTCACAATATCACACTACCACACAGTACATTTTTGTGAGGACTATATTACTTAATTCATTTAAAAGTCAGTTTGAGTATGTGTTGATAATTATAGGATATGAATGACAGAAACACAATGGTTCAGCATGTTGTCCTCACTCATAAATTTAAGTTTCCATAATACACATTTTTTTAAAAAACTTAGAATTGTGGGGCGCCCGGGTGGCTCAGTGGGTTAAGCCTCTGCCTTCGGCTCAGGTCATGATTTCAGAGTCCTGGGATCGAGCCCCGCATCAGGCTCTCTGCTCAGCAGGGAGCCTGCTTCCCTCTGTCTCTGCCTACCTGTCTGCCTACTTGTGATCTCTCTCCCTCTGTCAAATAAATAAATAAAATCTTTAAAAAAAAAAAAAAAACTTAGAATTGTGCTGGCATACAATAAGGGCTCAACATGTGCCACTTTTATTACTTTGCAGGCTACTTGCTAAAATTAAAGGAAATAATATGTGAAAGTGCCTTGCATTATTATGCCTAGAATGTTCTGTATTAAAATATAAGTTGCAATCCTCACATCATCTTTCAGATCAGTATTCAGCAAATATTCATCATCTATTAATTATCTTTTGATCCATTTGGGACTTGATATTTAAGCATAAGCTACTATATTTATGACTCACCTCTGACAAAGAGCTACAAGTTACAATATCAACTGTCAATGAGATACAATGTGTCCAGGGCTCAGGAAATACACTGTATCCAGAGTGCTAGCTTCACTGACATTTTGTAACTAATCTCAATTGACAGATATTTTGACTGGCTTTGTTTATTTTATTGTCTAGCATATTATAAGACTGCTCCTTAAAACCAACAAATTACAAGCATTAAATAATTCAAGTGACACATTCCAGAATGACTCAAGTGAAAACTTATCAACACAGAAGATGGACAACTAAGAGATTATCTGGAGCAGTGGAGTGGTGTAATCAGCATAGTAACTAGTTACCTCGTTGGATAAACTAGAAGAGTACTGGAAGAGTGGATTTCATGCCCTTTCCTAAGCAAAGTCATGAAAGATAACTACCAACTATGAACCCTAAGAGTCTTTTAAATCAGAAACAAACGAAAAGCCAAATGATTCTGTTTTTCCAATACCTTCAATCAATTATCCATCGTAAAGGAAGAAAAAGTGTTAAAGATGGTTGTATGCACAGCATTTAAAACGAAATAACTTCAATTCCCACTTTGGAACTCTAGAGGGCACCAGAAATATGCCCTCCTTTGCACCACCCCTCCTCCCGGGTAACGTGAGCAGCTGCAGGAGCCCGTCGTCTGGTTGCTGAGGTTGGTATTGCAGCAGCAGGAGAGATGTCTGCAGCGGTGGAAACAGCAGCGCCCACTCCCAGCTGCCTCACCAGCCATTACCCAGGCTTCACCCCGGGGGCAGCTGCCACCCAAGGGAAAGCTCCTCCCCCTCAAAACAACGGGGATAGACAAGTCCCATGGTTGAACCCCTACAACCTGACAACGTCCTCTAAGAACAAATTAGGGGCGAAGGACTCACAATGGGGATGTTTTCCTCACTTTCTGCCAAAGATGCACCAAATGGGGTTGAAGGCGATTCCTGGTCCTGGGGTAAGAGGAAAAATAAAAATGGATCAAGAACATCCAACCAGGTGGGAAAACCGAGCCCTTTCCACCAGGAGGAAGCCGATAAGGGAGTAAGAGGTCAAGGAGGTTTGGCCCTTCTATTATTACTCCCCAG
>CM053605.1:97696713-97736745 GCA_028646535.1 Procyon lotor | reverse complement strand
TTGTTGTTGTTGTTGTTTATAAGATTTTATGTATTCATGTGGGAGAGAAAGTACAAGCAAAGGGAGTCCAGAGGGAGAGGGAGAAGCAGACTCCTGGCTGAGCAGGAAGCCTGACTCTGGGTTCCATCCGAGATGAGCCACCCAGATGCCCCTTAGACTGACATTTTTGATATCACTATTGTCACAACAGAAACCTCCTCTATTACCAAATGCAGGGCAACATCTTAATAATTCTGTGAAAACTTACCCCATGCCTTTTCTGTTACCGTATCCCGCAGCAATAGGTACTGCACCTTGAATTTATAGTTGGAAGGCTTGACTAAAGATACTTCCCAATAAGCTCTGTCATAGATTTAAATGCCAAATCAGATTTCCCCATGTTGTTCAGTTTGAGGAAGTTTTATGCTGCTATCAATTCCCTGGCACTATTGCCATTTTATAATTAATTAACAAGAATAATAATTACAGTAGGATATTTTATTCATATTTTGTATCCCTTCATTTAAGTCTTTGTCGAGGAGAATGTTCACTGGGTTGCCTGCATAATACCAGGGAGAAATCTAGTTGAGAGCTTAGAATGGGTAAAAAACAAACAAGCCACATTTTTGTCATAATTTAAATAAAAATTACACTATTTTATACAAAAGTAATTTTAAAAATAAATATTTGGATGTTTATACCACATTATTCATAATTTCCATAAAGGTATTAACAACCCAAATGTCCATTAATTGATTAATGTATAAACCAAAAGTAATATATCTATACAATGAAATATTATTCATCCATAACAAGGAATGAAGTTCTGGTCCATGCTATAGCATGGATGAACCTTGGAGGCATTATTCTAAGGGAAATAAACTGATCACAAAAGACCATTTGTTGATGATTGATTATGTGAATTGTCCAGGCTAAGCAAATTTATAGAGACACTAAGTAGATTATTGTTTGCCTAGGCCTAGGGAGGTGGGAAGAGAATGGAAAAATAAAAATGTCTAAAATTGGCTGTAGTGATGGTTGGACAACTCTGAATACAATCAAAACATTGAATTGTTCACTTTAAGTGGGAGAACTGTATGGTACGGAATTATAACTCAATAAAGCTATTACTAAAAATGTGTGTCTGTGAATAACCATAGTTATTCAGTACTAATCACAAAAGCATACTAAGCATTGCAGGAAGGCAACATAAAGACATGAGCAGAAGACTTGCATTTCAAATACTTGTTTGGCCACTCAAAACCTTGAGCAAGTTACCTTCTCTCTGAGCCTCAGTATAGTCACTTATAAAGTAATGCAGCACTGTTGTAAGGACCAAATAACTTAATTAAGTACGTGATTTAAAAATGTTAGAAGTTGTTGGGGGTGCCTGGGTGGCTTAGTCATTAAGATGCTGACTCTTGGTTTTGGCTCTGGTCATGACCTCAGGGTGGTGAGATCAAACCCCACCTTGGGTTCTACTTTCAGTGCAGATCCATGTCTGCTGAAGATTCTCTCCCTTTTCCTTTCTGCCTCTTTCTCACCTTCTCCCTTCTCCTCAGCCCCCCTCTGCCCCTCCCTTTCTGCTCCTCCCCCACCCCCGTGCTCTCTCTCTAAAATAAATAAATCTTTTTTAAAAATGTTAGAAGTTGCTTAAACAGTATATATTGAAAGTTCTTATCAGAAAAACAAATGTGTAATGGTGTGGCCATGAAATTAACTAGACTTATTATGATCATTTATCTCTCTGTGTACATATAAATATAATTATATTATATACATATGTGTGTATATATATATAGAAACCAAGAGCTCATCAGTAATTGAGATGCAATATAATAGCTATTCAGAGCACAGCTTAGGAGCTGGAATGCCAAAGTTTGAATTCTGGCTCTTTCCACAACTAGCTGGGTGATTTTAGGGATGTTTTAACTTTCTAAGCCTAGGACACCTAGGTGGCTCAATCTAGGTGGCTCACCTAGGCGCCTAGGTGGTGTTTGACTTTGGCTCAGGTCATGATTACAGGGTCCTAGGATGGAGTCCCAGATCAGCCTTCCTGCTCAGTGGGGAGATAGTAGGATATTAGAAGTTCAGAAAGAAGTGTTTTGGGGCTAGGGATTAGAGAGCTAGTGTAGACTAACATTTTAACTTTTACCATTGAAAAGGGGGAAAAAAAAGCAATAGTTTAATCATTGAAGCATTGAGGGAAATTTTCTGGGGAAAAAAGGAACAAAAACTGAGAGAAGCTCAACATGGCTAATTGCTACATAAAAATGTATGCCTGGGTAGAGTACTTCTAATGTAATTAAGCAAAAATAATATTAAATTAAAAAAAAAGCATACCGATTTGGTCTTAATAATGTTGTTCTACCACTGTGAAGAAGAGGTGAAGTCCTGATAAATTAAAACAACTCAATTACACAATTTTACTTAACAAATTACTTGTTTGGTATTTATAGTGCCAGGAATTATCTGTGTTTATTGTGAATAATGACATATTATCCTCTTAAAAACTCTATGAAGTAGTTAATATTACTGTCCCACTTTTACAGATGAGAAAAGTGAAGTAAAAGAAGCTTAGGGAGTCAGGGCACCTGGCTGGCTCTGTCCACAGAGTGTGCAACTCTTGATTTTGGGGATGTGAGTTCAAGCCCCATGTTGGGCATAAAGCTGACTTTAAAAAAATAAATAAAATGAAGAATAAAAAGAGGTTGAGGAACTTATTCAAGGTCACATAGCTACAAAGTCATCGAAAGAGACTCACAGCCGTAGGATTCTTGGCTCCACAGTCTATACTCTTAACTACCTCATCATGCTGCCTCACCAGGATAGTCCTTTCCTAATTCTTCTCTTAAATATGTCATCTTAGATAATTTAAAACACAACACAAAATAATACATTCTGGAGCAGTGGCTTATAAGCCTTTTTGACCATAACAACCACTGGGATATCTGTTATACACGGAGACCAAGTACAAGCCCACCTATATTCATTACTAGATAACTAAAGTTACATAGAATTATTTCCTTTACTACCTCAGATGGACTTCAATATTTCCTATTCTAGTCTATTTAAATCTAGTCTATACTGTTTTCTTCCTTTAAAAAAAAAAATAAATAAACAGTGGTTTCAGCCCTCCAAATTAATTTCATGGTTTACAAGCTGTGGTTTGAAAAACATTATTCTAAAGAAAGCGAGTTGTGGATAAAATCAAGTTCTTTTTTTTTATTAAAGATTTTATTTATTTGACAGAGAGAGAACACAAGCAGAGGGAGTGGCAGGCAGAGGGAGAGGGAGAAGCAGGCTCTCTGCTGAGCAAGGAGCCCAATATGGGGCTCTATCCCAGGACCCTGAGATCATGACCTGAGCCGAAGGCAGCGGCTTAACCCACTGAGCCATCCAGGTGCCCCTAAAAATCAAGTTCTAAAACAGAAGTAAAAACACAAGATGATATCAGAAACTGAGTAATCTGGAATGAACTATAAGTTGAAAAATTCATTTTTAAAAATAGACATTTAAGCTGCCATTCTTCCTAAATATATGAGCTCCTAACAACATACTTTACACTTTATAAAACTGTAATGCAGCCAATTAACAAATGTCTCTGGAGAAGCAATGTGATGATTTAGAAAAGAATGAAGAGGGGCACCTGGGTGGCTCAGTGGGTTAGAGCCTCTGTCTTTGGCTAAGGTCCTGATCTCAAGGTCCTGGAATCAAGCCCCGCATCAGGCTCCCTACTCAGCGGGGAGCCTGCTTCCCCCTCTCTCTGCCTGCTTGTGATCTCTCTCTCTGTCAAATAAATAAAATCTTTAAAAAAAAAAAAAAAGAAGAAGAGTTGGCGTGGATACTGATTCCACCATTCCTTACCTTTGTGACCCTAGACATTTCTGAGCTTCAGCTTCTTCTTCAGTCAAATGAGGGAATTGTACATAATATGCCAGTGAAGGAAAACCCACTTTTCTTTCTTTATCGTGCCGTGGCCTGCGCGACAATCTCGAACCAGGACCGAGGGTAAGGGAATGAGGAAAAAAAGACAAAGAGACAAAGTATGGGAGCGGGAGGAACACAAAGGATGATGTCCAGACTGTGTTCAGCTTTATTCAAGAGTGCACCTTCTTATATAGTGTGTGAAAAACAAGTCCAAAAAACGATTACACCTGGGAGTCACATGGCACACGTTCTAGGAATTTGTTCTTAACACACCAAAACAAGCTCCCCTCAACACAGGCTCCAAGAAGTTTGGGTAAGACTACCAGTAGCACGTGCACATGCCTCGGAGGCATTGCCGCAGTTTAATGATCTAAACAATCACAACCTGCGCAGCCTGTCCTTCAGGAGGTATGACCAATCACAGACCAGCATGCCTCAAGGCCCCTTGTCGAGCGCATTCTCTAGCGCCCGCTTTCTGCCCATTCGGGCAGGGGTCACGAGTCTGGGCTCAACAGGTCCCTTTAGCAGCTAGCCAGCGGCTGACCACATTATCGTCTTCTCATTCCCTGGAATCCCAGCACCTCCAACCAATACTTTCTTACTTGTCCAGCTCATTATGAACATTCTCTTCCTCTCATCTCAGTTTCCATGGCTATTTTGTTAAATAATAAAATATGTTCATCCCTATATTCTTAACAAAATTGCTCTTCACTACGCCTTAGCTTGTTCACACTGGAGTATGGGGACCCATCATGTTCCTCATTTTATCTCCCAATAAGCCTTGCTGACCCAAGTGCCTTCTAAACTTTATAGAGGAACTTGCTGGAAAATAGAAGAAAATTTCAAAGGAAAATATTATAAATATTATATCAGATGATTATGAAGATCCTTTCCAGCAACTCAATTCTATGCTCTTATAAAATCATAAGCTGAAAATAATGATTTAAAGCTTAATTTTTGCCCATTATGGATTCCTCATATTAACAACTATTATTTTTTTAAGTTTATGTACAAGCTAGTAATTCCACAAGAAGTTAAAACCTAAAATTAATTGGGTCTAACTATTTTTAATTTAGCATATTTATATTTTTAATTTTTTTCCTGTTTCCATGGGCAATAAATATACTCAGTGAAAAAACAAAAACAAAAAACAAACATTTGAAAAACCTGAAAAATTCAAAGGAAAAAATTTCCAATAATCCTTGCACCCAAGAATAGTTATTGATTTTAAGATTTTATTTTTAAGTAATCTGTACATGCAAGGTGGGGTTCGAACTCACAACCCCAACATTAAGAGTCACACACTCTACTGACTGAGCCAGCCAAATGCCCCAAACCTTCCTTTATTGTTATTGTTTTAAGGATTTTATTTTTAAGTAATCTCTTTACTTTACTCTTTAAGTAATCTCTACACCTAAGCTAGGGCTCAAACTCACAACCCGGAGAAGGCTAACTATTGTTAACATTTTATTCAATATATCTTATTGTTTAAAGCAGCTTCAGATTCACAGCAAAATTGAGCAGAAAATGCAAAGAATTCCCATATCCCTCCTGTCCCCACACACGCATAGCCTCCACCACTCACAACATTCCACACCAGAGTGGTACATTTGTTACACTGAATGAACCTACATTGATGTATGGTACTCACTCAAAGTCCATAGACTATATTAGTTTCACTCTTGATGTTGTACATTCTATATATTTTGCTAAATGTATCATGACATGTATCTACCATTATAGTATCACTTAGAATAGTTTCACTGCCCTAAAAATCACCTGTGCTCCACCTATTTATCCCTCCCTGCACCCTAACTCATGACAACCTCTTGCCTTTTTATTGTGTCCATAGTTTCATGTTTTCCAGAATGTCATGTTTGGAATCATACATTACTATAGTCTTTTCTAATTGGCTTCTTTCACTCAGCAATAAGTGAAATGCACTTAGCAATAAGCATTTAATGTTTCTCCATTTTTTTTTCTGGTTTGATAACTCATTTCTTTTTAGCACTAAATAACGTCCCATTGTCTAGATGTACCACAGTTTATCCATTCACCAACTGAAGCACATCTTAGCTGCTCCCAAGTTTGAGCAATTATGAATACAGCTGCTATAAAATCTATGTTCAGGTCTTTATGTGGACATCGGTTTCCAATTCATTTGGATAAATACTAAGGAGTGGGATTGCTAGATATTATAGTAAGACTATGATTAATTTTATAAGAATCTGCCAAAAGACCTTCCATATTGGAATTTTGCACTTCCACCAGTAATGAATGAGAGTTCTTGTTCTATAACCTTACCAGCACTTGGTGGTGTCAGCACTTTGGGTTTTCACCACTCTCATAGGTGTGTAGTGGTATCTCATTGTTTTACATTGTTTACATTTTGATGTATCAATATTTTTCCACTTTATTTCTTCACAGAAAGTTTTAAAACATTTATATCACTCACAGAAACTTTATCTTGGTAATTCTTTTTTTATGTGGCTTAGACATGAAGAAGAGATTCTGTAAAGATCTAGTGGATCAGAGGAATAAAATTGTCTTTGAGAATAGGGTCATCGTCTTCATTTTGCTTTTGTCAGATAGGTAAAAAGACGTTAAGGGGAGCCTGGGTGGCTCAGTCGTTAAGCGGCTGCCTTCGGCTCAGGTCGTGATCCCAGGCTCCCTTGCTCGGCGAGAAGCCTGCTTCTCCCGCTTCCGTTCCCTCTGCTTGTGTTCCCTCTCTCGCTGTGTTTCTCTCTGTCAAATAAATAAAATCTTAAAAAAAAAAAAAAAAAGACGTTAAGAAATATGCATAGAGGGATGTGGCTGGGTGGCTCAGTCCATTAAGTGTCTTCCTTCACCTCAGGTCATGATCTCAGGGTTATCATCTCAGGGTCCTAGGATCAACGTCCAGAGGTGGGCTCCCTGCTCAGTGGGAAGTCTGCTTCTTCCCCTTCTACGACCTCCCCTGCGTGTTCCCCTCCCCCTGCTCTCTCTCAAATAAGTAAATAAAATATTAAAAAAGAGAGAGAGAGAGAAGAAGAGATGCATAGAGACTAATACATAGCTAGGAAGAGAATTGCACTTTGGTTTCCTTCTACTAGTAAATATAAAATCAAGCTCAAGGATCTAACCAAAAAAAAGTGGCTGAATATTCATAATAGGTAGCAAGATAAAAACACTAGACATACTTATTTACTACGTGATGTGATATAAAATGGTTTATGGAAAATGCTTTTGAGACATTATATCTATGGTGGTAAGGAACAAATTTTGGATTTAATCATCATTTTTTTCAGTGTAATAAGGAGGGTTGCCTGGGTGGCTCAGTTGGTTGAGTGTCTGCCTTTGGTTCAGGTCATGATCCCGGGGCCCTGGGTTGGAGGGATCCCATACCTGGCACCCCACCCCGAGCCAGAGCATCAGGCTCCCCACTCAGTGGGGAGTCTGCTTGTCCCTACGCCTCTTCCCTGAACCATGCTTACACTCTCACTCTCTCTCTCTCAAATAATAAAATAAAATCTTTAAATGTAATAAGGAAAAAGGAATTATAATCAAAACTAGAGTTATGAAACTTGATATGACAGAAAACTTTTATCAACTGATAAACTTTTATCAACTAATGTTTAGTGGTGGTAGTAAAAATTAGTCATTGTTACTCACTGACTGTGAAACTTTTAAGATCTTTGTTCATTCATTCCACAAATACTGAGTGTCTATGTTTTGCCAAATACTATGATAAATGCTAGGGATATAATGGTGACTAAGATAGATGTAATTCCTACATTCTTGTACATCTTCCTGGAATGTACAGCCTAGACTGGAAAGAGCTAAAAAATATGGAATCACCAAAATAAATAGAACAATTACAGTTGAGTGCTGGGAAGGAAAAAAATAGAACAACTTCTTCTTCTTCTTCTTCTTCTTCTTCTTCCTCTTCTTTTAAGATTTTATTCACTTATTTGACACAGAGAGGGAGGTGGAGATTTTATTCACTTATTTGACACAGAGAGGGAGGTGGAGAGAGCACAAGCAGTGGGAGTAGCAGAGGGGGAGAAAGAAGCAGACTCTCTGCTGAGCAGGGAACCTGATGAGCGGCTTGATTCCAGAACCCTGGGACTATGACTCCAGCCAAAGGCAGACACTCAACGCCACTGAGCCATCCAGGTACCCCTAAGCAGAACTTCTTTATAGAAAATAACAATGGAGACCTATACTCATGATTATGGAAGATCTTTCTAAGGCAGTAACATTTAAACAGATCTGCCAAAGGAGAATCCATTAGAATAACCAAAGGAATATTGTTCTAAACAACAGGAAAGACAAGAATTAAACTCACCCTAGGAACTGGAACTGGAAGATCAATAGGGTGATCTAGTACTAGATCAAGGGAAAGAGTGACCAAAGACAAGTATGAAGAGCTTTTAAATGTTCAAAACAGAAGTAGTAAAGAAGGATCTGATGGGTGTCGGTGGCTCAGTCCATTAAGCATCAGACTCCTGCCTTCCATGCTGGTCATGATCTCAGGGTCATAGGATCGAACCCCATGGGACTTCAAGCTGGGCATAGAAGCCTGCTTAGGATTCTCCCTCTCCCTCTCCCTCTATCCTTACCTGCCCCACTCACATGTGCTCTCTATTTCTCTCTCCCTCCCTCCCTTAAAAGAAAAGAAAATCTGAGCCTTCCAAAGCTGCCTAAAGGATATAAAATCCAAAGTTCTTTTCATGACCATGAACACTTCACAATTCTGTCCACTAATCCAGCCTCATCTCCACTCTGGTTCCTCTCAAACAGCTGACACTCTAGGCATCTTGGATGACTTATTCTTCCCCAACCATTCTGCACACTTTTCATAGACCCTGACTTTGTGCTATATCCTCAAACAAGTAAAAACTTGCCTTCCACTCAGTCTGGTGAGCTATTTCATCTCTAAGGCAGAAATGTCACATTTGGGTACACATACCTCTGGGATTCACAAACACTTTCCAAACAGTGCAGGAGCAAGAACAGTTTCTGAATAATCAATTTCCAGTTCCTCAAATTCAGTTGTACTCTTTCCTAAGATTGACTTGCTTGGGAATTCCTTAGGGTAAAGCTGTGCTTTCACATCTACCTTCTCCCACTTTTTAGGGGCAGTGGCAGGGGGAGGAGGTTGTGGGGGAGGAGGGCCAGAGAGAGAATCTTAAGCAGACTCCACACAGAGCATGTGGGGCTCAATCTCACAACCCTGAGATTATAAACTGAGCCAAAATCAAGAGTCCAACACTGAAATGACTAAGCCACTCAGGTGCCCCTACTTTCTCACACTTTAAAACAACAGGCAAGCGTGGTACCCAATGAAAAAATGATTTAAAATACTGGTGTAAGTTTTAATGTAAATTAATGATTCTTATGGCTGGGTAACAGCTTTTTAAAAATTCTTTTTTTTTTTCAGCGAAACTGAGGGAAGACCCACTTAGGATGTCAGCTGATAAGTCCTTAAAATAACTTTTGATAACAGATGGTGTTTTGAGTTGAATTTTGTCCCTCCCTCCTAAAGATATGCAGATATCCTAACATCCAATACCATACATGTGACTTTCTTCAGAAATAGGGCCTTTCCAGAGAACCGGAAGACACACAGGGAAAAGATGGCCATGTGACTGGGATGATGCATCTACAAGGCAAAGAACGCCAAGGATTACCAGCAAACCACAAAAGCTGGAAAAGGCAGAACTCTTCTAGAGTCCTCCTAGAGCTTGGCTCAACCAACAACTTGATTTCAGATTTCCAGCCTCCAAAACTATAAAATAAAAAAATTGTATTGTTTTAAGTCACCCAATTTTAAGTACTTTCTTACAGCAGCCCTAGGAAAAGAATACAGATCTCTATATATAGCTTTTATCATGTAATTTCCAAAGAGTTCAAAATAGTTGAGAGACGGTATTAAATAAAACTCCTACTTTCATCTACTTATTTATTTTAACCAGTTTTTTCATCATTCATATCCATAAAACTAAAACAGGGGGAAATACGATCTGGCCCATTATAGCAAAAAGTAATATTCACCCAAAGATTCATAAGCTACTTTTAAAATTCCTTCTTATGCCATTAAATGAGATATTTCTATGAAATTCTACTTTTTAAAAATTATTAATTAAAATGTATAACACATTGTGCTATTATAGTAATTTATTAATAATAATTTATCAATTATTAATCATTTACTTCATATTTCACTAATAATAAATGTCTAATACTAAGTTTTATGGCCCTAGAAAATTTTCAATTTCAATTGTTTATTTATTTACATATTTTTGTTGCAGGGCAATATAATGGGATGATCCTTAAAGACTTTAAGAATAAATATATACGAGGGTGGCTTAATCAATTGAACATCTGCTTTTGACTCAGATTATGATCCCAGGGTCCTAGGATAGAGTCTCCATCAGGCTCCTTGCTCGGTGGGGAGTCTGCTTCTCTCTCTCCCTCTGTGCCTCTCCCTGTTCATGTTCTCTCCCACTCTCTCACATAAATAAATAAATAAATAAATAAATAAATAAATAAATAAATAAATAAAATCTTTTTTAAAAAAGAATAAATATATATGACATGAGGATAAAAATCTGTGGGGGAGATGAAGTCCAAGTGAAAAGAGAATCATGTAAAATTTCCTGCTACTAAAGAACTTCTTATTCTTGTACTTTTTAAAAGAAAGACGGAAAATGCCAAATCAATATATTATTTAGATGTGACTGAATTCATTAATAAAAGTGATTTAAGATTTTTATTTTTAAATGTATATGTTAGCATTATCTGGAAATTCCACTAGATGTTACTTTATACTATGTAAATGAGTTTATATTAATAAAAATTTTCCCGGGGCGCCTGGGTGGCTCAGTGGTTAAGCGTCTGCCTTCGGCTCAGGTCATGATCCCAGGGTCCTGGGATCCAGCCCCTCATCAGGCTCCCTGCTCGGTGGGGAGCCTGCCTCTCCCGCTACCATTCCCTCTGCTTGTGTTCCCTCTCTTGCTGTGTTTCTCTCTGTCAAATAAATAAAATCTTTAAAAAGAAAAAAATTTCCTGAAAGGTATGTGAGCCAAAGAAGTTTGAAGACCTGTGTTTTGTTTTGTTTTTTTTTTAAATAGGCTTCATGCCCAGTGTGGAGCCAGAATCAGGGCTTCTACTGGCCACCCTGAGATCAAGACCTTGATTGAGATCAGGGTCAGACACTTAGCTAACTGACCCACACAGACGGCCCTTGAAGACCCTTATTTTAAGGTCCAACTGAAACATTATTTCCTCTGAACAGTTTGCCCTGTCCTTCCTTTCTCTTCTTCCTCAGAACTCGTTTGCAGTTTGCTATAGCATATAAAATACTGTAATATAGATTTAAAGGTTAGTTGTTTACCACCCTTCTCCCTATTCTCTTGGAGGGCTGGAAAAATGTTATTTATCTTTGTGTTCCCATGCCTGCCATAACTATAGGTGCAGAATACATATTGACTAATTTATTTGTATGTATAAAGTTCATAAAAATTTTCCTGATATAGCTCATGTCCTAGAGTTTACAGTGGGAATAGGTTATAGCATTTTTCTAGAAGAATATACATTTTAATCCCAAGTACACTCAGAAAATGTCTAGTTATACATAGAGAAAATGAACTGAAGCCAAGTAAATGGCCCCAAGCCATTTGATACATGTAGTCTAGTGGGTATCTCTTATAGAAACACCAGAAAAGCTAAGTAAAAATAATGTTAGAGAGTGATTGGGACTAACTGATTAAAGAATTAAAATCTTTTGTTGTTTTCAGAAAAAAAAAAAAGACCAAACCTGTAAGCTAGTAGTACAAGTAGAGAATGGTCAGGAAGTTGGTGTGGTAGTTAACAATTTGTAGTACAGTAAATATCAGATCACCTAATAAACTCCAAGCTTGGAAAAGACTTAGTGATTTCTTTAAATAAACTAAGTAGGTAAATTTGCTTTGAATGCTTCCAAATTCTGAGTGGATTAATAACCCTACTCTCTATCACTAGGTGGACGAAAATAACTGTTTTAACACATTGTCCATCCCTTATTTTGGCTCATGATTAAGGATGAACTCTATTTCAAATCTCTTTGCTTTTTTCCCTTCTTCTTCCTCCTCTTTCTTTCTTTCTTTCTTTCTTTCTTTCTTTCTTTCTTTCTTTCTTTCTTTTAAAATTAGGTATTAAAACATCAATTGGAACCCTCTTCATAAGTCTTCCAAGTCCAAATTATTAATGGAATATTATTCTATACATGGTTATATGCTTACACAGGTAAATTTATATAGACCTTTATATTCTTAAAAATATAACATGGAATTGCACTAATCAGTACCATTCTCACATTTGGCTTTTTCAATTAAGGATATGTTATAAAAAAAAAAAAAGGATATGTTATAGATATTGTTCCAAATCAATACAAATAGGTCCACTTAACTCATTTTTAATTGCTACATAATAATCTGTAGTATTGCTATGATATACTGCCTTGGGTCCTTCATTTGTAAAATAGGTATAATGACAGTTTACGTACGTAAAGTGTTTAATATTGTTCTGGTACACAGAAACACTATTTAAGTTTTCAGGATATAAAGGCCCTTATTCTACCTAACAAGTACAAATCATGCTTAAAATTTTAAAGACTCTTAAACTCTCCTCATAATGTTTTTTGCTTATTAACATAGAATTTAAAAAGGGTTATGGGGAGGTTAAAACTCTTGCAGTTCACACAGCTAGTTGGCATTTGCTGATAGAGTCATTTTTTTTTAATTTCAATAAAAAAGAACTCTAGGACAGATAGCCTACACTTGTATGTCATTTGATAGCCCTTCCTAGAATGTTATTCTATATCCTATATCAGGCAAAGTGGCTGCAGATTATCAAATAGTGACTCTTACCCAGATAAATAGTATGGAAAATCTCAGTCTAGCACTCATTATTTTAAAGATCTATTTATTTATTTTAGAGAGATAGAACAAGCAGGGGGAGGGGCAGAGGGAATTGGAGAAAGAGAGAAAAGCAGACTCCAAGCTGAGTGCAGAGCCCAACACAGGGTTCTATATCACAACCCCAAAATCACAACACAAGCTGAAATCAAGAACCAGGTGCTTAACCCATTGAGCTACCCAGGCACCCCTAGCAGTCATTATTTGTAACTGAGCTGGAGACAATATGACTTAGGGGCTAAGGGGTAAAGAAACTTGAAAGACTTTCACATAATAGCAGAAATGTCATTTCCTCATACGAGATCCTTTTTAACTATGGTGGAGAGGTACTACAATGCCTAAAGAAATTAAGTAAGATAGGATCTTGTTAATCAAGAGTGTCTCTGGATTATTTATTTATTTATTTATTTATTTATTTATTTGAGAGAGAGAACAAGAGTGGGATGAGGGGCAGAGGGGAAAGCAGATTCCCTGCTGAGCAGGGAGCCCAATGCAGGGCTTGATCCCAGGAATCGTGACCCAAGCCGAAGGCAGATGCCCAACCAACTGAGCCACCCAGGTGCCCCTAATAGTGTCTCTAAATGGACAAAAATAATTTGTATTGCAGATGATAAGCATTTGAAGAATCCAAAAATGTTTGCACTTGAACTTGATGCTCTCTTGATGACAAGCAGCTAGAGAAAGACAACAAATCATACTTGCATTTCTTTTAAGATGGTAAACCAATAAAGGATGCTGGCTTCCCTCACCACTAAAATCAGTTTCGGAAGAATTTTAAGACACAACGAATTTATTATTGGGATCATCTTGGCACCCTTATAAATCATTTGATAGTATATCAGGGGTTTATTCCTGGCTGTCTATTTTTTTTTAAAGATTTTATTTATTTATTTGACAGAGAGAGAGATCACAGATAGGCAGAGACGCAGGCAGAGAGAGAGGGGGAAGCAGGCTCCCCGCTGAGCAGAGACCCCCGATGCGGGGCTTGATCCCAGGACCCTGAGATCATGACCTGAGCCGAAGGCAGAGGCTTTAACCCACTGAGCCACCCAGGCACCCCACCTGGCTGTCTATTTTATTCCATTAGTTTATGTCTGTGTGCCAGGACCACACTGTTTTAATTACTGTAATCTTATAGTGAGTCTTGAAACCAAGAAGTATGAGTGCTCTAGTTTCCTTTTTTTGTAATGGTTATTTGGGGTCCCTTGAGATTGCATATAATTTAAGATGGATTTTCCTATTTCTTCAAAAATATTGTTAGGGTTTCATTGGGGACTGCATTGAATTTGTAGGTGATTTTTGGTGGTACAATCATCTTCCAATCCATGAACATAGGATGTCTTTTCATTTATTCATATGTTCTTTAATTTCAGTGATGTTTTATAGTTTTCACTGTATAATTCTTTCATGTCCTTGATTAGGTTAATTCTTAATTCCTTAGTATTGTATTTTTGTTGATGCTACTGTAGAGAGAAAAAAAGGGAGAGAGAGAATCTTAAGCAGGTTCCACACCCAGTGGACCCCAATGTGGGGCTTGATCTCACAAACTTGAGATCATGACCTGTGCAAAAATCAAGAATCAGACATCTAAAAAAAAAAAAAAAAAAAGAATCAGACATCTAGCCAACTGAGACACCCAGGATCCCAGTCTATTGATGCTATTATCAATAAAAATGTTTCTTAATTTCCTTTTTTTTGTTCATGTTATTGTATAGAAACATAACTGATTTTTGCATGTAAATCACATGCAACTATTCAACTACTTTCCTGAATTTGTTCCTGATTGGAGAGGGAAAATTTTGAAACTTTCACGATTAAGTATGATGTTAGCTGTGGGTTTTTCATAAGTGACTTTTATATGTTGAGATTGTTTCCTTCTGTTCCTAGTTTATTGAGCATTTTTATCATAAAGAGGTGCTGAATTTTGTCAAATGTTTTTTCTGCATCAATTGAGATGGTGGATTGTTTTTTTCCCCTTCATTCTTTTAATGTGATGTATGGCATTAATTGATTTTCATATGTTGAACCATTCTTGGTTTCAGGAATAAAATCCCAGTTGGTCATTTGTTTAAGCTTTTTTTTTTTTTTAAGATTTTATTTATTTGACAGAAAGACATAGCAAGAGATGGAACACAAGCAGGGGGAGTGGGAGAGAGAGAAGCAGTCTTCCCATCCAAGTAGGGAACATGATGCAGGGCTTGAACCCAGGACCCTGGAGTCATGACCCAAGCCAAAGGCAGATGCTTAACAACTGAGCCACCCAGGCACCCCTGTTTAAGCTTTTTAATATTTGTTGAATTCAGGTTGCTAGTATTTTGTTGAGTATTTTTGTATCAATATTCATAAAGAATATCAGTCTTTGTTTTTCTTTTCTTGTAGTGTCTTTGGCTCTAGTATCAGGTTATGATAGCTTTATTGAGTGAATAAATTAAGAAGTGCTTCCTCCTCTTCAATTTTTTGGAAGAGTTTGGTATTAGCTCATCTTTAAATGTTTGGTAGAATTCACCAGGGAACCTAGGATAGGGTCAAAAAAGATATCAGATTCTCATGATTTAATTATATAGTTACAAGGGAGCCAAGTGAATTACTTTCACTAATTTTTGCAATTCGTATAGAAATGCAATATTGCTTTTGAATTATAATTTTTTTCTAGTTTTTGGTTACTCTAGTAGCTTTACCTTATTCTCTCCCACCAAAATAGCTTTCATTCCACAGCTCAGAGAACCAATAAGGGGATTCAGCCAGTTACTAAATATGTTATTCCAATTATGCATTATGGAACTAGACGAAAAACATAGATGTGTTTGGAAACCCACTGAGCCTACAGTGTGACAGACCTGAGCTAAAAGTCCATTTATCATCTGACTTCCATAAGCTCCTACTCTGACTGGTTGACGACAGTGACATATTGAGTTTCTCAAAATTAGTGTCCTCTTAGAGCCAATGTCTGGTAGTCCCTGAAAAGTCTGATTATTTCTTTTTCTCCAAATACAGTCAGCCTGGTAAAAAGTCATTGGTTCCCTTGGTGAAGGCTGAAAGATTAACAGTACAAATTTTGGCCGTGTACTAGAGTCCTTCCTCACAAGGATCTGGCATCTCCCTTATTAAAGAGGTTTTGAGTCTATAATTAGCTCAAGTGTGGGAATTAAGGAGCTATGACTGATTTTATGATTCAGGTTAGACTTTTATACAATTGACTTGGAAATTGTCCAGCTCTACAAATCAAGTAAGAATTTAGTAGGTTTTACACCTATCTCATTATTAAAAACACCATGATCCAGCTTGCCAGTTCCATAGATCTGCTGAGTTAGACTATTCTGATTGTTGCTTTGATCTGATGCTCCATTACAGTAACCATGCTCATCTTGCCTTTGGCAGTTGAAAGCCACCACTTGGTCCCTCCCAGCCTGAACCAACCTGATGTTCTTTCCACAATTTTCCCACATGCTTAGTATCCATTCTCACACTTTTCCACCAGATTTCTGTCTACATGTATTATATAGAAAATTCAGGTTGTTCTTTCGTAGTGCAGTGCACCTATTCATAGGTCATGCTTTTTACCTCACCTTTAGGCGCCTGCTGGGACTTGAGTCTACTTATGGGTCTAGAAGCAAAGAGTGGCAGTGGGGTAGCTCCTAGGAGAAGCATCACCAGCTTGCATAGCAACTGTCTCAGGGGAGGCCATTGCAGTTTCCTCAAGCAATACAGATTTAATTCTCTCAGAAAGGGGTGAAGAGTCCAATTCTACTGTAGGTGAGGAGACTACATTCATTGGGTGTGTAAGGTCTCCATCTATCAAAAAAGACTCATCATCATGTCCCTACCTTCATCAGTGTTTTCCCACACATCCTTATTCCAACTTGCAGTATCTTATTCTTCCAAAACAGTATCCTCACTTTAACAGCAGACACACTGCAAGGCTGTCAGTTCAACTTGCATTGTAACTTAACCAGTCACAGAATGAGATTGTACATTTGATTTTCAGTAATCTCAACCCTGTGGCTACAAGAGATAAGGGTCTCCTTCAGGGCATGCATAGAAGCATTCAGGTTACTATACAGCTCGTGAGCTGGGGATGTGAATCCCTGAGCTCATCCTTTTCTTTCACCACCTTGTCCAGTGACATGAGGAGCAATTAGTCAAATCTCATTTTATTCATTAGTTTTTCAAAAATGCTCGAGGATATCATATATACAGTGACCTACCTTCTTGCTTCTTATAAACAATAGATTAGTTAGAGCATCCAGTAGAGATATTTTGTGTATCTGTATTGGCAGATCATACCATTGACTTGAGTAAGCTGTGTAGTCATTAGCATCTTTATATCTAATTAGATGGGAGAGCCAATTTCAGAAATTCCAGAACGAATTGAGAACTCACCCATAACACTCTGTTCCTCTAGAACCTCCTTTAATCTTAAAATCTGTATTAATCAGGGTTCTCCAGAGAAACAGAACCAATGCAATACACGAAGAGAAAGAAAGTTTAAGGAATTGGCTGATGTGACTGTGAAGACTGTTAAAAAACAAAATTCAAAGAAGTAAATTTGAAGACCTAATAGGCTTTATTCAATGACTCATAAATTGGGCAGGATCCCACCCAGCAAATATAAGGGACCTCTAAGGCGATGTACAAAATGGAAGGATTTTATAGGCAGAAATAGGGTGAGATAAGGAGGTTAATATGCAAAAGAAAAGATTGTTTCAGGCAAGGTCATCTTCTTTTAGGGGGTCTTATCGTGCAGACTACCTCAGTACTACTAGGATATTCCAGATTGATGGGTTTAAAACTCCAGTCTTGGGAGAAACTGAAACGGTAAGTATCAAGCTTTGTGGGACTTCATAAAAGACTCCATTTGGGGCCTGTTGTTTCTTTAAGAAGGTTGAGAATTTCAAAGATCTGCAGTAGGCAAGCTGGCAATTTAGGAGAGCCCATCACATTGTTTCTTTCTAAGACTGGAGGCCGAAAAAGCAGGAGAGACCACTGTGTGAGACTGGAGAATAGGAAGAGCAAATCATGTGTGTGTCAATCAGAGTCCTAATCCAAAGACAGGCGAAGACCAATAACCCAGCTTGAAGATAGGCAGATGGATCAAATTCTCCTTTACTCAGCCTTTTTTATTTTATTCAGGCCTTCAATGGATTGGACGAGACTCACCCACACTGAGGAGAGCAATCTGCTTTACTCAGTCCACTGGTTCAAATAGCAATCTCATCCTGAAACAACCTTAATGCCACATTTAGAATAATATCTAACCAAATATCTGTGCAACCCTATGGCCCAGGTAAGTTGATACATTAAATTAGTCATCATACACTAGTTTCCACTCCTCCAACCTTTCCAATGGCATTAAAAGCATCTAATTCCTTGTACTGAATCCCGTATCAGTGAGGGTCCTGATAAGAAACAAGACACATTGAAATTTCATAACTGGGGGACAGTTAATAAAGGTCATATTTTAACAGATGAAAGGAAATTACAAGGTAGAGGGAAACCAGAAGAGAAAGTGTAATAAATAGAGCTAGAGATAATGTGTGTCCTGAAGAGGTTAAGGAAGGGAGCAGTTACTATCACCAGCTAGACCGTCAAGACCTCAACTTACCGCTCACCTGCTTGTAGTCACTAACATTTGTCTTATTTTTTCCTTAAGCTCTTCTTTCCAGCTTATCTCTTAACCAAGGCAAAAGATCTTTTGGACATAATATCCCCTGATAAAAACTGAAACTACTCAGCAAGCAATGACTGCTCCAAGGAAGAGCTCCAGGGGCCCAGGCCCAGAGCAATTTGAGCTTAACCCCTAATTTGTGTCTGTGCAGACAGACCACAGAGTAACCTCTGGAATAACCTCTGGAATGACCAACAATTATCTTTATTTTGTTATAATACTAAAATCTCTGCCCAAGGAGAAGTACAAGGCTCATTTACATAGCATACAAAGTATGTATAGGCATGTTTCCTAAAGTGCATGAGCGACCTTATGCCTGCCTCTACATATGATGACAAGATTACCCTATCTAAATATTCATCCTAACCCTAAGTAAAAGGAAACCAGCCATTCACTATTGCTCAGGTAGTCACTGTTTTGAAAGTTATTCCCTATGATCTCCTTATTTGCTACAAATAAAGTTTACTTTGTTCAACAACGCCTGGAGTTGTCTATCTGTGACTCCCCAAGAAGTAAATTCATGTTACTTGAGTTACCAAAACCCTAAGAAAGAAAACTGAATGGAGAAGTTCAAATAGTAGAATGATGACCATTGGTTAAGGGACACAGCCACATAAAGTGACCCTACAGAGATATCCCCACTTCACTTTCTTTCTAGGGTTGTCAGATTTAGCAAATAAAAGTACAAAAAAAAAAAAAATCCTGTTAATTTTGAGTTTCAAATTAAACAACAAATCATACTTTAGCTTAAGAGTGTCCCAAATTGGGTGCCTGGGTGGCTATTGGTTAAGCATCTGCCTTTGGCTCAGGTCATGATCCTGGAGTCCCCAGATCCAGCCTCACATTGGGCTCCCTCCTTGGCAGGGAGTCTACTTCTCCCTCTGCCCCTCACCCTGTTCTCCTACTCTCTCTCACTCTCTCTCAAATAAATACACAAAATCTTAAAAAAAAAAAAAAAGTGTGACCCAAATTTTGCCTGGGTCATAGTTACACTAAAAAATTGGTTGTTTATCTGAAATTCACATTTAACCAGATATTTTATCTGGCATCATTATTCTTCCCTCCAATTTCCTTTCAAACTCAACTGCAGGTTAGAAGGCATGGGAGACTGTATGATGCATTCCGTGTAAGTTCACCTACCCAGATCATAGAGCAGGATGGAAAAAATTGGAGAATGGAGGCGAGAGGCAAATAGATGTACAGCACAATCTTTGCCTGTCTAGAATTCCTAGAAGGGCACCTGTTACCTTCATTAAACCCTGAATAATAAACCCTTTATTACATTACAAAACTGCCCTTTTTTAAGCCTTTATTTTTTCACAGTTTCAGATTCACAACAAAATTAGAAGGAACAAAGATTTCCTATATACTTTCTGTCCCCTCACATGTATATTATCTACTATCAACATCTGCTATTAGAGTGCTACATTTATTATAATTGATGAACCTATATTGACAGATGATTATTACCCCAGATCCATAATTTACTTAGGGTTCACTCTTGGTTTGAATATTCTATGGGTTTGGGAAAATATATAATTATAGTATCATACAGAGTATTTTCACTGACCTACAACTCTATGCTCTGGCTATTTATCCCTCTCCCACCTGAATCCTGGCAACCACTGATCTTTTTAGTGTCTCCATAGTTTGGCCTTTTTGAAAATGTCACATAGCTGGAATCATACAGTATATAATCTTCTCAGATTGGCTTCTTTCGTTTTGTAATATGTTTAAGTTTCCTCCAAGTCCTTTCATGGCTTTATAGCTCATTTATTTTTAGCACTGAATAATATTCCATTGTCTGGATATACCAAAGTTTATTTATTCACTTACTTACTAAAGGACATCTTGGTCGTTTCCAAGTTTGACAATTATGAATGAAACTCCTATAAACATCTGTATGTATCAGGTTTTTGTAAACATGTGTTTTCAACTCATTTGGGTAAATATCAAAGAGCATGATTGCTGAATCTTATGGTAAGAGCATGTTTAGTTTTGTAAGAAACTGTCAAACTGTCTTCCAAAACAATGAATGGAAAATCCTATTACCTCACATTCTTGACAGATTTGGTGTTGTCAGTATTCCAGATTTTAGCCATTCTAATAGGGGTGTAGGGATATCTTGTTGATTTTATTTGTATTTTTATAATGACATAATGTGGAAAATCTTTTCATATGGTTACATTCTACCTATATATCTTCTTTTGTGAAGCATCTGTTGAGGTCTTTGACCTATTTGTTAATCAGGTTGTGTGTTTTCTTATTGTTGTATTTTAAGAATACTTTGTCTATTTTGGATAACATTCCTTTATCAAGCAAACCTTTTGCAAATATTTTCTCCCTATCTGTGGACTACTGTTCTCATTCCCTGACATTGTCTCTCTCAGAGCAAAAGGTTTTAATTTTAATGGAGTTCATCTTACTCGTTATTTCTTTCCTACATTGTGCCTTTCGTATTATATCTAAAATGTCGTCTCTATACCCAAGGTTATCTAGTTTTTCTGCTCTGTTACTTTCTTGGAGTTTTGTAATTTTGTATTTTACATTTAAGTCTGTGATCCATTTTGGCTTAATTTTTGTGAAGGCTGTGAGGTATTTGTACAGCTTTTTAAATTTTTATTTATATTCGTATTTGAATGCCCAGTTGTTTTAGCACCATTGTGTTGCTCCATTCCACTGCCTTTGCTTTTTGCCAAAGGTTAGTTGATCTCTATTCATCAAGGTCAATTTCCTTTTTTTTTTTAAAGATTTCATTTTTAAGTAATCTCTAAACCCAACATGGGGCTCAAACTTAAAACCCCAAGACCAAGAGTCACATACTTCTACCAACTGAGCCATCCAGGTGCCCCTATTCACGAAGGTCAACTTCTAGGCTCTATATTCTGTTCCATTGATCTCTTTGTCTGTTTTGTCACTAATTTCATATTGTTTAGATTACTGTGGTTTTTTGTGTTGAAGTGAGTTAGTAGCATCAGTTCAACTTTGTTCTCTTTTAGTATTGTTAGTTATTTTGAACCTTTTTGTCTTTCCATATAAATTTAAGTATCAGTTTGTTTATATGTACAAAATAACTTGAGGGAATTTTTATGTGGATTGCATTGAATCTATAGATCGCATTGGGAAAAGTTGGCATTTTGACAATATTAGTTTTCCTATTCATGAATATGGAATATCTTTCCATTTATTTCATTCATCAGAGATTTGTGGTTTTCCTCATACAGATCTTGTACATATTCTGCTAAATTTATACAGAAGTATTTATTTTGGGGTTGTGCTAATGTAAATGGTATTGTATTTTTAATTTCAAATTCCAACTGTTCATTGTTGACATACAGGAAAGCATCTGATATTTATATATTAACTTCTTATTCTACAACCTTTCTATAATAGCTTATTGGTTTCAGGAGTTAGAAACTTCCTTTTTATTACACATTGCTGGGATTTTTATAATTATGGCAATATAGTGAATTTTTAAAACTACTTATTTTTAATCTATTGAAATGATTATGTTTTTTTCTATTAAATTCATTCAATTTACTGAATGTGCTAGGGTTTTCTAGGGGCTTTGGATATACTAATAACAAAACATCAAAATTCTAGCCTTTCTTCATCTTTTGGAGAACAAGGAGGGGACTCTTCCTTTTCCTCCCCAGCTTAGGGACCATGGCAAGACTATGGCAGGCCACATGGCTCCTGCTGGTCATTCTGGTGATCGCATTTATCAAGCAAAGAAGAAAACCTATATGAGTGTCAAAGAAATGTCTGCAACAGAAATCAATGTGACTATCATGATGTTATTTGTGATCAAAAAGTTCAACAGAGAAAGTAATAACAAGTACAACTTCCATATGGTTCATGTGTTAGAGCTACAGAGGAAGACTGCTGATTGTATGGAATATTACATTTACACTGAGATATAATGATCCACCTTTCAAAAGCTGGAGGCTACTAACTGTGTCTTTCAGGAAGGATAACTTTACGAGAAAATCAAGCGCTACTTTTCAGTGTTACCTTGGCTTAAAAAGTACAAAATTCTGAACAAAAACTGCACTACCAATGGGAAGCTGTCCTCAACCACACAGCTGTGGTTACTATGTTTGAGAGTGTCCTGCAACAACAATAATTCTCAGTATAGTTTATACACATGCATCAACTTGAAAAAAAAATCTTGCCTTCCAGATATATAGGCATAAAGTAGAATAGTGATTACTAGGACCTGGAGGTGGTAGGAATGAGGAGTTATTGCTTGATCAGCATGGTTTCTCTTTGAGATGAAGAAGTTCTGGAGTTAGAGTTTAATAATGGTTGTGGATGTACAATCCATTAATAATGTAGTGATAATGTAGTGTGCACTTAAAATGATTAAAATGTTAAATCTTACGTGTATTTTATCACAATAAAAAATATAATAAAAATAAACAGAAATAAAAAATTCCTGCCTTCAGAGTATTCATGTTCTGTTAAAGAAACTTCAGATTTAAATCTAAGAACAATTAAAAGCCATTTCTATGTTCTGAGCCTTCAAGATTACAAAACCTGATTTTAAAAATATACTATTTACTTATCATTCAGACTGTTTTGTAGAAAACTGTTTGTAATGGAGTAAGAGTAGGAACAGGATAGAGATAATTGTGGCTTCACCTAGCAGGGCAATAGTGGTGATGTACAAAAGAGGGTATATTGGGATGTATTGGGTAATTTTAGATAAATGGGGTGGATATCCATTACTCTCAGGTAGAAAAATACTTGAAGATGTACTGTTAAAGGATAAGAACAAGGTGTAGAATATTACAAAGTTTGAGTTAGTTATGTCCAAAAGGAACAAATAGTTTGAAACCAATGGTTTGAAACCAAAAGGTTTCATACAGGTACATATACATATATATAATGCACAGGAAATGATTTGGTGTTATAGAAAAAATATAGAAATACAGGGTAAGAGATAGGTGTTCAAAGGTATTTTATCATTTTGTATTAAAGGTTGTTTTTTTTTTTAACAAAGAAAATATACTTATTTAATGTGTAAGTAAAAATTAACTTTAAGAAAACTTTAAAAAGAGTTTTGGAAAACTAGTGGTAATGGCGATGTACTTTTTTAGTCTGTCTATATCTCCCCTAAAACCACACAGGATGTTCAAGAGAATAAGAAGACAGGACACAGACTTGGAGCAAATATTTGCAAAAGACATTCATCATACAGGACTGTTATCCAAATAATACAAAGAACTCTTAAAAACAAATTTAAAAATAAACAAACCAATTTAAAAATGGGCAAAAGCCCTGAAAAAACACCTCGCTGAAAAAAATATACAGATGGCAATTAAACATTTGAAAAGGTGCTCACCATGATCTCAACATTTTATGTCCTTAGGGAATTGCAAATTAAAACAACAATGAGATCTACTAGAATGGTCAAAATTCAAAACACTGATAATACTAAATGCTGGTGAAGAGGCAGGAATTCTTACTCATTGCTTGTAGGAATGCAAAATGGTACAACCACTTGGGAAGACATTTTGGCAATTGTCTTAGTCTTTTTCAGGCTGTCACAACAGAATAAAATAGACTAGGTGGCTTGTAAACACAGAAATTTTTTTTCCTCTCAGTTTTTGAGGCTGAAAAATCCAAGATCAAGGTCCTGGCAGGCATGCTGTCTAGTGAGGGCCCTTCCTGATCCATAGCCAGCCATCTTCTTACTCTGTCCATAGTAGAACAGGCGAGGGACCTCTCTGGAGTCTCTTTTTATCCCATTCAGGAGTACTTCACCTTCCAAAGGCATGATCTCCTAATATTACTGCATTGGGGTTTGGGATTTCAACAAGAATTTGCGGGGATACAGACTTTCAGTTTCTGGCAGCAGTGTCTTATCGAACTAAACAAACTCTTTTTTTTAAGATTGTATTTTTAAGTAATCTTAATTGGGTTAAGAATTTAATTATTCATTATTAATATATAAAATATATATTTATATTATATATTATATTAATATATAAAAATATATTTTTAAAATATTTTTATTATTATTTCAAAATAATTTAATTATAATTATAATTGCACATGCTCCACTGACTGAGCCAGCCAGATGCCCCAGAACTAAACACTCTCTCATCATAGAACCCAATAGTCACCCTCTTTGGTATTTATCCAAATAAGATGAAAATTTATATCCATACAAAAATCTGCACACTGATGTTTCAAGCAACTTTATTCATAATTGCCAAAACTTGGATACTTGTCTTTCCTTAGATGACAAATAAACTATGCTACATCTAGACTATGGAATGTTATTCAGTGCTAAAAACAAATGAGCCATGAAGCCATGAAAAGACAGAGGAAACTTAAGAGCATATTGCTAAGTGAAAGAAAAGAATCTAGAAAATTACATGTTTTATAATTCCAACTATATGACATTCTGGAAAAGATAAAGCCATGAAGACAGAAAAATTTAAAAAGTAGTCACCAGGGGTTGGGAGAAAAGAGAAATGAATACCAAAATTTTTAGGGCCATGAATCTATTCTGTGTGATACTACAATGGTATGTGTATGTCTATCTTTACATATATATCAAATCCCATAGAATGTGCAACACCAAAAGTGAATCCTAATGGGATAAATTATGGACTATGGGTGATGAGGATGTGCCAACAACACAGGTTTGTTGAATGTAACAAATATTCTACTTTGGTTCATGTTGATGAAGTGCCAAAGAGTGTGTGTGTGTGTGTGTGTGTGTGCATGCGTGTATAGTGTGTGTGTGTGTGTGTGTGTGTGTGCATGCGTGTATAGTGTGTGTGTGTGTGTGTGTGTGTGTGTGTGTGTGTGTGGATGCGTATATACATAAACATATTCCTATGCGTTGGGGCAGAGAGAATATGAGAACTGCTTATAGTTTCCAATCAATTTTGCTGTAAACCTAAAACTACTCTAAAAAGTAAAGCCTGGTTTTTCTTAAATGAGGGTTCCTCAAAAAGCTAAACATAGAATTACCATATGGCCCAGTTATTCCCTTTCTTTGTATATATACAAAAGAACTGAAAACAGGATTCGAATATATACTTGTACACTGATGTTAACAGTAGAGTTATTCACAAATGTCAAAATATAGGGGCTGGGTGCCTGGGTGGCTCAGTGGGTTAAAGCCTCTGCTTTTGGCTCAGGTCATGATCTCAGGGTCCTGGGATCGAGTTCTGCTTCAAGTCCTGCATTGGGCTTGCTCAATGGGAAGCCTGCTTCTCCCTCTCCCACACTCCCTGCTTGTGTTCCTTCTCTCACTTTGTGTCTCTCTGTCAAATAAATAAATAAAATCTTTTTATATAAAAAAAAGGATCAAATGGCAAAAAAAAGATTTATGTATTTATTTTAGAGAGAGAGAGAGCATAAGTAGGAAGGGCACAGAGAATCTCAGGTCAACTCCATTCTGAATACAGGGCCCAATGCAGGACTTGATCCTCACAATCCTGAGATCATGACTTGAGCCAAAACCACAGATCAGATGCTTAACCAAACTGAGCCACCCAGGTGCCCCAGACTTCACTTAACTCTCATTCCCCCTGATAGGTCCTATCTCCAAATACAGTCACATTGAATGTTAAGGTTTCAACATATGAATTTGGTATGGGGACACAATTCAGTCCATAACACATCTTACTAGTGTTCTACAAGTTAACCTCTAACTTTATAATGTTGTAAAATGCCTGGGCCCTAATCACTTGTGAACAGTAAGTCAAGTCAAGTTACATTTCCAGAAGAACTAGAAAGTGGTACAGCACGATATTCAATCATGTAATCATTTTTTGTTGCTTCCAAATATTGGAAAATATTCCTAAACAGAATAGATTATGGGTATCCCTCAGGTTAATTGACATGACTCTAATTTATTAAAATAGCTACATAATCAGTCCATAGTGTAAATGTTCTACAGATAACCTATTCCCCAATACTGGGATTCCCCGCCCCCCCCACTTTTTACCACTACAAACAATATTGTTTTTATATCCTTGTATATATGATAAATTAATTCCTATAAGATATAGTCACAAAGCGGGGATATCTAAATCAAAGGAAATAGATATTCTAATTTAAATGTTATTGCCATGCCCTTTTAATAAATTTTGACAGCTTTAGGTATATTCCTATGTATTTTCTAATCTAGGTGGGTCAAAACAATCCTAACAGGATTGAAAATTCTGATATCCTGTTGATAGCTGTTGACATTCCCTGAAAAGATGACAAGTATATTGAATGCTAAGAACTTAATGCCAAAGACTGCACAAGCCCTGAATATAAAAAATATAACAAATAAAAAATATAAAAAATAAAACAAAACATAGTATCTTTACTGGTTCAGAGAAAATATTAATATTTTTCTGCTAAAAAAAAAACCCACACAGAACTAGAATAAAAAAAATACAAAAATTCTTGAAAAATGTCTCCAATAAAATTAGGTGATAAAGCAATCCCACGAGCTCCAAAACATAAACAGATAGTAACAAACCACCAAAAACGGCAAGAGATAAATGGTATCAATATCTGTGCAAGAGGAAACAGGGAAGAAACAGAGTACCTGTTTAGAGAGAACTAAAATCCTCGATTACTAATGGGTGCTCATTGGGCAGCTTCCGTGAGCCAATTTGAGAATAAAATCTGAAACTCAGCATTTTGCACAAGGTGTCTTCAGAAAGATAAAAAGTTAATGAGAGAGATAGTCTCATAAACTCTCAAAAATAACCAGCTAAATCTCTCTTTGTAAGAGTGTTAAGATTTAAGCAATTCATGAAAAAAAAAAAAAGATTTAAGCAGTTCATGGACAAAGAACACAAAGCAAAAAGAGGATACAGATAAAACAAGGTAGAATATAGAGACAGGATCAGAATATCCCAGGAAGCAAGCTGCCATGTATTTTACTTTTCATAAAAACAACAGAAGATGGCACTATAGAGCTATAAAATTAGCAAAACAAATTTAAATTTTACCTCTTCTTAAAGTTTCGGGAACTAATTTAAAGTAAAGATAAATAACAGAGACAGATCCATGTTAAATCTTACACAAAGTTAATGTTCTTTGTTAAAATAGAGATTAAGAAACAGGTAAGTTCCTAAAAGAAAACAGATGGAAACAACAGCCTAATATTTCAGAACTAGTTAAAAGAAGGACACCTGGGTGGCCTGTGAGTTAACTGCCTGCCTTTGACCCAGGTCATGAACCCAGGGTCCTGGGATCAAGTTCTGCTTTTGGCTCCTTGCTTAGCAGGGAAGCTGCTTCTCCTTCTGCCTGCAGTTCCCTCTACTTGTGTTCCCTCTCTCTGTCTCTCTCTCAAATAAATAAAGTCTCTTAAAAAAAAAAAAAAGCTAGTTAAAATACATTAAGAATTATAGAGAATTGAAAGAACAACATAGGAACCAGAAAAAAATAGAAAGGAGATAACAGAATTCAGAAAAGAATTGCTTCAGAAAAAAGAAAAAAATAGAAGAAACAGAAAAATGAATAAGCACTGTGAAATGTCAAGAAGAAGAAGAAGAAGAAGGAGAAGGAGAAAGGGGAAGAAGAAAGAGGAAGAGGATGGGAAAAGGAAAAAAATCAAACAGAAATGAAGTAAAAGAGTCAGAGAGAGTTTAGGATGGTGGAGGAGAGGAGACCTTAATTTCCTCTGGTCCCAGGAATTCAGCTAGATAGCTACCAAATTGTTTAGAATACCTGCGAACTCAACTGGGGATCAAAGAAAAAATTAGTTGCAACTCTACAATAGAAAGCAACCACTTTCTCCAAGGTAGGAGGTGTGGAGAAGTGAATCTGAGGTGATATACTGGAAGATAAACCACAGGGTGAGGGACCCTACCTAAGGCTGCTACCAGAAATTGAATAGTAGTGGAGGGCAAAATCAGAACTTTTTGAAGTCTGCTCTGGTGAGGGATGTCCCTGCCTGAAAGGCACCCAGGTGGTGAAGCAGGCAGAATCCTAGGTGGGACAGTGTGGTCTCAAGACCCTGAGGTCACAGAAAGAGCTGGGGTGCCTGAGTACAGCAGAGTTCCAGGCTTCGGAGTGGGGAAGTCACCTGTAATCAACAAACCCAGGAATGGCCTCTCAGCTCGGGGTTGCCATAAACCTTGAACCACAGCACAGTCGGGCTGAGCAGGGGCCCAGCAAGTGGCAGAAAAGGCAGAACACCTTTCCTTCCCCGGGCGGAAGGACACAGGTGTGCACCACAGGAGTCTGCAAGGTTTGTAGATACAAAATGGGGTCCTGCCATAGATAAAAATACTCAGTCACAGAGTGGGTGAACACAGAGAGTGGACAAAAACCAGGGAAATAGGAATGATTGACTGCTTTTCCCTGAAGGCGCATTGAGAAGTGGGGCCTGGAGCTCTTGGTTTCAGGGCTGGAGATTGGGAAGCCACCATTTTCATTGTCATCCTCTAAAGCTGTGCAGAAAGTCTTCAGGGAATAAAAGCCACATAAAGCACTATAGCAGATTACTTAGCCTGGCCCCCTGGCAAGAGCTATGCCATTCCACCCCAGGGCAAAGGCACTTGAGAATCAACCCAATAATCCCCTCCCTCAGAAGATCAGCCAAGACCAAGTTTACGATCACTGAGAATTGCAAAACTCTAGCTCTAGGAGAATAGAACATATGGAATTCACGGGTTTTTTCCCCAAGATTCTTTAGCCTTTAAATATTAATTTTTTTCTCTTTTTCAACCAATTTCTTATTTTATCAAATCTTTTTTAAAAATCTTATTTAATATTCATTTTTAGTTACATTCTATCCTTTCATTGTATTTAATTTTGTTTCTATAAATATATAAGTTTTGCTTTCTTTACAAATTTTGGGATGCAGTTTCTTCTAACAGAACTTCTTGTTCCTTTTGTTTTTGTTTATTGGGCTTTTTTGTTTTGTTAAAATCTTTTTTTAAATAAAAAGATTTTATTTATTTGACAGAGAGAGATATAGCAAGAGAGGGAACACAAGAAGGCAGAGTGGGAGAGGGAGAAGCAGGCTTCCCACCTAGCAGGGAGCCCAATGCAGGGCTTGATCCCAGGACCCTGAGATCATGACCTGGGCTGAAGGCAGATGCTTAATGACTGATCCACCTAGGGACCCCTGTTAGTCTTTTTAATGTCTTCTTGATTCTCATCTTCACAGATATATTTTATCCTTTCAAAGTCTCTCTCTCTCTCTCTCTCTCTCTCTATATATATATATATATATATATATAAGTTTTTCTTCCTTTACAATTCTGAGATGTAGTTTCATCTAACAAACTGACCAAAATACACTCAGGAGGTAGTGTATTGCTCTATTCTGTTCACCTGTTTGTGTATATTCCTTCTTTTTTTCCTCTCTTTGCTTTTTGTTTTTGGTCTTTTAATTTTCATTTTTACAGTTACATTCTATCTTTCATTGTATTTAATTTTATTTTTATATATACATATTTTTCTTTCTTTACAATTTTTGTATCTAATTTTCTAACAAACAGACCAAAATACACACATGATCCAGTATATTGCTCTGTTCTGTCCACCTGTGTGATTATATTCTCTTTGTTTTGTTTTTTGTTTTTAATTTTTTAATTTTAATTTTTTTTCAATATCAGGTATCATCTGATTTGTGTATATTTCCCATTTTAGTATTTTGTTTTCTCATTCATCTATTCTTCATTGGACAGAATGACAAAATGAAAAAACTCACCTCAAAAAGAGAACAAAGGGAGTACTGACTGTCAGGGCCCTAATCAGTATGGACATAAGTAAGATGTTGGAATTAGAGTTCAGAATAATGATTATAAATATACCAGCTGGGCTTGAGAAAAGCATATAAGATACTAGAGAATCTCTTTCTAGAGATATAAAAGAACTAAAATCTAATCAAATCAAAGTCAAAAGGCTATTAATGAGTTGCAATAAAAATGAAGGCTCTAACTGCTAGGAAAAATGAGGCAGAAGAGAGAATTAGAGATATAGAAGACAAAATGATGGAAAATAAAGAAGCTGAGAAAAAGAAATATACAACTACTGGATCACAAGGGGAGAATTCAAGACATAACTAATATCATAAAGTGAAACAATTTTAGAGTAAGTGGGCTCCCAGAAGAGGAAAGGAGGGGACAGAACGTATATTGGAGCAAATTATAGTGGAGAACTTCCCTAACGTGGGGAAGGAAACAGGTATCCAAGTCCAAGAGACACAGAGAACCCCCCTCAAAATTCAATAAAATTAGGGCAATACCCTGACATATAATAGTGAAACATGCAAATCTAAGAGACAAAGAGAAAATCCTGAAAGCTACTCTGGACAAGAGGTCTGTATAAAAACATTACACTTTCAGCAAACCTATCCACAGAGACCTGGCAGGCCCAAAAGGATTGGCATGATATACTCAGGGTGCTAAATGAGAAAAAATGTGCAGCCAAGAATACTTTATCCAGCTAGAATGTCATTCAAAATAGAAGGAGTGATAAAAAGCCTTCAGGACAAACAAAAATTTTAAAGAATTTGTGATCATCAAAGCAGACCTACAAGAAATATTAAGAGGTATCCTTTAAGCAGAGAGAACCCAAAAATAACACAGACCAGAAAGGAACAAAGACAATATACAGAAACAGTGATTTTTCAGGTAATACAATTGCACTACATCCATATCTTTCAATAGTTACTCTAAATGTAAATGGGCTAAATGCTCCAATCAAAAGACACAGGGTATCACATTGGATAAAAAAGAAAGAACCATCAATATGCTGTTTGCAAGAAACTCATATTAAACCCAAAGACACCTTCAGATTTAAAGTAAGGGGGTTGGAAAACATTTATCAGGCTAATAGACATCAAAAGAAAGTTGATGCAGCTATCCTTATATCAGACAAATGAGATTTTAAACCAAAGACTGTAATAAGAGATGAGGAAGGACACTTTATCATACTTAAAGGGTCTATCCAACAAGAAGATCTAACAATTGTAAATACTTATGACCCTAACATGGGAGCAGCCAATTATATCAGCCAATTAATAACAAAATTAAAAAAAAATCATAATAATACAATAGTATTATGGGAGCCTGGGTGCCCCAGTCAGTTAAGTGGCTGCCTTCAGCTCAGGTCATGATCTCAGGGTCCTGGGATTAAGCACTGCATCAGTGGGGGGCCTGCTTCTCCCTCTCCCTCTGCCTGCTGCTCTGCCTATTTGTGCTCTCTATCTCTCTGTCAAATAAATAAATAAATAAAATCTTTAAAAATAAATTAAAAAATAAATACAATAGTATTACAACATAAGGGACTTTAACACCTGACACATTGCAATGGACAGATCATCTAAGGAGAAGATCAATCAGGAAACAACTGGACTAGATATATTCACAGATACATTCAGAGCATTCCATCCTAAAGCAACAGAATACACATTCTTCTTGAGTGCACATGGAATATTCTCCAGAACAGATAACATCACAGGTCACAGATCAAGTCCCAACCAGTACAAGAACACTAGGATCATTCCCTATATATTTCCAGACTACAAAGCTTTGAAACTGGAACTCAATCACAACAGAAAATTTGGAAAGAACCCAAATGCATGGAGTCTAAAGAGCATCCTACTAAAGAATGAATGGATCAACCAGGAAATTAAAGAAGAATTTTAAAAATTCATGAAACAAATGAAAATGAAAACACAACTATTCTAAACTTTTGGATTGCAACAAAGTAATTCTAAGAGGGAAGTATATAGCAATACAAATCTTTCTCAAGAAACAAGAAAGTTCTCAAATATACAGCCTAACTTTACACTTAAAGAAGCTGGAGAAAGAAGAGCAAATAAAGAAAAAATAAAATTAAATTAAAAATTAAAAAATAAATAAAACGCAACAAGAGAAGATTTCGCAAACAACGCTGAAGAAATACAAACAATTATAAGAGCATATTATGACCAACTATATGTCAACAAATTTGGCAATCTGGAAGAAATGGATGCATTCCTAGAGACCTATAAACTACCAAAACTAGAGGTGCCTGGGTGGCTCCGTGGTTTAAGCCTCTGCCTTCAGCTCAAGTCATGATCTTGGGGTCCTGAGATCGAGCCCCGCATCAGGCTCTCGGTTGGCGGGGAGCCTGCATCCTCCTCTCTCTCTGCCTGCCTCTCTGCCTACTTGTGCTCTCTCTCTCTCTGTCAAATAGATAAATAAAATCTTTAAAAATAGATAGATGATAGATAGATAGATAGATAGATAAACAAATAAACAAACTACCAAAACTGAACCAGGAAGAAATAGAAAACCTGAACAGATCTATAACCAGCAAGAAAATTAAAGTGGTCATCAGAAATCTCCCAACAAACAATAGTCCAAGGCCAATGGCTTTCCAGGGGAATTCTACCAAACATTTAAAGAAGAAATAATACCTGTTCTTCCAAAGCTGTTTCAAAAAATAGAAATGGAAGAAAAACTTCTAAACTCTTTCTGTGAAGCCAGAATTACCTTGATTCCAAAAAGAGACAAAGACCCTATCAAAAAGGAGAATAACAGACCAATATCTCTAATGAACATGGGTGCCAAAATTCTCAACAAAATACTAGCAAAAAAGATCCAACAGTACATTAAAAGGATTATTCACCACTACCAAGTGGAATTTATATCTTGGCAGCAAGGGCAGTTTATCATCTACAAATTAATCATCGTGATACACTACATAAATAAAAGGAGGCACAAGAACCATATGATCCTCTTTATAGATGCAGAAAAAATATTTAACAAAGTACAACATCCTTTCTTGATGAAAACTTTTCACAGTTTAGGGATAGATAGGGATTCCTCAATATTGTAAAAGCCATCTACAAAAAGCCCATAGCAAATATCATTCTCAACAGAGAAAAACTGAGAGCTTTTCCCTGAAGATCAGAAATATGGCAGGGATGTCCACCATCACCACTGCTGTTCAACATAGTACTAGAATTCCTAGCCTCAGCAATCAGGAAAAAAAAAAGAAGTAAATGGTGTCTGAATCAGCAAAGAAGTCAAACTCTCACTGTTTGCAGATGACATGATGCTCTAGGTGAAAACCCAAAAACTCCACCCCAAAATTTCTAGAATTCATACCAGAATTCAGCAAATTTGCAGGATATAAAATCAATGCACAATAATTGGTTGCATTTTTATACACTAGCAGTGAAATAGAAGAAAGAGAAATTAAGGAATTGATCCCATTTACAATTGCACCAAAAACCATAAAATACCTGGGAATAAACCTAACCAAAGAGATAAAGGATCTGTACTCAGAAAACTGCTGAATACTCATGAAAGCTGAGGAAGACAAAAAGACATGGAAAGACTTCCCATACTCATGGATAGGAAGAACAAATATTGTTAAAAATGTCTATGCTACCTAGAGCAATCTATACATTCAATGAAAACCTTATCAAAATACCATTACCAATTTTCACAGAGCTGGAACAAATAATCCTAAAATTTGTATGAAACCAGAAAAGACCCCGAGTAGCCAAAGGAATGTTGAAGAAGAAAAACAAAGTTGGTGGCATCACAATTGCAGACTTCAAGTTCTATTACAAAGCTGTAATCTTCCAGACATTACAGTACCGGCACAAAAACACACACACATAGGTTAATGGAACAGAATAGAGAATCCAGAAATGGACCCTCAACTCTATGGTCAACTAATATTCAACAAAGCAAAAAAAAAGAAAAGAAAAGAAAAGAAAAAGGATATCTAATGGAAAAAAGATGGTCTCTTCAACAAATGGTGTTGGGAAAATTGGAAAGCCACATACAGAAGAATGAAACTGGGCCATTTCCTTACACAAAAAATAGACTCAAAATGGATGAAAGACCCAAATGTGAGGCAGGAATCCAACAAAATCCTGCAGGAGAACACAGGAAGCAATCTCTGTGACCTTGGCCACAGCAACTTCTTGCTAGACACATCTCCATAGACAAGGAAAACAAAGGCAAAAATGAACTAGTGGGACTTCAAGATAAAAGGTTTTTCACGGCAAAGTAAACAGTCAACAAAACCAAAAAACAACCTATAGTATGAGAGAATATATTTGCAAATGTCTTACCAGATAAAGGACTAGTATCTAAAATCTATAAAGAACTTATCGAACTCAACACCCAAAGAACAAAAAAATCCAATCAAAAAATGGGCAGAAGAGGGGCACCTGGGTGGCTCAGTCATTAAGCGTCTGCCTTCAGCTCAGGTCATGATCCCAGAGTCGTGGGATCAGGCCCCGCATCGGGCTCCCTGCTCGGCAGGAAGCCTGCTTCTCCGCTACCATTCCCTCTGCTTGTGTTCCCTCTCTCGCTGTGTTTCTCTCCATCAAATAAATAAAATCTTTAAAAAGAAAAAAAAGAAAAAATGGGCAGAAGACTTGAACAGACATTGCGCCAATGAAGACATCCAGATGGCCAATAGACACATGAAAAAGTACTAGGCATCACTCCACACCAGGGAAATACAAATCAAAACCACAATGAGATACCTCCTCACATCGGTCGGAATGGCTAAAATTAACAAGTCAGGAAACGACAGATGTTGGCGAGGATGTGGAGATAGGGGAACCCTCTTATACTGTTGGTGAGAATCCAAGCTGTGCAACTACTCTGGAAACCAGTATGGGGGTTTCTCAAGAAGTTAAAAATAGAGTTACCCTATGACCCAGCAATTGCACTACTAGGTATTTATCCCAAAGATACAAATGTTGTGATCCAAAGGGGCACATGCACCTGAATGTTTATAGCAGCAATATCCACAATAGCCAAACTATGGAAAGACCCCAGATGTCCATCTACAGATGAATGGATAAAGAAGATGTGGCATAAATACACAATGGAATACTACTCAGCCATTCCCCAACACACACACAAAAATGAAATCTTGTCATTTGCAATGACATGGATGGAACTAGAGGGTGTTATGCTAAGAGAAATAAGTCAATCAGAGGAAGACAATTATCATATGATCTCACTTGTATGTAAAATATAAACAATAAAACAGAGGATCATAGGGGAAGACAGGAAAAAAATTAAACAAGGCAAAATCACAGAGGGAGACAAACCATAAGAGATTTTTAATCATAGGAAACAAACTGAGGGTTGCAGCAGGGAGGGGGAGTAGGGAGAAGCGGTAAGTAGGTGCTGGACATTAAGGAGGGGATGTGATGTAATGAGCACTGGGTATTATATAAGACTGATGAATCACTGATGTCTGTGTCTGAAACCAATAATACATTATATATTAATTAATTGAATTTATTTTTCTAAATATTTTATTTATTTATTTGACAAAGTGACAGAGAGAGAGAGATGACAAGCAGGCAGAGAGGCAGGCAGAGAGGGGGAAGCAGGCTCCCTGCTGAGCAGAGAGACTGACATGGGGCTTGATCCCAGGACCCTGAGATCATGATCCGAGCCGAAGGCAGAGGCTTTAACCCACTGAGCCACCCAGGCACCCCAATTAATTGAATTTAAATTTAAAAAATTAAAAAAATAAATGAGATGAAAAATATTCAAGACAAAGAACAAATATAAAAGACAGGCAAAAAAGATTTTACATATATATAAATATAAGACAACAATAATATAGTATACAAGTATTATAAAACAACAAATTATAATTATATATAATGTATAGTATAATAACATTTTAATATATATCTCATGAGAGTTATCAAAGATCGAAACAAAGCATAAATAGTTTAAAATATAACTCAAGAAAAAATATTTTAAGGATTTTATTTATTTATTTTAGAGAGAGTGAGAGCACTAAGCGGGGGGAGGAGCAGAAGAAGAGGGAGTGGGAGATAATCTCCAGCAGACTCCACTCTGAGAGCAGAGTGGGAGGTGGGGCTCGATCCCATGATCCTGACTTCATGACCAGAGCCAAAACGAAAAGTCAGATGCTCAACCAACTGAACCACCCAGGCGCCTATATCTGGGAAAATTGACCCTAAATGATAAACACTGAAGCATATTTTTAAAAATTACTAGACTTTAGGAGCGCCTGGCTGACTCAGTAGAGCATGCAACTAATTCTTAACCTTGAGGTTTGGGGTTTTTTTTTTTTTTTTTTTTTGGTTCCACTCCTTTCTCTCTCTTTTTAAAATTACTTAATTAATTAGTTTTAAAAGATTTTATTTATTTATTTGACAGAGAGAGAGAGATCACAAGCAGGCAGAGAGGCAGGCAGAGAGAGAGGGGGAAGCAGGCTCCCACTGAGCAGAGAGCCCGATGCAGGGCTTGATCCCAGGACCCTGAGATAATGACCCGAGCCGAGGGCAGAGGCTTTAACCCACTGAGCCACCCAGGCGCCCCTTTAATTTATTTTTTTATTAACATATAATGTATTATTTGCCCCAGGGTACATGTCTGTGTTGATCTCAAGGTTAAACCCCACATTGATTATGGATCCTTCTTTTAAAAAATCTATCAGACTCCTTAAGAAAAAGAAAATAGTCTTTGGAGATCTAAAGTACAAGTGATAAAAGAATATTTATTTATTTATTTATTGAAAAAATTTTTAAAGATTTGTTTATATTTATTTATTTGACAGAGAGAGAGACACAGTGAGAGCGGGAACACAAGCAGGGGGAGTGGGAGAAGGAGAAGCAAGCTTCCTGCTTCTCCCTGCTGAGCAGGGACCCTGATGCAGGGCTCCATTCCAGGACCCTGGGTTCATGACCTGAGCCAAAGACAGATGCTTTATCAACTGAGCCACCCAGGCATCCCAAAAGAAAATTTATTGTCACCAGAGATTCTTGATAGCAATACCTTATGGCAATAGACAAATGTATTTAAGATAGTCACAGAAAAGAATGTGAGCCAGGAATCTTATAACCAGCAAATTTAACTTTCAAATGTAAAGGATGTAGAGAAATTATCAACAACTTGCCAGAAAAACCTCAGAGAATATTGTTGCTATGAACCCTTACTTCCAAATCTATTAGAGAATGATCTTTGTACCACCATACTGGCTGGAATGACATTAATTAGCATAAAGAAGAATGGTGAGCATTGAATTTAATGTAGAACTAAGAAAATATTTGGCATGTAAAGAAGAGAATATAGTATTTAATGAATATATGCTTTAAAAATTAAATACAATAAAATGTAGAAACAATAGTCAAAGGCAGTATAGGCAAACACATTTTTAAAAATTTTTCAGTAATTATGTTGTTATTTTTATTCTGAGTCTGTTTTATGCATAATATGGGATACAGTATACGAAGTATTACATTATGTTCTATTATTCCTAATGTCCTTGAGAATAAATACTTTCAGTGTGATAAAAAGAAGACACAGATCTAAGATGGGATAGTTACATAAATAACTTTAGTCCTAAATTTGAATTTATGGTATCATTTTGAACTCACAAAATACTTCATGTTTGCAGGGGTGGGAGTATAGATAGAGATACAGATTTCCTAGCTCTGTTTATTGAAGAGAGGAGATTAGATGACTGATTTCAGGCTTGGACAGGAAATGTACAACATATTGTCACCCAAGATAATGAGGACACAATCCAATACTACTGGAGTCATGTTTAAACTACTTGAAACCCAAATTGAAGAGGTTTTCACTTGACAAAGATAAGGCAATCTGGGCAATAAATAAAATAATCCCAGTAGATTGAAATATATTGGATATATTTAGGACAATGAGGGCATTATGATATTTCTTGTAAAAAGAATTGGATACAAGGGCCTTTTACTTGTTGAGTTATAAAAGTTCTTCATATATTGTGGATAATAGACCTTCTTAGATATACGACTTGCCAATATTTTCTCCCATTTGGTAGATTGTCTTTATACTTTCTTGATAATTCCCTTCTATACACAGAGACCTTTAATTTTTTTTAAAGATCTTATTTATTTGAGAGAGAGAGAGAGAGAGAGTGAGCATGAGTGCAAGGAGAAGCAGAGGAAAAGAGAGAAGCCAACTGCCCACTGAGCAGGGAGCCCAATGCGGGGCTTGTTCCCGGGACTCTAGGATCATGACCTGAGGTGAAGGCAGATGCTTAACCAACTGAGCCAAGCAGGGGTCCCAAGATCTTTAATTTTGAAGAAGTGCAAATTATAATCTTTTTTTAAGTTTATTTATTTAAATAATCTCTAAACCCAATGTGGGGTTCAAACTCATGATCTTGAGATCAAGAGTCACAAATTCCTCCAACTGAGCCAGACAGGGGCTCCTTGAAGTATAATCTTTCATTGTTCAGGTTTTGTTGTTGTATCTTTTTTTTTTTTTTAGGATTTTATTTACTCATTAGAGAGAGAGCAAGAGAGAACATGAACAGGGGGAGAGGCAGATGGAGAAGGCGATGCAGACTCCCCACTGAGCAGGGAGCCCAACACCAGTCTCTATCCCAGGACCCCAGGATCATGATCGAGCCAAAGGCAGATGCTTAACCTACTGAGCCACCCAGGCGCCCCTTTGGTGTTGTATCTTTTTTTTTTTTTTCCAATCAACATATTTTTTGAGTACCTTTTGGTGTTATATCTAAGAAACCAATGGAAAATCCAAGGTCGTGGGGCTCTGCCCTGTGTTTTCTTTTTCTTTTCTTTTCTTTTTTTTTTTTTTTAAGATTTTATTTATTTATTTGAGAGAGGGAGCACAAGCAGGGGGAGTGGGAGAGGGAGAAGCAGGCTTTCTGTAGAACAGGAAACCCAATATGGGGCTCGATCCCATGACCCTGAAAACGTGACCTGAGCCAAAGGCAGACACTCCTGTCCTGTGTTTTCTTCTAAGAGTTTTATAGTTTTTGCTTTTATTTAGATCATTAATCCATTTTGAGTTAATTTACATATGTAAATCATTTGTAAAAATGTACAAATTCCTTTTTTTTTCCATTTAGACGTCCAATTTTCCTAGAGACACTTTTTGAAGAAACTATTCTTTCTCCCAATTTGCCAAAGAAATTAGGCAAGAAAAAGTGTGGGGGAAAAAAGTATGGATGAACATTATGCGAGGTAAAACAAGCCTGTCACAAAAGGCGAATACTGTATAATTCCACTCACATGCCAAAATCATAAAGACAGACAGGAGAATGGTGATTGTCAGGAGTTGGGGGAAGGGAGAAATAAGGAGTTATTGTTTAATCTGTACAGAATTTAGTTTTACAAGATGAATGGTAGTGATGGTTCACAATAATGTGAATCTTTTGAATGCCTCTGAACTATACACTTAAAAATGAAAAGTATGTATTTTGTATTGTATGTATTTTACCACAAACAGAAAAAAAGAAAGAAAAAAGAAAGAATTTTAAAAATGTGTCCATCAGAAGTTCCATAAGGAAATACTAGAAAGAATTAGGGTGAGGAAATATTTTTTTAAAGTAACAGTGGAGGTATTTCCAGTATTAAAAGAAAGATATGCATCTCCAGAATGAAAAAGCATACTTAATTCTGAACAAGATAATTAAAAACAAATCTTTACTTAGACAATCAGGAGAAATGACAGAACATATAAGACAACAGAAAAAAACTCAAGAGAGAAGTTAAAATGTTTATATAAAAGTCAAATT
>CM053605.1:97678470-97696613 GCA_028646535.1 Procyon lotor | reverse complement strand
CCTGGGTGGCTCAGTCGTTAAGCGTCTGCCTTCGGCCCAGGTCAGATCCCAGGGTCTTGGGATCGAGCCCCGCATCGGGCTCCCTGCTCCGCGGGAAGCCTGCTTCCCCCGCTACCATTCCCTCTGCTTGTGTCCCCTCTCTCACTGTGTTTCTCGCTGTCAAATAAATAAAATCTTTAAAAAAAAAAAAAAAAAAAAGTCAAATTAGAATAAATATAAACTGTTCATTAGGCACAATCGATACCTGAATATGATGCAATAGCATATTTAATGTGCTGAGGAAAATAATTGTCAGTTTAGAATTCTGTATCTGCTTACTTAAATGATCCTTCAAGAGTGAAACAAATAAACACTTTTTACGGCAGAGACTGAGGGAGATTACTTCTCACAGACCCTCATTAAAGAACAAATAAATGAGATATTTCAATAAGAAGGAATTTTTTTAAAGGATTTTCTTTTCTTTTTTCTTTCTCTTTTTTTTAGGATTTTATTTTCTTAAGTAATCTCTAATAAGCCCCTACAACGTGGGGCTCAGACTTATAACCCCAAGATCAAGAGTTGCTTGCCCTACTGAGCCAGCCAGGCACCCCGATAAGCAGAATTTTAAACAAAAGTCAGAATGGCATCCAGGAAGCAATGGCAAAAAAAGAATATGTGTACATATGTTGGAAAATATAATAACTGTGTATGATATAAATAATAGAATAATAAGAATCATGGTTAGTTGGAGGAAAGTTAAAATTAAGGTAACCCCTTTTGAAATAAAGGACCTAAGCAATTTGGCATCAGTGGATGATAAAGCCATGATAGAATGAGCACAATTATTAACTCAGGGATTGAAACATATAAAATGGGTTTTTTTCATATATAATAGCTTTAATCCACTGTAGTTATTTACTGATGGTCATAAAATGTAATCCTTGGTCATTCCAACTTTTGATATGCTCTAAGTCTTTTCTCTTATTTCCTTTCATTCTTCTGTGACAGGGTTTTCTAGGATCATCTTACACGTTTCCTGTCCCACAGCTGATTCAGTCATTTTTCCAAGAAAGTTTCATTTTTTTAAAATGAGAAATAGTAATGAGGGACCATAATCTGGGAACTACGAGTGCTTATTACTACTAAGTTGGTCATTGTTCATATGCTTTCCAGTACATAGGTAAGAATGAATATATTATGTCATGTTATACTATTATGTTATGTTGTTATGTTATGTTAGGAACATGAGTTCTTACTGAATGACTGAAAAACTAAGGTTTTTACTTAAACTCATTGATCTTACATCAGTATTTTCTTTGTCTCAGGTCAAAAATCCTGGTTCACAAACAGAAGCATAATTCTTATTTGTTTCATCACACATTGACACAATTATCACAGAATAACAATACACAGAATAGCACCCACAATACAATTATAGAAAATAGGAAAACTCAACTTAGTGTTAAATTAAGCATGTAAAGTCACTTGGTGTTTCTTGCTAAATGGTTACATTGCCAACTGAATACACAAGCTTTACTTGTTTCATTTTACTTTCAATTTTTAGAGATTGCTTTTTAAAATTTTATTACGTTTTACAATACATAAAATATTAATATGGAATATATGAAAGAAGAAATTAGAGTTAAAATATTCAGAAGTTCTTATATTTTTCAAGAGAGGCACACATAATTTAACCAGATATTTCTAAATCAATATGTATTTTTAAAAATGAAAGAATAGCTACTGAAAGAATACAAAAATAAATATTAATGAGACTAAGGAAAACTTCAACAATCAAACAAAAGGCAGTATATTAGCTTCTATTAGTGTATAAGAAAGTACCCCAAAACTTAGTAGTTTAACAACAAATATTTATTATCTCACAGTTTCTGTGAGTCAGCGATTCCGAGGAAGTTCAGCTGCATGGATCTGACTCAGGGTCTCTCATGATGTTGCAGTCCAAATGTAAGCCACTAAAGTACTGTAGTCATCTAAAGGTTTGGCTGGGGCTAACAGATCTGCTCCAAGGCCCAATCACGTGGCCATTAGCATGAGACCTCCATTCTTCACTATCTCCACTAATTTGCACACTGTCATTTCCACGTTATTTGATTCATCAAAAACAAACACCTAAGTTCAGTCCATTATTAAGGAGAAGGAAATGAGGTACCACCAATTAAATGGAAGAGTATCAGAAATTTGTGGACATATGTTAAAACCATTACAGGTAGAAAGAAGGAAAATACATAAGCAAAGAAAAACTTAGTAAATAAGAAACACAAAATAAAATATAAAAAATAGGTACAAAATAATGAATAATTTCGGTGAATATGAATAGATTTATTATGCTCACCTATTAAAAGAGAAATACCAGGGCACCTGGGTGTCTCAGCAACTGCCCTTGGCTCAGATCATGATCCCAGGGATCCCAGAGATGGAGACCCACATTGGGCTCCCTGCTCAGCAGGGGAACCTGCTTCTCTCTCTCTCTCAGCCTGCTGCTCCCCATGCTTGTGCTCTCTCTCTCTCTCTGTTAAATAATTTTTTTTATTTTTCTCTGTTAAAATTAAAATTAAAAAAAGCGAAATACATAAAGCAGCTTTCTAGCTGCTTTCAATCACAGGTGGAACATTTGCAAAAACTTACCACCAATTAGGTCAGAAGAGACTTATTTACAAATATATTTTTTAAAGATTTATTTATTTATTTGAAAGAGACCCAGAGAGAGTGAGAAAGAGAAGAACATGAGCAGGTTGAGGGGCAGAGGGAAAAGCAAACTAGCTGCTGAGCCGGGAGCCAGATGTGGGGCTCCATCCTGGAACTCTGGGATCATGACCTGAGCCAAGGGCAGATGCTTAACTAACTGATCCACCCAGGTGCCCCAGAGACTTATTTACAAATATTTAAGAGTAGGCCTTATGCAGACTGTAGTGCACAAAAATGAGAACTTAATAAAAAAAAAAAACAGAATAATAACGGGAGCAGTTGGGCGTTGGGTGGCTCAGTTGAGTGGCCAAGTTGTGGTTTCAGCTGAGGTCATTATCTTATGGGTTGTGAGACAGAGCCCTACGTCATGCTCTTCACTCAGCAGGGAGTCTCCTTGAGATTCTCTCCCTCTGCCCTCCCCCCACTGGCTCTCATTCTCCCTCTCTAAAATAAATAAATAAATTTTTGAAAAAAATAAATAAAATTTTAAAATAATAAAATAGAAAGTAGAGCAATACTTAAAGAAATTTTTAAATGCTTATGTATATTAAATTATAGAAGCAATCATGAGTTTATAACTTTTTAAATTGTGTTTCAAATAGTTCATGGTCAAAGAAGAAATTAATAATAAAAATTATAATAATTTAGAACAGAACAGCAGCACCCAACTGACTCAATCAGTAGAGCATGGGACTCCTGATATCTGGGTTGTGAGTTGGAGCCCCATGCTGGGCTAGCAATTACTTAAAAAAGAAAAAAGTTAGAACAGAACAAAAATGAAAATATTATTTTTAAAATATGTAATATGAAGCTAAAGCAGCCCATGTTGAGAAATGTGAACATTACTATCTTTCCTGGATAAAAAGTAAAACAGAACATTAATGAATTACATATTAGACTCAATTGGAAAAAGAACAACGTAACAAATCCCCCCTCAAAAAGGAAGAGGAAAATATAAAGATCAGAGAAATAATTAATATATTCAAAGGCAAACTTATACAGATTGAATAAAAGTAACTAAAATCTTTATTTGAAAAGTTTAATGAGGGGCGCCTGGGTGGCTCAGATGTTAAGCGTCTGCCTTTAGCTCAGGTCATGATCCCAGGGTCCTGGGATCAAGCCCTACATCGGGCTCCCTGCTCGGTGGGAAGCTGCTTCTCCCACTACCATTGTGTTTGTGTGCCCTCTCTCACTGTGTTTCTCTCTGTCAAATAAATAAAATCTTTAAAAAAAAAAAGTTTAATAAACAAGTCACTGGCAATCTCAGTCATGACACCATAAAGACTATATGTAAAAACAATAGCAGGAGTTTGAACTAACTGTAACACAGTTTTATATTTAAAAAAGCACTCTGAACAATTTTATGTTAATAAATTTGAAATATTAGGTAAACTGGACTATTGCCAAGAAAATTGGATTGTTAAAATCAATCCAAGAAGAAATAGGAATTTTTTTCAGATTTTATTTTTGTTTAAAGATAATTTATTTTTAAGATTTTATTTATTTGTTTGTCAGAGAGAGAGAGAGCACAGGCAGGGGGAGAAGCAGGCAGAGGGAGAAGCAGTTTCCCAGCTGAGCAAGGAGCCTGATGCAGGACTCAATCCCAGGACCTTGGGATCATGACCTGAACCAAAGGCAGACGCTTAACAAACTGAGCCACCCAGGCATCCCAAGATTTTATTTTTAAGGGGTGCCTGGGGGGGATCAGTTGGTTAAGCAGGTGACTCTTGATTTCAGCTCAGGTCATGATCTCGGGGTTGTGAGATTGAGCTCTATGCTCAGCACGGAGTATGGTAGATATACTCTCTCTCCCTCTGCCTCTCCCCCTGCTCACATTCTCTCTCTCTCTCTCTCTTTCTCTCTTTCATTTGCTCAGTCACTCTCTCCCTCCCTCTAAAAATAAATAAATAAACCTAAAAAGATATTTTATTTTTTAAGCAATCTCCGTACCTAATGATGTGCTTGAACTTACAGCACTACTGAGCTAGCCAGACACCTTGATAACAAGGATATTTTTAAAACTTTTAAAGAAATTAAAACAATAACCAAAAGTTTCCAAAAAGTAAGAGATCCAGGTATCTTTAAGGTAATACTTTTTTATTTTGAAATAATTTCAAACTTATAAAGAGTTGTATTTGTACAAAAATTTCCTGCATTAATCTTCTACTCAGATTCACTGATTGTTAACATTTTGCAACATCGGCTTTGTTCCTTCCTTTCTCTCAATATATGCACATGTTTGTTTTTTTCCAGAATGATTTGAGTTAGTTGCAGAAGTAATGTTGCTTTGTCCTTAAATGCTTCAGCATGTGCTAAATTACAGGGATATTCTCTTTCATAAATATAAAGGAAGTATCAAAGACATAGAGATAGCCAACAGACACATAAAAAGATGTTCATCATCAGGGAAATGCGAATCAAAATTACAGTGAGATATCCCCTTACACCTCTCAGAATAACTAAAATCAAAAACACAAGAAACAACAAATATTGGCAAATATGTGGAGAAAAAGGAATTCTTGTGCACTGTTGGTGGGAATGCAAACAGGTACAGCCACTGTGGAAAACAGTATGGAGGTTCCTCAAAAAATTAAAAATAGTCATGATGAGCACAAGGTGATGTATAAAAATGTTGAGTTACAATATAATACACCTGAAACTAATACAACACTAATACAAAAACTAATACAACTAATACAACATAATAGTATATTAACTAACTGGAATTAAAATAAAACAAAAAAATTAAAATGAGAGTTACCATATGATCTAGGAACTCTACCACTGGGTATTTACCCAAAGAATACAAAAACATTAATTCAAAAAGATATATGCACCCCTTTGTTTATTGCAGCATTATTTGCAATACCAAATTATGGAAGCAACCCAAGTATCAATAGATTGATAGATGAATGGATAAAGATGATGTGAAGATGTGAGATATATACACACACACACACACACACAATGGGATATTACTCAGCCATAAAAAAATAAAATCTTGCCATTTGCAACAACATGGATAGAACTAGGGGATACAATACTAAGTGAAATAAGTCAGTCAGAGAAAGTCAAATATCATATGATTTCACTTATAGGTGGAATTTAAGAAACAAATGACCAAAGAAAAGAGACAAAAAAAACCCAGACTTTTAGCTATAGAGAACAAACTGAAGGTTTGGGGATGGGTGGTATAGGGGAAGGGGACTAAGAGTACACTTATCATGATAAGCACTGAATAATGTATAAAATTGTCGACCATACTGTATATCTGAAACTAATATAACATTGTATGTTAACTAACTGGAATTAAAAACTTAAAAAATAAATTAGCTAAAAAAATAATAAAAATAGGGGTGCCTGGTGGCTCAGTCAGTTGAGTGTCCCACTTTTGATTTTAGCTCAAGTCATGATCTCCTGGTCCTGGGATATAGTCTGGCATGGGGTTCCATGCTCAGCAGGGAGCCTGCTTAAGGATTCTCTCTCGACCTCTCCCTCTGCCCCTCCCCCTTCAGGCTCTCCTGTCTCTCTCTCTCTCGAATAAATAAATAAATCTTCTTTTAAAATAAAAATAAATAAAATCATCATAATAAAAAATTTTCTCAACATTCAAACATAAACTAAAAAGTAATCTTGTGCTATCACGGTTTTCATGGGGTCATTATTCAGCTAATAAATCAGTCTCTAAAAATATATATATAAACATATATATATGAGGTATCAAATTCCACTGATAGAACACTATTATCTAGTATTCATATTTTATCAATTGTTCTAATATTTTCTATTATGGCAGGTCTCCCCTCCTGTGCCTCCCTGCAGGATCTGGTCCAGAAACAACTGCCGTATTTATTTGCCACATCTCTTCTCCTGCAATCTGTGAAGGACCCTTGGCCTTTTTGTCTTTCAAGACCTTGACAGTTTTGAAGAGCCCAGGCCAGCGATTCTGCAGACAGAGATAATTTTAAAGAGGTTACCCTGGTGATTCTTATGCCCTCTGTAGTTCGAGAACCACTAACTCAAAGGGTTCTTTCTGGCAAAGCTGTCCGTTCCTCCCCAGCCACACAGATGCCATGGATCCTGTTGTTCTCAAGGAGATACAAAGGTACTGCTGGGTCCACATTTTACTTATCTGTGTCGCTCACACTGGGCTCAACACCTGGCACCCTATAGGGACTTAATGAAAATTGGACTTGGGAGCTGCATACACCAGGGCTTCCAGCCTGTCTGTACCAGTGACTAACCTGCACAATGACTTAATCTCTCCAAATCATGTTTCCAATCTGTCAACACAGTTGCCAGAGCGGGGGAGGGGGTGTTGAGGGTAGGTTGTTCTCTCAGGGCTCCTGCAAATGTAAAGCTTGGTTGTTGACCCTCAAATGGTTTAGCCCAGGACACCTATCCTCCCTGCTAGGAGCTGTATTGGAAATCATAGGTCTCCAAAGTCAGTCGCTCATTCTTTCATCATATACCTATGGATCATCTATGAGGGAGAACCTGTGACTTGATTCCCTCTCTCTTTTTTTTAAGATTTTATTTGTTTATTTGACAGGAGATAGATCACAAGTAGGCAAAGAGGCTGGCAGAGAGAGGGGGAAGCAGGCTCTCCGCTGAGCAGAGAGCCCGATGCAGGGCTCTATCTCAGGACCCTAAGATCATGACCTGAGCGGAAGGCAGAGGCTTTAACTCACTGAGCCACCCAGGAGCACCCTGTGACTTGATTCTTACCAGTAGAATATGGTAAGGGTGATAGGATGTTATTCTCCTGCTTAGGTTGCATTATGTAAGGATTCCTCCAAGCAGATTGAAGAGAGATATTCTGCTGGCTCAACGAAGTAAGTAGCCATTTTGAGGAAGTCCACATGGCAAGGAACTGTGGGCAAAATCCAGGATTTTCAGTCAGCTTCCAACTGACAGCCATCAAAAAGCAGGAGCACTCCATCACACAGCCCCAAGGAAATGAATTCTGTAAACACCTGAATGATCTCTGAAGCAGATTTTTCCCCAGTCAAGCCTACAGGTGAGAATTCAGCCTAGCCAATACCTTAATTGCAGCCTTGTGAGACCCTGAAGTAGCGGACCCAGCTAAGCCATACCTGCATTTCTAGCCCACAGAAACCGGGGAATAAAAATTACATTAAAAATAGCAAAAAAAAAAAAAAAAAAAGAACTTACTTCTTTCACTGTTCTGAAGGACAGAAGTCCTAAGTCAGGTTAACTGGCCAAAGCAAGGTGTTAGGAGGGCTGTACTCCCTCTGGAGGCTCTACCAAAAAATACATTCCTTACCATTTCCAGCTCCTGATGGCTATGACATGTCTTAATTTGTAGTGATATCATTCCAATATATATCTCTATGGCCACATTGCTTTCTTCTTTTCTGTGTGTCACATCTTATAAAGACCCTCATATAAGGATACATGTGAATGCATTTAGGGCCCATACTGATTATCCCACACTATCCTTATCTCAAGATCCTTAATTTGATCACATTTGCAAACCTTTGCCATATAGGAAACATTTACAGATTTCAAGGATTAGGTTATTTAGGTTATTATTAGGTTTACTAGGTTTTTTTATACTATTCAAATTGCCTATTCTTCTTGTATGAGTTTTGGCATATTATGTCATCCTAGGGATTAGTCTATTTCACCTAGGTTATCAAAACTATAAGCATAGTCATTCATAGTATTCCTTCACTATCGTTTTAATGTCCATAGGATGTGTAATAAGTCCCCTTTTTTATTTCTGGTCAATAATTTGTGTCCTCTCTTTTTTCGTAGTTTGCCCAACTAGGGCTCATCAATTTGACTGAACTTTTCAAAGAGCTGGCTTTTAATTTCATTGATTTTCCATATTGATTTGTTTTCAATTTAATTGATGTCTGCTTTGATCATTATTATTTTTTTCTGCTTACTGTATGTTTAATTTGTCTTTTTTTTCTAGTTTCCTAAGGTGAAAACTTAGATGATTAATTTTAGATCTTATTTCTTTTCTAATATGAGAATTCAGTGCTATAAATCTCCCTGTAAGTATATTTTCGCTGTATCCGAATTTTAATAAGTTGTATTTTCATTTTCCTTTAGTTCATAATATTTTTAGTTTCTCTTGAGATTTCTTCTTTGACTCATATGTTTAGAAGTATGTTTTTTAATCTCCATGTGTTTTTGGATTTTCTAGTTCTTTTTCTGTTATTTAATTCTAGCTTGTTTAGACTGGGGTCTGAGATAAGATATTGTATAATTTCCATTCTTTTCAATCTGATAAAGTGTGTTTTATGATGGAGAATGTGATCTATCATGGTGAATCTTTCATGTGAGCTTAAGAAGAATGTGTATTTTGCTCTTGTTGAAGTAGACTATTGCTGTCCAGTTGAGTGTTAGTGTTGTTGAGTTCTACTATGTCCTTAGAGATTCCCTGCTGTTAGATCTGTCTATATTTTTTACGGGGTGGAGTGGTAGAAGGAGAGGGAGAAAGAATCCCAAGCAGGTTCTATACCCAGCGTGTAGCTGGACATAGGGCTCAATCTCAAAACCCTGAGATCATGACCAGAGCTGAAATTAAGAGTCAGATGCTTAACCAACTGAACCACCCAGTCACCCCTGTATCTGTTCATTTGTGATAGAGGGATGTTTAAACCTCCAACTATGATACTGGATTTATCTATTTCTCTTTGCAGTTCCAACAGTTTTTACCTCATAGTTTGGTGCTCTGCTCTTAAGCTCATACATGCTAAGGATTGTTAAGTCTTCTCAGAGAACTGACTCATTTATCAATATGTAATACTTTTCTTTATCCCTGATAACTTTTTTGCTTTGAAGTTTACCCTGTCTGAAATTAATATAGCTATTCTTACTTTATTTTGATTAGTGTTAGCATGGTGTATTTTTTCCCCTTCCATTTACCTTTTTATTTTATTTGTTTGTTTGTTTGTTAGCGAAAGCAAGCACAACCTGAGGGAGCAGCAGGCAGAGGGAGAAGGAGAAGGAGGTTCCCACTGAGGAGGAACCCAATGTAGGACTCCATTCCAGGACTCTGGGATCATGACCTGACTTGAAAGCAGATACTTAATTGACTGAACCACTCAGGTATCCGATCCATCCATTTACGTTTTTAAAAAGTTTTTATTTTAGGGGCGCCTGGGTGGTTCAGTCATTTAAGTGTCTATCTCCAAAAGCCATAAGAGACTCCTAAACTCACGAAATGAACTAAGGATGGCTGGGAGGTGGGGGGGGCGGTAGGGATAGGGTGGCTGGGTTATGGACATTGGGGAGGGTATGTGCTATCGCAAATGCTGTGAAATGTGTAAGCCTGACGATTCACAGACATGTACCCCGGGGCAAGTAATACATTATATGTGAATTAAAAAAAAATTTAAAAAAAAAGTGTCTGTCTCCAGCTCAGGTCATGATCCCAGGGTCCTAGGATCGAGCCCTACATGGGGCTCCCTGCGCCACAGGGAGTCTGCTTGCCCCTCTCTTTCCATGCTTCCCCCTGCTCGTGCTCTCTCACTCACTCTGTGCTGTCCAAATAAATAAATTAAATCTTTAAAAAAAATAAAAGTTTTTACTTTAATTCCAGTATAGTTAACATACAGTGTAATATCAGTTTCAGGTGTACAGTATAGTGAGACAACACTTCCATACAACACCCAGTGCTCATCACAGATGAAGAAGTACTGACAACTATTTTTTTAAGTAAGTTCTGTGCCCAACACAGGACTTGAACTCATGACCTCAAGACCCATCAATATTCACATGCTCTACTGACTGAGCCAGCCAGTCTTCCCCATTTTTTTTTTTAAGATTTCATTTATTTATTATTTATTTGACAGAGAGAGAGAGAGATCACAAGTAGACAGAGGCAGGTAGAGAGAGGAGGAAGCAGGCTCCCTGCTGAGCAGAGAGCCCAATGTGGGGCTCAATCCCAGGACCCTGAGATCATGACTTGAGCCAAAGGCAGAGGCTTTAACCCATTGAGCCACCCAGGCGCCCCCTCCTTATTTACTTTTAATCTATATGTGTTTTTACATTTAAAATGGGTTTCTTAAATACAACATGTAGTTAAGTTTTGTTTTCTGATCCTCTCTGACAACCTCTCTTTTAATTGGTACAATTAGACCATTGACATTCAAAGTGATTATTGACATATTTGGATTAATGTCTACCATATTTATTACTGTTTTCTATTTGTTGCCCTTGTTGTTTGTTCCTACTTCTGTTTTCAACTCCTTTTCTGTTTTTGTGGTTTTAATTGAGCATTTTATGTTATTCCATTCTTTCTTTCTTTCTTTCTTAATATTTAAAAACAGGTCTCACTAAATGTCCTGGGCAAAACTGCACACATTGCTTATTCCACCTCTGCCCAACACAGGGAGTTTGACCTGTTCTGTGCAAGCCTTGACTGGGTCTTCCTTGCCTTAGACCTGATGGCACCCCCCAAGAGCATCATGTTGGTGCCACACTTGGTGTAGATGCCTACTCTACAAAGTGACATAGTTCCCAAATCTTTAGCATCCATGGTCATGACCTCAGCTTTCCAGGGAGCTGAAATTACAGGCTTGCACCACTGTGGCATGGCTGTCATTTCTTAGCAAGTCTTACACTTTGTGTTTAAAGATTTATTTATTTGTTTTAGAAGGGGGAGGCCAGAGGGAGAGGAAGAGAGAGAGAATCTCCAGCAGACTCCCCACTAAGCATGGAGCCCCAGGTGGCACACCATCTCATGTTACATAAGATCAGGACCTGAGGCAAAACTAAAAGTCAGATGCTTAACCAGCTGAGTCACCCAGATGCCCAAGTATACTTTTTTTTAAATGCTTTTTTGAAAAAAGATTTTATTTATTTATAAATAAATAAAGTTTATATATTGACGTGAAAGAGAGAGCATCAGTGGGATGCAAAGGGAGAGGGACAAGCAGGCTCCCTGGGATGAAGGCAGACACTTAACTGACTGAGCCACACAGATACCTCTAATTTTTTTCTAAATACTTTTTTTGAAAACTTTTTTTTAGTGATTACCCTAGAGCTTGCAATGTACATTTTCAAGTAATCCAAGTCCACTTTCATACAACATTATATCACTTCAGGGGTAGTGTGAATACCTTATAAAACAATATAATCCTAATTCCTCCTTCTCCTTTGTGTCATTGCAGTCTTTCATTTCACTTATATATAAGCACACAAAAGCATATTATATACATATATACATATATATGCACATATACATATGTATATGTACATGCACAAAGATATTTTCATAAGCATACAACATGAAATACATTGTTGCTATTGTTGTTTTCAAAGTTTGAAATTCTGTGAGAATTATCAAAATGTGACACAGAGAGATGCCTGGTTGGCTCATTTGGTTAAGCATCTGTCTCTCAATTTCAGGTCAGGTTGTGATCTCAGGGTCATGAGACCAAGACCTGAGTTGGGGGTCTGTGCTCAGTGGGGAGTGTGCTTGAGATTCTTTCCCTCTTTCCCTCCCCCTGCTCATGCACACCCACTCTCTCTCTCTTTCAAATAAATGCATCTTTAAAAAAATGTGACACAGAGACATCATGTAAAAATAGTGGAAAAATAGCATTGATTTGCCACAAATCTTCACTTTGCAAAAAACAATATCTGTGAAGTGTAATAAAGCAAATCAAAATAAAATCAGATATGCCTGTAAATGACTTAAGCATCATAATACAAATGTACCCCTGTCTTTCTCCCTCTCCTCAAACATCCACATTCCTTGAGTTGCAACAATATTGAAATTAGGCCAGCTAATAACCCTAGAATGGCCTCTAAGCGTTCAAATGAAAGGAAGAGTCAGACATCTCACTTTAAATCAAAAGCTAGAAATGATTGTGGCACCTGGGTGGCTCAGTCATTGAGCGTCTGCCTTTGGCTCAGGTCATGATTCCAGGGGCATGAAATTGAGTCCCACATGGAGCTCTGCATCTGGCTTCCACTACTCCCTCCCCCACTCTCCCTGCTTGTGTTCCCTCTCTAGCTGTCTCTCTGTCAAATAAATAAATAAAATCTTAAAAAGCAAAAAAAGCTAGAAATGATTAAGCTTACTGAAGAAGGCATGTTGAAAGCCAAGGTAGGTTGAAAGCTAGGTCTCTTGTGCCAAACGATTAGCCAAATTGTGAATGGAAATACAAGTTCTTGAAGGAAGTAAAAATTGCTCTTCCAATGAACACAGAGATAATAAAAAAGCAAAAACAGCCTATCGCTGATATGGAGAACATTTCCATGGTCTGAATAGTAGATCAAATCAGCCACAATGTTCCCTTAAACCAAAGCCTAATCCAGAGCAAGCCCTGTCTTCAATTCTGTGAAGGTTGAAAGAGGTGAGAAAGCTACAGATGAGAAATTTGAAGTTAGCCAAGATTGGCTCATCAGGTTTAGAGAAAGAAGGTATTTCCATAACAAATGGGCAAAGTAAAGCAGCAAGTGCTGATGCAGAAGCTGCAGCAAGTTATCCTGAAGATTTAGCTTAGATAATAAAGATGGCTACACTAACAAACAGATTTTTATTTTATTTTATACAAAACAACCTTCTGCTCAAAGAAGGTGCCATCTAGCATTTTTCATAGCTAGAGAGGAGAAAGCTTCAAAGCTTCAAAGGACAGGCTGTCTTGTTAGGTCCTAACATAGCTGATGTCTTTAAGTTGAAGCCAATGCTCATTGACCATTCTGAAAATTGCAGGGCCCTTAAAAATTATGTAAAAGCTACTCTGCCTGTGCTCTATAGATAGAACAAGGCCTGGATAACAGCATATCTGTTTACAGTGTGGCTTATTGAATAATTTAAGCCATCTATTGAGAACTACTGCTCAAAAAAAATTCATTTCAAAATACTACTGCTTAGAACAAGGCCTGGATGACAGCATATCTGTTTACAGTGTGGCTTATTGAATAATTTAAGCCATCTATTGAGAACTACTGCTCAAAAAAAATTCATTTCAAAATACTACTGCTTATTGACAATGCACTGGGTCACCTATGAGCTCTGATGGAGATGTACATTAAGATTAAGGTTGACTTCTTGCCTGCTGATGCAATATATATGCTTCAGCCCATGGGTCAAGAAGTAATTTTGAATTTCAACATCCATTCTGCTGTCCATGGACCAAGGAGTAACTTTGACTTTCAAGTCTTATTTCAGAAATACATCTGTTAAGGCCATAGCTGCCATAGATAAAGATTCCTCTGATGGACCAGAACAAAGCAAATTGAAAACGTTCTGGAAAAGATATACCATTCTAAATGCCATAAAGAACATTTGTGAGGGTGCCTGGGTGTTGGTTAAGTATCTGCCTTCAGCTCAGGTCGGGGTCCTGGGATCCTGGGATCGAGTCCTGCACCAGGCTCCCTGCTCAGTGGGGAGTCTGCTTCTCTCTCTCCTTCTTCCCTTCCTCTCCACTCATGCATGATTGATCTCACATTCTCTCAAATAAATAAAATCTTTCAAAAATATTTTATTTATTTATTTGACAGAGACAGAGGTAGTGACAGAGAGCACAAGCAGGGAAGAGAGAGGAATGCAGGCTCCCCATTGAGCAGGGAGCCCGATATGGGGCTCAATCCCAGGACCCTGAGACCATGACGTAAACTGAAGGTAGATGCTTAACCAACTGAGCCACCCAGGTAAACCCTCAAATAAATAAAATCTTAAAAAAAAAAAAAAAAAAGAACATTTGTGATTCATGGGAAGAGGTCAAACTATCACCATTAACAGGAGTTTGGAAGAAGCTGATTTCAAATCTCGTGGATAACTCTGAATTGAGGGTTTCAAGACTTCTGTGGAGGAAGTAAAGCAGATGTGGTAGAAACAGGAAGAGAACTAGAATTAAAAGTTGGGCCTGAAGATGTGACTGAATCGCTGCAAACTCATGGTAAAACTTGAACAGATGTAGAGTTACTTCTCATGGATGAGCAAAGAGTGTTTTCTTGAGATGGAATCTACTCCTGGGGTAGATGCTGTGAAGGTTGTTGAAATGACAAAGGATTTAGAATGTTACATAAGTTTAGTTGATAAAGCAGCAACAGACTTTGAGAAGATTGATTCCAACTTTGAAAGTTCTACCATGGGTATAATGCTATCAAATAGGACCACATGCTACAGACAAATCGCTCATGAAAGGAAAAGTCTATTGATGTGATAAACTTCAATGTTGTGTTATTTTAAGAAATTGCCACAGACACCCCAACCTTCAGCATCCACCACCCAATCAGTCAGCAGCCAACAACATGAAGGCAAGACTCTCCACCAGCAAAAAGATTACAACTCACAGAAAGCTCTGATAATGGTTAGCATTTTTTAGCAATAAAGTATTTTTAAATCGAGCATTCATTGTTTTTTAGGCATAATACTATTGCACAATTAATAATCTATAGTATAGTGTAAATATAACTTTTATATGCACTGGTAAGCCAAAAAGTTAATTTGACTCAATTTATTGTAATATTTGCTTTATGGCAGTCTTCTGGAACCAAATCAACATATGCCTTTATTTCTCTACTTACTTTTGGTCTTGTATTCTATACATTAATGTAAGTAGTGTTTTGAAGTCTCTAACTAATATTGTGCAACTGTCCATTTCTCCCTACCATTTTGTCAGTTTTTGCTTATATAGTTTGATGGACAGTCATTGGGTACATAAATGTTGATAATTGCTTAATCTTACTGCTATATTGAGCCTCATATTTATATATAGTATCCCTTTTTTTATCTCCTGTAAACTTTTGATTTACAGTCTGCTTTGATATAAGTTTAGCCATTCTTTCTCTGTTTTGGTTACCATCTGCATGGAATATCCTTTTGCATCCTTTTACTTTCAACTTGTTTGTGTCTTTGAACCTAAAATGAGTCTGTTGTAGAAAGCATATCATGTGTTTTTATCCATTCTGCCAATCTGTGTCTTTTGAGTGATGAGTTTACATTTACATTTAAAGCAATTACTAATGAAGAAGGACTAAATTCTGTCATTGTAGTATTTGTTTTCTATTTGCCCTATAGTATTTTTGTCCCTTGTTTTCTGTGTTACTGCCTTCCTTTTAGTTTAACCAATTTACGTAATGAAATGTTTAAATTCCTGTCTCGTTTTTTGGTGTATATTCTATAGTTTGTTTTTTTGTTTGTTTCCATGAGGATTACATTAACATTCTAATACTCTGATTTGAATTTATACTAACTTAACTTCAATAACTTACAAAAACTGTTCCCCTACAGCTCATCTGCACCCTTTTCTGTTGTTAATGTCACAAAATTACCTTTCTACATTGTGTGCCCCAAACATAAGCTAATGGTTGCTTAAAATGCATTAATCTCCTAAATTATTTTTTTGAGTTTTATTTAAATTCCAGGGATGCCTGGGTGGGTCAGTCAGTTAAGTGTCTGTCTTTGCTCAGGTCATGATCCCAGGACCCTAGGATCGAGTCCCACATCTGGCTCCTTGCTGGGAGGGGAGGCTGATTCTCCTTCTGCCTGCTGCTCCCCCTGCTTATATGCTTTCTCTTTCTCTCTCTCTCTCTCTCTGACAATTTAATAAATAAAATCTTTTTTAAAATGGGATGTACATATCAAAATTATCTTTTAAAAAAAGAGTGTTTCTTGGTTTGCCTTTCTATCTTTTTTCCCCTTTTATTTCTTTTGTTTTTTAAATTTCACGTATGAGTGAAATCATATGGTATTTGTCTTTCTCTGACTATTTTGCTTAGCATAATGCTCTCTAGCTCTATCCATGTCATGGACAGGTTTAATTTTTTTTATGACTGAGTAATACTGCATTGTATATATATATATATATATATATACAACATCTTCTTTCTGCATTCATCCATCAGTGGACACTCAGGCTGTTTCCATAATTTGGCTATTGTAAATAATGCTGCTATAAACATCAGGCTGCATGTAGACTTTGAATCAGTATTTTTGTATTCTTTGGGTAAATGCCTAGTAGTGTGATTGTTGGATTGAAGGGTTTTTAAAATTTTTTAAATTTTTAAGATACCTCCATACTGTTTTCCACAGCGGCTACACCAGTTTGCATTCCCATCAAACAGTGCAAGAGAGTTCCCCTTTCTCCACATCCTCAGTAACACCTGTTGTTGCTTTTGTTGTTGATTTTAACTATTCTGACAGGCGTGAGGTGGTAGCTCATTATATTTTGATCTGAATTTCCCTGATGATGAGTGATGTTGAGTATCTTTTCATGTCTGTTGCCTGTCTGGACGTCTTCTTTGGAGAAATATCTCTTCATGACTTCTGCCCATTTTATAATTGGATTATTCATTTTTAGATGTTGAGTTTTATAAGTACTTTACATATTTTGGATACTAACCCTTTATCTAATATGTCGTTTGCAAATATCATCATCTCCCATTCAATAGGTTGTCTTTTAGTTTCGTTGATTATTTCCTTCATTGTGCAGAGCTTTTTATTTTGATGTAGTTCTAACAGTTTACTTTTGATTTTCATTCCCTTATCTTAGGAGATATATCTAGAAAGAAATTACTGCAGCCAATGTCAAAGAGGTTTTTGCCTCTTTTGCCTGTCTTTTCCTCTAAGATTTTTGTGGTTCTAGGTCTCACATTTAAGTCTTTAATCCATTTTGAGTCTATTTTTTTATATGGTGTAAGAAAATGGTCCAGCTTCATTCTTTTGCATATTGCTGTTGAGTTTTCCCAACATGTTTGTTGAAGAGACAGTCTTTTTCCCATTGGGGAAATTTTTTCCTCATGTTATTCCCATTTTTCCCATTTTTTCTGACTTTGTTGAAAATTAATTGACCATATGGTTGTGGGCTCATTTCTGGGTTTTCTATTCTGTTCTATTGATCTGTGTGTCTATTTTTGTGTCAATACCATACTACTTTGATTACTATACCTTTGTAATGTAACTTAAAGTGTGGAATTGTGATGCCTCCAGCTTTGCTTTTCTTTTTCAAGATTACTTTGCCTATTCATTGGTCTTCTTTAATTCCATACAAATTTTAGGATTGTTTGGTCCACCTCTGAAAAAAAAATGTTGGTATTTTATTTTATTTTTTTTAATTTTTATTAACATATAATGTATTATTTGCCCCAGGGTTTGTGATGTTTGTGAATTGTCAGGCTTACACATTTCACAGCACTTAACAGCACATACCCTCCCCAATGTCCACAACTCAGCCACCCTATCCCTACCCCCCACCGCCTCCCAGCCACCCTTAGTTCGTTTCGTGAGTCTAGGAGTCTCTTATGGTTTGTCTCCCTCCCCATCCCTTCCTGTTTCATTTCTCTCCCCCACACTCCAAACTCCCGCCTTGCCTCTCAAATTCTTCATATCAGAGAGATCATGTGATAATTGTCTTTCTCTGACTGACTTATTTCGCTTAGCATAATACCCTCCAGTTCCATCCACATCATTGCAAATGGCAAGATTTCATTTCCTTTGATGGCTGCATAGTATTCCATTGTAT
>CM053605.1:97645340-97677970 GCA_028646535.1 Procyon lotor | reverse complement strand
TTTTTTTTTTTTAAAGATTTTATTTATTTGACAGCGAGAAACACAGCGAGAGAGGGAACACAAGCAGAGGGAATGGTAGCGGGAGAAGCAGGCCCCCTGCCGCGCAGAGAGCCCGATGCGGGGCTCGATCCCAGGACGCTGGGATCTGACCTGGGCCGAAGGCAGACGCTTAACGACTGAGCCACCCAGGCGCCCCAAGTTCTTAAAGTTTCTTAACTGAATCTGAAACCATCTAGTGAAGTTTTTATACTTTTTTACATTATTAGATTCATTGATCCGTGAATGAATTTTTTACCTTTATATGATTTGGTAACATTGTGCTTTAGTCAATTAAAAAATATACATATTTGGAAAATATTGATTCATTGAACTTAAGAATGTTGACACTTTAGAAAACTGTCAAGCTGACAGTATTGGATACAGTTTTCAAAGACACTAATTTTCACTTGAAAGCTCAAATTTTCTCAGCAACAAATACTGTCATTTTTCTTGAAGTGAATTTTCCTTGGTTTGTTTTCAAGAATATGTCAATAACCAGTTTGTCATTCTTTAAAATAAAAATGGTATTTCATGAAAAAGTAGTTCAGCCTGCAGTGTAACTATTTTATAAGCACTTTTCCATTTTTCCTTCAGACAGCCATTGTACTTTGGTATGAAACAGGTGGTTTATGTATGCTTCCCTGCTTATGCATGTTTCTCTAGAAAGAGATAGTTGAAAGCTTAAATTTAGTAAAATTAATAATTTTTACTATTTCATCGTGGACATCTATTGTATAATACATAATTTTACTGGCTTTCGTCCTTAGTTCTTAGGAGAAAGACTAAGTCCTTGGAATTTCCGTAGTATTGGGATTGTGTTTTCTATTTATGAGCCCTTTGGATTACAATTGAATTTGGGCTAAGACTTAGATGAAATGACTGAGGCTAAGGGAGGGTCACCAGAAAGACCAGCCATGTGATTATAGAGTACTGGAGGTTTTAGCCAGTCCTACCTCAAGGAAGGAGAGGGAGGCTGGAGAGAGTTCAGTTACATGCAGTGAGGCACCAATAAAAACTAGACACAGAAGCTCAATGCAGCCTATCAGTTGGTATATTCATCAGTGTGCTAGGCAGGAAATGCTACCTGATTCCATAGAGAGTAGACACAGAAGCTCTGAATTTGGTGCCTTCTAGACCTTACCCTTCTTTGTCTCTTCATTTGGTTGGTCCTTTTCTGAATCTTTAATATTAAAACTGTGATTGTAAGTATGGAGCTCTCCTAAGTTCTATGAGTCATTATAGCAAGTTATTAAACCTCAGGGGAGCGTTAGGAACCTCCCAGATTTATAGCTTGTTGGCCAGAAGTATGGGTGGCATCTGAAGTGATGGGCAGTCTTGTTGGGGATTATGCCTTTTATTTATTTATTTATTTATTTTTTCCCTTTACTTTTATTTATTTATTTATTGAATATTTATTAGGATTATGCCTTTTAAACCTGTGGTGTCCAATGCTAATTCCAGGTTAGCATCAGAATTGTATTCACCAGTTGGTGTTGGTATAACAACCATAAGTACAGGTGACACTTTTTCTTTTCTACAGGTGTGTGATAGTGAAGAAATACAATTTGGTTCCACTGCCAGCAGTTTTACCCATCACTGCTTTTGCACCTTTATTGTAAATGCCAATACAGTGAAAAGTACAAAGAATCTTTGTATTATCATGGAAATAGTTTGGCCTCACAGATCCCCATTTATTTCTTTTTCTAATACAGTGTTGAAATCTGAAATGGTAAGAGTGTAAAGCCTTGCCTTGTTTTTGACCTGGAGTGAGGGAAGAGGAGTATTTGACATTTCGTCATATTAGCTCTTGTCAAATAGAACTATCTTTTTATGTTTATATAATCATTTAATAGGTTGTTATTTCAAGTTGTTTCTAGTCTTTGTGATTGTAAAGAGGTTTTTCATGAATATTTCTGCCAAGAAGCACACTTATTTTTCTTGAAAAGAGTTTCTATAGGTGGAATTGCTAGGTCAACGTGTCAATATATTTAAAAAAAAAAAAAGTGTCAATATTTTTTTAAAGATTTTATGTATTTATTTTAGAGAGAGCACACATGTGCATGCACATGTGAGGAGGAAGAGGGAAGGGGAGAGGAGAGAATCCCAAGCAGGCTGTGCACTGAGTGCAGAGCTGGACTTTGGGCTTGATTCCATGACCCTTAATTCATGACCTGAGCCAAAACTAAGAGTGGGAGGCCCAACCTACTGAGCCCCCAGACACCCCAAAGTGTCAACATATTTTTAAAACTTTTGATTGTCAATGCAAAATTAGCCCCACCAAAAACTGGTATTACTTCCCTTACAGCATAAATTATTCCATAGCATAAGTTTGGGGATAGGAGGGTTATTTAATGTTTGCTAAACTGGTCCTTGAAACGTGGTGCCATCTTAATTTAATTTACACATCACTGAACTTTTAAAAATTTATTTGTGAACTTTTAAAAAATTTATTTACAAACTTTTTCTTCATGTTTGTCATCTATTTATTACTATGTATATCTTTCATTTATTGAGTAAGAATTAAATCTGAGAAATCACGTCATAAAAACTTGAGATCTCTGTAATGAAGGATGTGTTAAACTTAAAAGCAATTGAAGATATTAAAGATTTGAAATAATGTCCATTGAAAATTGTGCTTTTGGGGACACCTGGGTGGCTCATTCAGTTTTGAGTGTTAGCCTTTGGCTCTGGTCATGATCCCAGGGTCCTGGGATCAAGTCCCACATCGGAGGCTCCTTGCTCAGTAGGGAGCCTGCTTCTCCCTCTGCCTGCCGCTCTCTCGCTTTCTCTCTCCAGCAAATAAATAAAATCTTTTAAAGAAAAAAAAGGAACAAAAGAAAATTGTCCTTTTGGATCTACTTATTTCTTTTACTCTTATACCTGTATTTTGTTCTATGATTCATTCTTAAATTGTAGATGTTTGTGTGAGCATGAATTCCATCTTATGTACACATAAACTCATGACTTAAAACCAGAAACTTTGCCATGTATTTCTTAATGTTTGCCTTGACCATTTTTCACCTTCCAGAATAAGTTGATGAAGTTGTATATTTATTGGAAAATGTGTATAAATAAGATGCTTTTCTTTTCTTTTTTAAAGATTTTATCTGACAGAGTGTACACAGGGGGAGTGGGATGGAGAGGGACAAGCGGACTGCCGCTGAGCAGAGAGCCCAACATGGGGCTTGATCCCAGAACCCTGGGATTATGAAGCTGGGCCGAAGGCAGACATTTAACAGACTGAGCCACCCAGGCACCCCAAAGATGTTTTTCAATGTAAAGCATAGCATGGGAGGGACACCTGGGTGGCTCAAATCACTTGGGCATCTGACTCTTGATCTCGGCTCAGGTGTTACTCTCAGGGTCATAAGTTCAAGCCCTGCATTGGGCCCCATGGAGCCTACTTTAAAAAAATAAATAAAAGCATAGCATAGACTGATACTATGAAAAAGCATACTGTAGTTAGGTGCTATACTATCATTTCACTCAACTTGTGAGTGTAATTGAAACTTACAAATGTTATTTAGAAGTAGTTTTGATTATTCTTTTTTTTTTTCTTTTTTTTTTTAAGATTTTATTTATTTGACAGAGAGAAACACAGCGAGAGAGGGAACACAAGCAGAGGGAATGGTAGCGGGAGAAGCAGGCTTCCGGCAGAGCAGGGAACCCGATGCGGGGCTTGATCCCAGGTCCCTGGGATCTGACCTGGGCTGAAGGCAGCCGCTTAACGACTGAGCCACCCAGGCACCCCAGTTTTGATTGTTCTTGCCTTGGCAAATCTTTATCTCATTAATTCAGAATGTATTTTATTTTACATTTCTGTATTTTATAATGTGAAGCATCAGTGATTTTATTTATTTATTTTTAAAGATTTTATTTATTTGATAGAGAGAGCACAAGTAGAGCAGCAAGCAGAGGGAGAGGGAGAAGCAGGCTCTCCACTTAGCAGGGAGCCTGACGTGAGACTCGATCCCAGGACCCTGGGATCATGACCTGAGCCAAAGGCAGCGGCTTAACTGACTGAGCCACACAGGCACCCCCAGTATCAGTGATTTTAAAATGTAACAGAAAAGAAGCACAGAATAGCTCGCTTGACACTCATTCATCTAAATGGAAATGTTCTTGAATACATACATTTAAACTATTTTGTTTGATACACAGCAACAAATTTTCATTGTTTATGAAGCATGCATGAATTTACAACATTCCTGAGTTCTCTAAAATTCTATATTTGGGGATAAAATTTACAGAAGTATATCCTTTAAATAATAACATTTAGTATGGAATTCTAAATAGAATGTTTACCAAGTTGTCAGGTGAAAAGTGGTGCTGAAGATATGTTTGAAGCTTTCTTTCTTTTTCTTTTTTTTTCTTTTTAAGATTTTATTTATTTCTTTGACAGAGAGAGATCACAAGTAGGCAGAGAGTCAGGCGGAGAGAGAGGAGGAAGCAGGCTCCCCGCTAAACCGAGAGCCCGATGCGGGTCTCGATTCCAGGACCCTGAGACCATGACCTGAGCTGAAGGCAGAGGCTCAACCCACTGAGCCACCCAGGTGCCCCTATGTTTGAAGCTTTCTTAAATGTTAAGTCAGCTGTCAAAAGGACAGTCTCTGTCATTGTTGCTATTTTTCTCTAATTTCAATGTAGCATAGGAAAAGTTGTCTAATTTTAGTATTGGCCCTAGGTTTTGTTTTTGCTTGCTGTTAGCATTTCGTAAAACTAAATTCTACCAGACTTGTAGAAGAAGATGGCACCAATTTTATTATTATTTTGTTACTTAGAGACAAAGTGTCTTACTTTATTTAGTTTCTATGTGCTTTCTACTTCTATAAGTAGAAGGATTTCCAAAACAGAAAAAAAAGAAAGAAAAAAGAACAAGATGAAGATTTCTGGAGTTGAGTTACAAATAAATCTAGGGCTTATAGGTTCAAATTTCATCATATAGAATTATGGCTCTGCATAAAATACACATAAAACTTTCATCTTATAAAATCGGATCTTATAAAAATCGGATGATGTCCATTAAAATGGACATTTAAAAAAAAAAAAATGGACATTTGAGTCATTTAATCCTTTCATTAACTTCTAGTGTTGACTTTTTCAGCAAAAGTTCTTTCTACTCATCATAAATCTTTGTATAAACAGCAAAAAACTCATCACAGAAAATACCTTTATATAGAAATCGCTCTTACAAATCTGTTTTACTTTATTGCATTATAGTCATTTCTGGCTATTATTCTGATTCTAGGGCATTCTATTTCTGATAATAAAAGACTAGGTAATTCCAGTCCCTCTTGCAGAAAGTTATTGGGGAGGAGGGGCAAAGTATATAAAATATGCATTGAAAGCATAACAGAGCATAAATATAGTGGGAAAATGAATGTCTTAAAATCTAAGAGAAGGAGTCCCAGAGAAGTAGTCTGTCATTTGAAGCTGCTTTTCTCTTAGGAATGTGCAATTCTAGAAAAAAAAAGTAGAGAAAGGCTCTAAGGACTTTCAGATTCACAGAGGTTCACAAAGAGGGATACTGGTAGATAAAACAAACCCCCCAAAAAACACAAGTCGTCTTCTAACCTCTGGCTTGGGTTGCTGACATAATCCAGAGCCTCAGTTTTTCATGTAAAACACAATAAAAAGCAATCAGGAACATTAGGAGATAAGGCCATGTCACAGAAAATGAAAAGGAAAATACACACTAGAAGTGAGTCTACAAGGGATCCAGATAATAGGATTATCAGATGAAGACTTTAAGGAGCTATATGTTTTAACTGCAGGTTAAGCACAGCAGAAGAGTATAAGTGAACTGGAAGAAGTAAGAAAAAGTCCAGATTGAATCATAGAAAGTCACAAGGGTGGAAAACCAGAGAAGAATGTAAGATATCCATGACAATTGACAAAAAGCCCATGTATTTAATGTCTCAGGAGGAGGAGGAGAGAAATGAGACAGAAGAGGTATAATTGAGAATTTTCTAAAATGGCGAAAAAACATTAACCTACAAATTCAAGAACATTTACAAACCCCATGCAGGAAAAATACCTTAAGAAACCAATAAAAGATGTGTACAGAAATCATAGTCAAAATTTGTAACAGTCAAATGTCCATCAACAGTAGGATAGATAAATAGTTCTAGCCACACAGTGGAATACATGTAATGTGAATGAACCTGAGAGCCAAGATGTTGAGATAAGGAAATCAGCTGCAAAGTTGTATATACTATATGATTTAATGTATGTGAATTTCAAAATAAGAGAAAACTAATTTTTTTTTTTTAAGTTTTAACTTTTTTTTTTTTTTTTGGTATTTATTTGACAGAGAGATCACAAGTAGACAGAGAGAGTGGGGGAAGCAGGCTTCCTGCTAAGCAGAGAGCCTGATGCGGAGCTCAATCCCAGGACCCTGAGATCGTGACCTGAGCCAAAGGCAGAGGCTTTAACCCCCTGAGCCACCTAGGCGCCCCAAGAGAAAACTAATCTTTGAAGTCAGAATAGGGATGGCTTACAGGAAAGGAAGGAAATATTGAGTGAGAAAAGACAAGGCTTCTGGGATATTGGACTTTTTCTGTTTATGTGGGTGGTGGTCAGGCAAATACATTTGTTGTAAAAAATTTAGTTGAGTGGTGTTCCTGGATGGCTCAGTCAGTTGAGCATCCAACTCTTGATATCCGTTCAGGTCAGGATCTCAGTGTTAGGAGATTGAGCCCTGAGTCAGGCTCTGCAGTGGATTTGGAGCCTGCTTCAGATTCTCTCTCTCCCTTTCCCCCTCTCTCTGGAAGTCTCCCTCCCTCTCTGTAAAAAAATAGACTTTAAAAAATTTAATTGAGCTCCACACTTAAAGATTTATAAACTTTTATGTGTACATGTTATTCTTTAACAACAACAACAAAAAAAAAAAACCCACTGAGACACCAAAAGAACTTTTTTCATTAGCAGACCAACACTATAGAAATGCAAAAATATTTTTAGGCAGAAGAGTTTAGATGCGAGAACAAGTGAAATAACATCTAAAAGTCAGTAGTGTATCTAGTATTTAAGCTTTGGATAAATCATGTAATTTCTAGGGCTTAATTTTCCTTGTATATATGATCAGGATTTGGACGAAGTAAACTACTAGGCCCCTTCTCTTAAAACATTCTTGGGATAGGACATGGAAGAATTTGATTAAAAGGTTAAGTTTAAGCTGGAGACACAAATACCAAAAATAGAAATAAAAAATTGATGAAATAAGAAAATTTAAAATGTGGAGAAATAAAATAGTTGCGCTATTAACAAAGGAAACATTTGTTTTATTTATGTAACCACCAAAGCTACCATGAAAAGGAAATTGCAGAATCTTGGGGCACCTGGCAGGCTTAGTTGGAAGAGCATTTGACTCTTAATCTCAGGGTTGTGAATTCGAACCCCATGTTAGGTGTAGATATTTAAAAATAAAATTTTCTAAAAAAAATTCAGAATCTATTGTCCTAAGCAGCTGTCTCACGTTCCATAATTATATATAAATATGCTACCTACAAAATTTAAAAGTCCAGTATATTTTGTTTAGAGTTTTTATTTCTCCCATTTTTTAAAAGATTTATTTTTATTATTTTAAATACATTTTTAAGGATTTATTTGTTTGTTTATTTATTTGACAGAGAGAACACAGCAGGGGGGCTGGCAGGCATAGGGAGAGGGAGAAGCAGGCTTTCCACTGAGTGGGGCCCAACGTGGGCCTCCATCCCAGGACCCTGGGATCATGACCTGAGCTGAAGGCAGCTGCTTAACTGACTGAGCCACCCAGGAGCGCCTATTTTTTTTAGTTTTAGAGAGAATGCATGTGCGTGTGGGGGGAGGGGCAGAGAGAATCAAATTTTTTTTTTTTTTTAAGATTTTATTTATTTGAGAGAGAATGGGACAGAAAGAGAACAAGGTGCGGTGGGGGGAAGATCAGAAGGAGAAGCACACTGCTGAGAAGGGAGCCCAACATGGGACTCCAGGATCATGACCTGAGCCCTAGGCAGCTGTTTAACCACCTGAGCCACCCAGGTACCCCTATTTCTCCCATATTAATTTGTAATTGTTGCTTTTTTAATTTTTTTTTTAGATTTTATTTATTTTACAGATCACAAGTAGGCAGAGAGAGGGGGGGAAGCAGGCTCCCTGCTGAGCAGAGAGCCTGATGCAGGGCTCGATCCCAGGACCCTGAGATCATGACCTGAGTCGAAGGCAGAGGCTTTAACCCACTGAGCCACCCAGGTGCCCCTTGTTGCTTATTTTTTATTTCTGTTATTTATTAAATCTAGTGTGTGGCATCACATAAAAAAGTGGTCCCCGAATGCAACCTATGTTTGTTCTATAGATGAATATGTAATTTTGTGGGGCACCTGGTGGCTCAGTGGGTTAAGCCTCTGCCTTCTGCTCAGGTCATGATCTCAGGGTCCTGGGATTGAGCCCTGCGTTGGGCTCTCTGCCTGCCTCTCTGCCTACTTGTGATCTATTTCTCTCCCTCAAATAAATAAATAAAATCTTTAGAAAAAAATAATGTAATTTTGTTAACTTTGGTTCAGAAGTAGAAAAATTTATCAGTAATGAAACTTACAAGCACTAGGTGATAAAAAATTTTATTATGATATATTCCATATTTGCCAGCATGTCATTCTGTAGAATGAAAGAATTGCTTTTGTTATCTGTTTTGTTTTTACTTGTAAGATAGAGGTCTCTTGGGCACCTGGGTGGCTCAGTTGGTTAAGCATCTGTCTTCAGCTCAAGTCATGATCCCAGGGTCCTGAGATCAAGTCCTGCATCAGGCTCCCTGCTCAGCAGGAGTCTGCTTCTTCCTCTGTTCCCCACTACCCGCTCTGCCATTGGTGCACGCAATCGCTCTCTCTGTCTCTCACAAAAATAAATAAAATCTTTTTAAGAAGATAAAGGTATTTTGAAATAGGACAAAGAAAATTAGAAGCAGTAGATAGGAATTTAGAAATGATATAGTTCTCAGCATTAATACTGTGAGAGGCCTTTGGGGCTATGATGGAGGGGGGCAATAGACCTCTCACTAATGACAAAGTTGTTTTTTGTTTGTTGGTTTTTTTTGTTTTTGTTTTTTAAGATTTATTTGTTTATTTTAGAGAGAGAGTGCCTGATGCTGGGATGGGGATGGGGGAGGGAAAAGGGAAAGAACCTTCAAGCAAACTCCAGCAGAGCTCAGAGCTTGACCTTGGGCTAGATCCTATCATAAGATCAGAACCTGAGCTGAAATCAAGAGTTGGATGCTCAACTGACTGAACCATCCAGGTCCTCCTTCAAAAACTGTTTTTGAAGACAGTGATAGAATAATTCAGTACTCTGGGGCCTCAAAACCTCACCACCACGCAAGAGTTAGAAATGTAGAACTTCAGGCCCCTCCCTAGACCTTGATTTTGAATGAATGAATTTATATATATATATAGATGTGTGTATGGACATACCTGTATATATATGTGTGTGTATAAATGCATGTTATATATATGATTATATTTTTAAGTAATCTCTACACCCATCATAGGGCTTGAGTTCACAAGCCTGAGATCAAAAGTCACATGCTCTACCAACTGAGACAGTCAGGCACCCCTAGAATCTTTATTTAAAAAAGATTCCCAGGTGATCTCATGCATGTTAAAGTTTGGAAAACACTGTTACCTTTACATAATATTGTATCATTTTGAAGCTAACAATAATATATGATGGAGGAGTCCTGTGTGAAGTTAGGAAAGCAGAGTCTTTTCCAAATTATCCCATCACCTGTATTGATGATTATGGAATAATATTTAGAAGGCTGGGAAGGAATTGTAGAAAGAATTGCTTTAAAAAGTGTTTGGAGTGGGGAGTGCCAGGGTGTCTCAGTTGGTTAAACATCTGCCTTCTGCTCAGGTAATGATCCTGGGGCCCTGGGATTGAGCCCCGCATTGGGCTCCCTGCTCAGCAGGAAGCCCGCTTCTCCTTCTCCCACTCCCCCTGCCTGTGTTCCCTCTCTTGCTGTATCTCTCTCTGTCAAATAAATAAAATCTTTAAAAAAAAAAAAAAAAAGAAAAGAGAGAGATGTGTTTTGAACCTGGGGTCTCTGGCTTAAATGTTGATTACCGCATTACCCAATTCAAGGGTCACCAGGTACTACATTTTTCACAATAGAGTATTGTACACTGTGAATACAAAGTGGAGGTGGTACCTCGGTGGCTCAGATGGTTAAGCATCCAACTTTTGATTTTGGCTCAAGTCATGATATATCAGGGTCATGAGATCAAGTGTCCCACATTAATCCCCACCCACATCAGGCTCCTTGCCAGGCTTGGAGCCTGCTTAGGATTCTCTCTCACCAAAAAAAAAAAAAAGAATACAAAGTGGAGCATTCCCCTGGGTTTGTGCAACAGGGCTGCCTGGCCTTAACCACTTGCTTATAGGGCTTCGTCATTATTCTCTTAAACTTACGCAAAATGAAAACTTAACATATTCTTCTGATGTTAATTTTGATTTGTTCCATGACCTTTTCTTGTGTGTTTTGTTTTTAAGATTCTTGGATCTCCCAGTCAGCATCATTTCCCCGTAATCAGAAACAGCCAGGTGTGGATTCTTTAGCACCAGTGGCCTCCCTTCCTAAACAGATTTTCCAGTCTCCAGTCCAGCAGCAACTTACAAAACCAGCTAAAATCACTTGTGCACACTGCAAAAAACCTTTACAGAAGGGACAGACGGCTTATCAGCGAAAAGGATCAGCTCACCTCTTTTGTTCTACCACCTGCCTTTCTTCTTTCTCTCATAAGCGCACTCCAAGGAAACGCAACATTATAAGTAAAAAGTAAGCTCTACTTTTCAACATGGCTTCATATAGTTGAATACTGGCAATATAGATATGTGTTGAATATAATTGGAGAGCTGCATAGATTTATGGATATAACTGTTGCAAAGAAATCTTCAGGTTTTTTGAGCTTGAGTTATCCTAAGGTGTGTATCAGAGCTATGGGTTCATTTGTATTGTCCTTATTCTTGGCAGGAAATGGAATGTAGATACAGAAATAAATTGACTCTTCCCCTGCCACTGTCTTTGCCTCATCCCTTCCCCAGCTTTTACCTTGGTTCTACCAAGTTGCTGCAACTCTATTCTACCCTTTATGAATGCTTCAAAAAGTCATAATAACCTGTGATAAGGTTCTTTGTTACAAAAGGTTTTTACCTTCAAATCATCTCTTGCCATATTAATTAGGAACTCTTGACAATGAAACCAAAAAATTTTGGGTTTTATTAGATCCAAAAATTATATTTGATTACTAGGATTAAATCATGAAAAAAAACCAAAAAGTGTTGTTTATTGTTCATATATTTGACTTTTATTAAAATGCAATATTCTTAAATGATGTCTGTATCTTTGGTTTCAGAGATGTACCTACAAAAAAGGCTACTACTGTTCCTCAAGTTGAGTCAAAAGACTCCTCCCAAGAATTTTGTAGTATGTCTTTGCCTCCCTATGAAGACAACCAGAATCTTAGAAAAAGAATTAATAAATCAAGATGTATAATCTGTAGTAAACTAACAGAGGTCTGGATTTTTATATCTTATTTCAGTTATTATCTAGGTTAACAAGGATAATTTTAACTTTTCAGTGTTATTATATGCTCTACTATCTACATAATAGATAGTCCTGGATCTTTACAATGAAAGGGAAGGATAAAGATATGTTAGAACTAACTGCCTTAGGAACAGATACCCCATTTGCAAGCTTTGGAAAGTACAACGCTATTTCCATGAAATTGAGTATACTTCTAAACAAAGCAATAGTTCTGTGGTGAATTTTGTTCTTATTAGCCACTCTATAAAAGTGTAGGTTCAGGATGTGAAAGATGGCAACCAATCCTGGTACAAGAATATGTAGAACAAATGGAGTGTAGATGTGTTGATACCCTCACATTTCTTAAGTGGTATTGCCATCTTTCCAGTTGCTGAAAGAAGAAATATTCATACAGGCAGTCTTCACTTAATACAGTCTTTGGTGACTGAATGTGGTGTTTCCCAGAGCCTTGCAAATTGAGACACAATTTTATTTTAGTTACCACAGAACTGAGCAAAGCAAGAACCACGTTGCTTATGTATATACAGACACTATCCTGAATATGGTAATATTCTTTTAGCCCCTCAAATTTCCTAGGGCAATGAAGTTTATAATACCAGAAATTCCCAATCCATTTCTTTTAAGCAGGTCATATCAAAGTCTTCTAATTCAGTTCATTTCTTCTAGTTTTTAAGTGTCTCTGGAGAAGTTACCACTGATTTTATAGGTTTTTTTTGTTCTGTGAATCTTACTTTTTCTTTTGTAAAATCAATTTTACAAAGAAATCAGAGATAAAAGTGAAAGAATAACAAAATGTGCTTTTTTAGTGTTTTCCCTGAATATTTCTTCCACTGAGAAATTACTAGAGGTTGGTTTTTTTGTTTTTGTTTTTTTGAGGGGAAGGGTTGTTTTGGGTTTTTTTGTCTCATCGCTTACTGTGTTACTCTGACTCATTTATTTAATAAATTCTGGCTTTTCTTATAGATTCGCCATGAAGTCAGCGTTAATAATGTAATACATAAACTGTGTAGTAACCAGTGCTTTAATAAGTACAGGTTGGCCAATGGTCTGATAATGAATTGCTGTGAACAGTGTGGAGAGTACTTGCCCAGTAAAAGTGCTGGAAACAATGTCCTGATCATTGAAGGTCAGCAGACAAGATTTTGCTGCCAAGGTTGTGTTAATGAATATAAACAGGTAATTCTTTTCAGTGCATTTTATTTTTTTTCATTTTTTTTCAGTGCATTTTAAATGATCAAGTATACAATAGCTTCTTCCTATTAACTTATATTAACCAAATTTATTTTAGAATCTCATTTAATTTCATTTTTGTTGATTTGTCATTGAGCTGTCCCTTCTCAAATGAGTATTGATATCTCTTGGTTATTCTAACCTAGTTTTCCTTCTCTTCTTAGAGAATAGGTATTAACTTTTCTTAAATGTTTGGTAGAATTCACCTATGAAGCCAGTCCTGGACTTTGTTGAGAGTTTTTTGAGTACTGATTCAGTTTTGGAAGATTATATATTTCTAGGAATTTACCCATTTCTTCTAGGTTATCTATGTGTTGGCATATAATTTTTGATAATATTCTCTTAAAATCGTTTGTGTTTCTGTAGTATCATTATTCTCCATTTCTGATTTTGAGTATTTTTTCCTTGAGTGGCTAATGCTTTATCACTTATTCTATTTTATCTTTTCACATGTTCTTTTCTATTGTTTTTTTAATCTCTGAATTTTTTACTCTGTTATTTTCTTCTTTCTGCTGACTTTGGACTTGCTTTATTCTTTTTTCTAGCTCTTTTAGGTTTATGGGAGATTGAGATTTGTTTTACTTTTTAAAGTAGGCTTGTGTTGCTATAAACTTCCCTCTTAGAACTGCTTTTTGCTCTGTCCCAAAGATTTTGGACCATCACATTTTCATTTTCATTTGTCTCCCTGTATTTTTATTTTCTCTTCACTTCATTGACCCATTCATTGGTTGTTTAGTAGAATTTTTTTTAGCCTCCATGTGTTTGTTTTTTTCTCATGTTTATCTTATAATTGATTTGTAGTTTCATACTGTTGTTACCGGGAAAGATGCTTGATATGATTTCAATCTTAAATTTATTGAGACTTATTTTGTGGCCTAACATGTGATCTGTCCAAGCAAGTGTTTCTTGTGCACTTAAAAAGGACGTATTCTGCTGGTTTTGGATGGAATGTTCTTATATATACCTGTTTCATCCATCCAGTCTAATGTGTCATTCAAAGTCATAGTTTTCTTGTTGATTTGCAGTCTAGATGATTTATCCATTGATGCAAGTGAGGTGTTAATGTCCCCTCTATTACTATCAATTTCTCCTTTATATCTGTTAACATTTGTTTTATGTACTTACGTGTCCTGTGTTTGGTGGATAGATATTTACAATTGTATGTCCTCTTTTGGTCTCTTCCCTTGTGGTTTGATGGATTTCTTTAATGTTGTGCTTGAATTTCTTTCTCTTTATTTTTTGTGTATGACAGGTTCTTGAATTGTGGTTACCATTTGGTTCATATATAACATCTTACATGTATAACAGTCTCTGTTAAGTTGATGGTTGCATTATTTCGAATACATTCTGAAGGCACTACATTTTTATTATCCTTTCCACATTTTATATATATATGTTGTCATATTTTACTTACATCCTTTTATTTTGCATATTCCTAAACTAATTTTTATAGATACAATAGATTGTACAACTTTTGTGTTTTAACCTCCATACTGGCTTCATAAGTGATTTATCTACTACTTTTACACTATATTTGCTTATACTTGTGAAATTTTTTATTTTCTGCAATTTATGACCTTTTCTTTCTAGTTAAAGAATTCCCTTTAACATTTCTTGTGGGTCACCTGGGTGGCTTAGTCAGTTAAGCATCTGACACTTGGTTTTGGCTCAGGTTGTGATCTCAGGGTCTAGGGATCAAGTCCTGCGTCAGGCTCTATGCTCAACCAAGAGTCTGCTTCCTCTCTCTCTCCCCCTGCACTCCCTCCACACATACTCTCTAAAATAAATAAATAAATAAATCTTTAAAAGAAAGAATTCCTGGAGTGCTTGGGTGGCTCAGGCAGTTAAGCTTTTACCTTCGGCTCAGGTCATGATCCCAGGGTCTTGGGATTGAGCCCCATGGGGAATCTGCTTCTCCCTCTGCCCCTCCTCTCCGCTCTTATGCTCTCTCTCTTTCTCACTCTCTCTTTCGAAGAAATAAAATCTTAAAAAAAAAAAATTCCTGGGAGTGGCTTAGTGGGTTAGGGCCTCTGCCTTTGGCTCTGGTCATAATCTCAGGGTCCTGGGATCGAGCCCCGCATCAGGCTCTCTGCTCAGCAGGGAGCCTGCTTCCCCCTCTCTCTGCCTCCTTGTGATCTCTCTCTCTGTCAAATAAATAAATAAACAAAATCTTTAAAAAAAAAATTCCCTTTAACATTTCTTGTAAGGCTGGTTTAGTGGTGATGAACTCTTTTAACTGTTGTTTGTCTGGAAAAGTCTCCTATTCTGAATGATGATCTTGCTGGGTAAAGTATTCTTGGTTATAGGTTTCTTCTTTCAGCACTTTGAATATATCATACTACATTCTTTTGGTCTGCAAAGTTTCTGCTGAAAAATCAGCTGATAGCCTTAGGTTTCCCTTGTATGTAATTATTTTCTCTTCTTTAAAAATTCTGTATTACTACTTTTTGCCATTTTCATTATTATGTGTCTTGGCATGGACCTTCTTGCATTCATTTTGTTAGGGGCTCTCTCTGCTTCCTAAACCTTTTTATTTCCCCAGATTAGGGAAGTTTTCAACTATTATTTATTGAAATAAGTTTCTTTCTGGCATCCTTTTACTGCAGATATTATTATGCTTAAAGATGTTGCTAACCTCTTGTTTTTTATTCTTTTTGTTGTTTATTTTATTTTTTTTAAAGACTTTATTTATTTATTTGACAGAGAGAGAGAGATCACAAGCAGGCAGAGGGGGGGGTGGGAAGCAGGCTCCCTGCTGATCAGAGAGCCCGATGCGGGGCTCGATCCCAGGACCCTGAGATCATGACCTGAGCCGAAGGCAGAGGCTTTAACCCACTGAGCCACCCAGGCGCCCCTCTTTTTGCTGTTTAGCTTGAATGATTGCCAATACTATTCCAGGTTGCTGCTCTGTTCTTCTACTTCTAATCTATTTCAGTTACTGAGTTCTTCAGCTCTGACTGGTTCTTTTTTGTATTTTCTCTCCCTTTGTTGAAGCTCTTACTGAGTTCATCTACTCTTTTCTCAAGTCCAGTGAGTATCTTTATGAGCATTACTTTGAATTCTTTGTCAGGCATATTGCTTATCTCCATTTCATTTCGCTTTTTTATTGTAATTTTGTCTTGTTCTTTCATTTGGGCCATATTCCTCTGTCTCATTTTATCTAATTTTCTGTATTTGTTTCTCCATATTAAGAAGGTCAGCTACATATCCTGGTCTTGAAAATGGTGCCCAATAGTACAATCTTTCCTAGTCACCAGAACCAAATGCTTCAGGAGTGTCCCTTATGTGGACTATGTGCATCCTCCTGTTAGAACTGCGCCACAATTGCCTTCAATCCAGCCACCTATAATGACCCACTTTGTTTGCTGTGGGTTCACTGGGCAGGGTTTGCTTGGGTGTTCTTGAGGAACCTGTCATGGCTGCTACAGGCAGCTGTTGTGGTCTCATTGGTGGGTGGGGCAGCTGTCAGCCTAGCAGTCTGCAGTTAGCCTTTCTGTCACAAAGGGCTGGTCTTGCTCCCTGTGCAGCCAGCTAAAGTTCCCAGCTACAAGAATTGTAGGCATGGTCTGTGGGCTTATTTCCCCTCACTTTTCCAGGGTGGGAGTTACTTTAGAGTGGCATCAGTCCCAGCTGAGGCTGCCTGGTTGCATGGGGCAGGACAAACGGTCCTAGTAAGGTAGATGGAGAGTGTTTGTGTTGACTCTTACAAATGACCAGCTATCATTTAGGAGTGGGAGGGAATGGTACCCACCAGCACTTTTCTTAGAGTAATCTATAGATCCTGCCCCTCTGGCACACCTTCTCAGAAAAGTCAGTATATCTTCATATATGCCTCAGATGCTTTTCAAACTGTTACTTCTCTTCTATGTCTCAGGTCATTATTGCTAGCTCTAAAGGTTGAGGACTTAGTTTCCTATCAGCCTCCAGCTATTCCAGAGTTAATCCTACTGATTTTTAAAGCTTCCAGAATTAAGCTGCACTGACTTTTTTTTTTTTTTTTTAAAGGCAGAGGCATCACTTTTTTCAGAGATTACCTAGACAAAACATGGTAGGAATATGGGGGTCAGGGTCATGATATAGAGGCACATCCTCACCCTGTGGCCAGACATCCCAAGAGGGTACAGAGAGGAGGGGGGGGGGACAAGGGTGGTGAGTCCTAGCAAAAAGACCACCATAGCCCCCTCCCCTGTGAGGAGTCTTTCCTAGCCTACTGTAGGGGGAGAGGTAAGGGTATAAGGAAAGGGGGCCTAGTTCTATAGTGGTTCATATAAGTGCCACTGATTTTTAAAGCTTCTGGAGTTAAGCCCTGCTGGTTTTCAAAGCTACACATTACAGCGACTCATCTTCCCAGTGCAGATCCTCAGGGCCAAGGATGCCCTGTGTGGGGTCTGAACCTCTCTTCTCCATGCTTGTGATGTCCTTCCTGGTTGTGATTAGTTACACCTGGTATTTGGTTCCCAAGTACATCTCTTTTCGATGTGGACTTCTATGATTAGCCATGGAGGATCTGTTCTGCCAGTCTTTAGGTTGTTTCCAGTTAGTTGTGTTGGGTATAGCTGTTCTTCTGTTGTGTCCATGGAACAAGGTGAGCTCAAAACCCTCCTACTCTATCTTCCATCAAAATCCATATCATTTTAATAGGAAAAGTAATCTTTTTAACAAGTAGTAGTAGGATGGATTTTGATTATTTGGAAATAAATGAGCCTTGCCCCGTTTTTTTCCCATACAAAAAATTTACTTAAGATGGGTCATAAATGCAAAACCAGGAATGTTCTTAACCCCAATTTCACTGGATAAGGATTTAAGTGGTTAGTTTAAGGGAAAAGTAACCCCGAAGTGTGCAAGGCTTATTAAACAGAAGAAACAGTAGGTGTCTATAGTTAACTTTTAAGTTTTTAAAAGGAAGGGTTATATATGTTATCTTATTTTCTTTATATATATACCTCATTTTTAGTAAAGCTTTTAGATGTGGCTCATAGAAGAGAACAATGAAGAGTTTAAAAATAGGCAAAAATGGGGCACCTGGGTGGCTCAGATGGGTGAACATCTGCTTTCGGTTTAGATCAGGATCCCAGGATCCTGGAATCAAGTCCCGCATCAGGCTCCCTGCTCCTTGGGGAGCCTGCGCTTCTCCCTCTGCCTCTCTCTCTGTGTTTCATGAATAAATAAAATCTTTAAAAACAAAATAGGCAAAAATGATTTAGCATTTTTTCAAGAGTACATGGCAAAAATAACAGTGAACTTCTAATTGATAGTGAACTAATATTTTTATATGGTCTTAATATTTTTTACTAGTATTTTTTTAATGGATGATTTACTTGTATCTGCTTAGACCATGGCTTTTTGTTAAGTTAAAGGCAATGAGTTCATAAACTTTACACAAATGTAATGCATATCGTCTGAAGAGCACGAAGCTTACACATAGGTGAGACCCACTTTTTACTCCTAAATGAATACCAAAAGTAGTAAAAAGAAGAAAATGCACATAGTCAGAATAGGCAGCAATTATATATCTAGACTTTCCGAAATTACTATATTGTCTGCCACTCTCATCCCCAAAAGAAATTCTCTCCATTCTGCCATGTATGTCTCAGTGATGCAAAATAGCTCAAAAACAGTTGGCAAATACAAGAATGATATTTCCATAAAATATAGACGTTTTATAAATGTACCTCACCCACCACCACCACATTAATGGTTAGTGGCAGGCTTTTTCACAATAGAAAGTCTTAATAATATAAGAAGACTTGAAGGAAAAACTGAAATCTTGCAGTTAGTGGTTGATCTGAGAATAGCATACACAGTTATAAAATGCAAAGATTGAATCTTGATCTTACCCAGTGACCTAACCAGGAGTCATTTTTTCCCCCTAAGGATATTTGGTAACATCTAAATATTTTTCATTATCACAGCTGGGGTAGTGCTGTTGTCATCCACCAGTCAGGGGTCAGAGATGCTGCTAAACATCCTGCAATACACAGGACAGTCCCTCACAACAGAATTATCTGGCCCTAGATCTTAATAGCGTGACAGTTGAGAAATCCTATAACCAAAGGATAAATAGGTGAGTGGATGGTTCGCATGGTAAACACAGTGAGAAGGAAGAAAACTAAATTTTCGTCTTCCTCATTGAAAAGCCAATTTGTGATGCCTAAAACTGGGAGGAAAAGCCACTAAATAGTGATATAAACATATTACTTTGAGATTTAGACATAAACACCAAATGAATCAGCTAATAGTGTTAACTTCTGGGAAAGAAGAAATGGGTAAAGGTGGAAGGAGAGTGCTGTTTGTTTTAATTAAGCAGGTATAACTAGCTGTTGCTTTATATTAAATTATATTCAATTTTGATTGAATAAAACCTTTACAATATGTTAAAGATACTGAAGTTCAGAGAAAGTGTCTTACCCCAAGCCACATAGCTAGATTTGACCTCAATCCAAAACCTTAGTTTGCTCTATTGCATCTGACATGAATATTTAATTATATATCATGTGCCTTATCTCCCTTAATAAACTATAGGTTCCCTGAAGCCAGGATCTATATCTCATTCAATTTAGTAATCTTCAGAATTAGTAGCTTTATATGTGGGGTGACTTAACACCTGACTGGGACACTTCTGAGAGTGAAATGAGATTCTGTCAATAAATATAATGCTCTTCATCTTGGTACCTTTCTTTCACAGTGGTTTGGTTTTTTGGTTTTTTTTTTTTTTTCTTTTTCCCTCCTGTCTCTTTAGAGGCTTTAGTTAAACTGGTGCCTACCTCACCTATTTTTACCTAGCTTCACTTTTCATCTAAGTCATCAGTAAAAACGTTGGTTGTGAGAGATGTACTCATACAGATGTACTTCATACAAAAATACTAGGGTATTTTTGAACTTCATTTTCAGAGACTCTTAGTTGAATGTCCCCAGAAAGATGCCTAAAGACCCAGATAGGGAGAGATATAACCAATTTAATCTTGGAACGTAGACTAGAAAGCAGAAAATCCTTGAGCCTTTGGATCAACCACCTTTGTCTTCTTATTATCAGTTCTTGATATTAGACCATATTCAGTAATTATCAAATGATCGCAGGTATCCTTGTTAGAGGTTGTGCCAATAATAATAGCTAACATAAGTTTACTATGGTGCCAGATAAAGTTTTACATGTATTTTTGCATTTAATCATCTAAACAGTCTCCCTAATTAGGTGCAGCTGATATTTTCATTTTATTGCCGAAGAAATTGAACCTTCAGTGGTCAAGTTACTTGCTCAGGGTCATATAGTTGGGACATGGCCCATCCATTGAGAATTATGACTATAACAGATTGAATACCTGTTCATTACTGGGAAACTCAGGAAGGAGAAACAAGATTAAGCTTGGGTTTGGTTATATAAAAGATAACACTAACTATAGTCATTGGCCTTCTTTTGGCTTTTTTATATGCTCTTTCAATACAGTGTCATCCAATCCCATAGTTTTAATTAATAGATTTTGATAACTTCCAAAATATATCTGTAGATGATATTTCCTTTTTTCTTTTTTTAATTTTTTCACTTTTGTGTGGATATATCTTTTTTCAATATTAGACTAATATATCCATCTTCAGTCTCCATTTGAATGTTCCATGAATACTTCAAATTCCTCGTCTAAAACTGAAACTCCAAACCTGTTTTTGCTGTTTCCCATATCAGTAAATGATCCCACCATTCAATCAGATGCCCAGGCAGAAACTTAGGGTCATTCTTTACTTCTTTCTCTTCCTTAGCCTCCAGAGACACTCAGTTACCAATAATCCGGATATCTCTCAACTCTATCCTGTCTCTACTGCTACAATTCTAGATAATATAGCCACCATCATCTCTTGTCAGAATTAAACTACCACAGCTTCTGACTGTCTCTATCCTTGGTCTTCCTTACAGTTAGAAATCCATAATACCGGGCATCTGGGTGGCTCAGTCGGTTAAGCGTCTGCCTTCGGCTCAGGTCATGATCCCAGAGTCCTGGGATTCAGCCCCATATTGGGCTCTTTGCTCAGCAGAGGGCCTGCTTCTCCCTCTCCTCCCTGCTTGTGCTCTCTCTCTCTCACTACGTGTCTCTCTCTCAAATAAATAAATAAAATCTTAAAAAAAAAAATAATACAATCAGAGCAATCTTTCTAAGTATGAATTTGATTATGTTGTTCCTGCCTTTTTTACTTCATGCTGCTAATGTTGCTTTCAGGGTTAAATCAAAACAAAGCTTTTAGTTGTTTTGTTTCTAGAATTTATTTATTTTAGAGGCAGGAGGTGCAGAGAGAGAAATTTAAGCAGACTCTGCCCTGAAAACAAAGCCCGATGCGGGGCTTGATCTTAAAATCCTGAGATCATGACTTAAGCCAAAATCAAGAGTTGGATACTTAACCGACTGAGCCACCCAGGGACCCCAAGGTTCTTAGTTTTTCAAACATTATCAAATGCAGTGTTCAAGTTGTGCTGTATACAAAAATATTACATTTGCCATTCACATTGTATACATTTTTGTTATTTTGAATTTTTTTTTAGATTTTAAATTTTTTTAAAGATTTTATTTATTTATTTGACAGAGAGAGAGAGAGAGATCACGAGTAGGCAGAGAGGCAGGCAGAGGGGGTTGGAGGGAAGCAGGCTCCCCGCCGAGTGAAGAGCCTGACGCAGGGCTGGATCCCAGGACCCTGAGATCATGACCTGAGCCGAAGGCAGAGGCTTTAACCCACTGAGCCACCCCGGCACCTCTACATTTTATTGACTCTGAAATCAGTTATGTCTTTTTATTAAATGGAATCATACAATATGTGATACTTTGTGACAGGCTTTTACATATACTAATAACACCCACATTTTGTATTTATCCATCAGTAATGGACATTTGAATTATTCCTACTTTTTGACTATTATGAATAATACTGTTGCTCTGAACACTTTCTACAAATCTGTTTAGACTTCCATTTTCATTCTGGTATTGGTGGGTCATATGGTAACTCTTTAATTAAGAAATTGCCAGACTATTTTCCAAGGCACCTGTACCATTCTACATCTGCACTAGCATCTTAGGAAGGTTTCAATTTTTTCACACCTTTTCCAACACTTGTCATTGTATATCCTTTTATTATAGCCATCATAGTGGGTGTGAAGTGGTACGTAGTGATTTCAATTTATAGTTCTTTGATGACAAATGATGAGCAGCTTTTCGTGCACTTATTGGGCATTTTATATACATTAAAGATTTTATTTATTTATTTATTTTAGAAGCGGAGGGGAGAAGCAGAGGAGGAAGCGGGCTCCTCACTGGGAGCCCGATGCAGGGCTTGATTTTAGGACCCTGAGATCATTACCTGAGCCGAGGGCAGACATTTAACTGACTGATCCATCCAGGTGCCCCTCTTTTTAACAAATCTAAGATAAAATTGTAATCTATTTCTTCCCAGGTGATGGAAACAAAATCAAAAAATTTGTCCACATCAGAAAACAGAAAAAGGAATGCTGTTAGAGAAGACAATGAAAGAAAATTATATGGACCATTGAATACTGTTTTAGAAAAAAAAGAGGGAATACCAGAAAAAAAGGAAAAGACTTCAGAGCTACAGGTTTTGGCAGAATGTAGCACAGATACTACAACACTCATCAAACAGAAAGTGAATTTACCTTCTTCGATGTTAACCATAGCTGATAAATTTCAAGAGTCACTGGAAGAGAAAAAATCAGAAGACTGCATTATATCAGTTGTACTTTCTACAGACCCAGGTACATGGCCCCGAATTTTGAATACTAATCAACGGGACATTCTTGTTGAAAATGATCCACCTCAAGTAAGAAATTTTAACTTTCCAAAAGACAGTACAGGGAGGAAATTTTCAGAAACTTACTACACACGAATTCTTCCAAATGGTGATAAAACCACTAGGTCCTGGTTACTTTATTCGACTTCAAAAGATTCTGTGTTTTGTTTGTATTGCAAGCTCTTTGGGGAAGGGAAAAATCAACTGAAGAATGAGAATGGGTGCAAAGACTGGCAGCATTTATCACATATTCTTAGCAAACATGAGGAAAGTGAAATGCATATCAATAATAGTGTTAAGTATTCAAAATTAAAATCTGATTTGAAAAAAAATAAAACTATGGAATCTGCAGAACATGGGTTACATAAGAATGAGAAAAATGATGGTGTGCTATTATTGTATAAATAATATACCTGATGTGGTTCTTGACATAATAGGGGCTTAAATTTATTCAGAAAAGATCTGTACCCTAATGGTCAGTACCATTTTTGTTGGGAGACTCCTATAACTTTCAGCGATTCATTAGCAATAAATATAATAGCAAATAGTAAAGAATGTTTCTGTTCCAAATTCTAAAACTAATTGGATTTAGTAGTAATTAATGCAGATTTCAATAAAGTCAATTGTTATTTTTTCATTTTGTCAATTCACACCTTTTAAAATTGGCATTTGAGGGCTAACATTTAACATGTTGGGTTAATTTTGTGTTCTGATTACTTTGAAAGGAGAAAAAGGCTTCAATTTATCAATACTAGTTTGAACAAGATACTGTGACTGTTCTCTTCATTATTAAAGTAAAAACATTCAGAAACAGTTTGAGAATAGAATGGAATCTGAAACTGCAGTTTTTTGCTATTAAACCAAATACCTGTAATTTGTTTCTTCTGGGCAAGATACTTTTTTATTATTTGAGCAAAACAGCATTATTTGTTACATTACATTAAGGTGATTAGTTTGCATTTATTTGGTCTTAATTTATAAATGTTTTAGCTTCTATTGTGAGAACTGTAAGAATAAAGAGTGTATACCTATTTTTATGTTAGTACAAATCTAAGAAATATTAAAAATATATTAAGTCAACTTTTAAGTATTGTGGCAATTTTTTTTCCTCTGAAGGAGACTACATGCTTAAATTTGAGAAATAGACTAATGAAAATTAAGGATCTCTATTTTTGCAAATGATCGCTGTTCCCCATCACTATATTTAATAATTCTCTCTTTGTATCTGATTTCAGATACCAACTTCATCATATATTAAATTCTTACATATACTTGGGTTTTATCTCAAAGCTGTGGAATAAAATGGCATATGAGCAATGACTAGAGCAGAATAAGATGCATTCTTTTTGTTAGGGTGACACTAGGAGTACTTGTAGATTCTGTGATGGCAGTGCATAAAATTAGAATACCTAGGAAAATCATTCTCATTAATTTATAACCATTTTGGTTTTTAACACTGGACTGTTTCAGTCTTTCAGAGTTGGATTAGAATGAAGCTTTGGGATTTTTCCAAAAATCCAGTTTACTCTTGGAGGCCTAAGAGGATAATCTAGAGAATATAACACATTGAAGTTCCTTTCCAAATGATTAATGGGCTCATTATTTCATTAAAACATAACAGTTAATTGAATGACGTTATATTAGACAGACACTTGGTATCAGTGGTTATCTGAGTTATCTAATGAAGTCAACCAGTGGCTACTTAAGATAATTTGCTAAAATTCTTGAATTTATGCGTTCAGAAAACAAAATTAAATCCTCTCCTTTAAACTCTGATTTCTGGGATGCCTAAGGTGCCTTAGTTGGTGAAGCATCTGCCTTTAGCTTGGGTCATGCATGCTCCTAGGGTTTTGGGGGGGTCCAGTCCCACATATCAGGATCCTTGCTCAATGGAGAAACCTGCTTCTTCCTCTGCCTGCTGGATTCCCCTGCTTCTGGGCACACACGCGTGCTGACAAATTAATAACATTTTTAAAAAAAATTCTTTCCTTCCAACATACTGCACACCTATAAGGCATAAGCTCTTCATATAGTAATGAAGTAAATGTGAAAAAAATTAAAAGATGTAGATCCTGGGTTTATCCATGTTCCCCATAAATTTCATTCAACTCTTTGGTATGTGAAATTTTTCATAATAAAATGTTGAGGGAAAAATTAACGTAATTCAGAACATAATAAGAATAGGGAGGGGAATAATTTTTTTTTCATTATCAGATTTTTTAAATTGTAAAATTACTATGTTCGTACTGTAGAAGAAAGGAAGAAAACAGTGCAAGTCTTGTTTATTATCTACTACTTTCCCTGCTAAAGAACCTGTCATCAGGGATCTGGACTACCCACGGTTTGTTTTCATCTTTTTAATTTCATTGAGAAAAGGCATTAGGAAGCATCTACCACTAGTTTAATATGAAAAATTGGGAAGGACAATTCAGAATAACAGCCCTTAAGAAGTGGCAATTTATTGGTTTTCTCATTTCACAAAAGACAAGTGAAATTCATAAATTTCACTTTTGAATTTTAAAATTCAAAAGTGGCACCTGGGTGGCTCAGTGGGTTAAAGCCTCTGCCTTTGGCTCAGATCTTGATCTCAGGGTCCTGGGATAAGAGCCCCGCATCGGTTTCTCTGCTAAGCAGGAAGCCTGCTTCCCCCTCCTCTCTCTCTCTCTGTCAAATAAAATTTAAAAAGAAGAAAATTCATAAATTTTTTATATGTACAAGGTATGATTTGTTACATAGGATGTAAAAGTCAATAAGTGAAGTAAAGAGCTCAAGTTCTGCAGAAAAATGTTTTTATCATTTTAGGCCATGTCACTCTTCCGTTTCAAAGTTTTGAAGTTCCCCATTCCTTTTAGTTTAAAACTCCCAACTGCACTGCCTTTAGCTCAGGTCATGATCTCCAGGTCCTGGGATCAAGCCCCACGTAGGGCTCCCAGCTCAAAATGGAGTCTCTGCTTCTCACTCTTCCTCTGCCTCTCCCCTTGCTTGTGTTCTCTCAGTCCCTGTCTCTCTCAAATGAATAAATAAAATCTTTAAAAAATAAAACTCAACTCCTTGGCACATCATAAATAAGTAGCTTCGATCATGAGTGGCAGATAAAGGAAAGAGGAGTAAGAGGTTGTAGACGGGCACCTGAGTGGCTCAGTGGGTTAAAGCCTCTGCCTTCAGCTCGGGTCATGATCTCAGGGTCCTGGGATCGAGCCCCGCATCGAGCTCTCTGCTCAGTGGGGAGCCTGCTTCCCCCTCTCTCTTTGCCTGCCTCTCTGCCTAATTGTGATCTCTCTCTCTCTTTCTGTCAAATAAAAAAAAAAGAGGTTGTAGACAAAGACAACATGAAGTACAAAATTGTACAAGTGAATGGTGCTCTATAATTTTGAATTATAAAGGGTGACCATGTTAGAATAAGATTAAGAATTTGAGAATTTAGGAGTGCCCGGGTGGCTCAACAGCAAGGTTAAGCCTTCGGCTTAAGTCATGATCCCAGGTCCTGGAGTCGAGCCTCTGCCGCAGGCTCCCTATTCAGTGGGAGCCTTCTGCCCTTCCCCTGCTCATGTTCACTCTCTCGAATAGATAACATCTTTTAAAAATTAAGAATTTGAGAATTTACAGCTGAAAGAAAAGAAAGCTAGTTTAGGAAAATAGTGGCATAATATTGAGGACAAGTTTTTCAGAAGCTTGTGATTTTTATTTTTTTAAGGCAACAGTGATTTTTAAATGTAGAAAGTGGATGATTATAAACTAATGTTCTGTAAGTCACATCTAGAATGAAGAGCAGTTAATCCAGTTGCTTCTACAGATAAATAAAGTAAGGGAAACCTAAAACCTAGGAAATTGGACTAACACCTCACACATATGGTGATGTTAAAACGACTTTCTTGGGGCTCTTGGCTGGCTCAGTTGATAGAACATGCGACTCCTGATCTCATGATTGTGAGTTCAAGCCCCATGTTTTAAGCTGACTTAAAAAAAAACAAGACTTTCATAAGTCATATGCTTACAAATTAATAAAAAATCTAATAAACCCCTAGTAAAGCTGATCAAGGGATTAAAAAAAAAATAACCAATATCTAAAGAATCACTGGAGGGGTGCATGGCTGGCTCAGTCAGTAGGGCATGCAACGCTTGATCTCAGGATGGTGATTTGAGCCCCATGTTGGATGTGGAGATTACTTTAAAAAAAAAAACTGGAGATGCTATGGACATTAAAAACAAAAGGTTATGAACACCTTAGGTCAAAGAATTTGACAAATTTGAGGTAGTACACAAATCCTTTGGAAAACACAACTTATCAAATCTGTCCCAAGAGGGGCACCTGGCTGGCTCAGTCAGTTGATTGTCCAACTCTTGATCTGGACTTGAGTCTCTAATCTCAGGGTCATGAGTTCAAGCCCCTGTATTGGGCTCCACAGTTGGTCTCTGCACTGGGTGTAGAGCCTACTTTAAAAAAAAAAAAAAAAATGTCCCAAGAAAAAAATAGAAAATCTCAATAGCCCTGTCTGTATTAAAGAAATTGACTCTGAAATTAGAAGCTTCTCCACAAAGAAAACTACAGGCTCAGATTCCTTTTTCTGATGAAATCTTCCTTAAGGAAGAAATAATACCAATCTTAAAAATATACACTCCCAGAGAATAGAAGGAGCATTTCCCAACTTGTTTTATAAGGCCAGAAATACCCTGATAACAAAACCTGACAAGAATAATACAAGAAAAAAAATTATAGGCCATCTCTTTCATACTAGAGTCCTAACTAAAATATTAGAAATTAATTCCAGTAATAAAAGAATGATACATCATAACTAAGTAGGGTTATTTCAGAAATAAAAGGCTAGTTTAACATTTGAAATCAACTGATAAAATTTACCATACCATAAAAGGAAAACAAGCCATCTTGATAGAAAAAAACTATTTGATAAAATTCAACAGCCATTCATAATAAAAACTTAGCAAACTTAAGAATAGAGGGAGGGACGCCTTAGTAGCTCAGTTGGTTAAGCAGCTGCCTTCAGCTCAGGTCATGATCTCAGTATCCTGGAATCTAGCCCTGCATCAGGCTCCCTGCTCAGCAGAGAGCCTGCTTCTCCCTCTCCCTCTGCCTGCCGCCCTGCCTACTTTTGTGCTCTCTGTCAAATATATAAAATCTTCAAAAAAAAAAAAAAAAAGAATAGAGGGAAACATTAGGAAAAAGGGAACCTCAAAGAACCCCTGCAATTAACATCATAATAGTGAAATAACAATTTTCTGAGTTAAGGGACTAGACAAAAATGTACACTATTACCACTTGTACTCAGTGTTGCTTGAAGTTCTAGTCAGTTTAATAAGGCAAGGTAAATAAAGCTATAAAGATTGGAAAGGAAGATAAAACTCATTTGCATTTAACATGCCTAACTATGGAGATGAACTAAAAGAAAAGAATCTATGGCAAACTATTAGAATTAATAAGAATTTAATAAGGAAATTAGTTGCAATGCCAATATATTTTCAAAATTGTATTTCTGAGGTGCCTGACCAGCTCAGTCAGTGGAGCATGTGACTCTTGATCTCAGGGTTGTGAGTTCAAGCCCCAGATTGGGTGCAGGGCTTACTTGAAAAAAAATTAAAAACTTTTAAAATTAATTGTGGTCCTATATATTAACAATAAACAGAAAATAAGCTAAGTGCTATTTATAATAGCATCAAAAAATTAGATACATAGAAAAATATCATAAAATAGATGTATAAACACACATTAGCCTATAAAACACTGAAGAAAACATGAATAACCATTTTCCTAAATTGGAAGACTTGATATTAACATAAAATATGTCAATTCTCCCAATACTGATATAGACTCATTATAGTCCCAGTCAAAATCTCAGTTTTTTAGTGTGTTTGGTGGAAATTGATGAACTGATTCTAATGTTTATAGTAAATATAAGGTCTTAGAATAATAGTCAAAATACGGGTGTCTAGCTGGCTTGGTCAGCAGAGCTTGTGACTCTTGATCTCAAGGATGTAAGTTCAACCCCCATGTTGGGTGTGGAGATTACTTAAAAATAAAATCTAAAAAAAAATTGCCAAATCATTCTTGAAACAATAAATTTGTGCAGGATCTACCTATCCTGTCCTATCAATATATATTATAAAATGAGTTAAATCTGATTTTTTGGAAAGGATAGCAAATAGATCCATAAAGTAGAGTGGAATAGAGAGCCTAGAAACCAAACTACACATTATAAACACCGGTTTACCTTTACAGTAAAGGTATTACTGCAATTCAGTGAAGAAAGGTTGACTGATGGTTTTGTCAATAAATAGTGCTAGGTAAATTGGATAGCCATATGAAAAAGTAAAGCTAGACTCCTACCCACACCATGCACAGAAATGTATTTGAGATTGATCACAGACTTAAATATGAAAAGTAAAACAATAAAACTTCTAAAAGAAAACGCAGGAAAATATTTTCATGACCTTGGAAGACACAAAACTTTTTAAAAGGTTTTATTTATTAGAGACAGACAGAACGAGTCAAAGGCAGGGATCAGAGGGAGAAGCAGACTCCTGCAGCAGGTAGCCCAATGCCGGACTCAATCCTAGGCCCCCGGCCAAAGGCAGACCTTTAACCGACTGAGCGACTCAGGGGCCCAAGACACAAATTTCTTAAACAGGACTCAAAATGCAGTAAGCATAAAAATTAAAAACAGGGACGCCTGGGTAGCTCAGTTAGTTGAGCGTCTGCCTTCTGTCCAGGTCAAGATCCCAGGGTCCTGCTCAGCAGTGAATCTGCTTTTCCCTGTCAAATGGATAAATAAAATCTTAAATAAAATAAAAAAAAGATTGGCAAATTGATCTTCCTTCAGAACTAAGAGATGGCAGCAGCAGTGGCAGTGTAGTTTTTGGATTATCCCTAATCACCAATAAAAACAAAGCAAATAGCAAAAACAAAAACCCATTAAAAAAAAAAACCCATTGTTACTATAATAGATGACAGGGTGTTCTCACAAACTGGTATCAGCCCTATGAATGAAAAGCAAAACAAGGGGCATTTGATGGATCTGAGAATAGAAGAACTGAAAGAGAGCCAACAAGTATTAACTGAAAGATACAGCAGGCCAATCCAAGAACTGACACTGGAAGGGGTTTTCCTAATTCAGTAACTGATGAGTGTAAGGAGTCCATAGGAAGACCCTATAAATTCAGGACACTGAACAGTTAGGGGTCCCTTCAAGGACAAGGTCCCACACAGAGAAATCAAAATTAAGCAGATTAGAACAATAGAGACTGAGCAAAGAGAGGTCTGGGTTAAAATGTAAAATGGAAAATGTAAAGTGTAAATGGGTTAAAGTCAGGTAATCTTAGAAAGCAGGTTGACATAGTTTTTTAACACTGTACAAAGACAATAGATGAAAGCTCTCTGAAGTACCAGAGCTACCCTGAACTACACTTCCTAATAATTTGGGAAAACTAAATTCAACCTACAAAAAAGCAACAAAAGTATCAAAGCCAAACCCTAACAAAATTATTATAAGATAAAAGAGAATAAGAGACAGAAATCCGAAGAGATAATGAAAATAAGCTAGAAAGACATGCTCAGAAAACATCATAACTTTGTTAAATTGTCTATCTTACAATAAATCCTTTTGTTATCACTTTATTCTCGGAGTTTAACAAAGATTCTAAAGCTACAACATGTCACTTAAAAACAAGATTCAAAAAGGAAAAAAAATTCGAGAAAATGATTCCCAATTTAATAGAGCCTTGATCAGAAATACTCAAAAATGAAGACACAGATGTCAAGAAAAAATTAGAAATAAAAATATCAGAAATAAAGACTAAGGTAGAGGGAACACAAGAATGAATAAACACAACATATAGTGCCTTAAAAGAAAAAGTGAAATGGGAATTTTATTTTTTTTTAAGATTTTATTTATTTGACAGAAAGATCACAAGTAGGCAGAGGCAGGCAAAGAGAGAGGAGGAAGCCGGCTCCCTATAAGCCGAGAGCCCAGTGAAATCGAATTTTTAAAAATGTTTTATTTATTTTTGTTTTTTAGAGACTTTATTTATTTGAGAGAGAGAAACTGTGAGTGGGGGGAGGAGCAGAGGGACAAGCAGACTGTGCTGAGCACGGAGCCTGACTTGGGGCTTGATCCCACGACCCCGAGACCATAATCTGAGCTGAAATCAAGAGTTGGATGCTTAACAGACTGAGCCACCCAGGTGCCCTTATTTATTTGAATTTTAATTAAACTCTACACTGTTGAACTTGAACTCACCATCTCGAGATCAAGAGTTGCATGCTCTACTGACTGAGCCAGCCAGGTGCCCCTAAATGGGGGACATTATTTTAAAAATAAAAAAGAAATGGAGATCACACCCATTGGCCCATCAATGCTATGCCCATGGCTCATGAAGATAAAGATTTTCCCACCCATGGGGCCATGGTGGACCCATGGAGACACCCAGGGTATAGCTACTATGAGAAATTACTTGAATGATGGAAGTAGATGTGTTGAAGCAGAAAACCGATTTGTCAACAGGCTTCATATCCACTGCTTCCTCGCAACTGACTGGGGGGTGCCCCCTCTTGCAACAGTTGTTGAACCTTCAGATTTTGGGAACTAGTGGATCTTTGATACACATCGAAGAACATTCTGTTGTGGATCCAGTGGTAAAGAACATGGAATTTTAAAGATTTTATTTATTTATTTGACAGAGACAGATCACAAGTAGGAAGAGAGGCAGGCAGAGAGAGGGGGAAGCAGGCTCCCTGCTGAGCAGAGAGCCCGATGTGGGGCTCAATCCCAGGACCCTGAGATCTTGACCTGAGCTGAAGGCAGAGGCTTTAACCCACTGAGCCACCCAGGTGCCCCCAAGAACATGGAATTTTAAAAAGAACATGCCACTTACATTACACTCACAAATTTTTAGTGTCAGTTAATCAAAGGTTGGTATATGTTCCTCATCTAGAGAATCCTGGAATGACCATGCTAATACAAGAAGCTATCATTACTGTGAAAGGAATTAGCCTAGGGAGGCATATGGAAAAATTTAAAGACAAACGCTATGTTATCTGATGCAAAGAATGGTCAAGGTGCCTTGGAAGGGGTGATCAGCAGACTTAATTGCAGAGTGAGAGGACCTATGAGAGTCTGTGAAACAGTGCATCTTCAGAGAGCCAAGAGCACGGAAAACACGGAAGAAGCACAGTATCTACCACCTTCATTCTACATTTTGTCAGGGAAAAAAAAAAAACAACAACAAACCACCAACAACAAAACAAACATGCTTGTAGAGAAATTGAGTTTATTTAAGAAAGTAATACTAGAACAAGGAATGAATTTGTTACAGCTTGAACCTTTGGGGGACAGAGTAGGAAGAACTCTTTCATTGCAAGAAACATCTTTTCTTTACTAAACTATATGTGAAGTTGTATCTTTGATTTTCTTTCCTAAAATCTCACAATATTAAAGTGAAAACATGGCTTTCTTAGACTCTATAATCTCAGAACTTTCAAGTTAAGTTTCTTGTGGGTTATCCTTAATTTGCTGCAACTAGAGACAAATATTTCCTATGGCTTTCTCAGAAAAACAGTTGTTTTTAGAGATTTAGAGGAGTGTTCTTAAACTTTAAGAAACCTAAGAAACACCTGGGAGCTTGTTTAAACTGCAAATGTCTGATGTGTGGCCCTGGAGCCTCTACTTTTACCATTCTGTATGGGATTTTGGTGCAGGCTGCCGCTAGGTCACACTCTAAGAAACACAGGCTGGGGGAACTGATTACTTGCAACTAAATCTGGCATATGTGTGCTTCCTCTTTTCTGCTTTTGCAGCTCCTTGAGACAACAAAATGCTACCTGCCACTGCTGAATTTTTGTATTCTACAAATGCCATAGCCATTTTTCAAGCATACCTAATTTATATACTGTGTTTTATTACCTTCCACTCTCTGTAGGCTTTAAATTTAACTTAGGAGATGGATTTTTAAAAAATATATATTTTATTTATTTGTTTGTTTGTTTGTTTGTTTGTTT
>CM053605.1:97600873-97644840 GCA_028646535.1 Procyon lotor | reverse complement strand
CCTGCCTCTCTGCCTACTTGTGATCTCTGTCAAATAAATAAATAAAATATTAAAAAAAAAAAAAACAAAAAACAAATGTTGGGGCGCCTGGGTGGCTCAGTGGGTTAAAGCCTCTGCCTTCGACTCAGGTCGTGATCTCAGGGTCCTGGGATCGAGCCCCGCATTGGGCTCTCTGCTTAGCAGGGAGCCTGCTTCCCCCTCTCTCTCTGCCTGCCTCTCTGCCTGCTTGTGATCTCTGTCAAGTAAATAAAATCTTTTTAAAGAAAAGAATATTATATTTTAAAAAGATTTTATTTATTTATTTGACAGAGAGAGAGAGATCACAATCCAAATTATGGTTTGGATTATAAATGGTTTGGATTATAAATCTCTGCAGATTTATATTACATTCCTTGAACTGAATAATCCGATGTGATCTCTATACATTCTTCCTCTAAATAGCTCCACCGAGGGGCACCTGGGTGGCTCAGTCAGTTAAGCATCTCCCTTCCGCTCAGGTCCTGATCCATGGGATTGAGCCCGGAATCAGGCTCTGCTCAGCGAGGAGCCTGCTTCTCCCTCTCCCTTTGCCTGCTTCTCTGCCTACCTGTGCTCTCTATCTTTGTCAAATAAATGATCTTTAAAAAAATAAGTAAATGATTAAATAGCTCCATTGAAACTTTTAAAACTTCCTGAATCATTTTCCTTTTATGGGTGAAATTTTGTTTATCCGGTAAGCCACCAGCTCCACTGGTATCCTAGATTTGTATTCCCTGTATAGAGAGTGCTTTGGAATTTTCCGGTGGCGTTGGTCTGGTCAGGCCCTCAGGAAGCCCCATATAAGGGGACTTAATATTGTGGGCCAATTCTACGGGGAAGGGTCAGAGACTTAAGGCCTCCAGAAGGAGTCCTGAAGCAGTGCCCGCGTTGTGGGTTGGCGAACGCTAGAGAACGCCAAGGCACACCCTAGCACTGGAAACCCTGGTCCTACAGTGCCTCCAGCCTCCGCAATGGATACTCGGAGGCCACAGCTTCGGCTTAGTCCTTCCTAGGTTCTGGCTAGAAATTGGATTCGTGATCTTTAAAAAAAAAAATTTCAAGACCTACTTGTGATCTCTCTCTATCAAATAAACAAACAAATCTTTAAATTTTTTTTTTTTAATTTGTGGAGCCTGGTTAAGGCGACTTGCAGCTAGGTGGTCCCAGTTATGTAGTTTGGCCCTTCCCGCCTGGCATATCCTCATCTCTCCGGGGTTCAGAGCTGCTGCCCCCCTAGGGCCTTTTGTCCAGAAGAGGTATGAGATAGCGTTGTGGACTGACTCTGGACCAGAGGAGGGCACCATTCCCTAAGGGTCGTAGAGACGCGCGGGGAACATGAACAATTTGGTCACAGCCTCCGGGTGTGGTGTGGACTGCGGAAATTGGTCCTAGAGCTGTGGATTATCACTTGAGGCACCTCGGAATCGCAGGGTAAAAGGGGTTGTTAAGGGCCAGCGGAAGTGGGGTACAGCTCCTTTGTGTTGCCCAAAGCCTCTTCGCAAAGCAAAGCCAGACAAATGGTTTTATCTCACCTCCTCTGGGAGGCTTTATCTGGGTCCTCAGGGCTGCAATTATTTTATTTAATCTGAATGGATTCACAGATTCGTATTTAATTCTATTACTTATTATTATTATTATCCATTACTGTCATTTATTTTGTTGCCTAAATTTTCCCAGGTTTGGCCATTGGGACTCCCTGTGCCTCTTGAAGTATCTCCATTTGTTTTTTGCATTTTCTTATTTTCTGGCATTATAAGACATTATAAGGCTTTTGTATTTTTCCTGCTCCAGCCCTAGAATCACACATTTCTCCAAAAATCTCTGGTTCTTGTTAACTGAATTGGATGTAGTATCTTCTTGTGGTTTTATTTTGTGTTGTTGGCCATTTGTATATCTTCTTTGGAATTTACATAGGACGTATCTATTCAAGTTTTTGCTGATTTTTTACATTTATTTGTGTATCGATTTATTTATTTAGTGGATGCTGTTGAGTTGCAGGCATTCTTTATATATTCAGGGTATTAATCCCCTACCAGATGTATGATTTGCAAAATACTTTCTCCCATTCTGTGGGTTGTCTTTTCACTTTTCTTGATAGTGTGCCTTCTCATAATGATCTTTTCTTTTTGTTTTATTGTTAGTTCCCTCTTTTATTTCTGTGAACACTTTAAACAAAATTATTTTATGTGCTATAATCATTCCAGCGCCTGAAGTCCTATTTTTTCTCCTACTGATTCTTGCTCATGGTGGATTGTTTGTGTATATATATTTGTTAAGAAACAAAACAAATAAGCAAATGGGAAAAAAAATGAAAGACCAATCAAAAAGCCAACCCTTAATCATAGAGAACAAACTGATGGCTACCAGAGAGGAAGGGGTTTGGGAGGATGGGTCGAACAAGTGATGGGGATTAAGGAGTGCACTTGTTGTGATGAGCACTGGGTGATGTATGGAAGTATTGATTTACTGTATTGTACACCTGAAACTAATGTAACACAGTATGTTAAAAAAGAAAAGAAAAAGAGAAAAAAGTTCCTGAACTAGAGGATATCTCAAAACAAACAAACAAAAACCCTCCAAAACTGAAAAGAAAATAAGGAATGGGGAGGGGGGGGCGGGAAACAACAACACAGAACAGAAAATCCAAGAATCCTGGGACAGCTATGAAAGGTGTTAAAATGAGTAGTGGGAAGACCAGAGGAAAAAGGAAGAATAAGAAACAAAAGAAAAACTTGAAACATTGATGACTGAGAATTTTCCTAAAGTAATATCAAACACTAAACCACAAATGCACAAAGCTCAGAGAACATCAAACAAGATAAATTAAAAAAAAAAAAAATTCACAGGGTACCGGAGTGGCTCAGTCATTAAGCATCTGTCTTTGGCTGAGGTCATGATCCCAGGGTCCTGGGATTGAGCCCCACTTTGGGCTCCCTGCTCAACCAGGAAGTCTGCTTCTTCCTCTCCCACTCCCCTGCTTGTGTTCCTTCTCTCGCTGTGTCTCTCTCTGTCAAATAAATAAAATCTTTAAAAAAATACTCAGCTGGGCATATCATTTTGAAGCTACAGAAAATCAAAGTAAATAAAAAATCTTGGAAGAAGTCAAAGAAAACAGTCTGTCTATGCAGGAACAAAAATAACAATTATGTTTGTTATTTCTTCTCCTCAGAAACCATGCAAGCACGAAGAGAATGAGTGAAATATTTAACATGTGGAGAGAAAAACCCCACCAGTGTAGAATTCTGTACCCTGCAAAAATATCCTTCAGAAATGAAGGAGAAATCAGCTTTTGCAGACAAACAAAAGTTGAGGAACTTTGTTGCAAGTAGTGCATTCACGTAAGAAATGTGTGTGTTGGGAGCCTGGGTGGCTCAGTGGGTTAAGCCTCTGCCTTTGGCTCAAGTCATGATCTCAGGGGCCTGGGATAGAGCCTTGAATCGGGCTCTCTGCTGAGCAGAGAGCCTGCTTCCTCCTCCTCTCTCTCTCTGCCTGCCTCTCTGCCTACTTGCGATCTCTCTCTGTTAAATATATAAAATCTTAATAAAAAAAAAAGAAAGAAAGAAATTGTGTGTTTTTCCCCCATGTAAGAAATGTTAAAAGAGTGGTGCTTCAGGGCACTGGAGTGCCTCAGTCCATTAAGCATCTGCCTCTTGATTTCAGCTGAGGTCATGATCTCAGGGTCATGAGATTGAGCCCCTTGTGGGGCTCTGTGCTCAGCAAAGAGTCTGCTTGAGATTCTCTGCCACTTCCTCTGCCCCTCCTCTGCTAAAATAAATAAATCTTTTTGAAAAAGAAATGTTAAAAGTTATTTTTTTATTTTTATTTTTTAGATTTTGTTTATTTGACACAGACATTTGAAATGTTAAAAGTTATTTTTTTATTTTTAATTTCTAGATTTTGTTTATTTGACACAGTTTATTGACCTGAGTCGAAGGCAGAGGTTTAACCCTCTGAGCCACCCAAGCGCCCCTATTTTTTAAAATTTTTTAAAAAGAGGGACGCCTGGGTGGCTCAGTTGGTTAAGCAGCTGCCTTCAGCTCAGGTCATGATCCCAGGGTCCTGGGATCGAGTCCTACATCGGGCTCCTTGCTCAGTGGGGAGCCTGCTTCTCCCTCTGCCTCCGCCTCCTTATGCTCTCTCCCTCTCTCTCTCTCTGAAAAATAAATGAAAAAAAATCTTTAAAAAATTTTTTTAAAAAGATTTTATTTATTTATTTGACAGAGAGCAAAAGCAGGGGGAGCGGCTGGCAGAGGAAGAAGCAGGCTCCCCACAGAGCAGATGGAGCTGGATGTGGGATTTGATCCCAGGACCCCAGGATCATTACCTGAGCCTAAGGCGGCCACTTAACCCACTGAGCCACCCAGGTGCCCCAAAGATGTTCTTTAAAGAGAAGGAAAATTGGGCCACCTCAGTGGCTGTTGATTAGTTGTAAATGTATACAGTAAACTCTAGAGCAACCACTTAAAAAAGTAGAGAAGTACAACTTAGGGTCCATGGACGCTCTCATGGCCGAGCACTCTGAGCCCAGTGCCTAGCCATGGTGTGCCTCCTGGATCAGCCCATTGGCCTCCTTATGGCCATCTTCCATAAGTACTCCGGCAGGGAAGATGACTAGAACACTGTGAGCAAGAAGAAGCTGAAGAAGCTGATCCAGAAAGAGTTCACCACCAGCCTGAAGCGGCAGGATGCTGACATTGCAAAGCTCATGGACGACTTGGACCAGAATAAGGACCAGGTGGTGAACTTCCAGGAATATGTCACCTTCCTGGGGGCCCTGGCTTTGATCTACAATGATGCCTTCAAGGGCTGAAAACAAAGCAGGAGGTGGAGACACACTCGAGGGGGCCTGCCTAAGTCAAATCCAGTGGTGGGTAATTGTTCAATAAATAACTTTTTTTGGTAAAAAAAAAAAAGTACAGCTTAATGCTAAGAAGGAGAGAAAATAGAATCATAAGACCCTCAATTAAACCCATAAAAGGCAGAAAGAGAATGGTATACAAAAATAGGAGCAAAGAACAAGGGCAACAAATGTAAATCAGTAAAAAATATGGTAGATAGTAATCCAACTATATCAGTTATCACTTTGAACATCATTGATCTAAATGCACCAATTAAAAGATAGAGATTGTCAGTCAGGATGGAACAAAAAAACAAGACTCACTTATATGTTGTGTAAAAGAAACTCACTTTAAGGGGGTCTGAGTGGTTAAGTGTCTACCTTCAGCTCAGGTCAAGGAGGAGCATGCTTCTCCCTCTCTCTCTGCCTCCCTCTCTCTCTCTGCCCCAGCTTATGCTCTCTCTCTCTGTCAAATAAAATAAATAAAACCTTAAAAAAAAAAAAAAAGAAACTTACTTTAAATATAAAGGATATACAGATTTTTAAAAAAGATTTTATTTATGGGACACCTGGATGGCTCAGTGGGTTAAGCCACTGCCTTCAGCTCAGGTCATGATCTCAAGGTCCTGGGATTGAGTCCCATATCGGGCTCCTTGCTCAGCGGGGAGCCTGCTTCTCTCTCTGCCTGCTCTGCCTGCTCCTCCCCCTGCTTGTCCGCGTGTCCTCTGTCTCTCTCTGACAAATAAATAAATAAAAGATTTTATTTATTTGACAGAGACAGTGAGTGAGAGAGCCCAAACAAGAGAAGCAGCAGAGGGAGAAAGAAAAGCAGGCTCCCTGCTGAAGAGGAAACCTGACGTGGGGCTTCATCCCAGGACCCTGGGATCATGACCTGAGCAGAAGGCAGGGGCTTAACCCACTGAGCCACCCAGGCGCTCCAGTATATACAGATTAAAAGTAAATGGATGGAAGTGTGCCTGTGTGGCTCAGTGGGCTGGGCCTCTGCCTCCAGCTCACGTCATGATTCCAGGGTCCTGGGATCAAGCCCCCAGCTGGGCTCCTTGCTCAGCAGAGATCCTGCTGCTCCCTCTGCCTGCAGCTCCCTCTGCTTGGGCATGTTCTCTCAAATAAATAAAATCTTAAAGAAAAAAAGTAAATGAATGGAGAAAGATACATGACGCTAATGCAAATCAAAAGAAAGAAGAATTAGCTATTTTAATTTCAGGCAGAACAGATCTCAAAGCAAAGAAAGTTATCAGGGACAAAGACATTTCATAATTTTTGTGGTGGTTTTCTTTACTTTCTTTTTATTTAATTTTTAAAAATTGAAGTATAGTTCAATTCAGGTACACAACATACTGGTTCCACATTTATATACATTAAAAATGCTCCCCACAACAAGTATACAGTTGATCTTTGAACAATGCACATTTGAAATGTGTGGGTCCACTTATACAATATTTTTTTTATAAATACAGTACAGCCCTATAAATGTATTTTCTCTTCCTTATGATCTTCTTGATAACATTTTCTTTTTCCTAGCTTACCACACAGTAAGAATATAGTATATAATACATACAGCATACAAAATACATATTAATCAATTGTTTATGTAATCAGTAAAGCTTCTGATCAATAATAGGCTATCAGTTATGTTTTGGGGAAGTCAACAGTTATACACAGATATTTGCACAGGAGTCAGTCCCCTCAACCCCCACAATCTCCTAGGGTCAATTGTAGTTACCTTCTGATATCATACAAAGTTATTATAGTATTATTGATTATATTCCCTATGCTATACTTTATAACTCCATGATGTATTTTTTTATAACTTGAAGTTTGTAACTCTTAATTTGGCCCATTTCCAAACTCTCATCCCTTCTGGCAACTACCAATTTGTTCTCTGTATTTATGAGTCTGTTTCCCTTTTTCGTTTCATTTGCTTGGTTTTTTTGATTCCACATGTAAGTGAAATCATATGGTATCTGTCTTCCTCTGTTTGACTTATTTCACTCAGCATAATACCCTCTAGGTACAACCATGTGACAAATAGCAAGATCTCATTATTTTTTATGTCTGAGCAATATTCCATATCACATATAGCATATATATCACATATCAATTGAGTTTGTGTATGTGACTATATAATATATACAATAATATATAACATATATGTATGCACCACATCTTCTTTATCCATTCATTGATCAATGAACATTGGGATGCTTCCATATCTTAGTTATTGGTTTTTTTTCATATCTTGGTTATTTGAAATAATGCTGCAATAAACATGGGGTGCATATATCTTTTTCATTTAAATTCAATTAATTGGGGCACCTGGGTGGCTCAGTTGGTTAAGCAACTGCCTTTGGCTCAGGTCATGATCCTGGAGTTCCGGGATCAAGTCCCGTGTCAGGCTCCCAGCTCCGCGGAGAGTCTGCTTCTCCCTCTGACCTTCTCTCCTTTCATGCTCTCTTTCACTTTCTCTTTCTCTCAAATAAATAAATAAATTCAATTAATTAACACATAATGTATTATTGTTTCAGGGGTACGGGTCTGTGATTCATCAGTGTTACACAACACAGAGTGCTCATCATAACTCATACCCTCCCCAGTGTCTATCACCCAGCTACCCTATCCCCCCACCCCCTCCCCTCCAGCAACCTTCAGTTTGTTTCCTAAGAGTCTCTTATAGTTTGTCTCTCTCTCTCTCTCTGGTTTCATCTTGTTTCATTTTTTCCTCTCTTGTACTATGATCCATTGCCTTGTTTCTTAAATTCCACATATCAGTGAGATCATATGATAATTGTCTTTCTCTGATTGACTTATTTCGCTTAGCATAATAGTCTCTAGTTCCATTCACGTTGTTGCAAATGGCAAGATTTTTTTTTAATAGCTGCTGCATAGATTTTTTTGAATTAGTGTTTTCACTTTCCTTGAGAAAATGCCCAGAAAAGGAATTGCTGGATCATTTCTATTTTTCATTTTTTGAGGAAACTCCATATTATTTTCCATAGTGACTGCACTATTTCACATTCCCACCACCATGGTTCCCTTTTCTCCATCTTTTTACCAATACTTGATACTTCTTGCCTTTTTGACACTAGACATTCTGACAGGTGTGAGGTGGTATCTCATTGTGGTTTTGATTTGCATTTTCCCTGATGATTAGTGTTGTTGAACATCTTTTCATGAGTCTGTTGGCCATTTGCATGGCTTCTTTGGAAAAATGTCTATTCAGGTCCTCTGCCCATTTTTAAATTGGGTTGTTTGGTTTTTTGGTGTCAAGTTGCATGAGTTCTTTATGTATTTTGAATATTAACTCCTTATCTGACATATCACTTGCAAGTATCTTCCCATTCAATAATTTACTTTTTTGTTTCATTATGGTTTTCTTCATTGTGCAAAAGCTTTTTAGTTAGAGGTAATCCCAATTGTTTGTATTTGCTTTTGTTTCCCTGGCCTGAGGAGACAGATCCAACAAATATAGAGATTACAGCCTATGTTTTCTTATAGAATATTTACGCTTTCAAGTCTTACATTTAGGTCCTTAATCCATTTTGAGTTTTTGCATACAGCTTTTTTATGCAACACTAGTTTTTCAAATGCCATTTATTAAAGAAATTATCTACTCTCTATTGTATGTTCTTGCCTCCTTTGTTGTAGGTTGATCGACCACATAAGTGTGGATTTGTTTCTGGGCTCTGCATTTTGTTCTATTGATCTATGCATTTATTTTTGTGCCAGTACCATACTGTTTGGATTACTATAGCTTTGTAGTATAGTTTGAAATCTGTGAGTGTGACACATTCAGCTTTGTTCTTCTTTCAAAAGATTGTTTTGGCTATTTGGAGTCTTTATGGTTCCATACAACTTTTAAGATTATTTATTCTAGTTTTGTGTGTAATACCATTGGTATTTTGATAGGGATTGCATAGAATTTGTAGATTGCTTTCGGTAGTATGGACATATTAACAATTTTAATTCTTCCATTCTATGAGCATAGTATACCTTTGCATTTGTTTGTGTCATCTTTAATTTTTTTCATTAATGTCTTACAGTTTTCAAAGTACAGGTCTTTCACCCATCTGGTTAAATTTATTCCTAGGTATTTTACTCTTTTTGAGTAATTTTAAATGGGATTGTTTCCTTACTTTTTCTTTTTGCTAGTTCATTATTAATGTACAGAAACACAACAGATATCTATATATTAATTTTGTATCCTGCAAATTTACTGAACTCATTTATTAGTTTTTGTATTTAAAAAAATATTTAGGGGGCGCCTGGGTGGCTCAGTCGTTAAGCGTCTGCCTTCAGCTCAGGTCATGATCCCAGGGTCCTGGGGTCGAGCTCCGCATCGGGCTTCCTGCTCATCGGGAAGCCTGCTTCTCCTGCTACCATTCCCTCTGCTTGTGTTCCCTCTCTCGCTGTGTTTCTCTCTGTCAAATAAATAAAACCTTTAAAAAAATATTTAGGATTCCTTCTTTCTTTCTTCCTCTTTTCCTTTCCTTCCTTCCCTCCTTCCTCTGAGAGAGAGAGAGAGAGAGAGAGAGAGAGCACTCACATACATGAGCAGAAGGGGAGAGCGAGAAGGAGGGAGAGAAACTTAAGCAGGCTTCACGCCCAGTGCAGAGCCCAAGGTGGGGCTTGATCTTAGGATCCTGAGATCATGACCTGAGCTGAAATCCAGAGTCGGTTGCTTAACTGACTGAACCACCCAGGTGCCCCTAAATATTTAGGATTTTCTGTATATAGAATGTCATCTTCAGATAGTGATGGCTTTACTTCTTCCTTACCAATTTGGAATCTTTTTCTTCTGTGATGCTTTGTCTAGATCTTTCAGAGCTATCTTCAATAAAAGTTATGAGAGTGAGGGGGGCACTGGGTGGCTTAGTCAGGTAAGCATCTGCCTTTGGATCAGATCATGATCCTAGGGTCCTGGGATTGAGCCCAGCACTGGACTCTGGTGGGTAGCCTGCTTCTCCCTCTGCCTGTTGCTCCCCCTGCTGTACTCCTGTGCTCTCTCTCTCTCTCTGTCAAATGGATAAATAAAATCTTAAAAAAAAAAAGCAATGAAAGTGAGCATCCTTCTCTTATTCCTGATCTTGAGGAAATGCTTTCACCTTTTCTCTGTTGAGTGTGATATCAGCTTGGGTTTATCATATATGTCCGCCATTTTTAAGATTTTGTTTTTTTATTTGGAAGAGAGTGAGAGTGAGAGAGAGAGAGAGAGAACACAAGTAAGGGGAGGAACAGAGGGATAAGTAGACTCCCTGCTGCCTGCTGAATGAGGAACCTGATGCAGGGCTCACTCCTAGGGCCCTGAGATCATGACCTGAGCCAAAGGTCATGTTAAGCAAAGATGTTAAGCAAAGATGCTTAACTGACTGAGCCACCTAGATGCCTTCATATATGGCTTCTATTATGTGGAGGTATATGTTCCCTCTACATTCACTTCATCAAGAATTTTTATCATGAATGGATGTTGAATTTTGTCAAAATTTTTTTTGCACCTGCTAAGATGACCATATAATTTTTTTATACTTCATTTTGTTTATATAATGAAAAACATTGACTGATTTTCTAATATCCATCCTTGCATCCCTGGAATAAATTCCACCTGATCATGGGAATGATCCTTTTCATGTATTGTTGAATTTGGTTTACTAATATTTTAGCATGCATTGTTGAGGATTTTTACATTCGTGTTAATCAGATATTGGCCTGTCATTTTCTTTTTTTGTAGTGTCTTTGTTTGGTTTTGGTATCAGAGTAATGCTTGTCTTGTAGAATGAATTTGGAGGCATTCTTTCCTCTTCAATTTTTTGGAATAGTTTGAGAAGGATAGCTATCAACTCTTCTTTAAATATTTGATAGAGTTCACCCATGAAGCCATTTAGCTCTGGACTTTTGTTGGGAGTTTTTGATTACTGATTCACTTACACTACTAGCAATCAATCTGTTCAGATTTTGTATTTCTTCCTGATTCTGTCTTAGAAGATTGTATATTTGTAGATATTTGTCTATTTTTTCCTAGAATGTCCAATTTGTTGGCATGTAATTTTTTTTTGTAATTGTCTCCTATAATCCTTTGTATTTTCATGATGTTGGCTGTAACTCTTCCTCTCTCATGTCTGATTATATTTATTTGGGCCCTTTATCTTTATCTTTTTCTTTCTTTTTTTTTTTTTAAAGAATTTATTTATTTGACAGAGAGAGACACAGTGAGAGAGGGAACACAAGCAGGACGAGTGGGAGAGGGAGAAACAGGCTTCCTGCCGGGCTGGCGAGCCCGATGTCAGGCTCAATCCCAGGACCCCAGGTTCATGACCTGAGTCAAAGGCAGACACCCAAAGACTGAGCCACCCAGGCACCTGGCCTTTATCTTTTTCTTTTGATGAGTTTGGCTAAAGGTTTATCAATTTTGTTTAGCTTTTCAAAGAACCAGTTCTTAATTTCTTTTTTTTTTTCTAAGATGTTATTTATTTATTTGGGAGAAAGAGTGAGAGAGAGCATGAGAGAGGGGAAGGTCAGAGGGAGAAGCAGAATCCCCGTGAAGCTGGGAGCCCAATGCGGGACTTGATCCCAGGACTCCAGGATCATGACCTGAGCCGAAGGCAGTCGCCCAACCAACTGAGTCACCCAGGCACCCTCCAGTTCTTAATTTCTTTGCTTTTTCTATTTTTTTACTTTTATTCTTTATATGATTTATTTCCACTGTGATCTTTAGTATATCTTTCCTTCTACTTCAGGCTTTGTTTGTTTGTTTTTCTTTTTCTAGTTACTGTAGGTGAAGGATACATTATTTATTTGAGTTTCTCTTGTATCTTGGGGTAGACCTGTGCTGCAATAAACTTTCCTCTTAGAACTACTTTTGCTGCATCCCAAATATTTTGACATGCATTTCCATTTTCCTTGCTTCCATGTATTTTTTACTTCTTCTTTGATTTCTTTGTTACTTCATTGGTTGTTTAGTAGCATGTTGATTAGCCTCCAAATGTTTGGGTTTTTCCCCATTATTTTCTAGTTTCATATCATTTTGGTCAGAAAAGATGCTTGATATTATTTCAACCTTCTTAAATTTATTGAGACTAGCTTTGTGACCAACATATGGTCTATCCTGGAGAATGTTCCTTGTGCACATCAAAAGAATGTGTATATTGCTGGTTTGGGATAGAATGCTCTGTATATATCTAAGTCCATATGGCCTAATATTCAAAGACACTGTTTCCTTATTAATTTTATGTCTGGCTGATCCATTGATGTAGGTGGGGTGATAAAGTCCCCTACTATATTACTGTTTTTGGTTTCTTTTTCTTCTTCAAATTTTTATTTAAATTCTAGTTAGTTAACATATAATATTGGTTTCAGAATTAGAATTTAGTGAATCATCACATATATAAGACCCAGTGCTCAACACAAGTGCCCTCCTTAATACTCATTACCCATCTGGCCCATCCCCTGCCCACCTCCCCTCCATCACCCCTCAGTTTGTTCTCTATGTTAAGAGTCTCTTACGGTGTGCTTCCCTCTCTTTTTTTTTTCCCCTTCCCATATGTTCATCTGTTTTGTTCCTTAAATTCCATATATAAGTGAAATTGTATGGTATTTGTCTTTATCTTACTTTGCTTAGCATAATATCCACGTCATTCCAAATGGCAAGATTTCATTCTTCTTGATGGTTGAGGGATATATACAAATATACACACCACATCTTCTTTATCCACTCCTTAGTCAATGGACATTTGGGCTCTTTCCATAATTCGGCTATTGTTGATAATGCTGCTATAAATGTATAAACATCAGGGGGCATGTGCTCCTTCAAATCAGGAGGGCATGTGCTCCTTCAAATTTTTGTATTCTTTGGGTAAATACCTCATAGTGCAATTGCTGGGTTGTAGGGTAGTTCTACTTTTACCTTTTTGAGGATCCTCCATACTGTTGTCCAGAGTGGCTACACCAGTTTGCATTCCCACCAACAGTGAAAGAAGGTTCCCCTTTCCCCACATCCTCGACAGCATCTTTTGTTTCCTGTGTTGTTAATTTTAGCAATTCTGACAGATGTGAAGTAGTATCTCATCATGGTTTTGATTTGTATTTTCCTGATGATGAGTGATGTTGAGCCTCTTTTCATGTGTTTGTTGGCCATCTGGATGTCTCGTTTGGAAAAATGTCTATTCATGTCTTGTGCCCATTTCTTAACTGGATATTTGGTTTTTGAGTATTGAGTTTGATATTTTTTTTTTAAAATAGATTTTGGATACTAACCCTTTATCAGATATGTCATTTGCAAATATCTTCTCTCATTCCATAGACTGCCTTTTGGTTTTGTTGATTTTTTTCCTCTTTAGTACAGAAGCTTTTTGTCTTGACAAAGTCCCAATAGTTCATATTTGCTTTTGTTTCCCTTGCCCCTGGTGACATGTCTACTGGGAAGTTCCTACAGCCAAGGTCAAAGAGGCTGATGCCTATGTTGTTCTCTAAAGTTTTGATGTATTTCTGTCTCACATTTAGGTCTTCCATCCATTTTGAATTTATTTTTGTTTATAGTGTAAGAAAGTGGTCCAGTTTCTTTCTTCTGATGTCCAGTTGTTGCTGTCCAATTTTCCCGACACCATTTGTTGAAGAGACTGTCTTTTTTCCACTGGATATTCTTTCCTGCTTTGTCAAAGATTAGTTGACGATATAGTTGAGGGTCCATTTCTGGGTTTTTTGTTCCATCGATCTGTATGTCTGTTTTTGTGCCATTACCATACTGTCTTGATGACTACACCTTTGTAATATAGGTTGAAGTCCAGAATTGTGATGCCTCCAGCTTTGTTTTTCTTTTTCAAAGTTGCTTTGGCTTTTGTGGTTCCATACAACTTTTAGAATTGTTTGTTTTGATTCTGTGAAAAATGCCGTTGGTGTTTTGATAAGGATTGCATTAAATGTGTAGGTTGTTTTGGGTAGGATAAACATTTTAACAATGCTTGTTCAGTCAATCTGTGAGTATAAAATGTTTTTCCATTTTCTTTGTGTCCTTTTCAATTTCTTTAATAAGTTTTCTATAGTTTTCAGAACAAAGATCATTTGGTTACAAGCATCTTTGGTTAGATTTCTTCCAAGGTATCTTAGGGTTTTTGATGCATTTATAAATGGAACTGATTCCTTGTTTTCTTTTTCTGTGGCCTCATTATTGGTGTATAGAAATGTAACAGATTTCTGTACATTGATTTTATCTCCTGCTACTTTGTTGAATTCATGTTAATTCTAGCAAACTTTTGATGAAGTCTTTTGGGTTTTCTACATAGAGTATCATGTCATCTGCAAATAGTGAAGGTTTGACTTCTTCCTTGCTGATTTGGATGGATTTTATTTTGATTGCTGAGGCTACAACTTCCAGTACTATGTTAAATAACAATGCTAAGAGTGGACATCCCTGTTTTGTTCCTGACAGTAGAAGAAAAACTCTTAGTTTTTTCCCCATTGAGGATATTAGCTGTGGGTCTCTCATATATGGCATTTATGATGTTGAGGTATGGTCCTTCTATCCCTACTTTGTTGAGGATTTTTATCAATAATGGATGCTGTACTTGGTCAAATGTTTTTTTCTGCATTTATTGAGAGGATCCTATGGTTCTTTTCTTTTATTAATGTGGTGGATCACATTGATTGATTTGCAGATATTGAATCACCCCTGCAGCCCAGGAATAAATCCCACTTGATCGTGGTGAGTAATTCTTTTAATGTACTGTTGGATTCATTTTGCTAGTATTTTGTTGAGAATTTTTGCATCCATGTTCATCATGGATATTGGCCTATAATTCTTTTTAGTGGGGTCACCTTCTGGTTTTGGAATTAAGACAATGCTGGCCCCACAGAATGAGTTTGGAAGTTTTCATTCCATTTCTATTTTTTTTAAGATTTTATTTATTTATTTGACAGAGAGAGATCACACATAGGCAGAGAGGCAGGTAGAGAGATAGAGGGAAGCAGGCTCCTTGCTGAGGAGAGGACCCTGAGATCATGACCTGAGCCAAAGGCAGAGGCTTTAATCCACTGAGCCACCCAGGTGCCCCTCCATTTCTATTTTTTGGAACAGTTTGATAAGAATACATATTAACTCTTCTTAAATTTCTGGTAGAGTTCACCTGGGAAGCAATGTGGGTCTGGACTTTTGTTTTTTTGGGACTTTTTTTTATTACTGATTCAATTTCTTTTGCTGGTTATGGGTCTGTACAGGATTTCTTTCTGTTTCAGCTTTGGTAGTTTGCATGTTTGTAAGAATTCATTCATTTCTTCCAAATTATCCAATATGTTGGCATATTATATATATTTATATATATTTTATTATATAATTGTTTGTATTGTTTATAATTGTTATATGTTTGTATATAATTGTTTGTATTCTTATAATTGTATTTCTGTGATGTTGGTTTTGATCTCTTTCATTCATGATTTTATTTATTTGGGTCTTTTCTCTTTTCATTTTGATAAATCTAACTAGAGCTTTATCAATTTTATTAATTCTTTCAAAGAATCACCTCTTAGTTTCATTGAGCTGTTCTACTGTACTTTGTTTTTTGTTTCTATATCATTTATTTCTGCTCTAATCTTTATTATTTCCCTTCTTCTCCTAGCTTTTGGATTTATTTGCTGTTCCTTTTCTCGTTCCTTAGGGGTATTTGCTGTTCCTTTTCTCGTTCCTTAGGGGTAAGTCTAGGTTTTGTATTTGAGACTTTTCTTGGTTCTTGAGGTAGGCTTGTATTGCTACATACTTCCCTCTTGTGACCACTTTTGCTGTATCGCAAAGGTTCTGGACTGTCATGTTTTCATTTTCATTTCCTTCCATGTTTTTTTTAAATTTCTTCATTAATTTCCTGGTTAAGCTATTCATTCTTTATTAGGGTATTCTTTAACCTCCACGTATTTGTGGTCTATCCAAGTTTTTTGTGGTTGACTTCAAGTTTCATAGGTTTGTGGTCTGAAAATATGTATGGTATGATCTCAGTCTTTTTGTATTTGTTAAGGCCTGATTTGTGATTCAGTATGTGATCTATTCTGGAGAATGTTCCATGTGCACTCAAAAAGAATGTCTTTTGCTGGTTTAGGATGAAATGTTCTGAATGTACCTGTTAAGTCCATCTGATCCATTGTTTTTTTTTTATTTTCTGCTTAAATGATCTTTTTATTGCAGTAAGTGGGGGTGTTAAAATCCCCTAATATTATTGTATTATTATCAGTGAATTTCTTTATGTTTGCTACTAATTGATTTATATATTTGGGTGCTCCCAAGTTGGGGGCATAAATATTTATAATTGTTAGATCTTCTTTTTGGATAGACCTCTTTATTATGATACAGTGTCCTTCTTCATCTCTTGTTATAGTCTGGTTTAAAGTCTAGTTTGTATGAGGGGAGCCTGGGTGGCTCAGTCATTTAGGTGTCTGCCTTCAGCTCAGGTCATGATCTTAGGGTCTTGGGATTGAGCCCCGTGTTGGGCTCCCTGCTCAGCTAGGAGTCTACTTCTCCCTCTCCCTCTGCACCCAACTTCCCACTTGTGCTTGCTTTCTCTCTCTCTCTCAAATAAATAAAATCTTTTTTTTTTTTTTAAGTCTAGTTTCTCTGATATAAGTATGTCTACTCTGGCTTTCTTTTGGTGTCCACTAGCATGATGTTGTCATAGATGTCCCTTATCTACCCTAATCGTTAAAATTCTCTTTTCTTTTTGCTGTTCAGTTTGAATGATTTCCACTATCTACTATTGGATCCTCTAGTGTATTTTCATTTCACTTATTGTATTCTTCAGCTCTGGTTAGTTCTTTTTAATATTTACTATCTCTTTGCTAAAGTTCTCACTGAGTTCATCCACTCCTCTTCCAAGTTCAGTGAGCATCTTTATGACCATTACTTTGAACTCTTTATCAGATAAATTGCTTACCTCTGTTTTGCTTAGTTCTTTTTCTGAGGTTTTGTCTTATTCTTTTGTTTGGAATGTATTTTTCTGTCTTCTCTTCTTGTCTGACTCTGTGTTTGTCTCTATGTATTAAGTAGGTCAACTATGTCTCCTGATCTTGAAAGTAGTGGTCTTACATAGAAGGTACAATTTCCCCTTAACTACCAGAACCAGGAACTCCAGTGGTGTTCCCTATGTGAGTTGCATGTATACTACATGTTGTATACTATATGTATACTACATATTGTGATTGGGCCATGACTGTGGCAGATGTAGTGGTGGGCAGGACTGACTATGAGGCCTGGCCATGACTGGCATGGGTGTACTATTGGGTCAGGGTGGCCTTTCTTCTGTGAGAGCAGGAATTGCTTTGGAGGGGCAATGTTCCCTGGTGAGGTGCCCACCATGTGTGGCAGAGCAAAAACTGTTTTTTGAGGGGTGATCAGTGTTAGCATATTAGATGTAGAGTGTCAGAACTGGTGTCCATCAGCTTGAAGTCAAACTAGGCTGAAGGAGGGCAAGAAAAATGGCACCCATCAGACTTCTGTTCCCAGAGAAAATTTCTACCGATCCCTGTCCTTCTGGCACATGCCCTAAAATTAGTCAATAAGTCTTCACTTTTGGCCTGGGGCCTTTTCACACTGCTGTCTCTGTGTTGGGTCTTGGAAAGAGTGAGATTATGTGCAGGACTTTTCTTTAAGAGTAGAGTCTTGGTTTCTTCTAGGCCTTTGGCTCTCCTGGAGTTAAGCCCCATTCATTTTCAGAGCCAGACATTAAGGGAACTCATCTACCTGGTTCAGATCCCCTGGGGCAGGGATTACCCAATGTGAAGCTTGAACTCTCACTCCTCAGGGAGTACATTTGTGCTAGTGACATACCTTCTGCTTATGCGTTGCCATTTCAGATGTTTGGTTCCTGATTAGACAGTGTGTTTACCCCTCCAATGCTGCGGCTTTTTCTTTATATCTTCAGCTGTGGAAGAACTGTTCTGCTAGTCTTCAGGTTGTTCCCGGAGAAAGTTTCACTATATATAGTCACAGCCCTCTTGTGTCCATGGGAGGAGGTGACCTCAGGATCTTACTACTCTGCCACCTCCCATTTTTCTTGGAATTCTGGGCTCATTTCCTCCAAGAAGACATAACAATCTTTAACTTTTAATATGCCTAACAACAGAGCATCAAAATAACATGATGGGTAGAACTACACGAAGAGCTAGATGAATCCATAATTACAGTTGGAAATTTCATTTTTTTAAAAGATTTTATTTATTTATTTGACAGAGAGAAAGAGATCACAAGTAGGCAGAGAGGCAGGCAGAGGGAGAGAGGGAAGCAGGCTCCCTGCTGAGCAAAACCCAATGTGGGGCTCGATCCCAGGACCCTGAGATCATGACCTGAGCCAAAGGTAGAGGCTTAACCCACTGAGTCACCCAGGAGCCCCACAGTTGGAAATTTCAACAATTTATCAGAAGTCAATCCAGCAGGCAGAAAATCAGTAAGGACATAGTTGAACTGAATACCATCATTCAACTGGATATAATTGACATCAGTAGACTACTTCATCCAACAATAGCAGAATACACATTCTTCTCAAGATCACATGGACTGTGGGGTGCCTAAGTGGCTCAGGTCAGTTGAGTAGCTGGCTCTCGATTTCAGCTCAGGTCATGATCTCAGGGTTGTGAGATCAAGCCATGTGTCAGACTCTGTGCTGGGGGTAGAGCCTGTTTAGGATTCTTTTTCTCCCTTTCCCTTGCCCCTTTCTGAAAAAAAAGATGACATGAACCATTCACCAAGATTGATCACATTGTTGGTCATAAAATACACCTTAACAAATTTAAAAGAATGAAAATTGTATGTTTCCTCTCTGATCACAGTGGAATTAACCTAGAAATCAATAACAGGAAGATAACTGGGAATTCCTAAAATACATGGAGATTAAATAGTATACTTCTAAATAACACATGGGTGAAAGAAGAACTCTCAAGACAAATTTAAAAATATTTTGAACTAAGGGAAAATGAAAATGGAACTTACCGAAATTTCTGGGGTGCAGTAAAAACAGTGCTTAGAGTAACATTTATAGAGTTGGATGCATAAATTAAAGAACTCTAATATCAATCATCTAAGTTTCCATGTTAGAAAACTAGAAAGACAAAAGCAAATTAAAAAGTTGGCAGAAGAAAATAAATAAGAATTAGAGTATAAATGAATTAAATTGAAAAGCAGGTATTAGAGAAAATCAGTAGAACCAAAAATTAGTTCATTGGAAAGATCAACCAAATCAATAAGTCTCTAGCCAAGCTAACTAAGAAAAAAAAGAAAGGACACAAATTACTAGTATCAGAAATGAAAGAGGGGACATCATTACAGATCCCGTGGATATTAAAAGGATAATGAAGATATACTGTGAACCACTCTATGCCCACATATTTGATAGCCTAGATAAAAAGAACTAATTTCTGGAGACACAGTCTGCCAAAAATCACAGAAACATTAATAATCTGAGTAGTTCTGAATCCTTTAAAAGAAATTTAATCATTAGTTAATAACCTTCCAAAACAGGAAGCACTAGTCCCAGTTAGGTTCACTGGTGAATTCTACGATATATTTAAGGAATAAGTTATACCAATTCTCTATAGTCTCTTTCAGAGAGTAGAAGAAGAAGGAATTCTTCCTGACTCATTCTACAAGGCTGTATTACTTTAATTCTGAAACTAAACAAAGACATTTCAAAGGAAAAAAAAACCCACTACAAATTCACGGGAACATAGCTGCAAACTTTCTAAGAAAATATTATCAAATTTAATCGAACAATATGTAAAGCAAAGGGTACATCACAATCAAGAGGGTTTATTTTATTTTTTAAAAGATTTTATTTATTTATTTGACAGAGAGAGAGCACAAGCAAGGGGAGCAGTAGAGGAAGAAGCAGACTTCCCGCTGAGCAGGAAGCTGGATGCAGTATTCGATCCCAGGACCCCAGGACCACCACCCAACCCAAACCAACTGAGCCACCCAGGTGCCTGAATCAAGTGGGTTTATCTTAGGTATGCAAGGCTGGTCAACGTTCAAAAATCAATTAATGTAATTCATCACATCAAAAGTCCAAAGAAGAAAAATCACATGGTTTTATCAATAGACGCAGAAAAAATTATTTGACGAAATCCAACACTCATTTATCATAAAAACTCTCAGTAAATTAGAAATTGATGGTAACTGCCTCAACATGATAAATCATATCTACAAGAAACCTACAGCTAACATCATACTTTATGGTAAGAAACTCAAAACTTTCTTGGTAAGGTCAGGAACAAGACAAGGATATCCTCTCTCTCCACTGTCATTCAACGTTGTTCTAGAAGTCCTAAATAATGCAATAAATTAGGAAAAGTAAATACAAGGTATGGAGATTGGGAAAGAAGAAGTAAAACTGTCTTTGTATGCAGATGATATGATTGTGTATGTAGAAAATCTAAAAGAATTGACAAAAAACTAATAAGCAATTATAGCAAGGTTGTAGGATATAAGGCTAATTTTCAAAAGTCAATTATTTTTTTTTTATGTACCAGAATGATCAAGTGGAATTTGAAATAAAAACTACAATACTGGGAGCCTGGATGGCTCAGTCAGTTGGGTGTCCGCCTTCGGCTTAGGTTGTGGTCTCGGATCCTGGGATCAAGCCTAGAGTGGGGGGGGGGTCCCTGCTCAGTGGGGAGTCTGCTTGTTCCTTTCCCTCTGTCCTTTCCCTCACCCCATTCTTGGCCTCTCTTTCTCTCTCTGGCATGCTCACTCTCTTTTTCAGATAAATAAAATCTTTTAAAAAATACAATAGCATTTACATCAGGACCCCAAAACATGAAATATTTAGATATAAATGCAATAAATTACAAGATCTATATGAGGAAAACTACAAATCCCTGATAAATGAAATCAAAGAAGAACTAAATATATGGAGAGATATTTCACGTTCATGGGTAGTAAGACAATCTTGTTAAGATGTCAGTTCTTTCCAATTTGATTTATAGATTCAATGCAATCCCAGTCAAAATCCCAGCAAATTGTATTTTTTATATGGACAAACTGCTTCTTAAGTTTATATGGAGAGGAAAAAGACTCAGAATAGCCAACACAAAATTGAAGGAAAAGAACAAAGGTGGAGGACTAATTGTACCCAACTTTACTTATGACTTACTATAAAGTCACACTAATCAAAACAATACTGTATTAGAGAAAGAGTAGATAAATAGATCAATGAAACAGAATAGAGAGTCCAGAAATAGACCATCGCAAATATAGATCAACAGATCTTTGGCAAAGAACAAAGGCACTATAATGGAACAAGACTTTTTTCAATAAGTGGTGCTGAAACAACTGGACATTCACATATTTAAAAAGAGAGAGAATCTATACGCAAACCTTATAACCTTCATAGAAATTAACTCAAAATGAATCATAGACCTAAATGTAAAACACAAAACTTTAAAAATCCTAGAAGAAAAATCGAAGAAAATTTAAGTGACTTTTGGTTTGGTGATGGCTTTTTATTTATTTTTAAAGATTTTATGTGTTCATTTGACGGAAAGTGAGAGCAAGCACAAGCAAGGAGAGTGACAGAGGAAGACTGAGAACCAGGCTCCCCATCGAGCAGGGAGCCCAATGTGGGACTAAACTCCAGGACCCTGGGATCATGACCTGAGGCAAAGGCAGACGCTCAATTGAATGAACAATCCAGGCATCCCAGGTGATGACTTTTTATTTATTTATTTATTTATTTAGTTAGTTAGTTAGTTAGTTAGTTAGTTTTAACAGATTTTACTTATTTGTTAGAGAGCATGGGGAGAGCAGGCAGAATAGGCAGAGGGAGAAACAGGCTCCCTGCTGAGCAAGGAGCCCTATGTGGGACTTGATCCCAGGTCCCTGGGATCATGACCTGAGCCGAAGGCAGATGCTCAATTGACTGAGCCACCCAGGCGCCCCATGGTGATGACTTTTTATATATAACATTCATACCTATGAAAGAAAAGATTTTATGAAAGAAAGAAAAGAAAAGAATTTATGAAAGAAAGAATTGATAAGCTGAACTTCATTAAAATGAAAAACTTCTGCTCTGTAAAAGACACTGTCATGAGAATTAAAAGAAAAGCTCACAGGTTGCAAGAAAATATTTGCCAAAGACATCTGATAAAGGACTATTATCCAAAGTATACAAACAACTCTTAAAACTCAACAATAACAATCCTATTAAGAAATGGGCCAATGGCCTTAACAGACACCTCAGAAAAGACATATAAATGGCAAATGAGCATAAGAAAAGATGTACCATATGGTATATTATCAGCGAAATGCAAACTAAAAAATGAGGTACCACTATACCTGTAACAGAAATGGTCAGAATCTAGAACAGTGACAACACCAAATGCTGGCAAATATGTGGAGCAATGGGAACACTCATTCATTGCTGGTGGGAATGCAAAGTGGTACAGCCACTTTGGAAGACAGTTTGTCAGATTCTCAAATGCTAAATATAATCTTATCATAAAATCCAGCTATCTCACTGCTAACTATTTACACAAAGGAATGGAAAACTTACATCCATACAAAACCCTGCACACAGGTGTTTATAGCAGCTTCATTCATAACTGCCAAACTTGGAAACTACCAAGATGTCCTTCAGTAAGTGAATGGGTAAATTAACTGTTGTATATCCAGATAATGGAATATTATTCAATGTTACGAAGAAACAAACTACTGAGCCATGAAAAAATATAGAGGAATCTTAAATGCATATTATTACTAAGTGAAAGATGGCAGTCTAAAAAGGCTACACACTATATGATTCCAATTATATAACATTCTAGAAAAGGTAAAACTATGGGGACAATAAAAACATCAGTGATCTCCAGAGATTGGATGGGGAGATGGATGAATAGGTAGAGCACGGAGGAGTTCTACGGCAGTGAAAGTACTCTGTATGGGGTGCCTGGATGGCTCAGTTGGTTAAGTGTCTGACTTTGCTCAATTCATGATCTCAGGGTCCTGGTATTGAGCCCTGAGTGGGCTCCCTGCTCATCAAGGAGTCTGCTTTCCCTCTTCTTCTCCCTTTGCCCCTTCCCCTGGTCCTGCTCTCTCTTTCTCTTTCAAATCAATTAAGAGAAAGCACTCTGTATAATACTCTAATGGTGGATACATGTCATCATAAATTTTTCCAGACCTACAGAATATACAACACTGAGTGAATCCTTTTGGACTCTGTGTGATCATGTGTCAATACAGGTTCATCAACTGTAACAGATGTATCATTTTTGTGCATTACGTTCATAATGGGGAACAGGGAGTATATGGGAAATCTCTGTACCTTCCTCTTAATTTTGCTGTGAATCTAAAACTGCTCTAAAAAATGAAGTTTAAAAGTGACAACAAGGGCGCCTGGGTGGCTTAGTGGGTTAAAGCCTCTGCCTTCAGCTCAGGTCATGATCTCGGGGTCCTGGGATTGAGTCCCTCATTGGGCTCCTTGCTCAGTAGGGAATTTGCTTCTCCCTCTGCCTACTGTTCCCCTTGCTTGTGTGTTCTCTCTCTGGCCTCTGACAGGTAAATAAAATGTCTAAAAACATAAACAAAAATAAAAGTGACAACAATAATAAGATATTGTTATGAAGATTAATGAGTTAATAAGTGTAATGCAATTAAAATAATGTCTGGCAGGTTTTGCTTTGTCACAACCAGGAGTGGGGTGCTACTGGCATCTAGTTGGTGGAAGCCAGTCATGCTGTTAAACATTCCCTCACAACAAATAATTATTTGGTCCAAAATGCAAATGGTGTTGAGCTTTAGAAAACATGCTCGAATGCTCTTTAGGTACCATGATGTAGATGGCCTGACCTGGGGAATGAATGTAGCTAAAGAAGAGAGAAGGACTTCAACTTGTTGGCCTGACCTGGGGAATGAATGTAGCTAAAAAAGAGAGAAGGACTTCAACTTGTGGCTCTCCAACATACTAAAAATTCCTAAGAAAGATATAATGCCTGAGGAGTGGCCAGTGAGGTGTAAGAACACCAGCAGAATACGATAGTATGGAAGACAGAACAGTGTTTCAAGAAGGTAGGAGAAAAGTGACCAATAATAACACTTATGGTATCAGAATATTTTCCAAAAATTATACTTTAATTCATTTACTATGCACAATAACTCTTTTAAGTAGGTATTATTCCCAAATTATGCATGGTGAAACTCAGGCACAGGTCTACAATGTCAAATGCTGCTGAAAAGTCTAAGATTTGACTTTTGCACTTGGTAGAGTAGAAGCTGTTGTCCATTGTGCCAAGAGAGGTTTCAGAGGAATGGAATGTGGGGACAGACATCTGGTTAATGTGGCTTAAGGAGATATCAAATGATCAAATAGAGACAGAAAATATAGACAATTCTTCTGCTTTCTCTTTTCTCTCCTTCTAGCAAAGAAATAGCTAAAGGACAGCATAGATCTGGGAAGGGTTTTTTCTTTCCCTTTTTTTTTCAAGGTGACGGTTTTATCACCAGTTTGTTTTATTTTTGCAGATGGATACATCTGAATACAGATCAAGTGACTGATTACTTGGGAAGATAACTGCAGAAGCAAAGTGCTTGGAAAGAAGATGCTATCCCATGAGTTGGCCTTAGAGGGGATCATTGGCAATTTATTCTCATTATAGGAGGGAAGGCTACATATGAAATTAGGTTAGTTGATTTGGTGCTGATTGAGTGAGGCAATTTTATTCTCATTGTGTCTTTTTCTTTTTTTTTTTTTTTTTAAAGATTTTTATTTATTTATTTGACAGAGAGAGATCACAAGTAGGCAGAGAGAGAGAAGGAAGCAAGCTCCCCGCCAAGCAGAGAGCCTGATGTGGGGCTCAATCCCAGGCCCCTGAGATCATGACCTGAGCCGAAGGCAAAAGCTTTAACCCACTGAGCTAGCCAGGCGCCCTGATTGTGTCTTTTTCTTCAGCAACGTTAATAAAAATTGATAATATTGGCTATGAATGAGGTCCTACCTCACATCTGTGGTTGTAAATTTAAAGAGTGGTGAGAAAGTTATTATGGGAAGAAAGGGAGAGTAAAGAAGAGGGAGAGAGGGAGAGGGAGCAAAAGCTCATGTTTATGTTGGCACATGAATTTTGGAGCTGGGATTTTTGCTGAAGGAGAGGGGAAATGTTCTCCAGCTTGCAAGGGATATTGGTGAATGTGCCTCATCCTCAAGTCCAGTGACACATGGGATGTAGGAAAAAGGTCCACTTTTAGGGATGGCTGTTGGGGAAGCAATCTTCAGAGGAAAACCATATTCCAGTTAAAGCAGGAAGGTGAAGATGTTCAGAGAAAAAATTAAAGATAGGGGATTTTGCTGATTACAGAGAGTGAGTTTCCAAGCACTCAATAGAAGGCTTTGGAGTAACTGAGAAGGGTGTGGGGAATTGGGTCAGACTCAGGAGTTTACAGACCTATACGGGGATTAGGGTCTGGGTGATTGGAATTTGGATGGTAACTAAGGTAAATAGGGATTAGTCTTTTTTTAAAGATTTTATTTATTGACACAGAGAGAGAGATCACAAGTAGGTGGAGAGGCAGGCAGAGAGAGAGAGGGAAGCAGGCTCCCTGCTAAGCAGAGAGCCCCATGTGGTGCTCAATCCCAGGACCCTGAGATCATGATCTGGGCCGAAGGTAGAAGCTTAACTCACTGAGCCACCCAGGCACCCCAATAGGGATTAGTCTTGATGGTATTTTATTTTTAAATTTTTGAGTAATTTAAAAAATTTTTAGGCATAATCTACATACAGTAATACTGACCCTTTTAGTGCAGTTTACCAAGTTTTGACAAACATATACAATTGTGTAGCCACTACCTCATTCAGAATATAGTTTCATCATTCCAAAAATTTCTGTGTCCCTGTGTAGTCACCCCCCACCTCCAGCTCCCACCAACCACTGATCTGTGTTCTGTAGTGCATTCCTTTATATTGCTGAACATAGTCTACGGCCATACCACCCTGAACGCGCCTAATCTCGTCTGATCTCGGAAACTATATTGCTGAACATATACTATTACATGAATGTCACACTGTTTACCTATCACTAGTTGGACATTTGGATTGTTTCCAGTTCTTGTTGATTACAAATAAAGCCCCTATAAACAGTTGCATGTAGTTTTTTGTATGAACACAAGTTTTCACTTCACTTGGATAACTAGGAGTGGGATTGTTCGTTCTTCTTAAGTGAGCATATGTTTAGCCTCATGAGAAACCACTGAAATGTTTCGTAGAGAGTGAATTCATTTCTTTTTAACACTCACTGAAGAGTTGCTGCCCATGTCCCAGGAGGTACCGAGCCGAACTGTGTAGTTTGGCAGACACTATATGGCTCACAAATCTTAAAATATTTGCAGTCTGGCCCTTTACAGAAAATATTTGTCGATCCTTGTTATAGAGTATGGTCTATAGGAGTCCAGAATTTCATAAGCAATTTCATGGAGTCCTTCCCTGAGGTGAATAATCAATTATATAAAATATAATTATTTTATAGAATGGGATAGTCTTATCAGTAAACATAATAAAAACCTTGCAGTTGAAACGGGCAGAAATAAATGTTTTTAGGTGTTTCAATCACCAAGAAATATCTTATTCAATGCCATGCATAAAACTTGCAAATTTTCATTTTTCCATAGTCATTGAGAATTGAACTGGATATCTAAAAGACTATGGATATTCCTCAAATCATTGTTTGCACACACAGGTGCACCTATAACACAATTTTTCTCACAAGTGCAACCCAACAGTCGGCTAATTTAGGAGAATGGGAAACCGCATTTACCGAAGCCTAGGAGATGGTTTGGATGGGCAGCTCATCTAATATTGTGCTCATGCGCATGCTAGTTTTCGTGCCGTTGGCGCCAATAATGCGCAGGCGCGTTGGCTCCGGCGCCGGCCTTTGCGGAGGGGCGGGACTTAGAGCCGGCGTCTCTTCTTGTAACTGCGGCTGGTGGCAGCGCCATTTTGAACGTGCAGCTACCGCGGCTGTAAGTCTGGCCAGTCAGGGCAGCGCGCTAGGGGACCTGGCCGTCTTCTCTTTTTCCTTTTATATTCTATTTCTGTAGGTATATACAGAGATACAGCTACAGCTCTGAATTATATCCAGTATCTGAAGTGAACTTATTAAGATGATGTTAAGAGGAAACCTGAAGCAGGTACGCATTGAGAAAAACCCGGCCCGCCTTCGAGCTCTTGAGTCCGCGGCAGGCGAGAGCGAGCCGGCGGCCGCCATGGCCCTCGCGCTGACGGGGGAGCCGGCGCCACCTGCCCCAGTGCCTCCAGAGGACCACCCCGATGAAGAGATGGGATTCACCATTGACATCAAGAGCTTTCTCAAGCCAGGCGAAAAGACGTACACGCAACGCTGCCGCCTCTTCGTGGGGAACCTGCCCACAGACATCACGGAAGAGGACTTCAAGAGGCTCTTCGAGCGCTATGGCGAGCCTAGCGAGGTCTTCATCAATCGGGACCGTGGCTTCGGCTTCATCCGTTTGGTGAGTGTCGGGCCTGGCTGGCTGGGGTGTGAGGGGAAGGGGGCGTGAAGGGAAACCCCTGCGAGGAGCGGGGCGCCGCGGGCAGCGGTCCACGTTCTTAAGCCGCGGTGGAGAAAGCTCTTGTCCCAGCTGCGGCCTTTCCTGTGGCCTGTGGAAATCGCGGCGCCTCCCGTCCTCGTTTTTCCCGCCGCGCTGGATTGTGGTCTCACCCAGGGCAGCGTTTTAGCCCGGAATTTTCGACTAGCGGGCTTGGTTTGCCGTAGCTCCGCGGTTGCTGTCGCCAACGTTTTCTGCTCTGCGCGCGTCCGACTTCAGTTGCCCGGCGCTACTTAGGCCACAGCTAAACGGGCCCAATTTGGGGTTCGGGTTCTCTGATTCCGACAAGGGTCAGGAACGTTTTGGGGTGAGACTTCTTCCAGGCAAAATTGTGTTGTAAGGGAAATAGATATGGATTTGGAACGGAAACGTCGGTCTTACCAGAAATTTCATTGGGTATGGAGGACCAACCAGCGGACTCGCTACTTAAAATTTTCCAAATAACCTCCTTGGTTGCAGCCAGACTTGCATGCGTTTAACGGTAAACGATGTTGTTTGTCACCTCACCTCAGCGCAGCCCACCTTTAACTGCCTAGTTCTTAAAGTCTGCAATATTGGGACGGTATTGAATTGTACCGTATCCAATGTAGGGTGCTCACTTCCCAAACATTCTGGGCGTTTCCACGTGTTGTGGGGGGAGAATGAATTACATATTATTTTATATTTTACGTGCACGTTTTAATGCTAGAAGAGTACACATTTTACTTTGTAGTTTAAGTCTTAAAACTTTGCCAATAACATGCAAAAATTGTGCCTCCTTTACATATATATGTATTTTTAATTCAAAGAGAGGTGGTTTACTCTTGCAGGTCAAGGTACTCGATTTTCCCATGTGCTTTGTGGTGAATTCCATCAGTATCAGTTATACAGTTTTATTGTAATTCGTATTTAGATGCTCGATATTTTTTCCAACAAAATATTTTTCTTGAGACAGTTTTACACAAAGAATTTTTATGTTGTGTTGCCTTTCTAGTTTGACCCTCAAATTTTATGTGTGTGGCAGTTTGTGGAAGCGTTTTAACATCAAAATCGGGTTCTCTTCATGATTGGCCAAGGCAAAATTTTAATATGTAGATAGAATTGATTGTAATTTAATGACGTGTTTTTTAGGGAGCACATTTGAATTTTTTTTTTTTTTTAAAGATTTTATTTATTTGACAGAAAGATAGCACAAGTAGGGAGAGGGAGAAGCAGGTTCTCCGCTGAGCAGGAAGCCCATAGGTTGGGCTGGATCCCAGGATCCCTGGGATCATGACCAGAGCCGGAGGCAGCTGCTTAACCGACTGAGTCACCCAGGTGCCCCTGAACATTTAAAATCTAAATGGCTTCAAGAGAAGGGTAAATCTTCGTAGAGTATTATTAATAAGACCGGGAAATTTCCTTAAAATTGAAGTTAAGTAATCAGTACATTTTGAACATAAAATTATAATTACCTTTTGGACGTTAGAGAAACAGTCTCATTTGGTAAAATTATTTTTAGTATAATTCCAAAAGTTATCTTAAAGGAATTTAGGTTTCTATAATGAAGTATTTCAGGCAGTTTTTAGTAAACTTTCCAAAAAGATGTTAGTTAACATTTTCATAGTGTTTAGCCTCTGGCACTCTGTTGGTCTGTTTTATTTTTTTATTTTATTTTATTTTATTTTTTTTAAGATTTTATTTATTTGACACACAGAGATCACAAGTAGGCAGAGAGGCAGGCTGAGAGAGGGGTGGGAAGCAGGCTCCCTGCTGAGCAGAGAGCCCGATGCGGGGCTTGATCCCAGGATGGTGAGATCAGGATCTGAGCTGAAGGCAGAGGCTTTAACCCACTGAGCCACCCAGGCTCCCCTGTTGGTCTGTTTTAAAGTTTACATTCTGGAGAAAAAATGGTAGGCCTGGATTTCCTTTTGTTTTGGAAGCCTTACACTTAAAAAATAAGCCAATAGTAAACATTTTGACATGGAAAAATGTTCTATCTTTAAAGCTACTAATAACCCTTTTTTTCCTTTAGCCCTGTCCCATACAACTTCTGCAGTGATGGAAATGCTACGTATATGTACTGTCCAATGTAGTAGTTATTGGCCACATGCGACTGTTGAGCATTTGCAATGTGGCAGTTGTGCCGGAGAATATAAACTTTAAATTTTATTTATTATTAAATAGCCACATGGGGCTAGTGGATATTTGCTTTTAGTTTCTTTTTTTAAAAAAAAAAAAACCCATGGGATTATGAAATGGGGAGGTGAGGACTGCTCTTGTCTGTTCCTTCGAGATATAACCCATCATGCTGTATTTTTTTGTGTAGGAATGTTAAAAATAAGTCATTGGGAAATGAGAGTTTAGCTTACAAGATATAACTTTATGGATAACTTTATTGTTTAATCTGAGCTCTATGATTAACAGATACATTTAAAAGCCTTAGATATTTCTGAGCTACTATGTGTCCTTTTCTATTTAGGAAAATCATATAGGGTATACCTGATTTGAATGTAAGTAATGATGTAGTGGCTATATTATGTAGTGGTGGTGTAATGGCCCTATAATAGTGGTATAATTTTATTTGATTTATATTTTTAGAAATACTTTTTTATTTGTTAAGCAATTAATCTTTAAATAAATTTTCTTACATTGGTGGTTGTAGTTTTTTGGTTAATTGATGAGGTGAGACAACATTTTGGAGATGGTGTAGGGTCAGCCTTGCTAGTGTGTAAGGGTGAGGAAAAACAATTGAAGTGGCATTTCCTTGTACGGTCCTAAGTGGCATTTCCTTGTAAGGTCCTAATCTATATTGTGAATTCATGGTACATTAGGGTTGAAATTGTGTTTATTTTAGATACATTTTGTGGAATTTTAGACCCCAAAGCTTCTTTTTTAGGATTTGACTGGTTACTGACATTAGATTGGCTAAATTAACTGAGAAGTTGTAGTGCATTTTTTAAAAAGTTTATTTTTTTATTTAAATGATCTCTATAGACACCCAGTGAGGGGCTCGAACTGCCAACCCTGACTGAGATTAAGAGCCACATGCTTCTCAGACCAGCTGCGCCAGGAGTCCCAGCTAGTTTAATGTAGTTAAAACTGGCATTAGTTTGACCTGAACTCTGTTTCTGCTTTTATCTCCCCCCTCCCCTACTTTTAGCTTTAGTAAACCAGATTTCTAGAGCGGTGATTCACAAAAGTGTGGTTCCTTTCCAGCAAATTCATCTCTCTCTCTCTAGTGCACTTATAATATTTTCCCTAGCATTCGTGCTAGCAATGCCAGTCCTAGACCATCTCAAAAACTGTTAACTGGGAATTTGTTAGAAATGCAAATTCTAAGACCCCACCCTAGATTAGATCTACTGAATCAGAAATTGTGGGGTTGGGGCCCAACAGTCTTGGGTTTTAATTAGCCCCCCCATGTTATTCTTATGCTTGCTAAGGTTTGAGAATCACTATTATAAATAAAAAGTTAAAAATCAACTGAATTTACATTAATTTAGCCATTGGGGACTAAACCCCTCCTTGTGTTTTTTGTTTTTATTTTTATTTTTTAATATTTATTTATTTGACAGAAATCACAAGTAGGCAGAGAGGCAGGCAGAGAGAGAGGGAGAAGCAGGCTCCCTGCTGAGCAGAGAGCCTAGATGCTGGGCTCATCCATCCCAAGGACCCTGAGATCATGACCTGAGCTCAAGGCAGAGGCTTTAACCCACTGAGCCACCCAGGCACCCGTTTTTTTTTTTGTTTTTTTTTGTTTTTTTTGTTTTTTTTTAAAGATTTTATTTATTTGACAGCGAGAAACACAGCGAGAGAGGGGACACAAGCAGAGGGAATGGTAGCGGGAGAAGCAGGCTTCCCGCGGAGCAGGGAGCCCGATGCGGGGCTCGATCCCAGGATGCTGGGATCTGACCTGGGCCGAAGGCAGACGCTTAACGACTGAGCCACCCAGGCGCCCCCCGTTTTTTGTTTTTAATAATGAAATGCTGTGTGCTTTTTACAGAATGTCAAATACTAGAGAAGATGTTGTAGAATCTCCTTAGTGGCCTGTCCAGCATATAATTTCAAGTGCTCTTTTAGTTCAAGGAAGTTTTTTTTTTTTTTTTTTAAGATTTTTTATTTATTTGACAGAAAGAGATCACAAGTAGGCAGAGAGGCAGGCAGAGAGAGAGGGAGAAGCAGGCTCCCGGCTGAGCAGAGAGCCCTATGCGGGGCTCGATCCCAGGACCCCAGGACCGTGAGATCATGACCTGAGGCGAAAGCAGAGGCTTTAACCCTCTGAGCCACCCAGGTGCCCCTCAAGGAAGTTTTCTTATTAGAATTTTAATTCTATGAAAGATTGTCCCCTAACACATTAAATGTAATTGCTGTTAAACTTTTTGTGATTTTTCCATATCAAACCATACTATACACATTCTATTGTGATTTGAGATTTTCATTTAGTATCTTTTTGACATCTTCTCATATCATTAGATTGATTTTTAATGACCATATTGTATTTCACAGTATGAATGGACTGCCAGTTAGTTACCAAGTCAACTTTCTGTTGATTGACTTGAAGGCTGTTTTCATTTTGCATCCGTGGATTTCCTTGTAATTTAGTACTCTTGGCAGGGGTGAATTTTAACCACTAGCAAACTATAAGAAAAGATCAGGTGCCTTTTGATGCCTGAAAAGATGCCTGAATCAGGTGCCTGAAAAGATCAGAAAGAGCCTTTTGAAAGGGTCCAATGGATATCATGAGATCCTAATTCAAGTGATCTCTATCTTGGGGTAGTCACTTAGTTTCTTGTTATTTTTTGTATTTCTTTTAAGTTAAAAATGTATAGTTTTACTTTTTATGCAGAGTGATGCAGGGACACTAGCTGGAAGGAAGGATTTATGGTGTATTGATAGAGATTATGAATTCTGTATAGATCAAGCAGTGAGTTCCTTCAACCTCTCTAGGCTTATTTCCCCATATTGAAGAGGGGATAGTAACAACCCACTTTGTAAGATTGTTGATGAGGATAATGGAAGCTAATTGTGTGTGTGTGTGTGTGTGTGTGTGTTTAGACATATATACATATATATATGCGTATATTTATATGAAATAATGGCTAGCATATAGTACCTACTTAGTAAAATTTACTTTGTTATCATTATTCTGCAGCATGAAGTAAAGAAATCTTTGGTTTCATTTCAAATACATGATTTTAATTGATTTTACAGATAATTTTAGTGCACATTTATAGCAGTGGTTCTTAAATGGGGTGGTTTTGCTTCCCAGGGGACATTTGACAGTGTCTGGAGACACTTCATTGTCAAAAGTGGGGGTTCTACTGGCTTAAACCTTCTGTAATGCTCAGGACAGCTCCCCACAAGAATTATCTTGCCTGTAATGTCAAAAGTGCTGAAGTTGAGAAACCCTGATGTAGAATTATTTAAGACCATGAAAAGTATAAATTTTGAAGAAGGATTATGGCTTTGAAAATTCATGACAGCATAAACACTTTATTTGGCCCAAAAGTAACTTAATTCATTGCTAACTGTAAAAAAATTCCTTGATTTAACATAAAAATTGGGATTTCCTGCTTCCCTCGGAGGGAAAAATATTTGATGTTGTGAATATACTTGACTGAATCCGAACAGGAGATGCCCTCTGGAAGCACTCTTTGGTTTTATTTACTTTATTTATTTATTATTTTCTTAAGATTTTATTTTTATGTAATCTCTACTCCTAGTGAGGAGGTTGAATTCACAATCCTGAGATCTAGAGTGACATACTGTACCAACTGAGGCAGCCAGGCGCCCAACACTGTTCAGTTTTAGAAAGTCTTCACCAGGGGCACCTCTGCCTTTGGCCCATGTCATGATCTCAGGGTCCTGGGATCGAGCCCCGCATCGGGCTCTTTGCTCAGCAGGGAGCCTGCTTCCCCCTCTCTCTCTGCCTGCTTGTGATCTTTCTCTCTCTCTCTTTCTCTGAGAGAGAATAATAAAATCTTTAAAAAGATTTTAAATAAAATCTTTAAAAAAAAAAGTCTTCACCAGGTTCTCTTTATCCTTCTTAAACATTTTACTAGGAAAAAAAATTCAAATATATAGTAATGAACATCCATTGATCCCACCATAGATTCTCTAATTTAAAGTTTTGTTATAAAAATGTTTTTTTAGTTATCTATTCATCTTTCTGTCCATCAGTCCTTGACTCTGAACTCTTTGAAATTTTTTTTTTTTACACTTGATCTTAGCCAAAAGGCCGAGAAGCGATTGAAATTTTTTTTTTTTTAAAGTTTAACATTTTAATTGGAAACAGTTGATATGGCCCGTTCAGTGGAAGCTCAGATAAGTACAATAAACAGAAGGAAATATCACACATAAGTCTTTGTATAAATCAACATGAAAAAATATTTGAAAAGGAAAAAGCAAATTACATAATAAGAGGTACAGTGCGTCCACTGTCAAACATTTTTTTTCTAAACTATGTAATAGTATTTTTGCTAATACTGTTTCTGTAACGTAAAAACAAAATTAATGATAAAGTTCCAAAACATATTTACTAAATCACTTTGAGGTTGATTTGTATAAGATAATTTCAGCAAATAAAATGCTTAATGAAAAACTGTGGTATACAATGTCTGAAGAAAAAGTCTTACAAGTTAAAGGACAAAGGTATTTCTTCTAATTAACATAGGATTCAGAAAAAAACACTATTACTACCATGAGAAAATGGATTTCCCAAGAAAAGTTCAAGTATCCAATAAAATCCTAAGAGGTGACCCAAAACCGTTTTTCAATCATATTCAGAAAACCTAATATGTTTATTTGCTTGTTGAGTCTTTGCAAGTCTAATCTCTCCAGCTTTGGTGATTAACTTCTCAGTGCCTCTTTTCTTTTCACGAGGCTGATTAAGTTTGGCTTTCCTACCTACCAAAATCTTTTGCCAATATCTCTGCTCATGGTCACCAGAAAGGATCTCGAGGTTCCAGCAATGCTTCTTTTTAATTTCTGGATATGCGTTTATTACAGCTTGAGCATCCTCAGGAGTTATAAATCTAGCATGGCACTCTATCTCCTTCAAGCAAATCAACATAAACAACTTCTGAGACTGCTGCCAGAGTATCCCTGATTTCTTTCCTGCCAGGTAGAGGCTCATTGCTAATGATCTTCACAATCACACCACTCACAAACTGTGGTCCTGCTGCATTAACCTTTTCCTGGGAACAACCCTCTTCACTGTTTTTTCATTTTTTATCTCAGATGTAGTAGGTACTGCGTTTCCATTTTTGACTCAAACTTTATTTGGGATATTGTTTTTTTTTTTTTTTTTTAAAGAAGCCATGCTGGCCTTTTGCAGTGCTAAATACTCTTTTTTCAAATCCATCTATTCGTTCTTTGAAAGGACTCTCAGTGCTTATCATTAACCAGAGTCCAGTATTATTTTTTTGAGTTATTTAAAATCTGCATACAGCGAAACGCACAAATTTTAAGTGTACAATTTAGAAAAATAACATGTTTAATTCAAACTCATATCAAGATAGAGAACACTATCATCATCCTATTAAATTTCCTCATGCCTCTTGCCATTCCCAGTTACACCCAACAGCATTTTAAAAATCTATACCTCTTAGGTATAGATTTAATTAACTGAGCCTGGGTGGCTCAGTCGTTAGTCAGCCTTCGGCTCACATCATGATCCCAGGATCCTGGGATCGAGCCCTACATTGGGCTCCCTGCTCCGCGGGAAGCCTGCTTCTCCCGCTACCATTCCCTCTGCTTGTGCTCCCTCTCTCGCTGTGTTTCTCTCTGCCAAATAAATAAAATCTTTAAAAAAAAAAAAATCTACCTCTTAGAGTTGTTGGATTATATGACATATTAGGTACAAAGTACCTGTCCCTGTTAGATATTTATTGAATGGTTGTTGGTACTTTTTTTTTTTTAAGATTTTTTTTATTTGACAGAGAGACACAGTGAGAGAGGGAACACAAACAGGGGGAGTGGGAGAAGGAGAAGCAGGCTTCCTGCTGAGCAGAGAGCCCGATGGGCTCCATCCCAGGACCCTGGGATCATGACCTGAGTCGAAGGCAGATGCTTAACGACTGGGCCAACCAGGCGCCCCTGTTTGTTGGTACTTTTAAGAGTAATTTAAATAAAAAAATTTTTTAAAGAGTAATTTTTAATTATTACTTATGAAATTTTATTTATTTACTATTTTTTAAAGATTTTATTTATTTATATGAGAGATCAGCGGGGAGAGGAGCAGAGAGAGAGGGAGAAGCAGGCTCCCCGCTAACCGGGGAGCCCTATCAGGGGCTTGATCCCAGATCCCTGGGATCATGACCTGAGTTGAAGGCAGATGCTTAACTGAGCCTTCCAGTAGCCCCTGAAATTTTATTTTTAGGTGATCTCTATACCCAAGGTGGGACTTGAACTTACAACCCGGAGATCAAGTCACAGACTACCCCCCAAGAGTAATTTTTAAAAATAGCTATTTTGAAAATCTGTAGAAAGGGTAGATTCATTTGTCTTTGTAAAATTAGTTCTGTAGATAGATTTTTGCATAAATGCAATAATTTAAAGCTGTCGTAAATTTTTTAGGGATTGAATAAGGATCTATTGTGACCTTAATACTTTTTTCATAAGACAGTATATTTGTTCTCTTACAAATGCATATAAAACTTCTTTCAGTTCTCTCTGGAGAGTTCTCACAACACAAAAAGAACGTACCTATATTGAACTTACCAGTTTGTTGATTATGTTTGGATGTCTATATTCTGTACTATGAATTCTTTCAAGAAGGAAGAATTGAGAGTTACCTCGTGGTTTCTGTGATGAATGTATTTTCTAGTTTATAAATGCATGTACACTTGATTTTTCTCTATAATGCAGAGAACACATGGCCCATGAATGTACATGTTTGCTTCTCTCAATATAATGGAGAAATGTATAGTCTATCAAAGTATTTCAGAAGTGGTTAACATCTGATCGGAGTTTTCATAGATAATATAAGAAAGAAATAAAAAAATAAAGATTTTCTGGCATTGGAGAGGTGAGATGTTTTATTAAGATGTAAATATCAAAAACATGGGGTATATGGGAAATTATTCTGTTTTCAATAATAGCTTCCAGTAACTGGTGCTTGGTCTCAAAAAGTAATTATGATTTTCTTTTAATATATGTAGGAGATTTTAAAAAGATTGCTTCAAATATTTAATAGCTGGTAATTTCTGAATAGATAATCTTTTAGTGATGACTTGGGACATTGGGGTATTTAAACGTACTTATTTTTTAATAATTAGTACAATGCATGTGATACCAAAATTGAATGATACAAAAACAAAGTGACCCTATCAGCCATTTCCAAAAGCTACCCTGCTCTTCTCCCTATAAACCACTATTTAAAATTATTTGTGTTACTATCATCTTTAAAAAGTGATTTTTCCTCCTAAAAAGGAATCCAGAACACTGGCTGAAATTGCAAAAGCAGAGCTGGATGGCACCATTTTGAAGAGCAGACCTCTCCGAATTCGTTTTGCTACACATGGAGCAGCCCTAACTGTCAAGAACCTTTCGCCGGTTGTTTCCAATGAGCTGCTAGAGCAAGCATTTTCCCAGTTTGGTCCTGTAGAGAAAGCCGTTGTGGTTGTGGATGATCGTGGTAGAGCTACAGGAAAAGGTTTTGTAGAATTTGCAGCAAAACCTCCTGCACGAAAGGCTCTGGAAAGATGTGGTGATGGGGCGTTCTTGCTAACAACGTAAGTTTTAAACATCTCATCATCCTTCTGTGCAGTTGCAAATGGGCTTCTCTCTGTTCTGAACTTCTTTCTTTCCTTGTACAGTTCATACTCTCTTGGCATATGGTAAGTAGGTATTGAATAAATATTCACTGAATATAAATAATGAATTTTTATGTATCTCCAGGAGTCAGGAGTCATAGTTCGGACTTCAGTGTATTGATTCATACTTGAATCTGAGAAAAGTTTTCTAAAAAAAAAAAAAAGTTTTCTATTATGATTCAGCTGACTAAATGTCTATTATATGCAAAGGAAAATTTTATATTTAAATAACGGGTAAATGACAGTCTAATCAACTTTTTAAATGCATAATTTTTTTTCATTTTAGCAGAACTGGATTTTTTTTTTTTATGTATTATTAGGTTGCTTACAGAATTTCTGGAAATTCAAGAGAATCAAGCTTTGATGCTATGCTTTCAGCAGAAATACAGCTAAAAAAATGCCCAACCTCTTCATGAGATTGATAAATGCATAATTTTCATGAATTAAAATGCACCCAATTTTATTTTATTTTTTTTTAAAGACTATTTATTTGACAGAGAGAACACAAGTAGGCAGAGTGGCAGGGAGAGGGAGAAGCAGGTTTTCTGCTGAGCAAGGAGCCCGAACTAGGGCTCGATCCCAGGACCCTGGGATCATGACCTGGGCCGAAGGCAGCCATTTAACTGACTGAGCCACCCAGATGCTCCAAAATGCACGCAATTTTAAATGTAAAATGCCATGAGTTTCAACACATGAATCTACTATGTAACTTAGAATTACAGTCAAATAGAGAACATTTTCATCATCTAAACAAGTTCTTTGTGTTCTTTTGCAGTTATTCTCCACCCCTTAACCCTGTCCTAGATAGCTACTGATCTTTCTGCACTCCTATAAATTAGTTCTGTCTTTTCTAGTTATTTCATATAAATGAAATAGTATGTACTCTTTGGCGTTTCTTCCTTCCTTCCTTCCTTCCTTTCTTTGTTTCTTTTTTTAAGATTTTATTTATTTATTTATTTATTTATTTGAGAGAGGGAGCATGAGTAGGGCAGAGGGAGAGGGACAGGCAGACTCCTAGCTGAGCAAGTAGCCTGATTCAGGGCTTGATCCCAGGACTCTGGGATCACAATCTGAGCTGAAGGCAGACACTTAACTGACTGAGCCATCAAGGCATCACCTGTTTGATTTCTTTTGCTTAGCATAATATTTATGGAATTTCATCCATACCATTGTTATCAGTATTTTATTCCTTTTTATGGCTGAGTTTTATGCCATCATGTGGACATAATCAGTTTGCCCAGTGATCTAAGGGTGGGTTAATGTCAAGTTGTTTGCAACTGTTGGCCATTTTGAATAAAGGTTTACACAAATAAACATTTGTGTAAAGGCTTCTTGTGAACATTATGTTTTCATATGGCTTGGGTAATATTTAGGGGTAAATGGCTAAATTTTCAGCTTTATAAGAAATTGCCAAATTATGTTCCAAAATGGTTGTACCATTTCACATTCCTACCAGCAATGAGTGGGAGAGTTCTAGGTTAGTTGCTTTAGTTGCTCCATACCTTCACCAGCACTTGATATTTTTAGTCTTTTGGATATCCTAGTGAGTATAGGAGCATCTCATGGTGAGTTTAAATTTTTATATTCCTAACTACTAATTATTAGCATCTTTTCATGTGCTTTTTGGCTATTTTTATATCTCTTACGAAATGTCTGTTGAAATTTTTTGCCTATTTTTTAATTGGGAGGTTTGAATACAGGTCTGTTTTATGATGATTTATTTCTCCCAGTCTGGTTTGCTTTTAAATTTTCTTAATAGTGTTCTTCAGAAAGCAGAAGTGAAGTATAATTTATGATTTTTTTTCTTTTATGACTTGTGCTTTTTGGATCCTTGCATGAAATTTCTGCCTCTCCCAAGGTAGCAAGTTTTTCTTGTGCTTTCTTGAGCTATTTTGTAGTTTTTTTTTTTTTTTAATTTATACTTGTAATCCATTTTGAGTATGATGTGAGGTAATTCATTTTTTTTCCCATACAGATACCCATTTGTTTAAGCATAAGTAATTTAAAAGATTATGATTTCTTCTTTTTTATCTTTTATTTTTATCAAAAATCTTGGGGGAAAAAATCTGCACTATTTTTTCATTGATTTCCTTGTCTGTTACACCAATACCTTTTTTTTTTTTAAAGACTTTATTTTATTTTATTTTAGTTTTTATTAGAGGGAGCGTGTGAGAGCAGGGTTGGGGGAGCGGCTGAATGGAGAGGGAGAAGCAGGCTCCCTGCTCCTCAGGAAGCCCCTGAACTGAAGACAGATGCTTAACTGACTGAGCTGCCCAGGCTCCCCTTAAAGATTTTATTTTTAAGTAATTTTTGGGCCCAACATTGGGTTTAAATTTACAACCTTGAGATCAAGAGTTGCCTGCTCTACTGACTGAGCCAGCCAGGTGTGCCCTACACCAATGCTCTACTTTCTTAATTACTTTATGCTAAAGTTTGAAATTAGGTAGTATCTGTTGTCTTGTATATCCTTACTTATTTTATCTATCCATCTGTTTATTTCTCAATTTGAGTATAGTTAATGTACACTGTTATAATAGTTTCAGATTATTTTTACTGATTTTAAAATCAACTTGTCAATTAGAAAAAATTCTGCTGGGCTTTCGATTGAAATTGCCTTGAGTGTACAGGTCATTGAGGGGAATATTGACATCTTCACAATACTGACTTTTCTATCCCGTGAATGTGGTGTATCTCTCCATTTACTTAAAAATACTTGTAAACAGGGGCACCTGGGTGGCTCAGAGGGTTGAGGCCTCTGCCTTCGGCTCGGGTCATGATCCCAGGGTCCTGGGATCGAGCCCCACATCGGGCTCTCTGCTCAGCAGGGAGCCTGCTCCCCCCTCTCTCTGCCTGCCTCTCTGCCTACTTGTGATTTCTGTCAAATAAATAAATAAAATCTTAAAAAAAAAAATACTTGTAAACAATAGTCACGAAACCTCTTGCCTTTCATTTTCTTTCATGAAACAAGCCTTTCCTTTCAGTTTGCCCACAACAAAGTTCTTGATGTTCATCCTTAGTTTTTATATTGGATTTGGTATAAAAGTTCCTTAGTTGGTTTTTGTATTGATTCCTTTTATCTCTGTTAGTGATAAAGTGTGCCCATTTACTGTATTATTGGTTGGGATCATGGAAATATTTTAGGGTTTGGGGAACTGGCTATGAAAACATCTGTTTTTGGCCCCACAGCTTAGTTGGGTGATTTGTAAAGCTTGTTCAGTTTGTTTTGGACTGTTAAAGAATTCGTGCTAAAGCTGTAATTCATGTTACATCTGTTTTACAGCACTGTCAGTTTGTTCCCTCAGAGACTTTTTGGTCTTGTTCCCTTTACTTAAGAGAATGCTTGCTCTGCACATCAGAGGCCTTGTTCCATCTTATTTACCTTTTGCTAAGATGTTATCTTCTCAGAGAAGTAGTTTTATCTTCATAGAGTCATTCCCTCTGCAACATCACTGATAGTCTTCTCTCAGTTTATTTTTTGTCATAGCATTCATTGTTTTAATTTGTATGTCTTTTTCTCTGCAGTAGAATTTGTAAGTTCCATGAGGGCAGGGCTTTGTCTTGTTCAATACTATAATCCTAGCACCTATGTTCTTTTTTTTAAATTAAATTTACTTTAATTCCAGTATAGTTAACATATAGTGTTACATTAGTTTTGTGTGTATAGTATAATCATTCAACAATTGTGTATCTTACTCAGTATTCATAAAAATAAGTGTACTCTTACCAATCCCCTTCACCTGTTTCACCTATTCACACCCCCCTCCCAACCACCTGTTTGTTCTTTGTAGTTAGAGTCTATTTTTTGGTTTGTCTCTTTTTTTCCTTTGTTTTTTCTTAAATTCCGCATGAGCAAAATCGTATGGTATTTGTTTTTCTCTGACTTATTTCTCTTAGCATTTTACTGTCTTAGCACCTGTAGTATCGTAATACCTGGCCACAAAGTAAGCTAATAAAGTTATTTAATGAAGGAAGGAAGGAAGGAACGAACGAACTAAAGCAATAGGCAAGGCAGAAGATTAGTATTTTTTCCACTGCAGGCTTTGATGAATTGGTATTTTTTTAAAGTTACATCCAGGCATTGGGAAGTATTTAACTATTTTTTACAGGTAGCTTTTGGAATAATTTAAACACAGTTTTGAGGGAATGGACAAGGTGTTGAACACTGTATTATCTGTCATATTTCATAGTCATGATCATAATCATTTGGATTTCTTGTTCCGTTTTTCAGGTGAGAAAACTGGCCAAGAGGTGTTAAGTAATTTGTGCAAGATTGTACAACTAATAAATGGTGGATTTTAGTCTGACACTGCATCCCTTGCTTTTCATTTTGTGCTACAAGTGGAATTTTTTATAGGCTATCCTTTCTGAGAACTTTGTTGTTAGTTAAACTTTCTAATGGAACTCAGGATGCTCTTTTCCCTGTTTGAGTAGTTGGTATCAACTGAAATGTAACCTCTTGTAATTTCCTTACTGCCTTATCTAAAGTGGGCTTTCTCTGTTAATTCTTCCTGACAGCATTGTGTTTTTCCTTCTTACCTCTTAAAATTATTTGTTTACTCATTCTTCTTTGTTTGTTTTGGTCTTTTAGAACACTTCAGGGATTGTTTTGTTTACCCTGATTCTCTAACCCCAGGTAGGGTCTTCTTGGTACATTTTGGGTAATCAAATATTTATTGACAGATTGACTAACTCTGATGTCAAGGATAATACAAGTGATTTATAGGAGTGGTATCATAGGGATTTAGCTTATAAGTGAAGACTTCTTGTGTAATCAAAATTTCTCTTGAAAATACTTTTATCTCTTTTTAAAAATTTATTTATTTGAGAGAGAAAGAGAGCAGAGGGAGGGGTAGAGGGAGAGGGACAAGCAGACTCTCCATTAAGTGCAAGCCTGATGCAGAGCTTGATCTCAGGAGCCCTGAGATCATGACTTGAGACGAAACCAAGAGTCGGATGCTTAACCGATGGAGCAACCTAAGTGCCCCAAAATACTTTTAAATTGTCATAAGGTGCAGTATACTATATGCAGTTTTAGGTAAATAGTCTTGTACAGTGTATGTAATGATCAAGGCATATTATGCAAGCATATTGTTAATTAAATATTTATGCTATTTTGAAATTACAAAAAAGACAGAAAGATGGCAGAGAAAAAGGAGAATTTAAAACCTTCATCCATGATAATAATGGTATGTTTACAGCTTTAAACATTATAATCACACTTAGAGCAGAGATGCTCAGGCCCTAGAGCTACATAGGAACTCAGTAGGTGTGAAGCTAGCTGCTTACTACTAAAATTTCTCCCTCTAGCTTATTTTGTTCTTTTTTTTTTCTTTAAAGATTTTTTTTCTTTAATTATCTGAAATGGGTTATGGGGAGAGGAAGCACAAGCAAGGGGAGCAGCAGGAAGAGGGAAAAGCAGGCTCCCCTCTGAGCAAGGAACCCGATATGGGGCTTGATCTCCAGATCCTGGGACCATGACCTAAGCTGAAGGCAGACCCCTGACCTGCTGAGCCATCTAGGCACCCCTGTTCCATTCCCCCCCCCAAAGACCATTACAGTTTAAATTAAATCAAGATACGGTGTTACGTTTTTACTTGCCAACTGATACTCTAAAAATGATGTAGTTGTTCCCATAGAAGAAGAAAAATGTGTATTTTTTTTTTTTTTAAGATTTGATTTATTTGAGAAGAGTGCATGAATGAGGGGTGGGGAGGAGCAGAGGGAGAGGGAGAAGCAGACTCCCTGCTGATCATAGTGCCCTACATGGGACTCGATCCCAGGACCCCGAGATCATGGCAGGAGCTGAAGTCAGATGCTCAACTAGCTGAGCCACAAAGTGCTCCATGTATTTCAATTTTAGTTAGAAAAAGACATTTTCATTTCAAAGTAACCCTTTAATGCTAATATATATGGTGTCTACATTAACTAATTGTTAGCATTTGACACGTTTTATTTCATTATGTATATAATAGTTTTTGTTTTTGTTTTTTTTTTGGCTAATTCTTTTTATCATACTTTATCCCTGAATACAGTACTTGATATGCATCTGCTAAGAATATTCTCTTAACAACTACAATATAATTGCCATACTGAAGAAATGTAACATTTACTCACTATAGATATACCTTGGAGTTACTGCATATTCAGATCTAGACCAGTGCTGTAGAGTGAATATCACAATAAAGTGATATCACACTAAATAAGTAAAGTGAATATCACAATAAAGTGATTTCACACACTTTATTTTGTCGAATGAATTCTTTGGTTTTGCAGCATGTTAATATGTACACCTATTAACTATAGTTTATTAAGTGTGAAATAGCATTATGTTTAAAAAAACGTGCATGCGGGGCACCTGAGTGGCTCAGTGGGTTAAATTACTCTGCCTTTGGCTCAGGTCATGATCTCAGGGTCCTGCGATTGAGCCATGCATTGGGCTCTCTGCTCAGTGGGGAGCCTGCTTTCCCCTCTCTCTGTGCCTACTTGTGATCTCCCTCTGTCGAATAAAAATAAAAAATCTTCAAAGCAAAAAAAAAAAAGTGCATGCCTTAATTAATAAAATACTGATCAAGTTGGTGGTTGCTGAAGGTTGGGTGGTTGTGGTAATTTCTTAAAATAAGATGATATTGAAATTTGCCACATGAATAATCTTCCTTTCAGGAAGGATTTTTCTGTAGCATGTGGTCCTGTTTGGTACCATTTTACCCACAGTAGAACTTCTTTCAAAATTGGGAGTCAGTCGTCTCAAATCCTGCT
>CM053605.1:97572716-97600373 GCA_028646535.1 Procyon lotor | reverse complement strand
CAGAATGGTAGGTGAGCATTTGCTTCATCTTCAGGTCACCAAGCAGCATTAGCCCCTAGCAAGACAGTCATCCTGTCTTTTGAATCCAGGCATTGACTTCTTTTTATGGCTGTGAGTGTCCTAGGATGGCATCTTCTTCTAGTATAAGGTTATTTAATCTACACTGAAAAGCTGTTGTTTAGTGTACCCACTTCATTGATTATCTAAGCTAGATCTTACGGGTAACTTAATAAAGCTTCTGCATCAGCACTTGCCGCTTCACCTTGTACTTTTATATTGTAGAGATGGCTTCTTTCCTTAAACCTGATGACCCAGCCTTGCCTAGTTTCAAACTTCTTTTCTGTACCTTCCTCACCTCTCTTAGGCTTTATATAAAGAGCCTTGCTCTAGATTAGGTTTTGGCTTAAGGGAATGTTATGGCTAGCTAGTTTGATCTTCTGTCGAGACCACTGAAACGTATCAGCAGTAATTAGTAGTTCTTTTAAAAGATTTTATTTATTTATTTGAAAGCGAATGAGAGAGAGCACGAGCGGGGTAGAGGGAGAACCAGGTTTCCTCTCGAAAGGGAGCTCAGTCCCAGGACCCGGGGATCCTGACCTGAGCCGAGGGCAGACACTTAACTGACTGAGCAACCCAGGCACCCCTGTATTGTTTGGTTTTCATATTCGTGTGTTCACTAGAGTAGCACTTCAAGGACTAAAAGGACTTTTCCTTTGCAGTCACAAGTTGGCTCATGTTCTGTGTAAGAGGCCCTAGCTTTCAGCCTGTCTCAGCTTTTGGCATAGGTTCCTCACTAAGTTTAATCATTAATAGATTTTTATTTATAGTGATAGGTACAAGTTTATCTTTGACTTGAACACTTAGAAGCCATTGAAGGGTAGTTTATTGGCCTAATTTCAATATCGTGTCTCAGGGAGTAGGGAGACTCCCAAGGAAAGGGAGAGAGAGGAACATCTGGTCATTGGAGCAGTCAGAACATACATAACATTTACTAAGTAAGCTTGCAGTCTTTTATGGGTGTGGTTCATGTCAACACCCAAAGCAATTATAATAGTGACATCAAAGATCACTGACAACAGATGACCCTAACAAATATAATAATGAAAAAGTTTGACATACTGCGACAATTACTAAGATGTGACACAGAGACACAAAGTGAGAAAATGCTATTGAATAAAATGGTGCCAGTGGACTTGCTTGATGCAGGCTTGCCAAAACCCTTTTATTTGTAAGAAATGCAGTTTCTGTGAAACCCAGTACAATAAAGTGTGGTATGCCTAGATGTTACCTAATATACAGTCTATATTGAAATTCCTCCTGTTCCTTAGTAGTATCCTTTATAACTGTAATCCATTCAGTCAGTGATCACACAGTGAATTTAGTTGTTGTAGCTGTAATTTCCTTTCATCTTGTTTCCCAAATGACAAAAATGTCAGTGTTGTGATACTGACATTTTTGAAGAGTCCAGGACAAGTGTTTTTCAAAATTGCTTCATTTTGGATTTGTTTTCTTTTTAGACTTTTGAGGGTTTATACTGTTAAACTCTTAGCTTTCTAGGAGCAAAAATTCCAAGACATTTTATTTTAGACTCTCGCCTTTACATTACTAACCTACTTTGGGATCTATGTATTTATTTTATTTGATTTTATTTTTTTAAAGATTTTATTCATTTATTTGCCAGAGTGAGAGATCACAGGCAGACAGAGAGGCAGGCAGAGAGAGAGGGAGAAGCAGGCTTCCCGCTGAGCAGAGAGCCCGATGCAGGGCTCAATCCCAGGACCCTGAGATCATGACCTGAGCCGAAGGCAGAGGCTTTAACCCACTGAGACACCCAGGCACCCTATGTATTTATTTTAAATACAAGAATTTCTCCTTATTAGTAAGTATCTTTTCTTTATGTGAAGTTTTCCTGACTCTTATATTTGAGTCTTTTTTTTTAAAGATTTTATTTATTTATATGACACAGAGAGATCACAAGTAGGCAGAGAGGCAGGCAGAGAGAGAGGGAGAAGCAGGCTCCTCGCTGAGCAGAGAGCCCGATGCGGGGCTCAATCCCAGGACCCTGAGATCATGACCTGAGACGAAGGCAGAGGCTTTAACCCACTGAGCCACCCAGGTGCCCCGAGTCTTTTTGATATTAATGAAAATGCATAGTATTTCATTACAGCTATGCCAGACTTAATATTCCCTTTTTGGACACCTATACATTCCATTATTAGACATTTAGGTTGTTTCCCTTTTTTGCTGTAATAACTAACCTTGTGACAAACATTATGGACCATAAATGTTTGGTTGCTCTTTGTTTCTTGGGTATAGTTTTTTTTTTTTTTTTTTAAGATTTTATTTTTTCATTTGACAGAGACGGCAGAAGTAGGGGGAGCGGCAGGCAGAGGGAGAACCAGGCTCTGCACCGAGCATGGAGCTGGATGCGGGACTCAATTCCAGGACCCCTGGATCATGACCTAGCTGAAGGCAGACACTTAACTGGCTGAGCCACCCAGGCACCCTAAATATTTTTTCTTAAGTTTTAAAAAAATTTATTTTTTAAAGATTTTATTCATTTATTTGGCAGATCACAAGTAGGTAGAGAGGCAGGCAGAGAGGAGGAAGCAGTCTCCCCGCTGAGCAGAGAGCCCGATTCAGGGCTTGATCTCGAACCTGAGATCATGACCTGAGCTAAAGGCAGAGGTTTAACCCACTGAGCCACCCAGGTGCCCCAAGTTTTAAAAATTTTTTAAGTAATCTCTGCACTCAATGTGGGGCTTGAACTCAGAACTCTGAAATCAAGAGTTGCACGGTCCATTGACTGAGCCAGTTAGGCGCCCCTTCTGGGTATAGATTTTTGTGGGGCATATGTAGCCTGGAATTTCCATGGGAAAAGCTTAAATAAATGGTTTCTTTTTTTTTTTTTTTTAAGTTTTATTTATTTAAGTGATCTCAGTACCTATTATGGGGCTCGAACTCAAAGCCCCAAGACCAAGAGTTATATTCTCCAATAGATCCAGTCAAGTGCCTCTTAAATGGTTCCTTTTTAAACCAGTTTAACTTGGTAACTCAAACTTTATTAGAAAATCGAAGATTCATAAGGGCAAGATTAATTGTAAAGAGTAACTGTGATCTTGATCTGTGTTATATGATGTAGCTCAAATCTTTGCTGTGTGTAGCATTACTTTATTTGCTAATTATCTGTTGTTTTTATTTTTCTTTTTGGGACAAAAAATGTTTTGCTTCCTATACCATTTGTCTTCAGAGTCTTTTTTTTTTTTTTAAAGATTTTATTTATTTGACAGAGAGAGGGAGATCACAAGTAGGCAGAGAGGCAGGCAGAGAGAGAGGGGGAAGCAGGCTCCCCACCGAGCAGAGAGCCCGATGTGGGGCTCCATCCCAGGACCCTGAGATCATGACCTGAGCCGAAGGCAGAGGCTTTAACCCACTGAGCCACCCAGGCGCCCCTCTCTTCAGAGTCTTAAGTTACAGTTCTGAGCTTTCTTTTTACTCACGAGAGACATATTTTTTAGGGTTGACAGCTAGATATTTAAATAATCTTTTGTTGATAATCAGAGACAATCTAAATCTTTTTATTTTTTTAATGTATTGACAAAGATTTAAAAATACTTAGTGAGTGAAAGTGAAGTTACATTGAGTATTTTATAACTCCTGGCACTGATGGAAATTGGTTACTCTGTTTCTGGAAGGGATTAGTAAAACCTTAAGATGCTTTGACTGTTGGAGGTATATTTTAAGTAACTATTTTGACTCAAAGGTTTGGTATATCACTTTATATGTGGTTTATAACTTTATTTCTAATGACAATATTGGCCAAATCTGAATATTTTATAGAGAATTGGTTAAGTAGATCATATTTATAGTGGGTTAGTATTAGTTATTTTGTGAATATTTCATGTCACCAGGAAATGCTACACTCATGAAAAAAATTTCTTAACCATTTTTAAAGTAGTTTCTATGGGGCTTCAACTCATGACCCTGAGATCAAGTCACGTGCTCACATGCCTGAGTCAGCCATGTGCCCTGAAAACAGTTTTTTAAAGGGCTTATATATGACAGTGTCAGTAGACTAGTAGTTGCCAGAGGTTCAGGGAAATGGGGAATTGATAGCGAATGAGTTTGGGGTTTCTTTCTGGGGTCATGAAAATGTTCTGGCATTAGCTTATAGTAATGGTTGTACATACTAAAGCCCACTGAACTTTACACTTTAAAATGGTGAATTTTATAGTGAGTTATATTTCAGTAAAAATACAAACTAAAATTGCAAATTCCCTATCTGATTATGGCAGAGAACTTGGCATCTATGCTGTATACCAACTGCTCAAAAATTTATAAATAAATTCAGCATACAAATAAATGTATATTTATTTTCTATAAATAAAACAATGTAGCCAGCCAGTTTTGTTACAAAACTTTTGTTACTTCCAAGAGTCATATTCCAGTTGAGTATCACAGGACTTGTTTAATTCCTCTAGCAATTGGTTGAGACAGTACAATGAAGTGTTTACCAAGTGAAGTTTAACTGACCCCGGTGGTGTATGCAAAGGGTTGGTGTGGTAGAGGGTAGGGTGTCAGTTTTATGTTTCCTCTACCTGGCAAATACTAGAATTTAGGACTCCATGAAGGAAATAAATTTAGATGGTTTATAATCAATATAAACCACATTGTTTGCACAGTTCGGTATAGAAAAACCAGCCTTATCTTTTAGGGTGGTGGGATAGCCGTTTCAGGCCTGTTTTGTTAACTCTTTTTCTGCATACAAGGGATTGTTCCATTAATAATTTTTTAATACTTTTACTATTTTATACTCCTACTTCAAAAGGATTACTTTTCCATCATTTTTTTATTTGTTTCATCCTATCTTTCCATTAAACGAGATATAGATTCAGAAGAAATATTTCTTTAATAAAAACATAATATTGCTTTTGCTTATATAAGTAGGAAATACAAGAGTTACGCTGGAGTTACCTAGGCATATCTGCTGGTCGTGGAAGTATAAATTGCCCCTTACCTTTCCAGAAAAACACCCTTAAGCCTTATACTGTCAGTGTCAGTTGGGTCCAGTTTTAGTTTTTATTTATTTATTTGACAGAGAGAGAGCGCGCGCACGCACAAGCAGGCAGAGTAGCAGGCAGAGAGAGAGGGAAGCAGGCTCCCTGCTGAGCAGAGAGCCCGATGTGGGGCTCGATTCCAGGACCCTGAGATCATGACATGAGCGGAAGGTAGAGGCTTTAACCCACTGACCTACCCAGGTGCCCTGAGTTTTAGTTTTATATGCTCTTTTTTGAGAAGTCTTAATAATTTGTAAAGATCAATATTTTATTATTTCTTAAGAGGTCTTCAAAAGAACAAAAAGAATATTTAAACTTTTTTTTCCTTAAAATTTACCATAGGGGTCCACTGGTTCATTTTATAATCTAAGATAATAGGTCCTAGTTGTACTATTTTTCCTCTATCATAAAACATCTTATTTCATCTTTTTAGGAATTATTTTATCATTATTCTTCAGTTTGCAACTATATTAAAGACTAAAATTGAAAAAAAACTTGCAAAATGGTATATATCTACAAGGATTATTTAGTAGTGAAACAAATTGTCATCCTTACATAATCACTTTTTAATTCCATACATAAAATGTTGCATCATCTTTTAAGCCATTATGGTTTTAGTACTGTATATATAACACCTTGTTCTCACCATTCTGCTTCTAAAGAGATATTTGAGCAAGTGAGGAAAGGTCAGTCACAAATATGTTGATCATTATATACCATTTCAGAAATCATGGAAACCTTAAATGTCCACCAATATATATGGTTAAATTACAGTGCATGCAACATCTGAAATGGTGCCATTTTTTATTGAGTGATACAGGGTATCTGAAGAAAGCATGGATAGGTGATGCATTTTGTGTAAAACTGTGTATATCTAGCAGAAAGGAAAATCTGAAGAGATGTTTATGAAACATCTCTTTTTATGTTTATGTGTTTATGAAACACCCAGAGGTCCCTTCCAAATGATAGGATTTCACAAGATCGACTGATTTATATAAAACTTACTATGGACAAGTATCAGTATTACAACCAAACTAATGATTGTTTAATTTGGGGGCAATGTGAGGAGAAGAAAAAATCTATAGATAAAAACTCCAGATTTAATGTTAATGGTTGACTGCTTTGATTTGCTTCCTTTTAGTCTTGTATTCTATGATGTATTTTCCTGCATTTATAAAAAGAGTAAGTAATTGTACCTATACACAGAATTTAAGTTAGGTTTTAAAAACTTTTTTAGGGACACCTGGGTGGCTCAGTTGGTTAAGTGTCCAGCTCTTGATTTCAGTTTAGGTTATGACCTCATGGGTCGTGAGATTGAGCCCTGCATTCGGTTCCTGCTCTAAGCTCATTGGGGAGTCTGCTTGAGATTCTCTCTGCCTCCCACTGCCCTTCCTTCACTCGCATGCGCTCTCTTTCTCAAATAAATAAATCTTTAAAAAAACCCTTTTTAAAAAAAACAAAACAGAAGATCAAAGTGAAATAAACAAGATGTGTGAGATAATGGACAAGGGGAATTTTTATAGGGAGTAGTGCATACACTGAAACCATAAATGTTCACACTTTCGCATATAACCCAACAGAAAAAATAAAAGCCCCTTAAGGACTTCTCTTGAACGCTACTACATATGGTCTTTTTCTTTTATGTAATATGATGAATGTGGTTGTGACTGACTGATCTTTGCTTAACTTATTCATGTATCTCTTTAGAAGTGGAATTCCAGGAACAAGGTATAAAAATAGAACATTTGTTTGTTTTGGTCAAATTTTGTCTCAGAGGGCTGTATTCATCCCCATGTATTAGTGTGTCTGTTTGATGGTCCATATTCATATGTTGAAAATTCATAGTTAAAAACTCAACATTATTTGAAAGTATAGATGTCATTATATTCTCTAATTTTGTTCACCATTTCCTTGGCTTTATAAAATTAATCTTGTCAAATCTAAGTAATTCTGTCATGTTCTGAGTGTGAATGATTTGCTTAGTATATTTTCCTTCTTGAGTCTCCTGATTTTTCTCTGGGGGATAGTGGCCTTTTGGTTTTGAAGTGGAGAAGGGGTGAGTTTGTCTTTGTTGGCATCTGCTGAGATGTAGTTCTTACCTGGCCCTATTATTCTGATGTTTGTGGTCCCGCAATGGCTTCCTGTGGGTAAGTAATCAATATAGTGCATCTTCTTTCATTTGTTCTTGGGTCTTTTTGGGTCCTCTTAGAAGTACCACGTCCTCCCATGACCTCAGGAACTTTCAGCTATTTCCTTCTATGTCATTGGGTTGCATGTGATCTTTGAGGCTGTATTTACTCATTCTTTATCACACTTTAATTTTTTAGATGTTGGAAATGAGTTACCATCTTGAAATTGAGGCCTTTTTTCTTTCTTTCTTTCTTTTTTTTTTTAAAGATTTTATTTATTTATTTGACAGAGAGAGAGATCACAAGTAGACAGAGAGGCAGGCAGGCAGAGAAGGGGAAGCAGGCTCCCTGCTGAGCAGAGAGCTGATGTGGGGCTCGATCCCAAGATCCTGAGATGACCTGAGCCAAAGGCAGAGGCTTAACCCACTGAGCCACCCAGGTGCCCCTGAGGCCTTTTTTCTTTTGAGTTTCCACTCAGTTTATCTGATGTTTCTATAATCCCATTGTGTCCATCACACCAAGGTATTCCACACCTGCTTCTATTTCCTTTTCTCTCTAAAATGTCTTTACTAGCAGGGCACCTGGGTGGCTCAGTTAGTTGAGTGTCTGCCTTTGACTCAGGTCATGATCCCCGGGACCTGGGATCAAGCCCTCCATTGGGCTCCCTGTTCTACTTCTCCTTTTCCCTCTACATTCATTCCACTTGTGCTCTCTGGCTCTCTCTCTCTTTCTGTCAAATAAAATTAAGAAATATTTAAAATGTTTTTACTAGCCCAGGAGTCATTTTTTTTAAATAAATATTTTTAAGTAAACTCTATTTTTTTTTTTTTTTTTTTAACAAGGAGTTAGTGTTTTGTTTATTTATTTGACAGAGACAGACATCGAGAGAGAATACAAGCAGGGGGAGTGGGAGAGGGAGAAGCAGGCTTCTCACTGAGCAGGGAGCCCGATGTGGGGCTCAATCCCAGGACCCTGGGATCACGACCTGAGCTGAAGGCAGACACTCAACGACCGAGCCACCCACTCTGTACCCAACATGGGGCTCATACTCAAAACCCTGAGATCAAGAGTTGCATGTTCCACCAACTGAGCCAGCCAGCTCGTTCCCCCCCCACCCCCCGGAATAATTTTTAATAACCACTTTTCTCCCTCTCTCTCTCTCTCTCTCTCTCTCTTTTTTTTTTAAAGATTTTATTTATTTGAGAGGGTGCGAGAACACGGGTAACCAGGGAGGAGGAGCAGAGAGAGGAAATAAGGACATTCCATGCTGAGCATGGAGCCTGTCATGGGGTTCAGTCCCATGACCCTGAGGTCATGACCTGAGCTGAAATCAAGAGTCTCATGCTTAACTAAGAATGAGCCACTCAGGTGCCCCAGTAATCATTTTTAGTAACAGTTTAGAATTTAAAATCTCTCTTCTGCTCAGGATCTTCATTTATTTGTAAAGGGAAGCTTTTAGAATCCAGAAAACCCCTTCACCTCTTAGCCCTTGGATTAATGCACAGATTTACTACTGCATTGGATTTACAGTTATTTTCATGGTGAGAGACTGGTAGCAAGGAAAAAAAAATTTACATGGGTAGAGATCTTTTATTTTTGGTTAGCCTTACATAATTTCAAAAATAATCATAATTAACACAACAACTACCAGAGGAGGTGCTCTGGTATCAAGAGAAGGCCCTAACCATAAGAAAGCTTGATATTGATCTTCATATATAGATGCTAGTTTGAACCTGTCAAATGAATATGCTGTATTCTGAGTGTGACAGTTGGGAGGCAGGAGCAGGAACAACCAAAGCCTCTTCTCCACTGGATTAGGCAGCCAGGCCCTGCAGGGGTGTTATAACAGATGACATGAAGATAATTGTGATGATAGCAATGACAACAATCCCAGCTATGACAATAAGGATGTCATCACTAATAGTTTGACAGGATCTATAAATCTTTAGGGTTCTTCTTTCTCATCCAGCTGATCATCCCTGATCCATTACTTGGACAGGCCACAAAATTGGCTTGCACAAAAACCGAATCCAGTATATTCTTTTATCACTGAAAACACACCAGTCCTGGTATTTGCTGATTTGAAAAAATGGTAAAAATATTTTTGCATCATTTTGGAAATGAGTCCAGTCTAAGCTATAAGAAAGCATATTACTAAAAAACACACATGGGTACTGTATTCAGTGATGATAGTTTTAAAATCCTGTGCTTGGCCATAAACGCTTTATAAGCAAAGTTAATGAATAATAGTGTGAAAATTTTAATATCAGTGTATCATCTGATACTTATTTCATTTTCCTGTTTTGTCTTCCTCAGTGAGTTTTCCCATCCTTTTGTTTTACTTAGGAAAGTAGTAAAGAAGGAGGATTTATAATTTATTTTTTTATTATCATATAATGTAGTATTTGCCTCAGGGTACATGTCTGTGAATCATCAGGCTTACACATTTCACGGCTTAGCATAGCACATACCCTCCCCAATGTCCATAACCCAGCCATCCTATCCCTAGCCCCCTACCCCCAGCCACTCTCAGTTTGTTTTGTGAATTTAGGAGTCTCTCATGGTTTGTCTCCTTCCTGATCCCATCTTGTTTTATTTCCCTCCCCTACCTCCCCATGATCCCCTGCCCTGCCTCTCAAATTAAGAAGGAGAATTTAAAAGTTATATCTTTCATCACCCACTCTTGCTTCCCCCTGCCCCCAACCTCCATCTTGAACGTGTGTGTCTTCCAGCTCCCCTCCTTCTCTTTTGCTTGGCTACTTGGCTCATGTATTTTAGATGTCATTTTAGGTTTTATTTTCATTTTTATTATTCTTTTTAAGATTTTACTTATTTGCCAGAAAGAGCATACACAAGCAGGGAGTGGGAGAAGCAGGCTCCTCACTGAGCAGGGAGCCCGATGCGTTTCTCAGTCCCAGGACCCTGGGATCATGACCTAAGCTGAAGGCAGATGCTTAACCAGCTGAGCCATCCAGGCATCTCTCATTTTAGGTTTTAGAAAGACTTTTCTGAACAAGACCTGGTTAGACACAAGGAGGCTGGGAGGTGGGAATTTAAGGTGGTGGGATATGGGGGTGATGTTTCCATCATCAATTTAATAATCAATTAAATTGCTAACATGAATTAGGTACTCATTCTTTTCTGTCAATTTGTAAAAGTTAACTATAGTGATTATGCAATTTAGGTTCAGAGATGTTGATTTACTCCTCTGTCTTGAATGGGGTATGCTCTATAAAGCATTAATCTTTGTCTGACTTAGGTATTTATTAGGTATTTATTTGTATCTGATGCAGTAAATGTTTACTGACTCATTTTAAGAGTATGTGACATTTTTCTCAGAGAAATTTCCCACGTATGTATCTTGGAATTATTACAAAGAATTTCTAGGGGGATGTTAATTCCAGACACCATATTAACTCTTACCCTTTTACCTACCCAGGACCCCTCGTCCAGTCATCGTGGAGCCTATGGAGCAGTTTGATGATGAAGATGGCTTGCCAGAGAAGCTAATGCAGAAAACCCAACAATATCATAAGTAAGATTTTATTAATAAAGATATTTTATATACCTGCTATCAAGGATATTTATTATATCCGCATCTGTTATCAAGTATTGTGGGATTATAAGGTGTTCTGTTCAGTCATATAGCCTGGTTAGTAGAGTGTCCTGGTCCACATGGAATTTTATTCTTCTTTTGTGTATGGGTAGAACATTAACTTAGAAAAGTCTATTTTTGTAACTGGGACAGGTGTGGGTAGGTAGATTGAGACTATCAGTAATTATGTCAGAGAAACAATATAATCTAGATACCATGAAAATATCTCTTTAATTAGTATATTTTAGGTATATTATAAGTTAAAAGGAGACTTTTGGTGAGGTAAAGCAGGGGAGATCCTAGTTATTTAGGGTAAGCCCAAGGGGGGCAAAAAGAAAAGTAGTCTATTTTTAGAATGTGCATTATTCTCTTACCAGTTGCTTTTTGCTCAGTGTCCGAGAAATATTTTTTCATAAATTGCCTGTATGAATATATTTTGTTGTTTTAACCTGTCACTTGTTCATTATGCTAAATAAAACTAATATATTTGCACGCATGAATTCAAATACTGGAGTGCTTTTGTGCTAGGCACTGATCCACGTGCTATCGGTGTAACTTTGAACTGTTTTTGCCTTACTGGTGCTTATATTTCTGGTGGCGGTGATACAAGAATTAGGAACCAAAAATTATAAAACATGTATTAAATTGTGAGAATTACTATGTAAAAAACTTACTAACGTAAGGTGTAAAGGCTTAAATCAAAGTGTGTGTATATTTAAAGTTGATTAATGCTGGCAAATGGTTTTCCAGAAATATACCAATTTTCACTCCTTGGTGTATGTGTAAAGGCATTTTTCTTCATTGTGATGAAAAGGTGAATGTATTGATTTTAAGATTGATGGCTGATTGCAAAATGATATTTTATGCATGTTACTTTAATTAACATTCTTTTATTGCAGTTGGATGTTTTTCTTTTTGTTGATTTAAATGAGTAATATGAATGCTTGTTATATGACTGGTGCAGGAGGTGTATCAGTGAACAAAATAGGCCAGAAATTCATGCTATGTGGGAGTGGTAAGGAGGGTAAAGAATAAAATTAGTAAAACAGGTACATCAGAATGACAGGGCAAAGTGGGTGCTGTGGAGCAGAGTAGTGTGCTGCCTTATACGGGTGGTTGGGGAAGCCTACCTGAGAGGGTGACATTTGATTAACAGCTTGAAGGAGTGGGGAGGAATAAGCTAGCTATGCAGGGTCAGAAGTGGGATGGAATAAGAGAGAATAGTGATCTCAGCAGAGGAATTAGTAACTATAAAGGCCTTAAAGGAGGACTCTGGCAAGTTCTAGGAACAGTAGAAAGGCCAGTTTAGCTGGGGCATAGGTAGTAAGGAGGGGAAATAGTAGGGAGGAAGTAGAGATAGGACCTTGGAAGGAGTGCAGACTATTGTTCCTTGCTGACTTTTGTATTTTATGAGAAAGGAAGGAGCAACGTAGTGACTTAATCTTAATACTAGCTTTTTGGGCTACTGTTTTAAGAACAGATTTGTAAAGAATCCAAGAGTGGAATTGGGGGGATGGTAAATTGATTCTGAATTCCTGCTGAAATGGAAGTCACAGTGGTAATGGTGAGAAGTAGTCAGAATCTGGATATAGTTTGAAAATATACTTTGGATTTTGCTGATGGATGTGGGAGAAAGAGTTAAAAGCATGATTACATGGTTTTTGGCTGAAGTAACTGCAAATATGGAAATTGCTAATGATTGATTTGGAGAATCTTGTAGGAGGAGCAGTTTTGGGGGAGGGCGTTCAGGAACCTTGTTTGGACATATCAATTTTGACATGGTTTCCAGCACCCAAGTGGAGATGTCCAGTAAGTAGTTGGATTTGCATCTGGAATTTAGATGAGCTTTCTGAGGTACAGTTACCACATGTGATAGGGAACTATGTCAAGGACTGAGCCCTAGAATACTCAATATACAGAGGCTGGGAAGCATAGAAGGAAGTAGCAAAGACAGGAGTGGGAACAGTCATTTCTGTAGGGGTGATCAACCAGTAGTGTGTTCTGGAAGCAAGAGAAGAAAGTATTTTAGGGGTGAAGGATCAGTAGTTTAATCAGTTATAATTCAGAAGCATTTTAATCTCTCATATAATGCTATTTTTCAAAGACTTAATGTGATTTCCTAGTCACTAGACTTTTTTTCTGGTTATAGTTTACCATTACAATTTGAATTAGCATACTTTGGGATGCAAGAAATAGAAAACTGGAATTTTAAGGGTGTTACAAAAAGTGGAATTTATATGTGTATAGGAATATTTATTTATATAATGATTTAATTACTTAGCAAACCTTACAAGATCTCATTATATTTCCAGTTTTGCTACTAAAGAGTTATGCTCAGAAGGGAATGTTCACAAAGCCTAAGCACCATGATTCAAAATTTAGTTCTAACCCCTCAAATCCGTATTGGAGAAAATGAAGATTTTTAAATATTTTTGATTATAATCTAAGTCTGATTTAGGAACTACTGACTAATAAATAATTCTTTCAGAAAAATTGGTATATGGTTGATCCTTGCCCCCCATTCCTATCCCTTTTCCAGTCAGTGTTTTAAAAGGAAAGAGTCCAAGTCTGTTTTTTAGGTATACAATACCAGATCACGGTTAACTGTGATTTTCCTTATGTGCCTCTGAAAATCTTTAAAGCTGTTTTCTTGTTATTACATCTTTTCTTCTGCTACAGCCTCCCTTTTTATCTCACAGATTTGTCTCGCCTACCCATTTTCCCCAAAATAAAAGTTAAAATTTAGGATTGCAAGGCATCTATACTTTCATTGGTGGGGTAGGGATTATGTTTTTACTAATATTTTTTAATAGAAGCTATGATAGGCAAGAATAATTGAAAAATTATTTGAATTTCAGGTACATTAATTTTTTTAAAAATTTTTGGTCATTTGTTTGCTGATCTTTTATTCATTCAAGAAATAGATGTTAATTGTATATAGTGTGCCAGATACTATGCTAGGTTAATTGAAGTACAGCAATTAACAGAGTGAAGCTTTTATTTTTTGGCATTGCCAATTAATTTAGCATGTAACATTCAATAAATTATCTGCTTTTATTACTATCCGTAAAAGTTACTACTTTTAGAAAAAAAAATTTGATTCCAGACAATTCAGGGCATATTTGTTACATGTGTTGCAGATTGCCTTATGTAAAATTATTTGTTGAGTGAAAATCAGAAAGCCTTATTGAAGGTGATAATTAGGGGAGTGCAGCTTGTAGCATCAGATTGCTTAGGTTCGAGTCCTGGTTCTCTTCTTACTAGCTGCGTTCTTGGGCAGTTTCTTAAACTCAGGGTTGTTAAAACGTGTATATTACGATATTGACCATGAGGTAAATCATGTAGACTACTTACTTGCTCGAAACAGTGCCATGAATATAAACTGCTTAGTAAATGGTAGTCCTTATTATTCTTACTTGTTGTTTTGACTTTTAAGCATACATTTCTGTATGTTTTTAAATGTAAACTTAGGGAAAGAGAACAGCCGCCACGTTTTGCTCAACCTGGAACATTTGAATTTGAGTATGCATCTCGATGGAAGGCTCTTGACGAAATGGAAAAGCAGCAGCGTGAGCAGGTTGATAGAAATATCAGAGAAGCCAAAGAGAAACTGGAAGCAGAAATGGAAGCAGCTAGGCACGAACACCAATTAATGTTAATGAGGCAAGGTAAATGGGTTTTCATATAGATACGGTATGATTTTTTTTTTTTTTTAAAGGCTTGTTTATATTTCCCAGGGATACCTGTTGTTTATTTAAGTTGCCTGTTACAAGTTTTGAGATAGTTGGAACTCTCACTGTGCTGGAAAAAAAAATCTCCCTTTTCCAAGAGAACTTCCTTTTTAAAAAAAAAAAAAAAGTCTTACTAAAATAAGTTTTTGGGGTGCCTGGGTGGCTAGGTTGGTTAAGTGACTTTTTTTTTTTTTTTTTTTCTTTTTTAAAGATTTTATTTCTTTGACAGAGAGAGACAGTGAGAGGGAACATAAGCAGGGGGAGTGGGAGAGGGAGAAGCAGGCTTCTCACTGAGCAGGGAGCCCGATGTGGGGCTTGATCCCAGGACCCCAGGATCATGACCTGAACTGAAGGCAGATGCTCAATGACTGAGCCACCCAGGCGCTCCATAACCACAAACTTTCTAGTGTTTAGAAAGAAAGGGCACTTCAGAGTGTGTAGATTTGGCATAAAGTCACATATCGAGATTTTGTTTTGGTGTACACCTGACCCTAATAGGACATTGTATGTTAACTAACTGGAATTAAAATACAAAGTTAAAAAAAAGATTTTTTTTATTGGAAAGAAGAATTATGGCAAATGCTGGCTATTTACGATTGTACCATGTGTCAGAAGACTACAGATGGAGGGGCACCTGGGTAGCTCAGTGGGTTAAAGCCTCTGCCTTCGGCTCAGGTCATGATCTCAGGGTCCTGGGATCGAGCTCTGCATCAGGCTCTGCTCAGCAGGGATCCTGCTTCTCCCTTTTTCTCTACCTGCCTCTCTGCCTGCTTGTGATGTCTCTCTCTGTCAAATAAATAAATGAATAAATAAATAAATAAATAAGTAAGTATGTGTGTGTGTGTATATATATATCTTAAAAGAAAAAAGATTACAGATCGATATTCTTTGGCAGGAGTGAAAAAGATTCATGTGTGCTGACAAATGCAGGATTCCTGCAGACTGAATTCTTTGTAGCTGGCAAGAATATTTTAAACATTTGAGACAGAGCTAACTGAACCTTTAAGAGCAGTCCTAATGGGTGATCATTTATTCTCATATTTACTGGTCAAACACCTAACATGACAAGCTGCTTAAATACATCTAGAAGGTCACTTCTTTCTCCCCTATCTTCTTGCTGGGTTTCCTTTTATGCCTATCTTTCTTTATTGTTTATCTCTTCCCTTCTTTTCTGTTCATTACCCTCCAAATAATTTCTTCTGGTTATTTTTGTCACTCATTTTTTCAACTATCCATAATAAGTTTTGTATTTCTTAAAGTAAGCAATTGATTGCTTTCTATTTTGCTGTTAAATTTTTTTTTTTTTTTTAATTTAGTGTTTCAGTAAACACTTAAACCTACCTTCTCTTGGCTGCCCCCAGAGATCAAGGTACCAGGATGCATGGATTTCTTCAGTAGCCTTCTTACTAGACTTATTTAATCCTGTTCTCCTCTAAACTGTTCTTTATACTAGAGCCAGTATTTCTTTAAAAAGGTGAGAAATACCATCATTCATCTTTAAGTCCTTTTGAAGATTCTTGATTCCTAAAAGTCTGGGGTTGTTTCTTTGTTTTTTCTTTTTTTTTTTTTTTAAAGATTTTATTTATTTGACAGCGAGAAACACAGTGAGAGAGGGAACACAAGCAGAGGGAATGGTAGCGAGAGAAGCAGGCTTCCTGCCCAGCAAGGAGCCCAATGTGGGGCTCGATCCCAGGACTCTGGGATCATGACCTGGGCCGAAGGCAGACGCTTAACGACTGAGCCACCCAGACGTCCCTTCTTTGTTTTTTCTGATCAGTAAATATTGAATATATATGATCAAGTCACTAAATAACTGTAAAACTGTAGAAACTAGTCAGACATTTCTGGTTTCACTTGGACGCTAAACTTAGCAGTTCTGTAAGTTCACTCTTCTAAGAAAATTGAATTCATTTATATTACATAATATGTTTAAAGATAAACTAAGTCTCTTATCTAGCAGAAAATTTTAGATTGTTTTATAAGATTACAGAATCATTGCTTAGAGATGGAAGAGAGATCTTCAAGGTTATCTAGCTGGTGGTTTTGTGGTTTTAAAATTTGGTTACACATCAGAGTCAACTGGGAAACTTCTAAAAAATTTAATTTCCTGCGCCCTGTAATTGCTCTAGTACTTCTTTCCAATGTGAATTGTTTTTTGCTTGTGGCCTGCTGGGCACTTCGGCATTGTCTAAGGTCATGTATAGTTAGGACATAACATTGATTAAATGTGGAAGCATTTGTACTGCAAGATAATTTGTTGCTGATGATGACAAACAATATTTTTATAGTCATTACTACACATATTTTTTAATGTCAGTTGCAGAAGACACGGAGGTATTTAAGGATATACTGATGATAAAGAATAACATTTCTTTTGGCCTCAAAGTTCTTCTGAGCTCTTAGATTTGCCTCATTCGTAAGGCTTGACTTTGAAGCAGAGTAATTTTGCAGTTATTTTCCATAAACATTTTTTTTCATTGCATTTTGTGTGTTTCCTTATAACCCCTGTTAACAATATTTTGGTTTATAATATTAGAAAAGCACATTGTTTAGTGTAGCCTACTCCTTCTGGGTTTACTTCTCCTGAAGTGCATCTTGTATTTGTTGCGGCCAGAGTCTGCAGGTGATAAATTTTAGTGTTTGTGCAAAAAAATTTTTTAATTTACGCTTTTGTTCTATAATTTTATATTTCATACAGCATTTCTAGGGTTTAGTCAGGTCGAGGAGGGACTTTAGGTAATCTTTGTTCTGTGTACAAACAGTTCTTTAGTTCACTTATCATGGAAATAGGAAACTCAAATAGTACAGAAAAAGTGTCTCCTCCCCTGCCTCCACCTTCTGCTTTCTTGTAGGAATCAGTTTCTTTTGTACTTTAACAGTTTCTTTTGTGTATCCCTTAATGAAAAGAAAACTTGAACTTGTCAGTAGATATGTATATGTATTTATTTATGGCCAAAAAATCCTCTATTTATCTTTCTCTTTACCTTGCTATTTTATTTTCTACAGGAGATCTGCCCCATTTTTTAAATGGTTGCATGATACTGTTAAATGGATATAATTAATAAAACTCATCCTCTGTTGATTGATATCTGGCTCTTTTTCCAGTTAGTAAAAGCAGTGCTTCAGTGGATACTTATGTGTGTACCTTAGCAAAATTTTGTAAATCTTAATTCTTCATGGATACAACAGTATGTTTTAATAATTGTACTTTTATACTTTGCTGATGTTTATTTAATCCTGTCTAGATTCAAATTCCACTATACTATTATAGGTTATTTTTTTCCCTTCTCCCAGTTTTTGATCATCCTCATAGAAAGCAGTTCCTGAGTTTTCTTCATGGTTGTTTTTGTATTATCTTTGTTCCTATAGTTATAAGCTTTCAATAGATGAGATTAGCTCTGTCATGCATTTTGTTATTACTCTGTTCTCTTCCACCACTGGAATTTTATGATTATATTATTGCTGTTTATGTATGCCTTTGTACCGATAAATCAAGTAGAGGAAGTAAATTGCCTTTAAGTATCTTTTGATCTTCTAATTACTGAAGGAAAAAAAAAAACCAAGGAAATAGGCATGATTTACTCCTCCTCCATTCTCTTTTCCTCTCAACTTTTTTATTTATTTTGCATCTGATTAGTCTACATTTATGACATTAATTTTTTCTTTTGTAGTGTAAAGGCTGATTTTGCTTATTTTTCTGGTGTTGCAGAACATTTAATTTTTGCTTGGTAGTTTTCAGTTACACAATACAGTATTATCAACTATAGTCACTACATTATATGTTGGATTCTTAGGCCTTATTACAGGTGAAAGTTTTTACCCTTATACCAACCTCTCCCTATTTACCCCACTTCCCAGCTGCTGACAGCCACTTTTTTACTTCCTTGTTTCTGTAAGTTTGAGTTTTTTAGATTCTACATAAATAATTTCTAGGCAATACTTGTTTTTCTTTGGCATATTTCACTGAGCTGTAATGCCCTCAGGGTTCATCCATGTTCTTGGAAATGTAGGGTTTCATTTTCTTGTGGATGAATAATATTCCATTTTGTGTGTGTGTGTGTGTGTGTATGTGTGTGTGTTGTGTGTATGAGTGTATGTATATATGTATATTGTACATATGTATATACATATACACACTACGTCTTTATCCATTCACTCTTTGAAGAACACTCAGGTTGTTCCCATATGTTCACTGTTGTGGATAATGCTAGAGTGAACAGGGAAGTGCACATAACTCTTCAATATCATGTTTTCATTTTAACTTAATGTTCTTTAATGATAATCTTCACTGTTTAAATCTTAACCCTACTTTAAATAGATGAGTCATGACATTTCTGTTCATTTGATTGATGTTTATCCTTATGATTTAAGGAAGGGCTCATAAAAACAACAGTCCTCATATTCTGCGTCCTCCACAATATTATCTATGATCCTTACATTTTAAACTGGTGCTTGAAATTCATGGATCTTTTTCTCTCTTCCTTTCTTAAGTACTTGATAGCATGTTTCGCTGTCTTCTAACATTGAATGTTTCTGTGGGGATGTCTCTCTGAAGTAAGCCTGAGTTTTTTCCTGTCTCGTAAGTGACTCAATCTGGATTCTTCCTTTTTTATTTTTTATTTCTTATTATTTATTTTATTTATTTTTTATTAACCTATAATGTATTATTTGTTTCAGGGGTACAGGTCTGTGATTCATCAGTCTTACACAATTCACAGTGCTCACCATAGCACATACCCTCCCCAGTGTCCATCACACTGCACCACCATCCTCCTCTCCAGCAGCCCTCAGTTTGTTTCCTGAAATTAAGAGTCTCTTATGGTTTATCTCCCTTTCTGGTTTTGTCTTGTTTCATTTTTCCTTCCCTTCCCCTATGATCCTCTGTCTTATTTCTCAAATTCCTCATATCAGTGAGAGCATATGATAATTGTTTTTCTCTGACTTTGCTTAGCATAATACCCTCTAGTTCCATCCATGTCATTGCAAATGGCAAGATTTCATTTTTTTGATGGCTGTATAATATTCCATTGTATACATATCCCCATCTTTATCCGTTCATCTGTTGCTGGACATCGAGGCTCTTTTCATAGTTTGGTATTATGGATATTGCTGCTATAAACATTGGGGTTTACATGTGGATTCTTTCTTCTTCTTCTTCTTCTTTTTAAGATTTTATTTATTTGATAGACAACGAGAGAGGGAACACAAGCAGGGGGAGTGGGAGAGGGAGAAGCAGGCTTCCCGCTGAGCAGGGAACCCGATGCAGGGCTGGATCCCAGGACCCTGGGATCATGACCTGAGCCGAAGGCAGACTCCCAGTGAAAGCCACCTAGGCGCCCCTGGATTCTTTATTCTTAAGTCAATTCCAGTAACTTAACCCAGGATGTGTTCCCTACCCCCATTCCACCCAAAACATTTTGTTAATTTTTTTCCTTTTTTCTTTTTTTTTTAATTAAGATTTTATTTATTAGAGAGAGAGAGCACAAGTAGGCAGAGAGGTAGAAAGAGAGAGAGGGGGAAGCAGGTTCCCCGCTGAGCAGAGAGCCCGTGCGGGGCTCAATCCCAGGACCCTGAGATGATGACCTGAGCTGAAGGCAGAGGCTTTAACCACTGAACCACCCAGGCGCCCCTACTTTTTTCTTTTTAAGCTCCATGCCCAGAATTGAGCCTAACATAGGGCCTGAACTCACAACCCCAAGATCAAGACTTGAGCCAAGATCAGAAGTCAGATGCTTAATTGAGCCACCCAGACACCCCTTGTTAAGAGAAATTTTAAACATAATGTCGAAGGAATTTTAAGGTGTTTACTACTTAGATTCTGTTACTGACATTTTTCTATACTTTATTATATCTTTCCATCTTTTCATTCTAGTAATAAAGATACATCTTGTTGTAATAGCATAGTGTTTTCAACTTTTACTTTGGGACTAAATATGCCCTTAAAATCTGTAGATTCAGTGCTTATATTTCTGGAAAATAGTGTCTTAGATCAGAGAGTATACATGAGTTAAGAAAACACAATCCAGATCAAATTTTAAATTTGTCTTTATTCCCTTATATTCCCATATATTTATCTTATATTGAAATTATAGATGTAATTTTATGCTTGTCATTAAATTAGGAAAGCGTTTTCACATATTTTTTTGGTTTAGTAATAAGTAGTGCTGCAGCTGATGTCTTTATGTGTATGGATGGATGCCTTTGAATTATTTTTTTAAGAAAAATCCCTGTGACTGTGATTCACTGCATCAAAGATTTAAAACATTCCTGCTATATATATATATTTATGTGGTAACTTATTCCCCCAGAAGGGTATTACTATGGCAGTATACAAATATGTAAGATTTGTTGAATTTTCAGGAACTTTGGATATTAGCAACTTAAATAATTTAGTAAATGTAAAATGGTAGTTTTACTTTAAGTTGATAGTGCTTTTACTTAAATTGGATAATGTGCTTTTATGATAACTTTATTGTTGGATTCTTGGAGCTATATTATATTAGTGTTCACAGATGAGGAAATACTACCTGAGAAGTTAAAGCAGTTTTCTCGACTGGCACAGCTTAAAAGGAGAAAATCTAGTCGTCAGAAAACAAATGTTTATGTTCTTTTCTTACTCCTTTTTGTGGAAGAAAACGTAATGCATGTTTTTACATTATTATATAGGGTAATTCGTCCCTGATTTAAGAGTAGGTAACCTGCAAAACATGACAAAATTGTTACAGAATATACCGGATAGACTTTCTTCGATAATTAATGATCATAGTATACTTTCCACATTTTGGCGTATCGAAGCAATTCCCCTTAGGAATATAAGTAGATTATATATTTTTGGTGTCTACTAGGTTTCTACAGCTAAAGCAGTTATCTAATAGTTGTATGGTTTTCAATGTTTGTACAGTGGAATCAGCTAGGGTGCTTCAAAAAAATACTGATGTCTACATCACAGGAGATTTCAGTTCAATTTAGTTGGTCTGGTTAAAGGTACTTAGATAGTTCAGATAAGCAATGAAGGTTGACAACTAATGGTCTCAGTGTTTGAAATCATTGTAGTAGTTTTTGGTGGTTTTTAAGGTAGCTAAGTGGTTTCAGGCATCTTGTTGGAATCCCTTGGTCACGACCTTACCCTCCTGGATGGTTATAATACATTGATAATCTGAATCTTTTTTTTGACACGAGTAATACATAATTCAGTCTGTTTTCAGTCATTAAAATGGGGAAGATAATGTTTACCTTGTTAGGGAAATGATGCCTTCTTTGTTAGGTTATGTTATTTGGGCTATTGGCTCATAGAATAACTGTAACTGTTAGTATTTTGTTATATAAGATCTTGATATAGTGATTTATTAAGAAATGCTCAATTGAGGTAATTTATGTTCACATCAGAAATTTCAGATAATTTGATGAGAGAAAGGGGAAGTAAAAGCAACCAATAATTGTGCCACCCAGAGTATTTTAATATTTTTTAATCCATGTGTGTATGCACACATAATTTGGTAAGATATTACAAAGATTTTAGCACTTGGGCAAACCAAATGTACTTTTTCTAATCTTATACTACTCTGGAACTCCTGTTCTTGATGATATGTCAGGGATTAGTGACTGTGGGAATGATCATCTTGTTTAAAATAATCTTGTTAGCATCAGAATTCAGCTCTTCCCCCCTTATAAGAATTCTCTCATTGCCTTTTTTCATAAGAAATTGACTTTGTGTGGGAGGAATCTTATGCTAATTGTACTGGCAGAGATATTCTTTGGAAGTAAAACAGTATCCTTACTGTTTGTTCTTACATACCCTCTGCTCATGTCTCCCAAGGCATCTCTTTGGGCTTTATATTCACAGCTGAAAAAATTTCTAATTTGAAAGAATGTATATGAAAATATAGCTACCATTTGGTTTTTATTATGTTCCAGACCTTACCTTAAAACAATTGCTACCCATTTTAATTTCTTAACATAAATATAAATTTTATTCTTTTCATATATATGAAGAAACAGGTCCAGAAAAGATACTGATTTGATTAATTACACAGCTTATAATCTTTTATGATAAAATAATAGACAAAAAAAGAAGCTAGGTGTAGGAGTATGAATAAGTTACTAAATATATTGCCAGCTTTATAGAATCTATATGAGTATTGATTTAAAAAGTACAGAAAGGGAAGGTAAAAATATCAATGTGTAATCAATATTTTATAGATCTCATGAGGCGTCAAGAAGAACTCAGACGCTTGGAAGAACTCAGAAACCAAGAGTTACAAAAACGGAAGCAAATACAACTGAGGTAAAAGAACATTTTCATTGTGTGTTTAATATAATTCTGTTATATATTTATATATATATATATCTGTTATATAAATATATATCTGTTATATATATCTGTTATATATATAATATAATTCTCTGACTAATATACACAAATTGTACAAGTTGGAAAATACAGGGAAAAAACCAAAATGTGACTATTCTGACTATACTTAGGGAATTACTCTACAAATTAACATAATTCTTTGGTATTATGATTTTTTAAAGCTGGTTACGGACATTTGATTGCATTCACTGTGAACTTACATAAGGGGCCTCGGTATTGAATATAATTTGTTGTAAGAATGTACTGTGATTTACTGGATCATTTTTCTAAAGATGGACATTTTAGTTTTAGTTTTTCCACATGTATAATACTACCATGAATGCTTTTATACATCATTTTGCTTCTGATAATTTGCTTTAAAAAGATTTGTGGGAGTGGAATACAGGATAAAAAGGGATATGGGTATTTAAAGTCTCATTGTAAAATGGACGACTGTGATGGTCAACTTAAAATCTTGTAGGTTAGATAAGGACTTTGGGGAATTGGTTGATCCAAGATGTATAAACAAAAATTAACAGCTTTTCTTGTACTAGCAGTATTTAATTGCGAAATACAGTGAGATAAATGTTATTCTTAAAAATTGTTAAAAAATTATAATAGGAAATATTATGAAAGAAAACTTAAAGTTATGTTTTTTTATTTAAAAAAATGTTTTTAAAAGATTTTATTTATTTATTTGACAGAGAGAGAAGAAACACAAGCAGGGGGAGTGGGAGAGGGAGAAGCAGGCTTCCTACTGAGCAGGGAGCCAAATATGGGGTGGATCCCAGGACCCTGGGATCATGACTTGAGCTGAAGGCAGATGCTTAACAACTGAGCTACTCAGGTGCACCTAAAACCTAAAACTTTTTTTAAAATTAATTTTAGAGGGGCGCCTGGGTGGCTCAGTGGGTTGGGCTTCTGCCTTCGGCTCAGGTCATGATCTCGGGGTTCTGGGATCGAGCCCTGCATCTGGCTCTCTGCTCGGCAGGGAGCCTGCTTCCTCCTCTCTCTCTCTCTGCGTGCCTCTCTGTCTACTTGTGATCTCTCTGTCAAATAAATAAATAAAATCTTTAAAAAAAAATTAAATTAAATTAATTTTAGAGAGTGAAAAAGATCAAGTGTGGGGTGGAGGGTCAGAGGGAGAGAAGGAATCTCAAGCCGACTCCCCTCCATGCTTGGAGCCTGACCCGGGGCTGAATCTCAGGACCTTGAGGTCATGACCTGGCTGAAACCAAGAGTAGGATGTTCAACTAACTGTTCCACCTGGGTGCCCCAAACATTTTTTTGTTTTTTATTTTGTTTTATTATTAATTAATTTATTTTTATAATTTTTAAAAAAGATTATTTATTTGACACAGAGAGAGAGAGAGAGCATAAGCAGGAGGAATAGCAGGCAGAGGGAGAGGGAGAGGGAGGGAGAAGCAGACTCCCCGTTGAGCAGAGAGCTAGATGTGGGTCTCAATCCCAGGACCCTGGGAACATGACCCAAGCTGAAGGCTTAATCAACTGAGCCACCTAGGTGCCTTTGTTTTATTTTTTTACAGATTTGTTTGAGGCAGAGAGAGAGAGCATGAGCAGGAAGAGAGGCAGAGGAAGAGGGAGAAGCAGACCCCTTCTGAGCTGGGAGCCTAGCTTAACCATCTGAGCTACCTTGGCGCCCCTCAAAGTTTTGTTTTTTAAAGTGTTATAAAAGTAGTAAGTGCTTGTGGTAGAAAGTAAGTTGCTTATGGGAAATAAATAAAGAAGGCAAAGAGCCTTGAATAAATGTCAGATGTCTTTATGGTCTGGAGATAGGTAGTATTGAGTATATTTCAATGTATTTTTTCTAATTTTGTACTGTTTAAATCAATGTATATATGTTTCTGTCTTGCAACTACTCTGATTTTACTCTAAATTACTTATTCTCAAATTATGATACTTGGGCAGATAGCGTTAGCATTCTGATTACAAGCCCCCACATCCCCAAGCTGTTGAATCAGAAATTATAAGGGTGGAGCCCTGCCTCCTGTGCTTATTAGTCTTCCAGGTGATTGGTATGCATAATAAACTTTGAGAACCACTATTATATAAAACTCCCTATATGATCTCCTTATACAAGGGACCTTTTCCAATTTCTTCATTTTTGTTTCTTTCCTTTTTATGTAAGTATGTTAAAGTCTGTTCTACTTGTACAAAGAAAAGGAAGCCTTCCCTCCCAAATATAAAACTCTTAACTCCATATTTCCCTTATATATATATTCAACAGCTAGGCTTTTATTTTCTATTTATTTATTTACTTTTAAAAAAGATTTTATTTGTTTATTTGTCAGAGAGAGAACACAAGCAGGCAGAGAGGCAGGCAGAGGCAGAAGCAGGCTCCCTGCTGAGCAAGGAGCCTGATGTGGGACTCGATCCCAGGACCCCGAGATCATGACCTGAGCTGAAAGCAGCTGCTTAACAAACTGAGCCGCCCAGGCGTCTTGACAACTAGGCTTTTAGAATTAGTAATCTTACCCTTCACTTACCAAAAAAAAATATTTAACCAGACGATGTGGGAGAACCCATAAGAAGGCATAAAAATAAAACATACAAATGGGCAGGCCTGGTTAGCTCAGTCCGTAGAGCATGCAACTCAGTCTTGGGGTTGTCACTTTGAGCCCCACATTGGGTGTAGAGATTACTTAAAAATAAAGTCTTTAAAAAACAAATAAACAAACAAATGAACATAATTGCATTGCAAGTAAATAACATTAACACTCTGAAAGGGAATGGGGAAGAAATAAGGAACCTCCATAACTTTTGAAAACACTTACCTTGACTAGACACTATAGGCCAATTAGGAGAAAAGCAATATATTTGTTTATCTGGTTAATGTGTTTCTCACAGGGATATGAGTTAGTAGTTCTGAAACTACTTTTGTATGCACTTTTTTCCCACTTTCATCAGGTGTTTAATGAAAAGAATGTATATACTTTTTTGAGTGAACAGATTAGTAAATATAAGGAAACACAGGTTTCTCATTGTTGGAGAAAGAAAAAAAGAGAGAAAGGCTAAAACTAACATGAATCTTGTGGTGTTGTATTGGGATCAGGGTTATCAGTAGAACTCAGTGTTATTTAACTTAGAGAAGTACAAATGTGTGTATATATTTGGGTTCACATACATAACATACATTTCATAACTCCTGTCTACCTGGAAGTAGTGATGGGATGCCTCAGTAACAGCACACATATAGGGCCCAGATTCTTGTTTCAAACACCATTCTCTAACAAAAGGAACTAGGGTTTTGTGAGAAGTAGTTGATTCCTGGACTAAAAAGTCCACCATGAGCCTGGAATGTTGTACCAGGGAATAAGAGAGTACAGATGTACCTCTGATAACTGCAGGTTCAGTATCAGACCACTGGAGTAAAGCAGATATTGCAGTAAGGTGTATCAAATGAATTTTTTGGCTTCCCAGTGCATATAAAAGTTATGTGTGTGTGTGTGTGTGTGTTTTAAGATTTTATTTATTTATTTGACAGAGAGGGGAGAGATCACAAGTAGGCAGAGAGGCAGGCGGAGAGAGGAAGCAGGCTCCCTGCCGAGCAGAGAGCCCGATGCGGGGCTCAATCCCAGGACCCTGAGATCATGACCTGAGCTGAATGCAGAGGTTTTAACCCACTGAGCCACCCAGGCGCCCCGAAAGTTATGTTTACACTGTACTGTAGTGTAAGAAGTGAGCAAGAGCATTAGGTCTACAAAAATATACACACCTTAATGAAAAAACACTTTATTGGGGCGCCTGGGTGGCTGAGTCATTAAGCGTCTGCCTTCGGCTCAGGTTATGATCCCAGAGTCCTGGGATGGAGCCCCGCATCGGGCTCTCTGCTCTTCAGGAGGCCTGCTTCTCCCGCTACCATTCCCTCTGCTTGTGTTCCCTCTCTCACTGTGTTTCTGTCAAATAAATAAAATCTTTAAAAAAAAAAAAAAAAAAACTTGATTGATAAAAAGTGCTAACCATCATCTGAGCTTTCATTGAATTGTAATCTTTTTGTTGGTGGAAGGTCTTCCTTGATGTTGATGGCTGCTGACTGATCAGAGTGGTGATTGCTGAAGGTTGGGAAGGCTGTGTCAGTTATTGACTTTCTTCACAAACAGTTTCTCTAGTGTGTGATACTGTATGATAGCATTTTACCCACAGTAGAACTTCTTTCAGAATAGAAATCCTTTCAAACCCTCTTATAGACATACCTTGGAGATAACTGCAGATTCAGATCTAGACCAGTGCTGTAGAGTGAATATCACAATAAAGTGTGTCAAATGAATTCTTTGGTTTCACAACATGTTAATATGTACACCTATAAACTATAGTTTATATATTAAATATCTATATAATATATATAATATATAAATATATATAGTTTTTATATCATAAAAATAGTTTATTTAAATTATTATAGATTAATTTAATCATAAATATATTTATATGTTTATGTATAAATATAAATTATTTAAAATAAATAAAAATATTTTATATTATACATAATATGTAATATTATATATAAATATATAGTTTATATATTAAGTGTGAAGTAGCATTATGTTTAGAAAAACATGCTTGCCTTAATTAAAAAAAATACTGATCAAGTTGGTGGTTGCTGAAGGTTGGGTGGTTGTGGTAATTTCTTAAAATAAGATGATATTGAAATTTGCCACATGAATAATCTTCCTTTCAGGAAGGATTTTTCTGTAGCATGTGGTCCTGTTTGGTACCATTTTACCCACAGTAGAACTTCTTTCAAAATTGGGAGTCAGTCGTCTCAAATCCTGCT
>CM053605.1:97484453-97572216 GCA_028646535.1 Procyon lotor | reverse complement strand
CAGAATGGTAGGTGAGCATTTGCTTCATCTTCAGGTCACCAAGCAGCATTAGCCCCTAGCAAGACAGTCATCCTGTCTTTTGAATCCAGGCATTGACTTCTTTTTATGGCTGTGAGTGTCCTAGGATGGCATCTTCTTCTAGTATAAGGTTATTTAATCTACACTGAAAAGCTGTTGTTTAGTGTACCCACTTTCATTAATTATTTAGGCTAGATCTTCTGGATAATGTGATGGCAGCTTCTGGATCTCTGCATCTCTGCTAGCTTCAGACTTTTTTCTGCAGCGTCTGTGCTTTTTTCACCTTTTATACAATTGAATAGTATTAGGGCCTTGGTCTGGATTACGTTTTGGCTTAAGAAAGTATTGTGGCTGTTTTGATAGAACTACTTAAAAGTCCTCCATTTCAGCAACAAGGCTGTTTTGTTTTCTTATTTGTATGTTCACTGGAGTGGCACTACTAATTTCCCTGAAGAACTTTTTGTTTGCATTTACAGCTTAGCTGACTGTTTGCTGTAGGAGGCTTAGCTTTTGGCCTTTTTTGGCTTTGGGCATGACTTCCTCACTAAGCTTAATCATTTCTAGCTTTTGATTTAAAGTGAGAGATGTACAACTCTTCAGTTGAACACTCAGACCATTCTAGGACTAGGCATCAGCCTAATTCCTATATTGTGTCTCAGGGAATAGGAAGGCCAAAGAAGGAGGAGACAAATGAGAGGGAGAGAGATGGGGGAATGGCTTGTTAATGGAGTAGTTAGAACACATAGTATGTATTGATAATATTTGGTCTTATATGGGTGTGGTTTGTGATGTCTCAAAACAATTACAGTAGGAAGCAACATCAAAGATCACACATCACCATTACAAATATAATAATAATAATAATAATAATAATGAAATTTTGTCTTAATCATCTACCAAAATGTGACCCAGAGACACACAAAGTGAGCAAATGCTTTTGGAAAAAATGGGGCCAATAGACTTACTTGATGTAGAGTTGCCACAAACCCTTAATTTGTAGGGAAAAAAAAAAACCAAACCAAAAAAAACCACTGTATCTGTAATGCACAGTAAAGCAAAGCCGAATAAAATGAAGTAGGCCTGTACTCATAAAACATGGGGCATGTTGAATGTACACAGAAGGCAAACTGAAGGTGCTCCTAAATGGCCAAAGTTGGAACAGTTTCAACAACAAAATAAAAAATTACAGTATTAGGTTTTTAAACTGTAGAATAAAGTACATATCCATGAATCCATACTGATAGAAGTAAATAATGAATAAATAAATGGAAGAGAATGGACAGCTTTTTATAGTAGAATTCCAGTTAATCAGTATGGAGGGAATGAGAGAAAACCACCAGTGGGACAGACAATTTATTAATAATTGTTACAAGATTTACTGACGGATGTTCAAGTTTCTGCTGAAATTTGAGAAACACAAACTTGAATACTCATTTGTATTAGGTACAAATGGAAAAACAGTAAATTTAAAGCAGAGAAACAATAGACAGCAACATTACCATGTAATATGATATGTCATATCACCTGTTATAAGACATTGATATCAGCTACTGCTTGATATGATACAGTCAGAGGGATATATTGTCATTCTGTGGGGATTTTTTGGCAAAAAATTTATAACCTCAGGCTAGTCCATGAGGAAATATAACATGAATCCAGATTAAAGACATTGTACAAAATAAGCAGTTCTCTTTAAAAAAGTGTCAAGTTCACTGTGAGGGGAGTGGGGAGAAAGTTGTGCTGTGTGCCCAGGCTGGAGACCGTGGCCTGGCTCTGTGTACATGGTAGACCTCTCCTATGAGGCTGGCAGGTCAGGGTGGCAAGTGCTAGACACCTGACTATGGCAGTAAGTGGGCAGGCTTCTGCCTCAGCTGGGCATGGTGTTCCCTGAGAATCTGCTGCCCCACAGGTCCAGTCCAAGTGACAGAGCAGGGCTCCCATAGCCCGAGTACCCCCAGCAGCACCATTCCTGCAACTCCTGGAATGCCCCAAGGTTTTCAGTGCCATGTCCTGGGTCTTGCACTGGCACATCGTGATGGAGCTAGGAATGTGGTTTGTTGGAGGAAGGAGGGATGTCTAAGATGATGGAACAGAAGTTGAAGGAAGAGCAGGAGAGAAGGAAGAAAAAGGAGTTGGAAGAGAGAATGTCACTAGAGGAGACCAAGGAGGAGCCCTTGAATAGGTGTGGAGAGTGTAGTTCTATCCTGAAGTTTCTGGAGAAGCTTTTGGCCCTACAGGAAGAGAAGCCACTAGCTTTTCTTGCAGCTCAAGAAAATTTTTACATGATGCTGTGCTGGGCCACTTTTAGCCCACTCAGGTCTTCCAGCCTTGTGGTGCCTTGTACTTACAGAAGCAGATTTAACATGGTAACCAGCAGACTGGACTTCCTTCCTATGCCCCATGAATCCAGTTTCTGGACTCCTTGCCTCCCAGCTGCTTTCTCCTGCAGATACCACCAGCAGGAAAGTCAGGCTTTTTGCCTTTCCTGCTACACCTGAGGATAAAATCAATAGTGAAGTCAGACTTTGCAGCTACCAGCTAACCAGGCCCTTGGCTTGGCTCTCAGCATAGTCAAAACTTGTGGTTCTACCACAAATCACATTTTATTTTCAGCCTCACCTCTATCCCCTGCTGTGGGTGAGGATTCTGGTCTGCCCCAGCCCAGGTCAGTGAAACCTTTCTGCCACTGGAAAAGAAAAAAATGTCAAGTTCATGAAAGACCAAGAAAGACTGAATGTGTCTAGGCATTTATAATAATAATTATCAAATATATCCTGTACTTGCAAGACAAAGCAAATAAAATTACAGCAGTTAAACTGAAGAAATATAGCTGACTGAGGCTACTGCCATATAAGACTGCTTTAATTGTTAACGAGCCAGGTAGTTTGGACTCTGCTTTTTTGTTTCACCTTAGAACATTGACAACACTGGCTTAAGAAAGTATATTTTGAGAGAAATAATTTATTTGGAGTATGCAAGTTTCCAGTTTCCCTTTTAGTGCTACAAATAAATTATTAGGTTTCTCATGGGTCACTTAATTTTTCAGAGTCTGTGGCAGTTAAGAAGGAAGACAAGGGATGATGAGCTGGTTCAAGCTATGACTTGACCACTTAATAGTTTATTCATTTCTTCATTCTCTTATGACCCTTCTGCTCATTTTATGTCATTCAATATAAATATCTCATGTATTGAGCCCTTGAAAAGGTGTGGAGAGCATAGTGCTAAAACAAAGAGTAGCAGGACATTTTTATCCATTAGTTATAGCTTATTTTCTAGATCTTGTCCATTTTTCAAAACCCTGGAAAAATACATGAGACCTGAAAATAATTAGTGGGTTCGAATTAAATTGTAAAATTGAGGTTTTATCCATTTCCAATTAGTTATAACATGAAGGATGTTAAAATTTGTCACACTTTTTTAGTTCATTTATTCCTAGATAAAAGTTATCTAGGAAGTTATCTATCTTTCACCTGAAGGGACATTAAATATACATATAAGGATATTCAGTAAAGCATCTTGTGAAATAGAGAAAATTAAAAATATATATATATATATAATAGGGAATATTTCTGAATTTTGTCTATAAGTTCTGATTATGGAATTGTCAGTGTGGTATCAACTTATTTCAAAACAAAATAGAAATTCTTGAACTTAAAGGACAGGAAGGAAAAAAATAACTGTTTTAAATGATTTTACCTTTTTACTCCTGATTTGTAAATCTGTTCTCACAGTTTTTTTTTTTTAAAGATTTTATTTATTTGACAGAGATCACAAGTAGGCAGAGAGGTAGGCAGAGAGAGAGGAGGAAGCAGGCTCCCCACTGAGCAGAGAGCCAATGTGAGGCTCCATCCCTGGACCCTTAACCCACTGAGCCACTCAGGCACCCTGTTCTCACACTTTTATCAGAAAAAAGTTGCTTTAACAATGGGAGAAGTACATTACAAATGGGTCTTGCACTGGCACATCATGATGGAGCTAGGAATGTCGTTTGCTGGAGGAAGGAGAGATGTCCAAGGCATTTTCAATATCCAGCTTCATCTAGGTGGCCATGAATATATGCATGCCTTGAGCTCAGCAGCAGTCTTCATAAACGCATTTAAAACTAGAACCTGGATTCATGTGGTTTTGCGTATTGAAATGTTGTTTAAAAATACAGATTTTAATGTGAATGTTGTGTGAATGTATTCACACATTCACACATTTTGTTTAAAACACTTGGTTTTTATTTAAAAATGTCATGGCAATACATTTATAAAACAAAACTCAGTGATACATTATATATGTAAAGTAAAAAAGTTAATGATCCTGTTTCCAAATTATTCCTAGTATGATGTAAGCTTTATCTACCCCTCTCCATGCTCATACAAATGATTTTTAAAGTCAGTAATAGAAATGCTTTTTTTTTATATTTTAGATATTCTTTTGTGTCAGTAAATGCAAATGTGCTTTTGTAAAAGTTGTTTTGTGTTGCTTGGCATCAGTGAGCGATACTTATTTCCCATTTATAATTGATTATGTCTTCAACTTTTTGCCTTTAATTAGTGCCACAGTGTATATACTGTATCTGTGTGTACATATATTCTTGCACATTTATGTAGATATTTCTTTTTAGTTTATTGGAAATGGACTTGCCCATTTAAGATTCTATTACATGTCATAAGTTATCCCTGAATAAGGTCATTGTAATTCTGAGACCAAAAAACTTTGAAAACCAGAAGCTTTTTCATGTGTCATTTAGTGGCAGGATCTGATAGGAGCCTATTTGATGATAAAACCTGACCTGCATTTATATTGGGGTCATGTCAGACCTTTACTATTTTCACAAAAGTGAATATTCATCTTACTGCAGAAATACCAGTGTGTTTGATTGTTGGGTCCTGTCTTTGGTCCTATTAGTAATATAATAATAGTATATGGACCCTTTTTGAAATCAGGAAAAATCAGTTTCAAAACATGTGGTAGTGGAGTTTTTGAATAGAAGATTTTTACCTATACCTATATACATTTTCAGCTGTATGAATATGAAAGTATTTTATTGTAAAGTTTATGAGTGTATTAATGTCTAACAAGTGGATTACCCACTTTATTTGAATATTTAGTTTACCTTAATAGAAATGTATATTGAGGATTTAGAAAAAAAAAAATCTCAAAATAGTCTAGAGTTTTTTAAAAAAATCCCTTAGGAGCATGGTTACTTTGTGGTCTGACCCACAGACCAAAACTCCTCTAACAGCTGGGTTTTCTGTTGTCTGTGGGAAATACCACTTTTTTTTTTTTTTAGTTCATGTACTTGTGTTTAGGGGAAGCATTCTACAGGAATCAAGAGTATTTTGAAATTCGAATATTAGATTTAGTGTAGGAAAATACTCATAAAAGCAGCCTAGAAAATGAGACTTAATGAGAGAACATTAGTATTATATAAAGTCTTCACTATTGAAATTGTTTTTTTGTTTTTGAGTGGGGGCATATATACTTAAATTTGCTTTGACATAAATGTCAATATAGTTTGAGTTTATTCAATATTACTTTGTAGGTTTTTTCTCTTAATCATAAGTAATTACTTATTTGTAATTCTGCACACATACATAGTTCAGTATTTTTTTCTCCCACATACCTCTAGGGCTGAGGTTGGCATACTTTTTCTGGAAAAGGGCTAAATAGTAAATATTTTAGGCTTTCCAGGTCATACAGTCTTTGTCTCAGCTACTCAGCACTGCTCTGGTCCAAAGGTAGCTATAGACATTAAGTAAATGATTGTCTTCTAAAAAATTTATAAAAACAGATGGTAGGCTGACACCTATTCCAGAGGTTTTCCTCAGTGGGTTGATAAATTGAGGGAGAGAGGGTTTGTTAAGGGTTCCTTTGACACAAAATAGATTTTTTTAAAAAAAGATTTTGTTTGGTTGTCAGAGAGAGAGAGCACAGGCAGGCAGAGTGGCAGGCAGAGGCAGAGGGAGAAGCAGGCTTCCTGCCCAGCAAGGAGCCTGTTGTGAGTCTTGATCCCAGGACCCTGGGATCATGACCTGAACTGAATGCAGCCGCTTAACCAACTGAGCCACCCAAGCATCCCACAAAGTAGATTTTTTTTGACTAGGCAGTTTTGTTTGTGGTAGTCTCTATCAGAATTGGTTCTGAGTGCCTTTAAGAACTCTATTATGCCAGTGATAGATCCTAGACTTTTCTCTTTATACAGTAATAAGATATACGTTTGAGCTTTTGGACTCCTGATTTCTTGACTGTAAGCATATTAACCATCTTAGTTACATTTTATTATTCTGTTTTTTTTTTTATTTATCCCAGTTACTTTATTTCTTTGGGTTATTTTTATTAAAGGCTTAAAGCAAACTAGACGAAAGAAAGTAAATACAGTAAACCAGTCATCATTTACAGATTTTGTATCAACTAACTTGTGTAAATGATTTTGATTTACCTGGAATAAAATATCTGATTATGGCTTACATGTGAACTATGCTGAAATTTTTATTTAAAAATCTTTCAGACATGAGGAAGAGCATCGACGCCGTGAGGAAGAAATGATCCGGCACAGAGAACAAGAGGAACTGAGGCGACAACAAGAGGGCTTTAAGCCAAATTATATGGAAAATGTAAGTAAAATACTAGTTAACTGAAATTATTTTATATTGTCAGGTAGACAAGGCATATTTAGAATTCTTTGGGTATTGGTTTATATATTTTTAAATCTTTCTGAATTTGTCATGTTTATTATGTTAAACTAATAATTTTCTTAACCTCTTATAGGCAATAAAAAGTAGTTTCTAAGGATAATAATGTTTTGTAAAAAGAATGTTAGGTTTTTCTCCATTTTTATCTTTTTTTAATATATGGTTCTAAATTAGAATTCTTGATAAATCTATCATCTCTACTTGATTGATTTTCAACATTTATTAATAAAAATTCTTTAGGGGCACTTGGCATGGCTCAAGAGCATGCTGGTCTTGGGGTAGTGAGTTCAAACCCCACTTGGGTATAGAGATGATTTAAATAAATAAACTTAATGGAATGAAATAAATAAAAATTCCTTATATTGGAAGATACTAGGTATACAAATGTAGACCAGTATGTTCTCATCACCCAGCCATGACAATTATCACCGTATAGCTGATCTTTTCATCTTTAAGTATACCCTCTTTCCTGGATTATTTTTTATTAAGTCCCTGACTTTATATGATATTATTAATATGCATTTCAGTATGTATCCTTAGAAAATAAGGACTCTTTAAAAATATCTTTGTCATATCTTAAAAATTGTCACTTCTTTAGTATTAACTAGTAAAGCCCACATTTGCCCAGGTTTTATGAAGGTTTTTATTTTGTTTAAAACTGGTTCAAATTGCGTGCGCCTGGGTGGCTCAGTCGTTAAGCGTCTGCCTTCAGCCCAGGTCGGATCCCAGGGGCCTGGGATCGAGCCCCGCATCGGGGCTCTCTGCTCTGCAGGAAGCCTGCTTCTCCCGCTACCATTCTCTCTGCTTGTGTTCCCTCTCTCACTGTATTTCTCTCTGTCAAATAAATAAAATCTTTAAAAAAAAAAAAACAAAACTGGTTCAAATTGGCTGACAAATCCAGTGTTTTTAGTCTGTAGGTTTTCTCTTCACCTTTTAAATTTTTTCCTTAATTTTTTAAGAAACAGACCATTGTTTCTCACTTCCTGGATTTTGTTGAATTTATCCTTGAAGTGATGTTTAACAAGTTTCTTTATTCCTGAATTTCTCATAAACTGGAGTTCTAAAGATTTGGTCTGACTCAGGTTTTTTTGGGAAGGCAAAATGGTAGGGCAAACAAGGATACTTCAGATGTGTTAAAATCCCCATGTTCTTTTTTTTTTAAGATTTTATTTGATAGAGTGAGAGATCACAAGTAGGCAGAGAGACGGGGAAGCAGGCTCCCCTCGAGCAGAGAGCCCGATGGCGTGGCTCGATCCCAGGACCCTGAGATCATGACCTGAGCTGAAGGCAGAAGCTCAACCCACTGAGCCACCCAGGCGCCCCAATATCCCCATGTTCTTAATGTGAACTAACAAGGAGTCTTATTATTCACCTTAGATGAATGCCATTTTAATAGTTATTATTCTGAAAAATATTTACTGTTTTTTACTTCTCTAGCTATTATTCTTTAATAAATGTCTAAGGCTAATAGTATTAATTCAAGTCAGTGACTCTTGCTGACCTTCTATCCCCATTCTTCTGTTCCTAGAAAAATTTTAAACTTCTTTTCTAAAAAAGAATACACACAGTAAAATGCATCCAACTTATATAATAACAAGAAATTTTTATCTTGCTTGCATCAAGTAAATACCCTTTGATTAAAAATTATGTGGCATTTAAATTCAATTAGTTTCTTACTATTTATAAGTTATACTAAAGGTTTAATTTAATTGATTTTAAATTCCATTACCAAGTTAGTTGAGTTTTCAAGCATTGCAAATTTTCTTCTAATTTCTAGCATCATTTTGCAAATTCTTTTTCCTACTTGGATACATAGTCATTGCTTATGTTGTATTTTAAACATGGTCTTAGGTCTTTTGGTTGTTACATGTGAACATAGATCTGTTGGATTTATCAATGTGAGGATATTTTACGATGTTATGAAAGTATGTGGAATTAAAATTTTTTTGGTCCATATTTTGAAACCTAGTGACTAAGTTTTTATTTTCAAATATAATCAAGATGTAAACCACATATGATACATTTCCAAGGGAAACTTTATTTTGTTCCATTGAGGATTAGGAAATTCTTCCTTGTCCTTTTATGTACCTGAACATTTCTTTTCCTAAAGTGCTTGCCTATAGTCAAATTTGGTGGAATTAGCTTTTTTAATATTTTTTTGGGATGAATTTTGCATTCTTGGAGCACATGTGTAGCTAGTTGCAATGCCATATATATAAATCATTTAGGGGACTAAAAATAAATGAATAAGTAAAATGTATTCTGCTTTACATTTAAGCTGGCTATATCATAAATTTGTTTGCAGACTCTTTATTCTTTGAAATTATTTCATAGCTTTTTAAAACTCACACCAGTGTTTTTTATATTCAGTGACATTTACTATAGGTATAATTAATGAAGAACAGATTTAATTTTACTTTTCTATTCAAAAATTATTTGGAAATGTTGCTACAATTTAAAATTGAAATACTGCAAATTCTTATTTTTAAAACATTGTATGTTTAAAATTAATTTTATGGTGGGTAAAATTGAACAAATTACTGATGAACTTTGAGAACAAATGAATTACATATTTAAAATATTCATGGTGGGTTTATTGAAGCATTTCAAAAATAGATCATTTATTGTTTCACCAGATTATACTCTTAGAAAAGGTAGATGATATATTTTAATATTAAGATATCTTTGTTTTCAAGTAAAGTATATGTTGTGTATCTGAAGCATCGTAAAATTAATTTGGCTAGAGCAGAAGTCAGCAAACTATAGCCTAGGACCAACCAGTGCCCAGGTTCATACCACTCTACCACAGAGCCAAGAATGGTGTTTACATTTTAGAGAGTTGATGGATAAGGAAAATTAAAAAATTAAAAAATATTAGAGTATCTGTGACTCACAAAACCCAAGATACCTACTCGTTGACCCTGTACAGAAGAAGTTTGCTGGACCCTTTTTGGAAGTTGCTGGAGAGTTGGTGCTGGGGTTTTTTGTTTTATGTTTCTGTTTCTGTTTTTAATTAATATTCTTGTTAGGTCACAAGGTTACTGTGTTCTTAATTTTCTGAAGAGGAACCATATTTAAAATAATATGTAACAATGTAATTAAATATTTAGGGGAAATATAGTCTTTACCAGAGTTTTAGATTCTTTGATATTAGTAATTATGGATAGACAAAAGTTTTGCATCATTTTGGTATCAGTTTTATTTGGTTCCTAGCTTCATAATGCTTGTTAACAAAAGCTAATCAAGCACTAAAGAAATATTAACAAAAGTTCTTTATAGGTCTTGACTGTTTTGTGTTAACAGAAGAAACATTGAGGTAATTGTTGTATCAGTTATTCTTCATTTACTTTGTACACTGTCTTTGGAAAAAATTGTTAAATTTAATGTTTGTTTTTGTTTTTAAAAGATTTGAAGTTAGGCCCTCTTATGTGCTTTCTCTTTTTTCACTGTTCAGTTTAAAGGGAGGAATCAAATGGTAAGTGTTCAGCTTGCCCACGTAGTAAGAGTAATTAATATAAAGCATATTTACTTGGTTTAACATGCCACCTCTCATTTCTTTCTAATATTCCTATTAGAAATATTCTAACACAAATGATAGTATGGACTTTAAAGTAGAAAATAAAAACTGATTTCCATATTTTGTGTCTTGAAAAGTAATTTTTTTTAATGTAATAAAATATGAGGGAAAACATACATCATGTCTGGTCATATTTTTCTTTGTTAGCCTTCAACTTAATCATAATTTAATAATGGATGTATTTTTAAGTGTTTCAAGGATATGTCAGCACTTCATCAACTAGAAGCCATTTTTATCTTATACCTTATTTCTTAGAAGTCAAGCTCTTTGATAGCTCTGGTAACTACAAATTAAACATGTTAATTTTCACTCGTAGCATAATGTATTTTTGAAAAGCATAACAATGCATATGTTTTTGTATTGTGTCTTAAATACATTTAGGTTTATCTTTACTTTTACCATAATGTAGAGGGTAATATTGAAGCATTTTCTTGATAGTACTTAGTAGGTTGAAAATTTTCTATTTACCACAATATTATAGCTTTTGGACATATCACAGTAATTTACAGTGTTAGTGTAAAAATGTATGAGATTATCTCTTATGAATGTTTGTGTTTGTTTTTATATTAGGTTGCTCCACTTACTATAGACAAAGTAATTTAAACATTTTAGTACTGCAGCATACTAGTCTTTATCTGTGGATTTAATTTGTGTTGGAGTAAAGTGGAGATTTTTAATTAGAATATTTTTTTAATGCAGTTTCTTAGAGTAAACTTTGCTTTCTTGGGAAAATGATAATGTAAAAACACCTAAATTTCATTCTAGCTTTAGTAGTTGTATCAAGTAGTTACAAAATAAAAAAAAATTCTTTGTTTAGGTAAATTGCGGCAGTGTTTATATGGGATGCTATTGTATTTTAAAATTTTAGGAGTTAAAAGTTAATGTTTGGTTTTTGTGAATAAAAGAATAGCCCTTCAGATCTCTTTCGAAATACATACATGAATTGATAGTGAAGAATTTTTATTTTTGTTTTGAGTAGATGGGAATAGCCCTGGATGTTTAAACAAAACATGTGCATAGTAAACCTGGAAATAAATGTATATTATATGCTAGGGCAAAAATCTGATTCAGTTATGTTTCTTAGAGTAGTTCCATTGTAGCTACCCAGTATATTATATAGTGAGGCCGAGAGCATTAAGGAGATGTAGCCAGAAGCTAAGGGTGTAATGCCTCTTCCATGGTAGTGTTTTTCAAATAGTGCAAAATAAACACTCAGAGAGGCTTTTAAAAATGTAGGTTGTTCCCCTTAGATCTCCAACCTACAAATTGGTGTGTTTCATGATTATAGTAGAATCTGATGCATTCTTCATTGATCACATTTTTTGCTAAATTTAGTAGTTTTCAACCTTTGCAGCACATCTTTCCGAACTTAAAAAAGAAAAATGTCTGAGTTCAGTTCACCAAATATTTATGATACAGTGGGTCTGAGTTGGAGCCATGGAATCTGCATTTTACGCAGCTCTTATTTTAAACATGGCTTATTTTCATTAGCAAAGATAGAAGACCATTGGCTATATCTTGAAATGAGACATAGTTGAAATATTGAAATAAGAATATTAGTAATTGAATTTTTTATGGAACCTGGGAGTTTGAAGGGAGGGCTCAGAGCCAGTCAACAAGGAGGAGGATAGGATTCATACACTTAATGGAAGTACCACAACATTCTGTGTGACTAGTGCTCTGTGGGATTTTGGTGTGACAACTTTTAGTTGAGCTTTCAGCCTATATGTGGAGGAGGTATTGTCTCAAATGATGCATTAACTTTTTGTTTTTTAAGTATTTCATCTAGACTGGGGGTTGACAGACTAGGGTAAGCCAGGCCAGTCTGAACACTACCTGTTTTTGTAAGTTTTATTGGAACACAGTTGTGTTTTTTTTTTTTGATTATGGCTGCTTTGTCCCAAAGTGGTAGATTGACTAGTCATGACACAACTGTATGAGACTGTATCAAGACTCTTTGGCCTATTAAGCCTGAAATACATACTATCTGTCTCTTTACCAAAAAAGTTTGCCCACCCCTGGTCTAGTTCCAGTCTGAGAGTTAGGAGTAATCTATAAAAAGTGACTCATGTTAACCAAACTCAGAGAGTTTGTGAATTAAAATGCAAATTAATTAATTAATATGTTTTTTTTCCAGTGTTTTTAGAAGGCTTATTGAACAGAGCATCTCATATCCTAGAATCAAGGTCCCTGAAGAATCCAAATTAGTGTCCTGAAGGTTTATTGGTAGTCATGGTTATAAATCAGAGCAAAAGTTATTGGAAGAACTGATAAAGCATCGCTACCCCATAGCTGATTATCTTTTGAGTTTTCAAATGTTTTCTTAGTAGATACATACAGCATTGTTCTTTCAGATGTTACCCTTTCTTGATCAGTACTGCCAGGTTTGCCGTGTTTAATCAGCCATTTCTTTATGTTAGTCTCCTTTCCTGCTTCTTGAGTGGGCATTGTTTCTTTTCTCTGATTTGATTATAACCCAGCTTTCCCTTATGTGCCATGTACAAAACTTAAAACAGAAACTCTAGCCAGCAATAAAATTTCATTAATAGGTGCTGACATAGAGAACTGACCATAATCATTAATTACCAGTGAGTAGGTACAAATATATTTTCTGAAATGATTTTTGAATTTTTGAGAGAAGTTGCCATTTTGTGGTTTCCACCTGGCCGTTACTACTCTTTCTATAAATTATTTAGCTCTAACAAGTGATTTGATTGTATTGCAGAAGAAGATTGTTTTTTGGAAGTCTAAACACCTGAAGCATTCAAACAGAGGACATATTTCACAAGGAGTTTTTATATAGCATCTTCATTATTCTGTGGAAATAACCGAAGAATTATTTGCTATAGGGTTTGGTGTCAGATTTAGGTTTGACTTGCCGGGCAGCTTAGTGTACCTCTTGCTGTTCATAATGGCAGTCCAGTTGCAGTGATTTTGACATGATGATAAAGATCAAAATTGATTATACCAGTTATATTGCAGTGGTTTCTCATATAATGCTCTAGTTGTAACCAGGTTTTTATTAATGTTTTAATTTATTTATTTACTAAAATAATGTGTTTCTTACAGTGAGCCAGGAACTTTTCTGAATATTTGGGATGGAACATAATAGGAATTAGACTTGTAGTCAAGTGAAAACAAAAATCTATAGATGTTTACATGTACTTTGGAAATGATCTTTAGGGATTTTGACATTTGGGAGTATTTGGATTGAAGATCTGTATCAATTTTAACCAGCTGTGAAAATCTTTGATCTTTCCACTTCTCTTTGAAACTTTTCAAAGGATTTTTTAATAGTTTTAGTAATAACTAATCATATGTAGGGAAAAACAACGATTTTCATTCAGACTGGGAGCTGAATATGGGTACTATTTAAATATGAGCACAGTAAATTGCCCAAATGAGAATCATATTTAAAAGGTAATAATGTAGGAACTAAATATTGATTTAATCAACCATGGAAGATGGGAAAACAGAAAAATGGGGGGAGTGGGTGCATATAAAAGAGCTAATTTTTTTAGCTAAATATTTTGATACCTAAACTAAAAATGTCTTAAAAGAACAATAAAATTATATTATTTAAAATATGGAGACAAAGTCTGAAAAGAGCAGAAAGCCATTTCCTCTTGGAGAAGGAATCAGGAGTAGATGGAAGTGTGACTGAGGACAGATTTTTTTTTATTATATCTTAACTTTTAAATTATGAGAGTATACATACAAAATTATAATTAGTTTAATAAAAATATACATCTTTTAAAAATGACATTACTTTTTTTTATAGCAGGCAGAAAATGGGCTGGCTCAAGCAAAAGCAGGATCAGTGGTTGTCCCAATCATATGTTTATGATTATAAATAAGTTTTTTCATTCATATTTAAAGACTTCCAAATAATCCAAAGGGAAGTGCTTACTGAGTTTTCCTTCAACTCTACACACACTTTACCAGAAGTCACTATATTTTACTTAATTATTTCTACGTCCTATTAGATGACTAGTGTCTTTTTTTGTCTTACCTTCCATTAGAGTTTCAGAGAGGCTTATAATAAAAATTTATGTATCTCTTTCCTCCTCCTGGAGAATATACTCAGTGTATGCATAACCTTCTCTGACTACACATCTCAGTTGTATCATTTTCTGTATTCTTTTATAGTACTTACCAATTGCATTCTAATTATTTTCTGACTTTGTTGCCAACTAATTTGGCTCTTTGAATTTTTTTAGTTTGAGAGTTTTGTATTTGTCATATTGTAGTTACTTAGACACAGATTGGGAGAATTAAATAGTTGTTTGGTGTCCTGTTTTTCAAATATCAGTGCTGCTCAGTCATGAGATTTTCACTGTTCTTTTTGGGTCACCATACCTTGGTATTTATTGAATACTAACGTCTCAGATGTTAAGCATCTGTAGTTTTGAAACAGGTGGGGTTAAGACTGTTGATACATTTTTGTAGACTTCATATGGAATCACGTAACAAAGAGTAAAATTTTCAAAAGTAGTCAGATAATTTTTTTGTTTGGTTTTCAGCACACCTAACTTTTCATTATTCAGATCCCACTTGTATATCCCATCAGAGTGTTAGACTTACAGGAAGATTTGGAGGTTTCCATTTAGTAAGAAAATTTGGTCACTGTTATACTGTTACAGAACAGAATGCTGAGTACCATGGAGGATACAGAAGTGAATCAAGCTCAGGGTCAGGTTGTTGAGGATTAGGTGCAGAATATATGTGTAAAGTATACAGAGATAAAGCTAAAACGTTTTGAGAGTTTAGAGAAAGATTCTTTGCTAGGGACTGTGAAGAGTGCATTGAGTAGCCTCAGCACTGTTGTGGAGCTTATTTTGGATTTAAAAAAAAAATATATGGTTGGTTTATTATTCCACTATGTTGTAGGTATACATCGTGTCTTTTTATTTGAAATGGTAAGTTTTTCTAATTTTACTTTGTTCAGAATGGTAAAATCTTTCAGCTAATGTTTACCTTTCTGGAGGGGTTGAGAAGAGGAAAGTCAAGATTGGCAAATAGAAGTGTTCAACTAACGTAAACGGTTTCTGAGATGTCACATATCTGTGATATAAATAATATGAATTTTTAGGTATTAAATACTTTAAAAAGATTCTAGGAAGACATAAAGATTGAACTTGTTGCTTCTGGTTTGTGACTTAATGTTACACTTAGAGCCCCACTGAAACAGGAGTTGTTCTACAAGGTGATTATGTAAAAAAAAAATTTTTTTTTTTTAGGTCAGTCTCCATCTAGCATCTTCTGTACTTTGTATTGAGGACATGAAGTTCTGTAGTATCACCTGAAATGCTGGAGTTTTATATAAAATCTGACTAAATAAATGTGAATATTATTATCTCTGTGTAGTTATTATCTATTAGTGATAGAGGATAGGAACTTGGGTTTATGAGCATGTTCTGCTGATGAAATGTGTTTATTTCTGTTTAAAATTTCAAGTAATTGAAAGTATATGGGTAAGTTTGCCTATACTTTGTCTTATCCTGCACTATATTGTACACCATGTTTCACATTCTCTGTTTTCTGGTTGTAAATTTGCCATGTTTCTCACAAAGTAACTTCTTCATTTGGCCTATTACTGCTTTTTAAAATTTTGCTTTTAAACAATTGATATGCTTATTATAGTAGTTTCTCTTATAATTGTGTATTTTAAATGCTTGGATTTTATTTAGTTACCACTTAAATATTTTTTAAACTACTATAATTGTATCTGTTGCTTTGAGTTATCTACTTAGGAAAAATATAATTTGTTAAAATTTCACAGCTTCTGGCATATTGCTAAAATAATTTAGTGCCTAGTATCATTAACAGAAAGATTCCCCATTAAATATATACGTTAATTCTTTATACATCGGAACACATGGGCTTTTGTTTGCTCCTTCCACTGCTTTCTTCTGTTGATGGGGCCAATTTGGCATTTCTTCTTATACTGTTTTTATTTGTCCTTTTGTTTCATTTTTCATACCTTGGTCTGGCCAGTCAGGTAGTTATTTTGACTTTGAAAACGAAATGTACTGGTTAAGAGGTTATGGGTGAGGAAATGCAAACCAATTACCAGTATTACATGAACATTTTGATAGGATACTATTCAAAATACTGTGTTTGTGGCTGTAGCTGATACCATCACGGTTGATTTCTTTAAGAGTTTAGGATAAAATAATGAAATCTGAAGAATAAATAATTTCAATTTTTAAAAGCATCTTTTTAGTTTGCCATGACAATTGAAAAGTAATGATGATAATGATAATTTTGGAAATGTCCCTTTGGTATATGATTAAAAATATTCTCAGTTGAATATAAGTTTGTTTAAAAAATTTATTTGTTTAAAATATTTATTCCTGGGGTGCCTGGGTGGCTCAGTGGGTTAAAACCTCTGCCTTTGGCTCAGGTCATGATCTCAGGTCCTGGGATCAAGCTCTGCATCTGGCTCTCTGCTCAGCAGGGAGCCTGTTTCCCCCTCTCTCTCTGCCTGCCTCTCTGCCTGCTTTTGATCTCTCTCTGTCAAATAAATAAATAAAATCTTTAAAAAAAATAAAATATTTAAGTCTACAAAAAATATTTTTAATTAAATCTAATTACATATAATCAATATGTATTAAGAGACAGATACATTGTAATTATATGTAATTAGATTTAATTAATCTTCAGTTAGAAAATCACCCTAGTTATTAAAAAGCTGCAATTAATTTCTGAATTTGACAGTGACACCAGAATAATCTTTGTAAGGTACCCAAACCAGGCTTTAAAAATACATTGAGTGAATCTGGATTAAGAGGTACTTGTCTTGAGGTTAATGAGTATAGTGAGCTAAGATGTAAGTCTCCCTACTTATATTTGTTTCCTCTTATTTCTGATTTGAAATTCAACAAGTAACAAATCTTTATTATTTGTGACTAAAACTTGCAGTATAAATTCATATATATATATTCATATATAAATTCATATATATGTGTGTGTATATACACACACACATATATATAATATATATTATATATATATATATAAAATTGATTATTCAAAAAGAAACACTAAAAATTTTTAATAGGGACGCCTGGGTGGCTCAGTCGGTTAGGCATCTGCCTTTGGCTCAGATCATGATCCCAGGATCCTGGGATCTAGTTCCACATCAGGCTCTGTGCTCAGCGGGCTCTGTGCTCCTTCTGCCTGTCACTCCCCCTGCTTGTGCATGCTCTCTTTCTGACAAATAAATGAAGTTTTTAATAGACTAGTTTTTAGAGTAGTTTTAGATTCATAGCAAAATTGAGCCGAAGATAGAGATTTCCCATATACCTCCTTCCCCCAACATATACCCAGAGTCCTTCATTATCAAAATGATACATCCTTATCACCAAAAGAAGACAGTTTATGTTAGGGTTCACTCTTGGTGTTTACAATTGGTGGACTTTCGACAAATGTATAATGATGTGTACCCATCATTAGAGGATACAGAATAGTTTAACTGCATTAAAAATCCTCTGCCTTCTGCCTGTCCATCCGTCTCTCTTTCCTAATCCTGGGCAATCACTGATTTCTGTTATTTTCTTTATAGTTTTGCCTTTTCCAGAATGTCTTGTAGTTGGAATCATATAATATATAGCCTTTTCACACTGACTTTTTGGTAGTAAGAATTTTAAGGTTACTCTGTGTCTTTTTATGGCTTGATAGCTTGTTTATTTTTAGTGCTAAATAATGTCTCATTGTCTGGATGTACCACAGTTTGTTTATCCATTCACCTACTGAAGGACATCTTGGTTGTTTCCAAGTTTTGGCAGTTACGAAAAAGCTGCTAAAATATCCATATGCAGGTTTTTGTGTGTTCATAAGTTTTCAACTCCTTTGTATAAATACCAAGGAGTATAGTTGCTAGATTGTACGTATGTAAGAGTATTTTTAGTTTTCTAAGAAACTTTAAATTGTCTTCCAAAGTGAATATTCCATTTATAATAGCTATCAGCAGTGAATGAGAATTCGTATTTCCCTACATCCTTGTCAGTACTCTGTGTTGTCGGTGGTTAGGATTTTGGTCATGCTGATTGGTGTGTTGTGGTATCTCATTCTTTTCCTAATTTGCAATTCCCTAATGATACGTGGTGTAAAATTTCATTTTAATAGTCATAAAACTGAGGAACATCTTCCCAGTATTCATGGGTGCAGATATTATAGAATGCATGGAATTCAGATTGGGGGTAAAGAACCATCATAGTTTGTATTGAAAGATTGTCTTAGGTTGCTTAAAACATATCCCCCTTCCCCTCGGGTCTAGTAGTGAGTAGTATGTTTTAGAAATTATTGTTTTTAATTACTTGAAGTAAAAATGTCAAGTCTTCCAAGCATTCTCTGTTCGTTATGTTTGAAAGTTTGCATGCTATTATTTATATCAGTGGGAACATGTCTTTTTAGTTTAAAACTACTTCATTTTTATTAAGAAAAGATTACTTTGTTGATGCATATACCCTTCAGTATTGTAACACTTTTTAAATAAATGAATAATTTCTTGGCAAAGAGGCCTACCTTTTATTTTGGAATTTTTTCTTTATACCCATTTTCTTGATATTTCATGTAATTGATGTTTCTTTCATTTTTTACTTCCAAGTATCCTATTTTTTAGGTAGTATTTCAGCTGCTAATTAATTTCTCTCTTGAAAGTTTGGCTATCTAATAATCTTTATTCTTTTACGTAAACTTTTCTAGTGAATGAAAGATATATTTCCAAGTACTAAATATAATTTAATTTTAGAAATGATTACAAAAAAGTTGAGTCTTGTTACTTCCCAGAACTTAAGACATTTAGAATTATATTTCCTTTAGTAGATTTAAATGTTCTGTGTCAGTGTTTTTACATCAGGAATTTTAGCGTTTTCTTTATTAAGACATTGAACCTAGATGGTACATGGTGATCCTTGGACAATCCCTTAGAGGCTTCTTCAGAAATGTATGTAAAAGATCTTTACAAATTAAAGAATAATGATCATGGTCATTAAGACTGCATTCGTTCAAACAGGAATTTAGATTACTTAGTGTCAGATGAATATATCTTTAATGTTTCAGTTGATATTATGTTAAATCATTATGTAGTGCACTGTTTCCTAAACCGTAGGCATTCATATTATACTTTATTTTAGCCTCACCTTTGTGTACTGTAATGATCCTTTAAATTTGGTTATCTAAAAAAAGAAACCACAATATCTTTAAGTTCACAGGTTGATATTTTGAGTATTAAGTATTAAAGGAAAAGATCCTATTTTACATAAAATAATGTCAAGTTCTGCACTGGTATAGTTACATTAGTGCAAATTTTCTACTTTTATTTTCATGAACAAATACTGGCACTTAAAAGCATTGGTTCTTAAACTTGGTTTTGAAATTTTTTTACACTATTAAAAATTATCTAAAAGCTTTTATTTTGTTACATCAGTGTTTACTATATTAGAAAATTAGAGAGAAAGTTGAAAGAAAATGAGGTGTAGTGGGAACACTGGCCTCACTTTACATTTTTGCAGATTTCCTTGATGGTCCACTTTAATGTAGTGGGAGGAGTAGTATTGTTTTACTGTTTTGTAAATTTGTTTAATGTTTGCTTTATAGAAATGGCTGGCTTCCCATATTTGCTTTTGCATTCCATCTATTGCAGAATGCTCTTTTGGTTAGAGTGCATGAAGAAAATCTGGCTTAGATAAGTAATTAGTAAAATGGAGACGAGTATATTTTAACCTTTTCAGATAATTATAGCTATTTTTGTCTTCATTGCATTACACTTTGTTGGGCTGACTTGAACTTTGAGTGGATTTTTTTTACCCATGCATGATTTTTGTAATGTCCTTTACCAAACATTAGAAAAATACTGATCCATTGAGTTATGCACATCTTCTAAATTTTAATGTAGTTTATTACAGAGAATTAAAAACAAATCACATTTCTTAATATCAACTACTAATCTTGTCAGAAAATGTCTGCCAAATGCTGTCCCGAAGTATAACATTCCTGTGGTACCTTTTGTAAGCCAAAATGGCATAAAATGAAGAAGGAGCTACTGTTAATATTTATATGAAAAATGTTTGGAGAGTTTCTAAACCCAAATTATAACTCTTAGGCCTCTTTGATACCTTAGTACACATCTTGCTAACTGATCCACGGGATAAATCTAGATAAAGCAGAGATGTTCACACACAGTTCAAAGCTATGGCAGCTTGATGCTTAGATGCTAAGTATAGTTCCCAGGGAAGGTGCTTGGTGGTGGCACCTTTTGCTGCTCTAGGTTTATGCTGCCTCTAAAATTGCTTGCTACAAAACACACTGAACTTTATATTCACTTTTTTACTTTTTTCCATAAAAGTGAGAATCCTTTTTTGGTTAGCAAAAGCAGGTATTACAATGTAGGTCTTTCATAAAAGCCAAGTGGCATAATACACAGTTTTGAAAAACAAAGGATACCTGTACACAAGTCAGTATTCATAGTTTATCAGATGCAGTCTTGTTCAGTTTACAACCCAGTCATACAAATGTTTTTCTTGAAGAACCACCCTATTTCAGAAAGCAGCAGAATTTAATGTATATATCCTGTTTTGTTGCATGTAGTGATTCAATAAAAATAATTTTAACTGCTTCATCTACATATTGTAGTTGAAATTTTAAAATTAGTTGTTTGGGCAGACAGCCTCTCCTCTGCTGTCCTGCCCGCTGCTCCCTTGCAACAATGATAGTTACTAGTAAAAATTGGATGTAAGTGCCTTTATTTGTGCTAAAATACCAAGATTGTTGCCTCCCAATTGCTTGTGCACCATCCCTACATATGTTGATAGACTAAAAAGCCCAATTAGATCATAGTTTTATAATTTGTGTTCTAATGTTTAATAAGACATGTAACAGTTTTAAATTTGTGCACTTCCTAAAAGGGTCTTGTGGATACAGTACTCCTCTAGCCACACTCTGAGTTCTGGCAGTCAGTCATACTTTGCTTGCTTTTTTGGTCAGCTGTGAATTTAAGCATACTCTGACAAGCTCAGAAATATATATGTATAATCCTTTTAATGAAAAGGCACAACTTATGATTAAGAATAAACTAAAAATCTTGCCTTTTGTTAGGTTTTGTTGGAATCCTTGGAAAAAAAATGAAGTTGTTTTGTGAAGGTAAAAACTTAATGAACTCTATTTTGGCAAAATTTTTATGTCAGTTTAACCTTGAGTAAGTTATTTAACAGTGCTGTGTCTCAGTTTTATGATCTCTAAAATAGGATAACAGAAGACCAACTTTATAGAGTTGCTATGAAGAGTAATTGAATTATTTGAATCATTTAAACCAAGTTTTAAGTTTTAATCATTGCTTTATTATCTTATGGCAGTACAGTCTTTATCGAGATTTTGTTTACATATTAAGTTGTTTCATGTTAAATCATAACTCTTAATTTTGGGTAAAGTAATAAAGCATTAAAATTTGTATTCCAGGGGCGCCTGGGTGGCTCAGTGGGTTAAAGGCTCTGCCTTCGGCTCAGGTCATGATCTCAGGGTCCTGGGATCAAGCCCTGCATCGGGCTCTCTGCTCGGCAGGGAGCCTGCTTCCCCCTCTCTCTCTGCCTGCCTCTCTGCCTACTTGTGACCTCTCTCTGTCAAATAAATAAATAAAATCTTTAAAAAAAAAATTTGTATTCCAAAAATACCATGTATATTATGCACCAGTTCTAATTTCAGATATTAGAATTCATAGATGTGAGGGTCTTGTGTATTATTCCTTTTGGAGTGGGTACACAGTTAATAGTGAATTTTCTCCTTATACTTGATAAATCAAGTTATAGTGAAAAGTACTGTTTTAATTTTTATTGCCAACCACTACCTTTAAATATAATCTCTGACCTTTGCATTTTACTAGAAGTATGTAGTGGTGGATTTTTAGAAAATTACAGTAATCTTAAGATATGGCTAGGAAGTTGAAAACTTCTTTTGCTTCTTCTAAAATGGTTAAAAAATGATCTATCATCTAATTATACCGTCTCTTTTTCTTAAATGTGTGAAGCTGTATAAAAATACTCAGTAATTTTCTTTTAAGGAAAAATCAACAGTATTAAATTGAGTGTGTATCTAGTGAAAAATGCTATATTTTATATATATATATATATATAGGTATTTTAATACAGTGATATACTACATTAGCATGGATTATTGTGAGACATTCTCATTAATTTCATTTAAGGAAAGACATTTTAGAACTGGAAAACCAGTTGTTTCTTCTTTTAAGATTTTTATTTTTAAGTGATTTCTATCCCCAACCCTCAAGCCCACAACCCTGAGATCTGAGAGATGCATGCTCTTCTGACAGAGCTAGCCAGATGCCCTGAAACCAGTTTCTAATAGAGCATCAGAAAGGGAATGTAATGGCCACTGTTGAATAATTGACCTAAAAAAGCTAAGTCTTGGGGTGCCTGACTGGCTTAGTTGGTAGAGCATGTGACTCTTGATCTTGGGGTCGTAAGTTAGAGCCCCATGCTGGGTAGAAATTACTTAATAAATAAAAGCTTTTAAAAAATCCATAAATGTTATTTATATAACATATTTATATAGCATATTAATCTACAGAATTCTAATGAAGATAGAATAATAGAATAAGAACAGTTTTTTAAAAGTACTGAACTTTGTGTTATTATAGGTGCAGATGAAAATTATCGGGAGATAATAAAAATGTTTAGGTTTTTAGGTGCAGATGAAATTATCAGGAGATAATAAAAATGTTATCACCCTCTTTGTTCCCACCAGTGAATCACAGGCATCCATTTAGGATGTCAGAATATTTAAGGGGGATTTGAAAATTGAGGTCTCAAACAATAAGACTATCATAATTACCCTTTATTTAGTGATTATATATTGCATTCTTCATCTTTCATAGTTAAGGCAAATCCAAAAGTAAAAGTTAAACCCTTGTTTACCAAAGATGTCATGATCAAAAATTCGTGTATATTACTCTGGTGCTGAAATGGAACCAGCTTTTCAAATCACAAATATCTGCTATAAATAATACCTGGAAGATTTTTGGACATGTTGAATCAGTCTGCATTTTATCAGGTTCTAGTGGTGAGGAAATGACAACTTGGTTTGATTTATTGATTATAGTGTTAAGTGTGATCATAAAATAGTTATTTTCCATATGACTTTATCAGAAATCTATTCTATGAAATAGTCTTGTTTTGCTAGTTAGTAGTATCCATCATTAACCAAGCGTTTTATGAGAAGAGACAAATTTTAGGAAAGTTTTTAAAAAATGACTTTGAGAAAGATTTGGGGTTTATGTTTTCTACATAATTGACAAACATTTCTTCATGATGCCATGTAAGCGATTTTTTTTTTTTTTAACCGCAGCTTCATTAAAGGTTATATTTTGAGGCATGTCCATTAGGTTAGGTATGGGTAGGTGATTAGCTGCTTAGTGGCATTTATCTACCATATACCATAGGCTTTTCTTTTTTTCGTAGTGTTTTTCACTGGTATTTTCTATTACTAAGTGGAATTTTAAGCACATCTTAATAAAACTGCTTTTAAAAGAAAAATTGTGCCTTTTTAAGATTTAGACATTGCTACTTTTGCCTCAGAATGTGTTTTATGATTGCTACGTTTAACACACAGGTCTGATAATGGAAAAGATCATTAAATAATAGTGCAAATTTGAATTACAGTATGTGGGGTAATTTCACCTAGAAATTTCTGAAGTTAATTCTGTATAACTACTGTTAATAAATGAGTTTTTAGAAGTAGTTGAATTTTACTGAAATTTAAAAGTTTGTCATTTGCATGACCTTTTGTATCACAGTTAACCTCAAGAGCATTTTGTTTCAGAACTTGCTGACTGTGTAATAACACTTTTATTTAGATTTCCAAGTAAAACCCTTGTTCAAATAAAGGAAGTAGTGTTATGTTGAACTTGTAATAATTGTTGGTGTGTTGTGGAGACTTTTCATGGCACATCTTTAGGTCTTGGGTAAAACAGTGCTCAAATATTTGAATAAAAATGCAAAGATGTATTAACAACGAAAATGGTCTATATAACTTTATTTTCGACTTAGTGTCCCACAGCTCTTTGTGTTGGATGTTTGAATACATTTGAGTATAAAAGGAGTAATGGTCATTTTGTTTTAAGACAAAATTTCCTCATGGGAGGAAGAAATAATTGGCTCTGGTGGCTATTAATACTAGATTTTTCCTTTTTTTGGAATCTAGGCATATGTCTTTGCTCTATTGAACATTAAAAACATTCTGTGGTAGATTTTATGTAATCCGACACACTGATAATCTAGTGGTATAAATTGAGTGCTCTAAGCACTGTGGCATATCAGACCTGGAAGACTGAAGCTTCTTTTCATTGTTCTTATAAGTAAGTCATGTTGGAAAATTTTGATTTTTTTTTTAATGGAAAGTGATGTTCCAATTTATTCTTTTCTTTTTGATTTTAGATGGGAAATGTAAAGTCATAAGATCGATAGGTTGACTGTGACAACTATGTTTACTTACAGAGAGAACAGGAAATGAGAATGGGTGATATGGGTCCCCGTGGAGCAATAAACATGGGAGGTAGGGATTTGAAGCAAAAGCCTTCTGTAATTTGTAATTCTTTGGGGAATTGTACATGCTGTTTGTGGTATCTGCATATCAGTAACAAACTAAAATTTGGAATCAACACTTGTAATGGTTGAAATCTCTTATATTAAGTTGAAAAAAATACAAGTATATTAAAAATAATATGCTAAGGAAAAATTTTTCATTGAAGGCTAAAAGGTATATTATGTTTTAATAGATTTAATGAAAGGAACCTGTAACCGGGTTTTGATATAACCTGAAACCTGTTCAGTCATTCCATGGTGTAATGGAATATTGCATTTTTTAAAAATCAAATTTCATGCTTTCAGATTGACTTCTTTTTACCTTTCTTAGAAATTTGATAGGTTCTGAGTTTGTAGTGTTTTTAAACTTCTTGAGAGTATTTTATAAATTGTATTGGTAAGGTAACCTTTTGTGTAAGTAGAGTTATTTTTATTCATTTTACTGAATGTTTAGCTTATTTTGCCCTACCCTACCATATTGTGCACAGAAATGCACTGCTTGGAGGCATCTATGACATGTCAAGGAAATTAGATATGTCTTATACATGTGGGCTAATGCATATCTTTAGAGTTGATGTAAAGGTTTGAAGAAAGTGCCTACATTAGCTTCTCTACTATTGAGGGAAACAGTAAATTTGAAATGTCATACACTTAAAAATTAGATAAATTTTTAATATATTCATTTCATATTGTCCCACAGAAGCTGTCACAAAATTAAAATCTTTACATAACTCAAAATGTACATATTGTTGTAAAGATTACATTACCATTATTAGCATGTAGTACTTAGGTTATATAGTGTATGGGGTAAAAAAAAAAGTAATATGTGGGATGAACATTTTCTGTGACCAACCTTTTTTCCTCCTATTTCTCATGCAGTTTATTTGCTACTTCCAATCAAATCATCTAAAATTGTTTATTGCTATTCATTTGGTCATTTTTCTTACCTACCAGTAAGAAGTTAACTGAGCATCTCTGGTATACAAAGGAAGCATGATACATGTCCCTTACCCATAAAGATCTTAATTTGAAGTTAGTTATGATGGATACATGAATTAATTGGTGAACAAAGAATACATAAGTTCTTTAGGCACAGTTGTAGAACATAAGTTATAGAGACACAGTTGAATGAATATATAGTAATGTATAAGTACTTCAGTTTTATGTCTTTTCAAAGTAAGTTGTAGAATGGTGTATAATATAATCCAGATGGTTTTATTTAAGGGTTATAAGTGTGAGGTTATGGGTTGTAGGTACTTTGAAATGCCATTATAATTATTAGATTGTCATTAACATTAGACATTAACATAGACATTAACATTAGAAATATTCTGATGTTGCCGAGACCTTGAAAACATTCTGACTTTTAGTTAGCAACTTTATCAGAAGAATAATGAGAGTATACCTTTAGATTCCTTAATTAGTTAGGAATTTAAGAGAACTCAAATTTTTTATGGCATTTTATTTTATCAGGGAACCGTATTGCAGTTGAGCACTTTCTCACCTCCTCTTAAGTCCAGTCCATTTAATTTCCTCTAACACAAATTTTATTCAGTCTGAGACTTTGCCTGGTGGCTTACTGGAGTTAAGAATTATTATCATGCAGTTGAATGCCATTGTTGAATCAGTAAATTGTTACATCCTATCAAATTACATTGGTAGAATGTGGCAATAGATCTTCTAGTGTATCACCAGTGTATCTACCAAGTGAAACATAGATTATAAAACTGTTTTTCAGGGGACAGATAATTCTAACATTTCTTAGATCTTTAAATTTAGTTTAATTATAACTGTGTGATAGAAATCTTAATTACTAGAAATAAGACTCTACTGATAGTTGAAAATGTTATTTTTTATTTATTTTATTATACCCATTGTTGTATATTTATATTTAAATCTTGCAAGTTAAATGTAAAAATTATGTTTTATTAAAAAGAGAAGAAAAGCCTTTTTAGGGAAAGTTAAGATTCCTTATAGATAGTGTCTCCATTCTTCCTCATTTCCATGTGGGACATGTGGAATTCTAGTAAAAATTTTTATTTATAGCTATGCTAAGGGAATAGAAATATTCTTGGATAGTTACAATGCGCAGCAAGAGCATTTTGGGATTAAGGAAATAATTTCTTCCCATGAAGTGGCTAGGTTCCTAGAGATTGGGTTGAGAAAGCATGGTAGTCTGTATATTGCCAGGGACTGGTAGGGAGTAAGAGGTTTTCCTCCCAGTTGCTCCCTGGGCTCAATCCTATGTAGAAGTCAGCTGCATTAGGTACTATGTAGAGTTCTGGGTTTGAATGAAAATACTTTCGCCTGATACAATGTGTTTTTGAGAAATTGAGTTCTGAGGGTTATAAAATTGACCTATAGAAGGAAATACTAGAAGAAAACTCTTTAAGTTGGAGTTAGTCTTTGTTACGAATTTCTAATGAAAAAAAGTATGAGTACTTTAAAAATAAAAAAAATTCAAAGAAAATACCTTAAAATGGTGTATTTGAAGCCATTACAAATATAATATTTGAGCTCAAACACTATTGCAATTAACATGAGGCCGGGTGGATATATTTTTGATGAAAAATTTGAAGTATATATGATTGTCCCCTACTCTAGAATTTTTAGTATGTCAAAAAATTCAAATAGCTCTGTTAGTATTTTATCTATATTTGCTTTTAAAAAGCTTCGTCATGACGACCTTTTCCAGTTGTTTAGATTGCCTATTTCTCTAAAGTTTCAAGTTAAAAAATTGTACCTCTTATAATTTTGAAGTATGTTCAGTAACTTATATTAAAGTCAAGAGATTAGTTTTAGTGAACTTTATATACATATTTATAGTTTCCAAGTGCTAATCATTTGCTGTTAATTTAAGCTGGTAGAGTATAGTTACCATTGTTAAGAGAGTAGTTTGTTAAAAAGCAGACTATAGCAAGTAATACTCATTTTTTTTAAGTAATATTCATTTTTTAAAAAACTTTCAAGCTTTGACAGTCTCAGCTATCCTAAAATAATTGATAGCTGTCTCATTTGTTTTATGTACATTTGATTTGGAGATGAAAATTCTATAGTGTAGGTAATACTCTATTACAGAGTAGATAATTAAGTGTCCCATTCTCAAAGAAGGAAAGTGATTTTGATAATAGTCTTGTTATATAGTTTGTAATAAGTATTGTTAAATTTTTAATGTTTACTAAATTAAGCTAGGACAGCTCTAAGTATAGATTGTTTTACGTAGATGCATTTAGCCCAGCACCTGCTGGTAACCAAGGTCCTCCTCCAATGATGGGTATGAATATGAACAACAGAGGAACTATACCTGGCCCACCAATGGGTCCTGGTCCTGCCATGGGACCAGAAGGAGCTGCAAATATGGGAACTCCAATGATGCCAGATAATGGAGCAGTGGTAATGTATCATAAATATTATTTTGATTATATTCAGTAATATATACTTTTCTGCCCCAAAGGTAACTTCACACTTAACATAATTTGGCATCATTTGTTTTGGCAGTAAGGTCAATATGCAGTGAAGAAAACTAATTTTATGAAGTTATATGTTGACCTATGGGAGGTAATTTTTACATATAATGAGTTAATTTACCATTCTTGGCATGCTTTTGTATTCATGTATATGGCAGATACATATTAATTACAGTTATTTTTATATTGCTTTTAGTGTGTATCCACCTCTTAGTATTCACTGTAAAGGCCAAGTCTTTAAGATTGTGTTCTTTTCCTGTGTGGATTCCTTACCTTTGGTGGGGAATGAAACTCCAGTATGGGTGAAAACACAGTTTTTAGTAAACATTTTTAATAAAAAGATCATTTATGATTAATTTCAGGGAACTTATTTTCACTAAAATAATGTACATTAAAGTTTTAAGGTGTATTTTAAATTTACATTTTGCAGTCTTATAAAATTATTAATTATATTTGTTACAAAATTTAAAAGCATACAGTTTTATGTCTTGGCTTGACAGTGTGAAGATATCTTTGTGTGGGTTAAATAATTATAAAAGCAAAATCTTTCAGTAGTTCTTACTTTATTTGAATATCAGTAGCAAGACTGATAACTTCTCTCATTTTCCTTTAAGTCTGTCACTATTTAAATGAGACTCTTGGCAGAACATTTTCTCACTTGATTTTTTGTTAATGGTTGTTCTAAATAATATTTAGAAAAGGAAGATTGGTTGTGTATTTTGAAAAGGCAGTTTAGTTTTGGAATTACCATAATAAATGTTAAGGCGCCATTGCTGCTAAGAAAGAAAAAGCACTGCCAATTAAATTCAAACATGCCATCAACTATAAATCCATACTGTTTCAGAGATGTTAAAAGTGAATATGCGTCTTAGAATTGATGGATACAGTGTTTCATTTTAAAATTTATTTACTTAAAATGCAGTCTTTTAAAAATTTGGAAAAATTGGACATGCTAACAGTTTTTTTTTTAAATGAATGTTTGTGTACAGAGATTAAAAGGCAGTGCCAGCAGTGCCATAGTATCTACTATGATTAGATGGCGCATGATATAATTAGTGTACTTGTTTCCTTCTTTGGAGGCTTTATTTTACAGTAAAATGTCTAAAAGCTAAGTAAAAACTTTGACTACTTTGGTTAAGTTTTTCTGTAGCATATAATCGTCTTTAGTAATTTAAAGTAATATTAACTGGCCCATTTTCCCACCCATTCCTGAAATTGTAGCCTTTATTTAAATATCACCCTTGGTCTTTTTCATAGTGACATTTTACTACTGCACGTAGGGAGTTCTGGCCATCCTTTGAGATTAACATATGTTGTTGTTATTGTAAGGTTTTCCAAAGCATAAGATTCAGATATTTAATTGTGCTATTAGTAGTACATATTAGTAAATTGTCAGTTTTTAAAAACTCTGTTTTCCCATTAAGAGTCTTTCTGGAAAAACACCTCAAAAGTTTTAATACTGAAATTATAACTCTTTATTTGTACTAGTACTTTCTTTGTTAAAAGCATTGCTGTTGAAATTTTTAAATGTTTATTTTTTTCAATGTGATGCTGCTCCCCAGTTTTATCTCTTTGATTTTCAAAAAAATATTTTTTATTACACAGCACAGTATAAGCTTTTAAGAAAAAGAGAGATCAGAACAGTATTGTAATACTGATTAGGTTTAAATGGCACTCGCTTACTTCTTAAAATCAGTTCTTTTTTCATGAAATTGGGGCATAGCATTAGCAATTGTAACTCTTCAGATGCTTTTTTTTTTTTTTTTTAAACGTAGTAACTAATTAAATTGCTCCTTTCTTCCTTCTATGTGTGATCCTGATTCTGCTGGACTTTCTGCTGAACTTCATGACACCACCACTTGGGATTTTGCCAATTTTTCTTGTCACTTACATTTGGCGTGTTCCAAATGGACTTCATATTTATTATGTGGTATTATAGCACAATGATAGATTTCCTCAAGGACCATCATCTCAGATGGGATCACCTATGGGGAGTAGAACAGGTTCTGAAACCCCTCAAGCACCAATGAGTGGTGTAGGTCCTGTTAGTGGTGGTCCTGGTGGTTTTGGTAGAGGAAGCCAAGGGGGCAACTTTGAAGGCCCTAATAAGCGTCGTAGATATTAAACAATCTTTCATTCCTGGCTACTTAGAGAAAAAAAACCTCAGTGGTATGCCTTTACACTTTTACTTGTTACCTGGAAGAAATGGTTTTATTGTTAATGTATGTAGACTTTAAAGTTTTTCTTTTGTAAAACTTGAGGTTTTGTATTTTTCTTTATTCATACATAAGCTTTGTAGATTAGAATGGTAATGATGATGCTCATCATTGTGAATGTTAAAATGTGTTTGTGACTTTAGCTAAATATAAGTATGCCATAGAACTGTGAAGTCTATGTAGTTACTTAATCTCAATAAAGAAATCATTTTGGATAATTTACAAATGTTATTAGTATTCTCTCATAGTTTTACTAAACTTTGCTGTAACAGTAATACTTTGGTTGCTTTAATTAATCCCAACCGTTTAAAAATGAAAATGATTTTCTGCTTTTTAGTTTTTGCAAGTAGCACTGAAGATAGAAGCTTAGTGAAAGCTAATGTCAGTAAGGGGTGGATAGAATAGTACGTTTGGGGAGGGATGTGGGAATGGGTTTACATTTGTATAAACCATTGATGTTCTTTCTGTGAAATCAGAGTTGCTGTCTACATTTCATATAGATTCTGAATATTTAAATATTCTGAGAAGGAATATTGAGGATATCTTTGTCCTGTGCTGATTTTTTCAAATAAACCTTTTGAATCTTGGAAAAAAAAAAAAAAACCTGTTTGGAGGCAAATCTCTTTTGCTTATAAAATGTCTATTTTTAATCATATCTGCCATTATTTGGTGTCAGTATCTGGATCTTACCCTTTTAATTTTCCTTTAAAATTAAACAGTGCTGTTAGGTTGAGAATTTGGTGTGATTTAGAATTAGGTATTTCTTGAGAATGTTGTTTATAGAAGTACTAAAGATAGATTAACTTTGCAGTGTTGTAAGTATATTCCTATAGTTAGATAAGTCTCTCCAGTAAACTTGTCTGAAAGGCTAGTTGTGTTTGTTTCCAAGGAATACAGCTCAAGTGGTGATTTAAAAAAAAAAAAAAAAAAAAGAATTAATTTGAGAATGGCTAAGGTCATTGGAATTAGATTAGATCCCTCTACTGTCAAATACATATTTTGAAGTTTGATTTTTCAGTACTAGGAAGAAACTGATTTTTATCACATTATAATTGTTATTCTAAAACAAAATCCTTGCTATATTTAAAATTTTGTATGTTAGCCGTGTTTAATTTAAAATTACGTTTAAGGAATTATTTATTTACATTAAGCCACGAATCTGATGCATTAGCTATTGATCGTAACATAGTTATTTCTCACATAACATTTCAGTGTGTTACTGTATCATGCTTTTAGCATTTTTATGAAAAGTACTCTGTTTTGAAATGAACAGTGTAAAAATTAACTCATTTTGCATGGTATATGTTTATGATGGAAGGCAGCATACTTTGTAAAGAAATAAAATTGATTAATTTAAAATCTTGCATAAAAACAGTTGTAAAGCAAAATTGAGATGCATTCTTTTGTAACATTTTTCTTCTGTAAATATTTCACGTAGTTTTTAGACACAGCTGTATGGATGGAATTATTTTCTAAAATTCGCAGTATTCATAGGCTTTTGTTTTTTGGCAAATATTTGAAAACATGATTTGGAAGTTGTAAATAATAGTCAAAGAAGATTATTCTCATCACATTTTCCACGTGTATTGATGAGTTGGCAGGGAGTGGAATTTATTTTAATAAATTGCAGGGTAGGGAGTTTTAACAACTATAATTTTTAAATGATATCTGTTGCACCTAAATAGACCTTTCCCATCATCTATATTTTTATTCATATAATCCTAGGTAATTGCTAGCACTGTATTTTGGCTCAAAACTGAATTAAGAGTGGGAAAAACTTGATCCTTGGATGTTAATACCAAGCTGTCTTTGGCCAAGGCTGTGAAATTCTGTAACATTGATTCAAGAACATTTGAAAGCCAGTGCACAGAGATGTCCTAATCTCCTGAACATTCTAGTGTCCGGCTCAACTCTGGCTCCAAGAATAGAGTTCTACACACAGCTTTTTCCCTGCATCAAGAAAATCTTTGTTCCAGTACTTACCAAGTTTACCCTGGGAACAGTCAGCTTCTGAGTGACAGTCAAGTGGAGCATCTGTGAACTCCCAGTTAATCAGTTTTTAGTGTTTTTGTATAAACAACTTTGTGGCTGGTTAAGTCACTATTTTTTCTTGTGAATTAGTATACACATACTGGGGAAGATATTTGAATGTCATTTGCTTAAAAGTAGTAGATACAAAAATAAATAATAGTATTAGCTTTTCTAAATAAGTATGAACTTGTCATATGCTACCATCATTTTCCATAAAAAGGTAATATGAAACAGTTTTAGAATATCACAGTATTATGTTTCTTTTTGTGTCATAATTTACTGAATTAAAAGTCTGTAGGATTTAGATTTCATCTGCTATTATTATGTAATTAATGTACATAAAATAAAGGAACACCCATTTTCCTAATTATTTTGTCAAAATTTCCCCGTTTTTATTTGTTTTGAAGAGAAATAAATTGGTTTTCTTCTTGCCAGATCTAGTTTTTTGTTTTGTTTTGTTTTTTTGTTTTTTGACAGATCTAGTTTTTAAAGAACTTTGGTTCATATTTCATAAAGCCCAATTTGTTATTCCTTGACTTTTTGGATTTTTCTTTTTAAAATGAGTACTGAACACTCAGTGAAGGAAATTAAGTATTTGTTTTTAACCCAACAGTATCCGTGATATTAGGAGAAGGAAAAAACCTGTTTTCACCAGAATTGCCATTTAAGAAATAGAAATTATCAAGGACATTAATGGAATGTTGGATCTTGTTTCTCAAATACTAATTGAAATTATATCTTTACATTTTATTCAAGAACATACTTGTTAACATTTCAGTAACTTGGTGTTTATTATGTAAAGTCTATAATAATTACTAAGTATTAGTGTGAATAATGGTCACTAATGGTGGTTTGGTTATGAATTACAACTTAGATTCTGAATTTGGAAAAGATATATGTGTGTGATTGAAATAAGTGTGTGATGGGAAAAAAAATTCTGTGAATGTGATGTTAGTGTTTAAACCTTTTTCAAAAGTTTTGAAATTTAGTGTCAAATGGGACTATCGAATAAAAGGGATACATTATTTTGCAAAAATAGAGGAAATTTTCTGGGGAATACTGTGGTATTTGAATGTTTTGTGTGTGTTGTGTTAAAATATCTAATAATATGTTAAAGTATGTTCCTGAAATATAAGAAAGTGCTAATGATTTGAAAAGTCAGACTATGTTCAAAAATAAGATAGTGAACACCCAGATATCTGACTCCTAAATTAAACAGTTGTAAATATGTTCCTGTGCTTACTTCATCAATAGATGCATGTAGACATGGACTTATTTGGGGCAGGGTGGAGGGAAGAGGTGAAAACTACTTCAAAGTAAGTAGCAAGTCCATCACTTAAGTTGAATAGACCCGTTTGAGTTTCATTTCATCCTAAACAAGTGATGATTAAATAAATCAAGAGTAGTGTCATACTTTCAAGAGCATTGTTTCCCTTCCTGCACCCTTCAGAACTGTATTTCTAAAAATAGGAAGTGTGTTCACTTTACATAATTGTTTTCCACAGTTGTGTAAAATGAAACACACACAGCTTCCCAGTTGAGTGTGGACTGGTAATTTATGGAACATCACTCTGGGGAAATAGTGAAGAATTTCATTACTCTTTTAGTATCTGATCTTAAATTTTTTTAATAGTTTCTGATTGAAGTCTATTATATATTGTAGTTTTTATTTGTCAAAAGCACTATCTTCTAAGTGTAGAAAAGCCATCTTGAAATGTTGTTTTCTTGATTACTGAAAAAACAGTATTAATAGTTGAAGTTTGAATCTTATGACTGAATATTTAAAGGCACAACCAGAACGCTGTTACCTTGGGAATAGTACTTCTTGCCTTTTTTTATAAAACCATGTTTAGATAAATACCTTTAGGGGTTCCTTTTGGTTGCAACTTACTATTTGATTATTATTTTTTTTTTTTAATTTACCTGGTGGGATCAGTGGAAAGCACTTTGTTTTATGATGTACAGTTTCCCTTTTCAATAAGAAAAACCTGTATTTTCTAGATGGAGTATACTGCATTTCTTAATGTAATCTAGCCAGAGTTTATAGTACACATTTTTTAAAAATTGTTTTTCAAATATATTGTTTTATGGTTTGAATCACTGTTACTCTTACCAGTTCTTCCCTCTGCTGTAGATACTAGATTTGTTGACTGTGTTGATATAAAAATCTTAAGTTAGACTTACTGTTTGCCTTCTGAGTTAAAGAAATGGATTTTTAAAGGTGATATTCTGCTTATATGTGTATATAAAATTTCAGTTCTGTTTTATACAATATAATCTTACCCAAATTTCATGTAAGGCACTTCCATCTCAAAGTTAAAGACTAATTATGATTAGGTAGAATTAAGAAGTGTACTTAGTAGGAGTACATACTTCTAAAATTTTCAACTTTTTTTTTTTTTTTTTTAAAGTATCAATTGGGACACCTAGGTGGCTCAGTCGGTTAAGCATCTGCCTTCTGTTCAGGTTATGATCCCAGGTTCCTAGGATTGAGCCCCACATTGGGCTCTCTGCTCAGCGGGGAGTCTGCATCTCTCTTTCCCTCTTTGCCCGTCCACCAGCTGTTGCTTGCTCGCTATCAAATAAATAAAATCTTTAAAAAATAAGAGTATTGTCAATTAATAAGAAATGGTTTTTATTAATTAAAATGATTCTGAATTGCATCAATAGTAATGTGTGGACTTTACTTAAGTAATGTAATGGACCTAGAGTTTCTTAAATGCTCTATGTAAATGTGTTTGCAGCATTGAAGACTTTGGAATTGATACTTAAATCTAAAATTTGTTTCTAGCTCTGAAATTATCATTTCAGATATTTAAGGTAGGAAATACGTGGATATGAGGTAGTATCAAAATTTAAAGGAGTAGCCACAGTAATCCATTCTCTTTTATTTTATGTCTGACTGGATCTCTTAAGACATAGTCTTCCTTGTTTCATTTTCTTCAATCCACCAGACTTTTGTGAATGTGAATGAGAGTTTAGGTATGTTTTGGGGTTTAGAAGAACTATGTAAATATAATCCTATCACTATTAACTTGCCAAGTTTGGCCTATGAGTTACTTACATTTTTATATGCTTATTTGGACAATTTATTTTCTGCAAATTATTTATATTATCATATATTTTGCCAGAATAATTGTTGTTAATTTTTCTTCAGGGTATTTTCAGATTATTAGATAACATTACATCAGTATCAAATGTGACACATTACTTAGATATACAAATGTTGCTTGGTGTTTTACGTAATGAGAAAAAGTAAACAGTCTCACACATAGTGATTCTCTTTTAATTTCTGACCTTTTTAAAAAAGTGTTGGAGGCAGTAGTAACTTGCTCAATGGTCTATACTTAGTCTATAATGATAATTCTTACAATTGGTTAGAATATTTATATGTTCATGGACTGGTTAGAATATTTTAAACATTAGGAATCAGCAGTTCAGCAAAGTTGAACATAAAAATCAGAGTAATTGTCCACAAAATGATACTTTTGCAGTCATGTAGAGTTAATGGGGGAGCCATGTCATTCAGAATTGCACTATATCCATGTATTTATTGTACCAGTATATATTGCTGTTTTTTTGCTATACCCTTTCCTAAGGCTAAAGTACAGGAGTGGAAAAACAAAATCCCTGCTCTAAATTAAAAACCAGCAGCCACCTAAATATCCTTCCAGATTAGTAGTTCTCACACTTCAGTGTGCATTAGAGTCACCTGGAGGGCTTATTAAAACAGATTTCTGGGTCTACCCCACAATTTCTGATTAAGCAGGTATCAGGTAGGGCTAAGCAATGTGTATTTCTAACAAGTTCCCTGCTAAAGATAATGTTGGGTTTGGGGACTCTTTGAGAATCTCTGTTCTGAAGTATTACTCAAAAGAATCACAGTAACCTTCTTGGTTAGTTGATTTTTGTTGGTGGTAGCATAGGTGATTGTCCTGGTACCATTATATGCTATTTAGGATCTGTGGTCATTGAGAACATTCAAAACACTCCCAAACATTTCCAGTTAGTGCCAATTGACAAATACTGAAAAAAAGTCCATTATTTTTAAGTAGGCTATTGAGTACTAAATCTTTTTTTTTTTTTTTTTAAGATTTTATTTATTTGACAGAGATCACAAGTAGGCAGAGAGAGGCAGGCAGAGAGAGGAGGAAGCATGCTCCCCGCTGAGCAGAGATCCCAATGCGGGGCTCGATCCCAGGACCCTGAGATCATGACCTGAGCCGAAGGCAGAGGCTTTAACCCACTGGGCCACCCAGGCATCCCGAGTGCTAAATCTTATACGTAAGATTTTTAAACTAGGATTTTTTGTGTCACAAGCCTTAGTGAATTCAAGTGAAGAGGGAATACAGAAAAGTACAGTTTGAAAATTTTGTAAAAGTTTTTCACCTGATTTTGAACTACCTATACCAGTATGAGAAATGGAACACTAACATGTTTTTTATCAGTATATTTGAAGATGTTTGGGGCGCCTGTCCAGCTGTAGGATTCTTGCTTGACGTTGCTGGGGTTGTGAGTTTGAGCTCCACATTGGGTGTCATGGTTATTTTAAAAAAAAAAAAAAGAAAGAAATCTTGAAGTGCTTATACCTGACAGGTGAAGGTTTTAGAAAACTGTCCTGGTCTTTGCTTACCATCTTGGTAAATATGAATACAGTGACACTATTTTGATGAATTAAAATGATGGTCCAACATTTCTCATCTGTAAACTGGTCTTTTACTTTCCTAGATTGAAGATACAGATTTGATAAATGCATTTTCTAAGACAAATGAGTATATTTATTAAAATAATTTTCTCTTGGTTTGCAGCTTTAATTTTCATTAGTCATTTTAGAAAGTAATGCCACTAAGGAACTCAATAAATAGAAGTTGTTAAGTAATTTTATGGAAAAATTATAGCCTGGCTTGTGAGGCCTTACAAAGACTTACGCTACATATGTGTATTATTCAAAGTCTAATCAGTACATTAAAACAAATTGATCCATAATGAGAACACATAGTTGTGATACTGATTATAGTTCCTTTCAAAAGTTTTGACTCTATTAGTGCAAAGAAACAATCACCTGGTTTATAGTCTTTTAAATATCTCAGCAGGTAGTTTCTAGAACCTTGTGTATGTCTGCTAAAATATGTGTATAAGAAACAAGGAGAGAGACTTGGTTGTTATTTAGATGTTACCTGGGTGCCTCTCTTGCTTCCCAAAGATTGCCATACCATAATGTCCTCTCAGTTTTACCAGGAAATCCACATTGACCAAGCATTTTGTGGCTTTTGTGAACTAAAAATGGGTTTGACTCTTAAGTGGTCAACTCATCTACCCTTTTTTCTTTTAACTTTGCACCAGCCTACCCCTCCCTCATTTTTTTTATTAAGAAGTCAGATTCTTTGCTCCAAGGGAACTCAGGATTTAAAGAGACTACTAGGTTTCTTCCCCAACATGGCTTATTAACCTATTTTCCAATTGTGAAATTCTCATGTAGTCTGTTGAGAGTAAAACTTTGTTGCATCTTTTTAAAAAAAAATTTACATGAATAGGTTTCTTATACATTTGTTCTTCCTGTTCAGTTATTTATTACTAGTTTTCTTCAAGAAACGATTAACTCCTGTGGCAGTACTTGGACCTATAGTGAATTATTGTATTTCTATAAGTCCAGTGCTTTATTTTTAGGTACACAAATGCAGAAAAAAGGGGTAAAATTTGAAAAAGGAAGCTGTTAATCTATACTGAAGTTTTCTTTTTTCTTTTTCTTTTTTTTAAAGACTTTATTTGACAACACAAGTAGGCAGAGTGGCAGGAGAGGGAGAAGCAGGGAGCCCAATGTGGGGCTCGATCCCAGGACCTGAGCCTAAGGCAGCTGCTTAACTGACTGAGCCACCCAGGTGCCCTTATTCTGAGGTTTTCTGATTATTATTATAGTTTCCGTATATAGTAATGCCCCCTTATCTGAGGAGGAAACATTCCAAGACCCCCAGTGGAAAAGCACAGACAGTACCAAACCCTGTATATACCTTTTTTCCCTAATTACAGGCATGTCTGCAATAAAGTTTAATTTATAAATTAGGCACAGTAGTAGGAGATTAACATTATTGTTAATCAAAAATAATCAAAACTAAAAATCAAAACTAATCAAAAATACAATTATAATAAAAGTTATGTGAATGTGGTCTCTATCTCAGAATATTGTACTGTGATGATGTGAGATGGTAGAATGCCTTTGTGATGAGTTGAAGTGAGGTGAATGTCATAGGCATTGTGATGTAGCATTAAGCTACTAGTGATCTTCTGACCATATGTCTGAAGAGTATTGTCTGCTTCCAGACTGTGGGTAACTGAGACTGTGGAAAGCAAAACCACAGATAAGGAGGACCTCTGTACTCCCTGCACACCTGACCCCATATTTAACAGTCCCAATTATTATCCTACTAGGCAGGTATAAAAACTTTAGGTTTATACTTGCTCTGTTGCTAGTATCAGAATTATACATGATGATTAATTAGGAAAATTCAGAAATCCTTATTTTTTGTTTTTTTTTAATATTATGGTACATTGACTTTAACCTGGAGCCATTAAATCTTTTAAAATATTAGAGGAGATCAGAAAGTTTTAGAAAATGACATGTTCCAAATTTTGGGGAGTAGGAACTATAATACAGAAAACAAGTATTCGGATTGTTAATTTCTGCCTTGCTATATAATACGCTTATATTTTTAGGAGAAATTAGTTTCTGTCCAAGTATTTGTGCTACAGAGTCAGAGCTGAGGTAAACTAAAATATAGTTAGGTTCATATTTTGATCTTTTAGACCTCTGAATGGATGAGATATTCCCTAGGTTGATTGAAATTATAGATCTTCAAATTTGAATTATTTTGCAACTACTTGAACCATATGGAAGACTACCTGTCACAAGCAGTTTCTAGTCATTGTTTTTTTATATCCTTATAAGTATGATGTACATGTTAAGTAGCATTTAAAACATTGAATACTGGTTTTCTACAGTTGATGTATTGACAGTTTCTTGGGAGTTTGGGCACTGCAGATAATAGCAGTACACAGAGTAGAACAACCCTCAGCTCCCATGGCACTAGTGTTCTAGACCTAGAGGAACAAATAGAGTTGAAATAGCTTAAGAGGTCATAAAGGTAGAGAAAGTGACAGCTTCTATTTTAGATAAGAGGACTAGAAAATGCCTGTCTCAGAAGAAAAAGGGACAACATTGTTTAGTCTGTGCTGATGAAAGACAACATTGTGATGGATGAAGTGGATGTCGTAAGTCTACTGTTGGAGCTGTGCTGTTCAATGTGGTGGCCATAAGTGAGCTATTGAATCTTTGGGATGGGACTAGCGAAACTGTAAGATTTTTAATTTTATTGTAATTAAATTAAATTTATCAGTACAGTGTTTAGTATATTTGGATCAACTTGGATATGCAAATCTTCTTTTGCATCTTAAATAATGAAATCTATATACACATAAATATTGGAGAGAATTTACCAGTTGAATTAGATATGTGAAGTACAGAAATGGAAAGATTTGGTATGAAGAAAAGAATGTAAACTATCTCAAATTTTAATATGGCCATATGTTGAAATGATATATTTTGTGTATATTGGGTTAAATAAAATGTACTATTTAGCTAATTTCATCTGTTGCTTTTTTTCTCTTTAATGTACTTAGAAATTTTAAATTTCTTACATTGGATTATTTTTCTTCTGGGTAGTGCTGGTCTAGAACAGTAACTGTCAAATTTCTCTTTTCCTTACATGGATGTAATCCTAGAATCCATTGCATGGTGTAATTATGCGGTTATTTAATTTTGTCTTTTTTAAAAAAGAACAATTTGAGGTTGAATTTTAGAGTTTATGTATTCACCATTAGGTGTTAGATTGATTTCCTAGTGGTATAATTGCTTGGTGTTTGTGCAGGAGTGCAAGAAATTTGAATACCGGTTTTTAGGAAATAAATTGTACACATTAAGTTTACAGTTCCTCCTTTCACTTTTGTTACTTTTCTTTTGTGTTTATTATTTACTTGATACTCTATAAAATTTTAAGTCCAAAAATTTTTATTGTCCTGCAAGATTTCTCTTAAAATCTTTGTGTGAAGTTTTTGTGTTCATTTATTTGTTTACTTGATTGTATTCAGGATGTCCGCTTTAGGAGAATAGGGATCTTATCATTCAGTGATTTATCTTCATTTTATATTACATCCTCATTGAATGTTTGTTTAGTGAATGAATGACACCTGCTGAGGGCAACACATGGTTGTTGACATTAGAATGTACAATGAATAAAAAATGGTGCTTGCCTTCTTGGGAATTGGAGTTTAATGGTTTTACGGAAGCAAAGTGTAAGACCAGTTGGTAGTAAGGAAGGGAATAGGAAATGTTCTGAAAACCTAGAAGCAAGTATTCACTTACACTGGGAAGACTGGGAAGAATTCACTAAGATGATAACTTTTGAGCAGGTCATAAAGGTGAGTAAATTCTTGCTGGCTGTAGGTTTTTTGGAGGTAGAGGATAGAGGGAGGGTTGTGAGATGATGGAGTGGTGTGGTCAGAAGGGCTAATAAGTGAACAGAGATCCTGAGGAGTTAGTAAGGAACTGTCTAGGGGAGGAGGTAAGAGTAGAGAAGGTAAGAAGTAATATTTAGATAAAACTTATCTAAGTAGAGGAGTTTTGATCTTTGCCTTTTAGGTGACCGGGTGTCAGGGCAAGAATTAAATGGATCAAAAAACAGAGACCACATAGATCATTGGTTCACTCCCATACTCTCTACCCCCCACATGATATTTGAAAGGATCTTTAGTGTCCCTGACGATTGCTCTGATTCCAAACAGTAATTCAGAAGTAGAGTGAATTTAACAGACTAGTGTATTGGTGGGAGAGGGGGAGATGAAAAGTGATCTAGGAGTTTTCTAGTTTGAATGATGGGTTGATGGTGATAACCATTAACTGAAACACAGAAGGTAAGTGTGTGGGGTAGCTGCTTGAGGGAGAGGAAGGTATTGGATTTTTTTTAATATTTCAGTTTTGAGTACCTATGGTGGATTGTTGGGATTTTAAAATTCTACTGGTAAATATGTTCTTAAGGCACTGTTATTTGTTAACTTGTGCTTTTCTTTTGCTCTTGTAATTTAGTTTCCACATGGTATCGAGTGCATCCTTTTAAAATGTGAATTATGTCATTGTAGGTCTCCTTTTTCAGATGCAGTAGCTTTTCGTTTTAATTAAAACCCAACTGTAAAGGCAGCTGGGTGGCTCAGTGGGTTGCACATCAGACTCTTGGTTTCGGCTCAGGTTATGATTTCAGGGTAGTGGGATTGAGCCCTGCTCGAGCTCTCTCTGTCTCTGTCTCTCAAAAATATGTATCTATAAAAAACAAAACCCAAACCCAACTATATTGTAGGCCACAGGGCTTTTTTTTTTTTTTTCCCCCAAGTAATCTATACACCCAACATGGGGTTCAAACCCACAACCGCAAGATCAAGAGTTGCACACTCTACCAACTGAGCCAGCCAGGTGATTCTAGGTCACAGGGCTTTAAATGATCTGTTCTCAGTCTACCTTTCCAACCTATCTACTTTCCACCCCTAGTGCACTAAACACTAAAATTGTTCCTCTGACTCCCCAGAGGCTTTTGTAGGTTTCTTAAGAGTCTTTCCCCAATAGAATTTTCATTCCTGTCACTTTGTCAGTATATCGTATTTACTTGTTTGCTTGTTGTGCCTACATTTTGTTCATCTCTTACCAGTATTCCCCGTATCATAGCACTTTTGACACTCACTATTTCTTGAACTAGTCTCAGGGAAAATTAGGGAGTAATGGCATAGATTTAAATGTAGTTTTCAGTACTAATTAAAGTGTGTGGATCAGAATCCCAGATTCCTTATTCGTTCCCTAAATGGTTATTGAACATTTTTGTCTCAGCTTGTGCATATAATAGTGAAGAAAATAGAATTGGTCCTCACCTTTAAGCTTGAAGTCCAGTGGGCGACAAGAGAAATCATGGGAAGAAATGATAAATTCTTAGACGATTTTATCATCATTGTACTGAGCGTCAGAGAAAGAAGAGCCAGTAGAGAATATGAGTGAACAGTCCAGTTTTTAATAGAATTTAGGAGAATGTGTACCCTTATATATGTCTATATAGAAATATATCTAAAAGGAAAGTACTAAGAGCAAGTGGCAGAGGGAGAGTGAACATGTGAAGGGAGTAATTTGAAATGGATGGACGGAAGTCACACCTTATTCTGAGGCTGGAAAGTTGATGAGGTTGGTGGTATGGAAGAAGGGAAATTTTTAACGGCTGGAACAATAAGTGTTCTTAACTTTTTAAAATTAAACTCCCCAAGTGTATGTTTTGTGTATTGGGTGTCTGAAGTACAGTGGTATTTTGGTGTTGGTAGAACCCTAAGCATTAAGGAGACCAGAGGAACTTGAAGGAAATACAAAAACCTTTCTGAAGTGTCAGGGGCACCTGGGTGGCTTAGTCAGTTATGTGTCCAACTCTTGATCAATTCTTGATTTTGGCTTAGGTCATAATCTTAGTGTAGTGAGACTGAGCCTGTGTCAGACTCTGTGCTGTGCATGGAACCTACTTAAAATTCTCTCCCTCCCTCTCTTAAAGTAAAAAGCCTCTTAGTGTCCAAATCCAATTTCTATTTCCAGAAAAAGAACATCTGCTTTTCTGAATGTAAAATGAAAGCTGTTGATTATAAGTTTACATATTTGTTTCTCTCTTGCACCTTTTCTAATCATTGGTATACGTTGAAGAGAATATTAGAAGAAGCAGGAAAAGTAGGACAGGTTGGCTGCAAAGGGCAACTTTTTGGGAAATACTCAGAAGAATCTCCTATTAAAGTGCAGGAACTTCAGCTCATTGTTGCTGTGATTATCCATATACACGTTTTATATGTGATCATCACATATACTTCTGCAGACACTGAAGGTCTGATTATGGTAGTTCTCTAGTAATTGAACTTTAAAATGACAGAGTGGTTAAGACTTCCAGGAGAAATCATTTAGTAAAACTTGGATGTTATGAAGGGAACACCTAGTCCTCTCAGCAGATTTGATAAATAAATTGGGTATTATATGAAAAAGAGCTTGAAAAACTTCTGTGCAAATATTGGGAGAGAAAAACATGTAATACAAAATTTAAAGAAACTTTATCTCACTTGGTCTTTTATTCCTATTTAAGAGTGGGTAATTATTGCAATACTCTAAAGGGGTTCTTAAGGGCTACCAATTCCCTTCCATTCCTTTATCATGGTCTTTGAGTTAACATTCATTACTGTTCATTTTGATGGATTTATAGAGATTTTTAAAATTACCTATAAAAGAGGCATTTGCTTTTCTGAATTGCCTTTACAATAATGATTTGAAATATTTAATATTAACACTTTTCTTAAATACTAGACATTACTGAGTTCCTGGCATTTTGGTTTTTATCTTTCATGTATTTTATAGTAAATGCAAATTAATATAAGTTAGGAAGAAAGGAAATGCCACTTAGTCGGGACCCAAACAAAACAGTTTTCTGTTTTGTCACTTTTTTCCTCCTTCAGAGCTGTTGAAAAGTTGGGAGATAACTGTCTAAGTCCAGTCTTTGGGGATGATTTAAAAATTTTCTAATTTACGTCATGGTACAACTTTAGTTAATAACATGTTATAGTAGTACATGTCATCTAACATCTACAGGGAGGACAAATAAATTTGAGTCAACTCAGGTTAGCCAAAGTTCTAATTAATTTTTTCTTTATAGCTAATATGTACTATATGAAATATAAGAGTATGTGTGTATGTTTTTTGGTTTTTGGGGTTTTTTTTTTAAGCCCAATGCCAAGCCTGAGATCAAGTCCTGAGCTGAGATCAAGAATCACGTTCTCAGCTGACTGAGCCACCCAGGTGCCCTTAATTGTATTTTAATATGTACTTGAACCATAGTTAAATTTTCTGTTTCTACTCAGTAGTGTGGAAAGAGAACTGGTTTTTAAGACCAGCAATTGCTGTTTGAACTAATTTGTGTAAGTTTTTCATAATTTTTTCCCCCAGCACTCAGTATCTTTACCATTTCAGTAATTTCCCATGCTCATCATCCTACCTTTAGCTCCCCTCCTCATATCAGGATTCTCCCTGGAGGCTCACTTTTTTCTGCTCCAGTCTGAGCTGTTGCTGTCTAGAACAGCTGCAGCAGAACAATACCCAGTAGAGCCTCAGTGCTTTTCGGGATTGTATGTGCTTTTGGCTGGATCATCATTAAATGAACAAGTGAGAATTTGGCAAGCAACTGTTCTTTTCTTGTTTGTTCTTTAATAATTATTTTGGATAGTGCTTGAAGATATGCATACACAATAGCATGGGTGCTAGTACTCTGATGATGTTTTTGTTTTCCGGAATTTTATCACATTGTTAAAAATAACTTAGATATTAAAAAGCTAATTTAATGTATTTGCATTGTTGCTGTCCTAATGGGATATACGCATGTATTTGGTCAATAAAATAAATGGTTTTTTAAAAATGAGTAGGGCCTATGAGTGAATTGTGAAGAATTATATCATTGTTCTATTTGGAAAGAGCCTAGGTTAGTATAAAATAGAAGTGGTCATAGATCATAAATCACTAATTCTATAATAAGTACTGTTGACATGGAGTATGAGTTCCATTCATTAAGTATTTGCTACATTTAAGACTTAAGGCAGCCAATCAGGGGGTAGATACAGGGTGCTCCTGTTGAGCAGTTCCAAATCCTGGTGGCAGAGGTTGGAATATAGTACGGTAGTTATGATACAGTGATGAAGAAAAGACCTAAGGGAAAACAAGAGGATGGTAAACATAGTAGGAGCAGCACCTTTGAATAATTTGAGACTTGGATTACATTTACATGACTTGGGAGGAAGGCAGAAGAAAGGAAAAATTCAAGAATGCACACGTGAAGATAAAATAAGTCTTGGAATCTTATCAATAAAAATGCATTTTTTTGTGATTGACTTGGAGCATCATGTGCGGTAGATTATCATGTATTCCATTACCCATTGGGAAGAAAAAATAGTGTGCTGTGTGTTCAGCTCAGTGGCAGTGCTTGGTATATTTGGGTGACTTCACTTACTACATATGAGACCTGTTTGTCCGAAATTAAGTGTTACAGGGAGTTTGGAGAAGAGAAATGAGTAGAACTAATGGGGAGAGATGAGGACAATGTTCTTCCTTAGGCATGGGAGATTTAAAGGACCATTCAGAATAAAAGGGAGAGAATTATTTATCCTAATGAGTATGTCCAAGGAATTGGGGAGGTAGAAGTGCTTGAGTATCTTTTTCTTTTCCTTTTTTAAAGATTTTATTTATTTACTCGACAGGGAGCAAGCTAGAGAGGGAACACAGGGGGAGTGGGAGAGGGAGAAGCAAGCAAGCTTCCCGCTGAGCAGGGAGCCCGATGCAGGGCTCGAACCCAGGACCCTGTTGACCTGAGCCAAAAGCAGACACTCAAATACTGAGCCACCCAGGCACCCCCTGAGTATCATTTTCAAGATGAGTTATAGCTTGTCTTTGAGAGCAGGTGTAATCAAAGAAGACCCATTATGAACAAAGCCTGGGGGCTGATAAATGTGCATGAAGCTGGTAGTGATCCAAAAGGAGAGCAGAAAACTATAATCAGATCTTACACCATAGCAAGATATATTGGAAGTTTTTGGCCAGAGAATAGTGGTGGTCAGGTTTGTATTAGTAAAGTTAACTACATCGTGGAAAGGATACATATGTAGGAACTCAGACTGCAGGCAAGGAAACCAGTTTTTATATGCTATTTGGATTGGAAAGGAAGGATATAAATCAAGACCCTAATTAATTATGAAATGGTTAAGGCTTAGTAATTGGATGTGGGGGGCCATTATATGGGAAAGCAAGGATGACTAGTTCTTAACCAAATGGCAGGTGATTTTGGTGCTGCCAACTTCGAAGAATAGAGCAGCAAGTAGGTCAGGATGGAAGGCTTCAGGTTCTTGTGACATCTACTAAGTGTTTTCAGCATGAAAAATTGTGATGCTTAGGAAAAGGTGTTGCTTGGCTCAAGAATTTTGTCAACAAAGTCAGCAATAATTGACAAATGAAAGTATGAGACAAATAGTTTGCCAGTGCAAAATTTATATAGATTAGGGGGCTACAATATCTTCTATGTAGGTGGAGTTGTTTAGGTAGATTTTGAAGGGCTTGGTGAACTGAGTCTCATACTGGAATACATTTAATGCATAAATACTGCACTTGTGTGCTTTAATTATAGAAACAAACTTGTTAAAGGAATGGACATATACTGAAGATTAATTTCATTCATTTTTTTGGTCAGTGGTCAGCACAAGAAAATGTGGAAACCAAAGGTGGACTAACACCTATTGTCTTACTCCTCAAACTTAAGTTTGAATTACCTAAGTAAGCCCTATGGTATATATTGTATATACATATGTATGTGTGTGTGTGTGTGTGTGTGTGTGTGTGTGTGTGTGTATACACATTCAAATACTTGTTTGAGATCTAGAAATAATCCTTAGTACACTATTGTACTTTAGAAAGCGTTAACACCTAATTAAAATCAACTAGCCTTCAAATACTATTGATACATAGACTACTCTATTTTTAAAATTATTTGAGTAATATGTATCTGATATGCAAACGTAGAAATACAATACGCTATGTAGTGAAAGTAAATTTCTCCATGTTGTGTCTACCAGTTGCCCAGCTTTTCTTTCCAGGTGTATTCATTGTTAATTTCTTGTGTATCCTTCCAGAAGTTTCTGTGCACTCATAGAATATTTGTATTCTATATTTATATACATTCTTAATATATATGCAAGGACACTGTACACATTTTTTGCCATTTACTTATTCCCTCACAATATTCTTGTTTTGGAGGTTGTTCCAAATAAATGCATATGTGAGAGAGATGCTTTGTTTTTACACCTGTTGCTAGGTCATTGTTAGGTATGTTACCGATCTTTTTCAGTCAGTGATTAATGGATGTTCCACCCCACCCCCATCCCCCCACCCCCGCCGCCTCTCCCCTTTATATGCTCTAAAGAATGTGTTTAGGTATGTATTATGAAGATATGTGAATGTATATGTAGGATAAAATTTCTACCAGTTAAATTGTTTGGTCACTGGGTATATATATTTTTAAAGATTTTTTTTTTTTTTTTGGATGTTCCCTATCTAAAGACTGAGAATTTAACTTTATTCCTGCAGTCCCCAACCAAATGCATGAAGTCTGTAAAGATCAGAAATTAATAAGAACTGATGGGATTGTTGCAGGTAATAGGTAGAAGTTTTAGAATAGAAGTTATGTGATTGAACTTGGAAGAGCTTTAAAGTCTAAAGCTGCCTAATAAAAATTCTGGGAATTGGGACCTAAAATCTTGTGCTTTAAATATTAAGTTACATTAAGTAGTTGCCTGTTTAATTCAGTGAATTATTAATGTATTTAAGAGAGTTGTCAATAGATTAGATTTTTAAAAAAAGATTTATTTTAGAGAGCAAGAGAGTGGTGTGGGGTGGGGGGAAGTAGGGGCAGAAAGAGAATCTCAAGCAGATACCTTGCTGAGCATGGAGCCCAATATGGGGCTGTATCTCACAACCCTGAGATCATGACCTGAGCCAAAACCAAGAGTCAGATGAGCCACCCAGGTTCCCCAATAAGTTAGATTTTTTTTTTTTTAAAGATTTTATTTATTTATTTGAGAGAGAGAGCATAAGAGGAGAGAAGGTCAGAGAGAGAAGCAGACTCCCTATGGAGCTGGGAACCTGATGCAGGACCTGATCCCGGGACTCCAGGATCATGACCTGGGCCGTAGGCAGTTGCTTAACCAACTGAGCCACCCAGGCACCCTAGTTTTGGGTTTTTTTTGGTTTTTTTTTTTTTAATGAGATGGTGAACATTAACAGTTTGCCTTATGAGAGGTATTACAGTGAATTTAATAATGGCTTAGGTTTTTTGTTTTTGTTTTGTGTGTGTGTGTGTGTTAGAGAAGGGGAGGGAATTAGACTCAAATTCAGAAATTTTTCATTTAAAAAATTTCTGCAGTTCTCCAGTGATCGGAATGGACATAAAGTTGTTGTGCTCAAATATCTAACTTGGATTTCATTTCTTAAATGTCAAGAATAGGAAGAACCTTGGGGCGCCTGGGTGGCTCAGTGGGTTAAACCTCTGCCTTCAGCTCAGGTCATGATCTCAGCAGGGAGCCTGCTTCCCCCTCTTCCTCTGCCTGCCTCTATGCCTACTTGTGATCTCTTTCTCTGTCAAATAAATAAAATCTTAAAAAAAAAAAAAAAGAATAGGAAGAATCATAAACTTTTCTAGGAGAATTCCCATCTTTGGTGTTCATGTTACAGTATCACTTTGAATTTCATATCTTGTATTATTTGGAAGTACTAGAGGGAGGTAGATACTTTATTTACAAACCAAAAAGGATGGAGGCTCTAAGCTATGTTTTAGATTAGCTCTACTTAGAATTAATAAAAAAAATAAAAGACACTTGTATACATTCCCAAGGAATTGTGGTTTTTATTCAGTAAATTATTATGTAAGTTTGAAGACTTCATAGCAAAATGAAATTATTTTTTAATTAAAAAAATATATCTTCAGATAGTAACTTTAAGCAATTGTTTACCGAAGGACTTGAATGAGCAGTTTGCTGTTTGCAGAACTGAAGTCTCCTTAGTCAGAAGTCATTTATTCCACCTGTATACTTCAATATTCGTCATAATAGTGAAGTATTCTCTCTCCAAGGTATGACTGAAGAATAAACATTACTTTGTTTCACCACATATTGTAGTTATTAGACTTCTTACTTCTTAAGAAATATATTTTTTTTAGACTTCTTAAGAAATATTTATTGAGCACATACTGTAGCAGTACTAGGGACTATTCTGATTATTTATTTATTTATTTATTTATTTATTTATTTATTTATTTATTTATTTATTTGACAGAGAGAGAGAGGAGAGACCACAAATAGGCAGGCAGAGAGATGGGGGAAGCAGGCTCCCTGCTGAGCAGAGTCCAGTGTGGGGCTTGATCCCAGGATAAAGCAGAGGCTTTAACCCACCGAGCCACCCAGGCGCCCCTGACTGACTCTTCTAATAAAACCTAGGGAATACAGCTGGACTAGGGAAACGGATATGTCCATTTTAGCTAGGATGGTCAGGGGAGGTTTCTCTGAGAAGAGGCTTGAGCTGATTGATATCTGAATAATCAGAAGGAGGGGACTTGCAGTGTTGGAGGTGTTGAAGGTGAACCCAATTCAAACTGAGGAGTTTATCATTTATATATAGCATGGAGTAGGAAAATGTCTTTTGTGGCTGGAATTAAGTGAACAAGGCAAGTGTTGTTGTTGTTGTTGTTTTTAAGATTTTATTTATTTGACAGAGATCACAAGTAGGCAGAGAGGCAGGCAGAGAGAGAGGAGGAAGCAGGCTCTCTGCTGAGCAGAGAGCCCAATGCGGGACTCAATCCCTGGACGCTGAGACCATGACCTGAGCCAAAGGCAGAGATTTAACCCATTGAGCCACCCAGGTGCCCCAGCAAGGGTGTTTCTTAACCCTTTCCCCTGACCATGCACCCCCGCCCCCCCCCATTGCCCTGCCATGGCCCTCATGAAATTTTAACTCGGCTGTTAATGTACTGTAAATACATCTGTTATATCTATGCTTTTATACATTAAAAGAGATTTTTTGCCCTCCCCTCCTCCTCCTTTCAACTAATTTTCTCCTTCTTGGGGGCATTCTGCCCCATTGAGAACACAAAATGTAGAGCAGTGTATGTCCTAATAAATAGTTGAGATTTTTTTCTTGATGAGAATTCATCATGAAGGCTTGGGCCAGGTAGTGAGATGATCTAGCTTATGTATTAGAAAAGAAATTTAGCTACTCATGGAGACTTGACTGAAAGAGAGCCAGACTAAAAAGCAGGCAAGCCAATTAGACCAGTAAGGAGAGATGAAAGGTAATGGTGGTGGGGCACCTGCGTGGCTCAGTGGGTTGAGCCTCTGCCTTCAGCTCAGGTCATGATCTCAGGGTCCTGGGATCAAGCCACATCAGGCTCTCTGCTCAGCAGGGAGCCTGCTTCCCTTTCTCTCTCTGCCTGCGTCTCTGCCTACTTGCGCTCTCTCTTTCTGTCAAATAAATAAATAAAATCTTTAAAAAAAAAAAAAAAAGGTAATGGTGGGTTGGACTTTAAAGATTATTGATAATATAAAGAGATAAGGAAGAGTAGAGAGAGCAAAAGAGGGGTGAGATAATAAATGGATGTAACATTAATGGTCATAAAGTATGTCTACATATGATATTGATGAAAGCTTAGGGAACAATGTGCCTTCCAAGTTACAAAGAGAGGTTGCCTATAGAACCTACTGAAATGAAAGAAGAAAATGACCCTTGGGAAATGAGAAACTTGTCTGGTTTTTAACCTTGTTATCGTTTGAAGTTTATTTTTCAGTAGATTATCACACACAATTTAGAATGGTCAAAACTCCATATTTCAACTTTCTGTGTTTGTTTTTTTTTTTCTCAATAGGAATGTGCCCCCTACTTTGTGCCTTCCATTCCAGACTTTTTCTGGAAAGTCTGTTTAAAAGCCTGCCTAAGAATTAAATGATTGTTACGTAATAGACAATTCCTGGGCCCTCTGATTTATCAGGGGTAGACCGAATTCCCTAAGGCAAAAATACTCTTACACAAGGTGCTTACTGCAGTTTATTGAATCAGTGAGCAGGCTGTTTTTCCAAGTTCATACCAGAAGTTATTAGCAGAACCCAAATGAGATTTTATAGCACACAATTTTGTCTCAAAATTGAATGTAATGAATGCAAAATTACTGGGAATGTTTAACAAACCTTGGTGGTGACTGAAAATGGGAAATAGCGTAAGTAGCATAAATGGTTTTAAAAAGGGACTGCAGGGGGTCACCTGGGTGGCTCAGTCATTTAAGCATCTGCCTTCAGCTCAGGTCATGATTTCAGGGTCCTGGGATTGAGAGCCCTAAATCTAACTCCCTGCTTGGTTGGGGAGTCTGCTTCTCCCTCTGCCTGTCCCCACTGCTCGTTCTCTCTCTCTCTCTCTCAAATCAATTAATTAATTTAAAAAAAAAAAAGGGATGGCAGGGAGTTCTGAGGTTCACACACTATTCATCCTGCAACTCCTTGCCAGGGGAAGGCATGAAGTATTCTTGGGCTCTGATGAGGCACAGTGCAATGCATCTGGAGCTTTTGCTGATTGGGAGTATATTGCATTTATAAATGATGTGGAGGCAGAAAACATTTTAGAAGTGAGATTTATGACTTTTTTTTTAAAGATTTTATTTTTTATTTGACAGAGATCACAAGTAGGCAGTGAGGCAGGCAGAGAGACGGGGAAGCAGGCTCCCCGCTGCGCAGAGAGTCCAGTGCGTGGCTCGATCCCAGGACCCTGAGATCATGACCTGAGCCAGAGGCAGAGGCTTTAACCTACTGAGCCACCCAGCCACCCCTGACTTTTTTTTTTAATGCCTTGTTTTTGCGTTTTCTGTTGTTTCTAAAGCCTAATTTCTCAAATCCAGTGGTAATCAAACAGGAAATTTTGCACATTTTTAAAATGTGAACAAAAATTTTTAAAAGATTTTATTATTCATTTATTTAGAGAGTGTGTTCAAATGGGGGGATGGGGAGAGAGAATCTTCAGCAGACTCCATGCTGATCCTGACACTGCTCAATCCTAGGACTCTGACATCATGACCTAAGCTGACCCCAAGAGTCAGAGGCTCCACCCACCGAACCTCCAGTGACCAACATTTTTAACTCGTCTGTTTTTAGACTTTTCAGTCCCTTTTTTAGAACATGTGTTGGCATCTTGTGTCCAGGACAAAGTATTTTCATCACTGATTTAGTTTAGCACTTGTTTTCTCCCCTGTATTTAAATAAACTTAAATAGATAATCAACAAGTAACAGTGCAGATTATACTTGCATGATGTTTAAGTAATTTCTCCCCAGTGTAACACTTGATATTCTTTACTGCATGTGAACACATGCAGTGGATTCTTTTTTTATTATATATATTTTATATTTTTAAAATTAACATATGTTTAATTTGTGTCAGGGGTACAGGTGTGATTCATCAGTCTTCCACAACACCCAGCACTCACCACAACACATACCCTCCCAGTGTCCATCACCCAGCCACCCCATTCCCCCATCCAGTAACCCTCAGTTTGTTTCCTAAGATTAAGAGTCTCTTATGGTTTGCCTTTCTCTCTGGTTTCATCTTGTTTCATTTTTTCCTCTCTTCCTCTATGATCCTCTTCCTTGTTTCTTAAATTCCACATATCAGTGAGATCATCTGATAATTATCTTTCTCTGATTCACTTATTTTACTTAGCATAATACCCTCCAGTTCTATCCATGTCATTGCAAATGGCAAGATTCCATTTTTTTTGATGGTTGAATAATATTCCATTGTATATATGCACCACATCTTCATTGTCCATTCATCTTTTGATATACATCTGGGCTCTTTCCATAGTTTGGCTATTGTGGACAGTGCTGCTATAAACTTTGGGGTGCAGGTACCCCTTTGGATCATTACGTTTGTATCTTTGGGGTAAACACCCAGTGGTGTAATTTCTGGGTTGTAGGGTAGCCCTATTTTCAACTTTCTGAGGAACCTCTATACTGTTTTCCAGAGTAGCTGCACCAGCTTGCATTCCCAACAGTTTCAGAAGGTTCCCCTTTCTCTATGTGGTGGATTCTGCAAAAAGTGTTTTTATTAAGTTGATTTATTTGTTCTCTTGAAAGTAGGTAACAGTAGTTGTTATTTTGTGTGCTTTTAAGTATATGGTGAAAAATAAACTGTTGAATATTATTTGCTAATTCATTTCCAGTGCTTTTTTCATTACATATATGAACATGGTTGATACATTAAATAACAGTAATTCACTTGAAGTATTGAACTTTTAAAGAAAATAGTAGTGGAAGCCATATAGGTAAGTTTTTAATAACCACGTTTTATCATGAACTAAAAATGCAATTTATTGTTACTGTACTCCAACTTATTTTAAAAAAAGTTTAGCCCCAGGGTGCTTAAAGTCGTGAGTTCAGTTCCCACATTGGGCATAGAGATTACATAAAAAAAACAAAACAAAACATAAAAAACTTAACCATGATTAGGAAATGTTCAAGGATATGTTTTCTTTGGTTTTTGGGAGAGGGGTGCTTGAGAAATCTTAGGTGATCACAAAGGATAATTCTGCTGGCTTGCTTGCTTTCCTCTCTCCCTCCCTCTTCCATCCCCCCTCCCTCCCTCCCTCCCTCTCTTCCTTCCTTCCCTTCTTTCCTTCTTCCCTCCCTCCTTCTTTTATTCCCTCCCTCCCTCCCTCCCTCCTTCCCTCCCTCCATCCCCTCTTTGATCAAAATGCCTTTGTTGGAATTGGGAGTGAAATTAAGTTTGAAAATTTTCAGTGGTGTCTTTCAGTCACAAACCATTGTTGACCACATCACAATTGCCTTGCAAAATATATAAAAGTCTGGGACCTTGAAATTGAGTTAGTTATAAACTTTTCTTAGAAGTCATTAGTTATGTATGATAAAAGTCATCAATTTGTACTTTATTAGATTTCATATGAGTGTTTGACCTTTGGAGAAAGAAGACAGTAAGTGTGTATATATATTTATATGTGCATTGTATATATCAGTAAACTTTTCCTAAAAAATCTGGTTGTCCTCAGTAAAGCTGAAACACCTAAATCTTCGTTTTTTCTTTAATATTTTCTAGATTTCAGTGTTATTTAATAGTATTTATAAATGATTTTTACTATTAAATATTTACTCAAACAAGACCTTTATATACTTCTTAATTTTGAGTTAATCTTTTTCTGATTGTTTAATCTAAAAAAAGTTAAAATCCCGGGGTGCCTGGCTGGCTCTGTCTGGAACATGTGATTCTTGATCTTGGGGTCATGAGTTTGGACCCCACATTGAGTATAGAGATTACTTAAATAATCTTGGGAAAAAATTAACCTTAAAATCCTGCTTTTTAAAAATTTGGAACAGCCTCTCACTTAAATTTGTGAGTTTTGTTTGGTTTGACAGCCTAATTTTTCATAAACTTCCTTTCCTTTCAGTACATCCTATATCAAAGCAACCACTGTGTTATCTTGATCACCACAGATTAGTTTTGCCTGTTTTTGAAAAATGTAAATGGAATCATAGAATCTATACTCTTTGCCTCTGGCTTCTTTCAACATAGTGTTTTTGAGATTCATCTGTATTTCATATATCAACATTCTTATTGTTGCATAGTGTACCATTAAGTGAATAAGATTCATCTGTGTTTCATATATCAACATTCTTATTGTTGCATAGTGTACCATTAAGTGAATATGCAACTTTTTTCCAGTGTCCTATTGATATATTCTTGGGGTAGATTACAATTTAGGGTTATTATGATTAAACTGCTATGAACATTCTTGTATTCACACATTTCATTTTTCTTGGGGAAAATATCTGGGAGTGGGGTTGCTGAGTATAGGGGATGTATTTTTCTCAGAAACTGCCAAACAATTTTCCAAAATGTTTGTCTTACTTTATACCCCCATGAGCAGTGTACGTGATTTCTGTTTTGCTCTGCATCTTTGCCAGCACTCAGTATTGTCAAGTCATATTTGTTTTAGCCATTATAGTGAGTATGTAGAGGTGTATCATTGTGGTTTTTAATACACATTTCCCTAGTAACTTTTCATACACTTTTTGGCTATTCGGATACCTTTTTATTTGAAGTATTTTTGCCTTTTGTACCCTCTTTGCTAGTCCTGCCCCCTGTTATCTGAGGGGGACACTTTGGAAAACCCCAGTGGATGCCTGAACTGTGGATAGTACCAAGCCTTACAACTATGTTTTTTCCTGTATATACATAACTGTGATAAAGTTTAATATATAAATTAGGCACAGGAGGAGATTAGCAGCAATAACTAATTATAAAACAATTATAACTGTACAGTAATAAAAGTTATATGAGTGTGATGTCTCTCAAAATGTCTTACTGTTCTGTTACCTTTCTAGTGATGATGTGACAGGCCTATGTGATAAAGTGAGGTAAACAGTGTAGGCATGGTAAAGTAGCATTAGGCTATTATTGACCTGACAAAACATCAGAAGAGGATCATCTGCCTCTGGACCACCGTTGACTGTAGGTAGCTGAAACTACAAAAAGTGAAACTGTGGGTAAGGGGGGGAAGACTATCGCTTACTAGGTTGTGTGGTTTCATTGCTAGCCGTTGTAAAACTTACTGATCTGTTTATAACCTATGATGTAAAAAAACGTGGATATCTTGATTAGAATTCTGGAGAGCCAGATGATGTTGGGAATGCAGAAATGGATGTTCATATTATGGACTTTTGCTTTTTGTAAAATATCAGCTGGAAAATGAAATTATTATGTAATTGAACATTTATTTTGATGTCTGGCTTGCTAATGTAGGTAGAAGATGTGGTTAAAACCAAAGCCCTCAGTTTGCTGTATTTGTTTGAGTTTGTTTTAAAGATTTTATTTATTTGAGAGAGAGCACAAGTGGGGGACGAGCAGAGGGAGAGGGACAAGCAGACTCCACACTGAGCACAGAGCCCAGTGTGGGGCTCGATCCCACAACCCTGAGATCATAACCCGAGCTAAAACCAAGAGTTGGACAGCCAACCGACTGAGCTACCCAGGTGCCCCTTATTGCCTATTTTCAATCCAGAAGACATGAAAACTTAAAATGCCGAAATTTTTTATGTTTTTCTAACTTCCAACTAACTGGTTAACTGGAACCTTATTCTGTTATATCATTTGTCTTCAGTTGAAATTGTATTACATCAAAAAGGGTGAACTTGTAGTACTGTCCATTGTTTTAGAGATCTGCTACTTTCATGGCTGTTTACTCATTTCCTTGGGAGATGATGGCTTTTGAATTTTTGGCCTAATTTCTTTGGATATATTATATTCACTTAATCAGACACTATTTCCCTATACTCTTTAAAGATATATTTTTATTTTTTATTTTTTTTAATTTTATTTTTTTAATTTTTAAAATTTTTTAAAAGATTTTATTTATTTATTTGACAGAGAGATCACAAGTAGGCAGAGAGGCAGGCAGAGAAAGAGGGGAAAGCAGGCTCTCTGTCGAGCAGAGAACCCGATGTGGGGCTCAATCCCAGGATCCTGAGATCATGACCTGAGCCAAAGGCAGAGGCTTTAACCCACTGAGCCACCCAGGCACCCCTATTTTTATTTTTTAAAGATTTATTTTGGAGCGAGAGAATGTGTGCTTTTGCAAGCCAGGGAAGGGGTAGAAGGAGAGGGAGAAAATGCTCAAGCAGACTCCCCACTGAGAGAGCAGCCCAGTGTGGGGCTCGATCCCAGAACCCTGAGATCATGACCTGAGCCGAAATCAAGAGCTGGATGGATACCTAACTGACTGAGCCACCCAAGCACCGCAAAGATATATTCTTTGTTGCTTAAAGAGAATCTATTAACATTGAAATAAAATTACTTCACTAAGGACTGTGTTACATATTTTCAGTGTTGTGAATTGCCTGTAATAATAGTGTTTGGTTTATTTATTGCTTTAGCAACCAGTAGTGTGGTCTGTGTCTGTCAGGAAAGCAAAGGATCATATTAGATTGTGAGCTCATATAGATTGTGAGCTCTATACACTCTCTGATGGTAATGTTGGTAACATGGGTATCCTCCCACTCCATATCTCAAACTTCAGAACATATGCTTCTTAGAAGGAAAACCCTGCTGCAGAGCATGCCAGTAAGGAATGTGGTTCCATTATGGTTTGATACCATGGGAATCTACTTCAGGGGAAATCATTACCTTTTACGTTGATTTCTAGCCAAGTGTTTTCAACATGAGCCAGTGCTAAAAATCCTGTTTCTTGGATATTTACAATTTGTTTATTGTAATTTGAACACCGTTGTAGAGTATTGCTGAGCCTCCATGCTTGCTGAAGTATCTATATGTTATACATTTCTTTCTTAGAATGTACTTCTATTGTAATTTATATATTATGTAATACAAATTATATGTAATATAAGGATTGTGTACTCAGTGGAAAAGGATACCTACTCTAACTCAAAGAGGGGAAAATGTTGGGTGCATTGTTACATAATTGACTGTGGGCCTTCCATATCTAATGTTTTATTCTTTAAGAAAAGTCATCAGAAAATACTGTATTTTTCTGTAAGAGCCGTTTTTTCACTCTTAACAATTCATATGTTTTCACATGAGAGGATAAAATCAAACATGAACTTACTTGTATGCAAATTTTATTGACCCAGTTTTATCCTAAAATTAAAAAATGGACCAAAAAAAAAAATGGACCAGTTTCATCCAAAGTGGTATCATAGTCTTGTTACAGTTGTGCTTTAAGATTTCAGTTAAGCAAGAACTTTTTTTTAATGTAATTATTGGCTGGTGTCCCTCACCCCCAGTATTTGACAGTATCACTTTATAGAGACAGCTCTTCTTTAAGTCAGAAAATTATGTATCAGCTGTCTTTGTGTATCAACTTTCTAGAACCTTACAGGCTTAATATCTAAATTAGGAGTACCTTGGAATGGATGTACATATGCAGTAGCTCACTGTAATTATTAGTGGTGATGACAGTCTCGTGTACAATAAACCTGGTCACTTCTTTGTACGACCACTTTAAAAAGAATGCTAGCAATTTTGAATATTCCTTTTAAAGACTAAATATTGGCAACTAGGATAATTCTAGAGATTACATCTTCCTGGGTTTCAATATAGGTAATTAATGCTTTGTAAATTGCGGGTTCACACTTTTGAAAAGTTGGGAAGATAGTATTTTTAGTAGTCTAGTTGTGCAGTTGGTTTATGTGTTCCATTCTTCTTGTCTGCGGTAACTTTGCTAAAGGCGATATATATAATTACAGAAGTACAAATATATACCAAACCAACTTAAGAATGGTTTAATGACTTTACTGACAGATACTGAACAAGGATCCTGTGTAGTAGAATGCTACTTGAAAAAAAAAAAAAAAAAAGAATGCTACTTGTAAGTAGAAATATATAAAAGATAATTTTTTGTTGATTTTTGACATGCCTTGTTTGAAAAAATAGTAAGGTTTCATAACTGGGACCATGTGTCCTTTTGGATCATTTGGAATCCCCTTAAATTACATGCAGAATTTTGTGTTCATATTTTTTTACATACAAATTTGGGGGAGGAGACTGTTCATACTCCATCCAATTTTCAGGTGTATTTGAGACCCAAATGGGTTTTGAAAACAATACTAGTTTAGGGTAGTTATTTCTAGTATTTGGGGGTCATGTAAGTCTTTTTCTGATGGAGCACAACAAACATATTTGTGTTCCCTGCCTTGGTACAAGTACAAAAAATGTTGCAGATTAGAGTAGGGATCAGGATCCTATGTAGACTTTGGATTTTAAGATTTCAAGCAGTGGTGTGCTGAGGGATCAACAATGCAGCAAAGATGACCTGCCTGTGGAAATAAAAACTAAGGATTTAGCAAAATAGGCTCTTTTTAAAAAAAAATTTTTCCAAAATAGGCTCTTAATATTTTAAAATTGTTAGCAGACTCGGAGACTCAACTTTTAGGATTTAATGGTGTTTAAGCCAAAACATAAAGTTGAACTGAATTTTAAGTCTGTTGGTATTCTCCAAGGAAATGAATTCAAAGGAAAATCTTTTCTGAATGGAAACTGGTTACTGTTAAGAACTTTATGATTTAACACTTCTGCCACTTTATTATTGAAACTGGCTAAATTTGATTTTTTTTATTCTTAGGAGAGTGAAAGAAAACATGGATGAAGCTTCCTGAATTTTGGCTTCTGGCATGAATCAAGTTCAGAGACTAGGAAATGCTGGTGTGTCAGAATTTCCTTTCAGGTTAGTCAGTGTCTGTTAAAACATTGTTCCTTGCTTTTGTTTCCTTAGCCATACTTCCTGATCCTGACTGCTGACTTCATGAACATAGTATCATATGATACATATAATACATATGTATCAATTATTGTAAATTTCAGATTGATACTAGGGATACTAGTTCCATATCTTCCTTGATGCTTTTCTACCCTTTGTAAAGTTAACAATTTTCCTATTATTTTGTTAAGTTAGATATAAAATTTTATAGGAACATTTATATTGTGACCATGACAGACTATCCAGTGATGGTATACTGTCATCCTAATAGATCCACGAAGTATTATTTTAAGGGTATTTCTTTCCTACTTTATCTGGTAATGATTAACCATCTCTTCTGTTCTTGCTTCTGCAAGTGTGGTCCCAGGAACCAGGAGAATCAGCCTTCTGGGTTTCTTGGCAGTGCACAGTCTCTCAGAACACAGCTGACCAAATGAATCTGACTGCTCATTTTAACAGGATTTGAGTGAACACTCATTGTGTGAGAAGCACTCATGTATACAGAAACTTAGAGAAATTTCACCCTGGTGCAGCACAAAAATGTGGGAGCTCTGTTTTGTGTTCTCTATCATCCAGCTCTAGAAAATTAACTTTGGGTAATAATTCTCAAAGCTGGTTTCTAGACCATCTGGGAGCTTAAGAATGCACATTGTCAGGTCCAGCTACTGAACAGAAACTTGGGGGTGGGATCCAGCAATGCAGTATTTTATTTTTAAAAGCCGTCCAGGTAGGGGTGCCTGGCTGGCCCAGTCAGTAGAGCATGTGACTCTTGGTCTCTGGGTCAGGAGTTCAAGCCCCACGATGGGTTAGAGATTATTTTAAAAAATAAGGCAGGGTGATGCCTGGTGAGTGGCTCAGTCGGTTGAGTGTCCGCCTCTTGATCTCTGCTCAGGTCTTGATCTCATGGTCGAGTTGGAGCCCTGCATTTTTCATCCTAAAAAAGATGAAAAAATAAAAGCCATCCAGGTAAACTGTTCTCTGTTGGAGAATCACCAACCTAACGAATTACTAAAAAATTAGAATTGCCTTTTGAAATTAGAAAATTACTTTGTAAATATTCTGTAGACCTTTTTATTGGTGTTAAATTTTCAGATTGCTTTATTTGTAAGTCCTTTATTAATAAAATTTGAAGAAATAATCTCAAAGTATGTGGGTAAGGGGAAAAATTAATTAAAAAATTAATGTGCATAGGCTAACTGCACCACAGATCAAAGCTGTGGCATTATGTGGTTATCAGAGAGTGCGATCTTATAAGCTTGTCAAGTGGATCTGTCACTGGAACTTAAGAATTTTGAAGTTAATTTTGGTAAGAGATGAATGGTGCTTATTTAAAATAACTGCTTTCTATTACAGATTATCTAGTCAGAAAAGAAAGTCATTTCAGGAAGATATTAACTTTTATTAAGTTTATAGACGTTAACAAAATGCAGCAGTCTTATTAAAAAATAGAGTATTCTTAGGTTATCCTTTCAAAACAGTGGTTCTCACATTTTCAAGGGGCGACAGAACCCCCTGGAGGCATGTTTGATTTGGAGAGTCTGAGAGGTCTCATTTCTAACAGCTGGTGTTGCTTTGGTGTGGGGACTGTTTTCAGAACCACTGCTTTTTTTCCCCTCAGCATTAAAGTATTAACTCTTCCGGCACTTAATCTCTATATGAACTCACAACAAAATACTAATTACAGAGGAGGATTACTGAAGAAAATTTTATAAGTCTCATGTATTTGTTCAGTTCTTGAATATTTTTTAGGTCTGTTGCTGTGACTCTAGCCCAGCAAATTATTTCCTTTGCAACTAAAACGTCTGTGTTTCCAATAGAAGATACACAATAGATACTAATTTCTGTTTGCTAACAAAGAAACTTATCTTTTTTTCAGGTCATTTTGTGGGCGAAATGCTTTTAAAGAAAGACACAGGAGAAACAAGCCAGAAAACAAATCTCGTTTCATTTGTGAATTTATTATTCCATATAAACAACTTAAGGATGTATGAGTAAATAACTTATGGATGTATGAGTAATCCTAACATTTGACATTATGCTTCATGGAGTTTTCTTTGGTTAAAGTAATATCTGGAATAATGCAGACTTCCATTTTCATTCAGGTGTTTGTCATTTTTTTATTAAGATGTATACCTACCCCTTGGTGTGTGGTCTTGCCATGGAATGTAGTATGGTGTATTAATCCACAAATACAGAATAACCAACACACTTCCCTTTCAACTCCCTGTAAGTGGGAACCATTAGAGAGTTTTTTTTACCACCTCGCATGGCCTGCAATTTTGGGTCAGTCCTTAAGATAAGGAGCAACTCATGGAATTTGGCATTTTTGTGAGAAAGATCTTTGTTTTACTAAAGCCATTTATATTTTTTAGCTCAAAGAAAGCAAAGGATGGCGGATATGAGCAAGGCAGAGTGTGTTGTAGAGTAATAGAAAATTACTTTTCTTCCAAGTTAAACTGATGTCCAGTGTTAGGGTTAGGATTCCAGCTGGGGTCCTTGGGAGCTCTGGATGTTGGCAGAGGACTATTTCCCAATTTAATGTGGTCCTTATTTGATTGTGACTCATAGTAATTACAGTTTTCTACCTTACTAGTAATGCTTTTCTGCTTAGAAACCCCAGACCTGGTATGAAAGGAGCATTATTTGCAAGTCAGCACTGGATGGAGGAAAGCAGTGTGGGTCTGGGTCTATCAGTGGTTCTCTGCATTTACTTAGCCAACAGTTGGACCAATACAGCTTTAAAAATTTAAAACAACTTTAGGGGTTTATATACTTTTAGGCTATGAAACATTAACTGCATATAATATTAAGATTTTCCAAATTCTTCATAAATCACGTTTTCATAATTCTGGTGTTTATATCCTCCTTTTCCCTGGTCTTTGCTTATCATCCTCCTTGCTTTAAAGACATTAGACTTTATGGTAAATGCTTTATCAGGGCCTTTCACCATTAACATTCTGGATGCTAAAGCCTTGTTCCAGTACTAGTAAATTCTTTTAAAGCTACCAGTGTAATAGTCAATTCTAAGAACACCTGAGCTTCAAATTGCAACCTCCTGACATACTAGATACTGGTGCTGCTCTTTGGTACTATTGCAGCAGTAAAAAAGCATGTATAATGTGCTTTCTACACTACAGCCATACTCGTTAGAGTGGACCAGATATGAATGATACAGAACTTAATTGAATAACCCAGTTATGTTGTCCTTACTGCCATATGCACCGGAAAAGATTTTTTTTTTTTTTTTTTTTTTAATTTGAGACAGCGAGGGGGGGAGTAGGAAGAGGGACAAGGAGACTCCCTGTTGAGCAGGGAGCCCTACATGGGGCTCGAACCCAGGACCTTGAGATCACAACCTGAGCCAGAGGCAGACAATTAATGAACTGAACCGTCCAGATGCCCCTGATTTGTTTTTTTAAGTTAATATAAAATTGAAATAAAACCACTTAAGTGCAAGTCTCTAGACGATTCAAGTCTTCTCCATCCTTAAGAAACCAGAACTTTGAGAATGGACAGGTATGCTTTTCATCTTAGAGAGAAGCTATAGTTTAGAACAAAAGGTATTAAATTGTGTGGCTCTTTCTATTCCTAGGAGACACAACTGTTTACATGATTTACATCTGGCATAAAACTGGTAGAAGTTGAGACGGACAACTCAAAGGTTGTGTTACCCCAAATAATCTCACATTTCTGTCTTCCCTGACCCTGCTTCTATCAAAATAACTTGCTCGGTTTCCCCATGATTAAGAGTTTCTTCATCTGTTACACGTTTTGTTTTTTAAAGATTTTATTTGAAGAGAGACTGTGAGAGAGGGAACAGAATCAGGCTTCCCACAGAGCAGGAAGCCTGATGTGGGGCTCGATCATGACCTGAGCCCAAGGCAGATCCTTAATGACTGAGCCACCCAGGTGCCGTTTTTTTTTTTTTTTTTTTTTTCCTTTTAATCCTTGCTGACTTCCCAGCTTTCATACTTCTGAACCTAAACTTCTAAGGAAATTATTCATCAGATTTCTTACTTGATTTCTAGCCTGGCCTTGCCTCTTGGATAACAGCATATTGCCTTTTAATGTGTACTTATAAAGCTGATACTATCTTAAACATGATTTCGAGACAAATTTCCTTTAAAAACCCATTTCTCCCTGATTGTTCCTGATCTACCCCACTGCTGCTAACTCAAATCTCATGACTTTTTTCCTAGAAAGCTCTGAAGTCAGACACAGTGCTAAGTTGTACATGATGCAATGTAGATGAAAAAATTCCAATCCCAGCTGTCATTTAGCTAAAAAATTACACATTAGTATCCTCCTCGTTTTGAATTCCTGAGACTTGACTTGAGATACAAAGAAAATAGACCAACATTTGGTGTTTTATTGAGAACATTATAGGAAAAGGCAGTTAAGTAAAAATGGCTCTCTGAAATGTCTATATACAATGTATGTGGTCTATTATATGACATTCTGAAAATTTTTCATTAAAACTAAATTATAAAACCAATTATGAACTAAATTATAATTATACATCTCCATAGTCCAGACTGAGTTTGACTTCTTAGTTAGCCAGATATTTTTAAGAGACTATGAGAGACCTGTGGGGAATCTCTAGAAGCAATAACTCTTCACATGAGGCACAGGATCTGGCTTTTGAAAATTACTTGAAAGAACAAGGATAAAAGTCTACAAGTATTATCTTCTTTTAGGCCCCATAGTGTCCCAGCTTACAATTTTTTTTTTTTGCTATATCTTAGATTCTGATTTATTCTCCTTTCAAAGAATAAAGGATAACTACAGATACACAAAGTTGTCACCTCCAATTCAGGATCTGTAGCAACTGCATATTCCGAATAGCTCAGACCTCCTCCCTGAAATCTGTCTACCAAGTTAGAAAGTCATCCTTCAAGGGCAGTGAATTCACACCTTATTTAGTACTTCGGTGACCTGAATATCACATACACAATTGTTTTTTAACACAGAAATTCACCAGGGCTAGTAGAAAATTTCAAGTGAGAAAAAAAGACTTTTTAATTATTTAATTTTCTTAAATAATCCTCCCATGTACCATTCCACATTGTGGAAAAACTGAATTATGCAGTCTGAAGACAACATTGAGATTTCAGAACACTGGCACAAATACTTGCATCTATATTTTATAATATTTTAGAACCACCATGTCCTGTCTTAGAGCCTATAACAGATAACAGGCCTGAAACTGCAAGAGGTTTACAGATGAAAAGTCAATTCTGGAGGTGTTAGCTGTGCCAGAGTCCCAAAATAGGTCTGGAAATAACTCCATCCCAACTCTCTGTTCCGTCACTGCAGCTGTACTCTGTATGCACCTATTAGCAGCTTCACCTATTGAAAGAAAACAGGCATAAATATCAGTACAGATATCTCTATCGAATTCCCCTTCAAGGAGGGAAAACTCACACACAACCAACATTTGTCTTATTTGGCAAATTGGTTATCAATTTAGGATGTTAGCACTCTTAATAAAAAAGTCTAAGTGCTTATGACTTGATTTTTAGTTATTATAATAAATAACTACTATTTGTTAGATTTTTGGTCCAGCTTCAATGTTCAGTGAACAGCCTAGAGACATAAAGAAAATGTCATACATTAACAAAGGCAAGAACTACAGCTCTGACTGCTCAGTACCAGAGAGATGCATCCTTACCATCAGTCCTTTTTTTTTTTTTTTTTTTAATTTATTAGAGAGAGAGACTGAGCATGAGAGGGGAGGTCAGAGTGAGAGGCAGACTCCCCGTGGAGCTGGGAGCCCGATGCGGGACTCGATCCCGGGATGCCGGGATCATGACCTGAGCCGAAGGCAGTCGCTTAACCAACTGAGCCACCCAGGTGCCCCATCAGTCCCTTTCTTGACACACAATTTATGTATAACACATCCTGTAGATTCTGGTGCATTGCTATCCCGAAAAGCACTGGTCTTCAGGACAGACACACCAGGAACACAACATTCTTGGAATCTTTTTTTGCTGATGATAATAATCTGGAGTAGCAACATGAGTAGCTGCACTAAATGTGAGGAAAGGGTATTCACCTTGGCAGAAGGCGCTTCCGTCAACCTTATGAAGAGTTTATTGAGGCCTGCAGCAGGGCTGAACGAGTAAACAAAATGACTATCCTACGGAGAGAGACCAACCAGTCAGTGTTTCCTCAAACTTCTACATCCGAGAACATCATTGTATCTTAACAAAAACATTTCAGAATCCAAAGACGTAAAAGAGAACACAAATTTTATACTTTATATAAATTTGCTGTGATTTCTCTTGATTTATTAAAAAGATAAAAATGACAAAAAAGGGTTGTAAGATTTATCTGCAAAAACAGCATCCAGATAAATCTTTAGGGTTAGCATGTATCTAGCCACATACAGCATGAGTGTTAAAAATCTACATAAACAGTTGATTTTGCTTAAGTCAGCCTAAGGAAAGAATTTTAAGTATAGAAAAGGAAACATACAGATACTTCAAGACCATTTTTTTGTTAAAGTTATATAGCTGCTAATATTTTACTATAAACCAAAATTACAGTATAATGGTTACCTAAAGCTATACACATTAAAACTAAGCATAAATACACCCGTGTTCTAGGTATTTGAATCACAGAATGGGTATAATTTTTTTTGAAAGATTTTACTTATTTATTTGAGAGAGATCACAGAGATCAGGCAGAGAGACGGGGAGGCAGATTCCCTACCGAGCAGAGAGCCCCAAGATGCGGGGCTCAATCCCAGACCCTTGCAGAGGCTTTAACCCACTGAGCCACCCAGGCGCCCCTTATACCTTAAGAATTTATATTGAGAATGTTCTAAAACATTATAGTAAATGTAACTCAAGGCATATATATCAAACATGAAAAATCCAGACTCTTAAACTGACCAAATTTAGGATAATTTTACTTTTTTTATTTAAAAGATTTTATTTGAGAGACAGAGATCACAAGTACGCAGAGAGGCAGGCAGAGAAAGGGGGAAGCAGACTCCCTGCTGAGCAGAGAGCCCGATGTGGGGCTCAATCCCAGGACCCTGAGATCATGACCTGAGCTGAAGGCAGAGGCTTTAACCCATTGAGCCACCCAGGCGCCCCTAATTTTACTTTATAATTATGGGTTATTGCCTCATTTCCAACTCGCTTAGTTGTAATTAACATATAACACAGAGTCATCTGTGCTTCTGGATTAGAAGAATGTACTTTGCAGTAATGAACTACAGAAAATCTTACCAGAAAAACTGGAAGTTGAAATTTATCATTTAAAACTACAGCTTGTACACTACATGGTCCACAGAGCCGAGCAATAACTTCTTTGCCCAAAAAGTTGGCATGGAAAATAAACAGCAGGATGCCAGAGCCTGAATAAGGGGGATGTAAACATAGATTTTAATATCAATCCTTCCATGGCCACCCTTCAACTCTGAGGAAGGCGCACCTATACAAGTTGGAAGCAGTCCCCTCAGTAAGCCTGGTGGTACACACCCCACCTGGTGCCCACTCACACCAGACAATCTGAGTCCCAATTTCAGAACTTGGTATTACTTAGCATTTTTCAAACCACTGACCATTTTTATTTTTTGTCCAAGTGATACCTACTCACAGCCCAGGGAACAAATTTTTTAAAATATGCTTTCTACATTAATTCTGGTCTAAATAAAGGAGTATTTAAAAGTTGCTGCTGAATGTGTAAATGTCCATGGATGCAAATTTCTATGACGGTTCTCTCTCGGTTTGGGTTTGAGTGACTGTCCATTTTCTTCTACACAGTATTTCGCTTTTTCCAAATTTTCTGATTAATACCAAAACTTATTTTGTCGGGAGTGGGGAACCATGAGATTTGAAGCTTTCACTGAATATCCAAAATATCCTCCGTGACTCATTTTTCTGAACAAAGCTGTACTTTTATTATAAAAGAAAATAGATACATGAGCTCTATGACGTTTCTGGTAAGCCATTTTTAAGATGACTGATCCAGTCCAATTATAAATAAGAGGAGACTTCATAAAAAAGACCCCAAGGAACCACTGGCTTTATTTGTTCTGGTCCCAGGGAAAGGACAACACACTGAGGGCGCCCCCCCCATCCTCCTCCTTTCAGAGCTATTTAAGGTTTGTCATACTAATTTTGCTCTCCAGCTTTAAAATGCAATACCTACCCCCACCCCCACCCTGTGCTGAGGTTCAAAAGAAGAAAAGGCCTACAGACAATATAGGGACTGTTCCTTGTCTTTTTTCCCCTCAGCTCCACTATGAATGAGCATCTGATCAGGAAAGAGGTTGAGTATTTGTTACTCTCTCTATAGAGAAGGAGCGTGGTGGTAACTCTTCAAATAAATGGCCTGAATGGGGACTAGTGGTCTACAGTGAAAACCTATTTGAAAGTCCCTCATTCAGGTGCTTGTTTATTCTAACCAAAATGAGTTCGATCTAAGGAAGTTGTGTGCATTAGCTCTACTCTGACAAATACTTGAATTTCAATAGACTTAATATGACATGAGGAACCCTAATCAATTTGCTAGTAGTTGTTTCATGGTATTAGTATAAATGTTTTCTCCAGCCAAACTAGGTATTAAACACAATCACAATCACCTCAAGGAACCAAGGTCAGTGCTTCTCAAACTTGAGTGTGTTCATAAATCACCTGAGATCTCACCAAGGTGTCAACTGAGAGTCAGGCCTGGGTGGGGCCTGAGAGTCTGCATCTCTAACAAGCTCCCAGAGCAGTCTGAGACCACACTGACTACTGAGGGTCAGGAAAACCTATCAGGATCTTTTATCTGAGGATGACAAGACATCTTTGGTAAGATTTCAGATAGAGAAGATTTTTATTGGCCACAGACATTATACATGTGCAGAAAAAAATTTAGTAACCTTAAAGCAGTCCACGTGCACTGAACCCCGTAAGTTGTGGATGCTGGGAGACTGACCCAGATCAGCTCAGCAACCCCTACACCCTGTTCCCTAACCTCATGCTCAGTACACCTAGCAAAGCAAACGATCCACTTGGACAGCTGAAACCACAAATGATTCTTGAGTGTCAAGTTCACTAAACACAGCTGTTAAGAATAGCTGTCTTTAAATTTTTATGGTACGGGTATATTTTAATTAAATTTTCATTAATGAATACGTATTACATATATTTTAAGATTTATTTATTTGAAAGAGAATGACAAGGGTAGGCGGCCATAGCGATGGGGAAAAAGAGAAGCAGACTCCCTGCTAAAGCACAGAGCCTGATGGCAAGACTTGATCCCAGGACTCTGAGATCATGACCTGAGCCAAAGGCAGATGCTTAATCAACTGAGCCACCCAGGCACCCAATACATATTTTAAATGGATGTTTTTGTTTAACAGAAAAGCCAGAACCCAGCTTCCTACTTCAATGAAGGCAGTGTTCTTTCCACTTAAATAGTTTATGCTGCATCCCTGTCCTAGAGAAGGGCCATGCCATGTCATGGTCTTGCCTGCAGAGCAGCAGTTAAACAGAGGCTAGGAAGCACAACTGAAGTTTTCTTCTCCTACTACTCAACTTCTCTATGGGTTAAGACACTGACTTTTTATTTTAATAAAACTCAATTTTAACAAAAGGTAGTATAATTATTAAGATCCAACCTTCATACCTTTTTCCTAGTGCAAAAAAAGGTGGTTTCATTAAAGCATAGGACCCACAGACAGAAAGAACTGCTCCAACTTCCATGATTTTTTTTTTTAAGATTTTATTTAGTTATTTGACAGATCACAAATAGGCAGAGAGGCAAGTAGAGAGAGGAGGGGAAGCAGGCTCCCTGCTGAGCAGAGAGTCCGATGTGGGGCTTGATTCCAGGACCCTGAGATCATGACCTGAGCCGAAGTCAGAGGCTCTAACCCACTGAGTCACCCAGGCACCCCAACTTCCATGATTTTCATTTTTATTTATTTGAAGGGGTGGAAGGACAGAGAGATATAGAATCTCAAGCAGACTCCCTGCTGTGCACAGAGCCCAACTCAGGGCTCGATCTCACTACTCTGAGATCATGACCTGACCCAAAATGAGGAGTCAGATGCTTAACTGACTGAGCCACTTAGGTGCCCTTATGTTTTTTAAACAAGTGCTAACAGTGCTCTGTGGATTCCTCAGTCACCTGGGATGGTAGATATCAGCTGGGTCTCTTTTTTCTGCCAGAGTAGCTCTGCTAACTATTTTACATAATTATTATACACATTGGGATTCTGTTAAGATATGTTCACAGAGTTCTGTTTAAAAATCCACTGATAGCCTACGGCCAAACCACCCTGAAAACGCCCAATATTAGATTAGAAATCAGCTGATATTTAGTGTCACTTTTCAAACAAAAACATAGGCTTACCTTCTGGTATGTTCTGTGGGGATTTGTAATTGAAATCCGTTGAAAAATCTGGCCCCTCACAGAGACGATGACATGCTATTGGGAAAATTGGTTCTAATAGAGCAAGACGTGCTTCAAAGTAATCCCTTATTGTTTCTTCTGCTACTCTTGAAAGTCTAGGCAAAAGTATAGTAAGAGTTGTTAATATTAATGTAGAAAATAACCATGAGTCATATTATCAAACTGCTGAACTCGTGAGGCCTTCCCAAATCAACCTTTAAAATAAACATAACTTCCTACACATCCTGCTTCCCTGCTGTATTTTTCTTTAGCACTTAGCATCTGACACACTGTCTGTATTATCACAGGGAATTTAGGCCTAAGAGGGCAAGTCTTTCCGCCCCCATCGGTGTCTCCATCTTCCCAGCCTTCTGAATAGTTCCTTGCATACAGACAGCACTCAATATTTATTTGTCTAGTGAAAATGAAAATTCTACTAAACAATAAATTTGAGAATTGACACACACACACACACACACCCATCTTTATAGTACTTAGTTTACAAGGCAGTTAAATAAAATGATCAGTGCTAATTCAGAAAATATTTTTAAACTATCTTGCTAGGAAGGTAACCAATTCATTTGGTTTGCCCAAGATATTCTGGTTTTAGGAGTGGAAATCCACTGTGTTGGGTCATGGACACACAGAGAAATTACCAGTTGGGTAAGGCTCCCAGCAAAAGCTGGGCAGACTCACAACATACATGCCGTTTTGGTTTGTTTTTTGTCTCTTGTCTGAAATTTACCTTACTTTCTGCTTAGAATATAGATCCTGGAATTGGAGTAACTATCATGCAGGCATGAAGATCCAAGTCATACCCTGGACTCTCTGTTATTTTGAACAATAAATATCTTACTCGTGTTAATTACTGTTTGTGAAGTCTCTGTTATGTGTTGCCAAAATAATTTTTTTTATTAGTTTCAGAGGTAGAATTTAATGATTCAACAGTACTCATTACATCAAGTGCCCTCCTTTATGCCTGTCACCTGATTAACACTACCCCCACCCCATCTCCCCTCCAGCAACCTTCAGTTTGTTTCCTAGAGTTTAGTCTCTCTGGTGGTTTGCCTCCCTCTCAATTTTCATCTTATTTTTCCTTCCTTTCCCCTATGTTCATCTGTTGTGTTTCTTAAATTCCACATGAGTGAAATCACGTATTTGTCTTTCTCTGACTGACTTATTTGCTTAGCATAATATCCTCTAGTTCCATTCACGTTGTTGCAGATGGCAAGATTTCATTCTTTCTGATGGCAGAGTAAGCCAGAATAATTCTTGAGGAAAAAGCTACTAAATTACTTGTATGACTTTTCAATTAAAATAAAATGATTTAGAATTCATCTGAAAAAGAATGAGTTTGAATGGATAAACTGTGGTACGCCCAGACAATGGAATACTATTCAGCATTAAAAAGAAATAAGCTAAGCCACAAAGACATGGAGGACTGCTATGTTTATACAGTATTATTTACAACAGCCAAATTATGGAAGCAGCCAAGTGTCCATCGACAGATGATGAAAGGATAAAGAAGTGTTATGTATATTATTTAGCCATAAAAAATGAAATCTTGTCATTTGCAACAACATGGATGGATCAAGAGAGTATAATGCTAAGTGAAATAAGTCAGAGAAAGACAAATACCATATGATTTCACTCATATGTGGAATTTAAGAAACAAAATAAACGAACAAAGGAAAAATAAAGAGACAAACCAAAAAACAGACAACTATGGAGAACAAACTCCCACAGGGGAGGCAGTTGGGGTTAAGGGGGAAATCATTGAAGGGGATTAAGAGTGATGAGCACTTGTGAAATGTGTAAGCCCGACAATTCAGACATGTACCCTGGGGCAAATAATACATTATATGTTAATAAAAATTAATAAAAAATAAAAAAAATTAAAAAAAAGAGTGATGAGCACTGAATAATGTAGAGAGTTGCTGAGTCACTATATTGTATGCCTGAAATATAATACTATGTTAACTAGAATTAAAGCAAACAAAAATTAAAAAAAAGAAAAAGACATGGAATAATCCTTAATGCATATTATTAAGTGAAAGATACCAATCTGAAAAGGGCAAGTACTATGATTCCAACTGCATGACATTCTGGAAAAAGCAAAACAACAGAGACAGCAAAAAGATCAGTGATTGCCACGGGTTGGGGGAGAGGGGCAGGAAGGGATGAACAGGCAGAGCACAGAGGATTTTTAGGGCAATGCTGTTCTGTATGACACTAATGGTGGGTATGTGTCATCATACATTTGTCAAAACCCCAAAATGCACAACACCAAGGTGAACCCTAATGTAAACCCATGGACTTTGGATGGTAACTGTCAATGTAGGTTCACTGGTTTTAGCAAATTCACCACTCTGGTGACAGATGGTAGTAGGAGAGATTGTGCATGTATGGAAGCAGAGGAGATGTAGGAACTCCTGTACTTGTGGCTCAACTTCACTGTGAATCTAAAACTGCTTGAAAATAATATGTCAATTAAAAAACCCTACAGATTAGTTTTAAGAAAGCATGAGACAGATACTCCTAGATAGGACAGTGTTAAATTTGAAAGTTTGAGACCTCAATAACTGTCAGAAAAATAATTCATATGCCACTTATTAAATTTATGATCTTTTGAAAACAGCTGTCAGGACTTCCACTTAACAATCTTCGTCTGAGACACATGATGTGTCTACAGACTCTATGACAACCATGGCACATTCGCTCACACTTACGTCTCTAAGTGATTCTTCAGCAAGTCGTACACCAACACATTGTTACACTGCTTTGCAAAATGCAGTGCACTGTTTTGGTGCTTTGACAAAATATTGCAGTCAGCTCCACATTCAATTACAAGTCGTACAATATCAGAATTTCCTCTTTTACAGGCCTACGATGGGGAAAAAAGGAATGGTAATTACTTAGCTGAAAAATAAGTTAACTACCAATCTGTGTTTGCCCCTTTTTCCACACGTGAGCCCAGGAGAATGTTGGAGAGGGAGAAGAAAACCTCGCATCAGGTCTCACCAAGGGTTACAAACTGTTATGTAAACAAACTGTGGTTCGCTCCTTTTACTCAGTGAACAGTACTGAAATCTGTGCTACAATTTCATCCCTGACTCCTGGGGAAATGGGCAACTCTGAAAAAGATACTTCTGTTCCAAGACAGAACAAACACCAAGCCTTCCTAAGCTCTAGCGTGCTCCATTCTTCAGAACAAGTCTCCTAGCATCACAAAATAATCTCAACATTTCCCTAGAAGCTGCTTTAAAGGAGACTAATTAAGCATAGATACAAATCTGAATTCAGCAAATTTAAGATGCACCTGAACACAGTTCAAAGACCATTTCCAGAGTAAAAAGACCTATATCCATGTTCTCTCCGGTCTCTAATACTTACTGGCTAAGGGATGTCAAGTAAATCCCTAATTCTGAAGTCTCACTGTTTCCATTTGTCGAAAGGGGATCACAGTACTTCTGCCTCACAATACTGAGGCAGAAATTAAATAGCATCTTGTAAAGGACCAGAACAAGTCAGTAAACTTTCCTACAAGAACAAGGCCATCTGGTGTGCTACCATTCCAGACAGTATTTCTACAGAGCAGGTTTCTAAGCTGTGCAAGTGCTAGGTCAAAGGGCATGCGTCTCATGGAACACCTGACAAATGCCCTTCAAAAGAGTGTAACCCAGTGGTTCCCACTAGGGTCGTTTTGTCCCCCAGGGGGATTCAGGCAATGTATGGAGACATTTCTGGTTGTTACAGGGTGGGTACTTATGGCATCTGGTGCAGAAGTTAGGGATGCTGTTACACATGCCACAAATGATCTGGCCTACCATGTCAGGAGCAAGAAGGTTGAAAAGCCCTGCTAGAACCAATTATATGCCCCACATTGGTGGGTAAGAATGTGGTTTCTCCACACCCCTCACACTCTGGTAACAACCAATTTTATATATTATTTCTGAGATGAAAGGTTTTTTACATTTTGTTTCAAAAATTTCTGAAAATCTCTCCCCATGTTTATTTCTTCTAATTCTGAAAACCAATTTAATATACTAAATCCTTAAAGCTTAAGGAACCAATACCAAAAAAAGCCCCAATACAAACAAAAACCCGACCAAAACAAAAAAACCAAAAACAAAATTTAAATACAGTTATAAGCAGTCTTATTTAGACAGTAGTTAAATATGCTTTAAGCTCTTCTCTAGGAAGAAGCAACAAACAGTCCCTCGACCCCTTCCCCTCTGGACACTGCCTTCCTCCTAGTCAGATCAACTCCTAAGTGTCTGCTACATCCAGGACCCACCTCTTCACCCTCCGCAATCCCACACCCCTCAAACCCAACAAATGAAGGCACCAATACCCTCTCCTGTACTACTTCCCAATGGCACTTCTCAGCCTCTTTCTCTGGCATCGCTGCCCTCAACAGATGCTGCAGGCCTCCTTGAAACGCTCAGGATACTTCTCTCTTCTGATCTTCCTCCTCCTCTTCTGGTCTTTCCCATGTGGCTGCCTTCCATCTCTGACTTTTCTTTCCCTTCCAACTCTCAGCGGTGACCCCACTCTCAGCCTAGGGCTGTAATTGTGCTGTCTACCCTGATGAACCTGAATCTGAATCTACAGCTGACCCCTCTCTCCTGAGCTAAAGAACCACATGTGAAACATCATCCGAGCATTCCCAGCTCAAATGCAACCCCACTCCCGTTGGATACTGCCTGAGTTCCTGAAGTTAAGAAATAGGACTATGAAGCATTACCTTCAATTACCAAGTCCTGTGAGTTCTACCTTCTTAAACCACCAGTCTACCCACTTCTATCTCCACTGTCACTACCTAGGGACAGACTATTACTTCACTTAATTTTAAAAACATCCCGATAAGTCTGCAAACTGCTTGTCTTTTTAACCAATTCATCCCCCCTACTGAACTAAGGGACATTAAAAACAACCACCTTTATTCTGATTATATCTTTCTCCAGCTTAAACCTTTTAGCAGCTCCCAACTGCTCTCAGGATCAAGTTGTCCTAATTCCTCGTTCCAGATATAGACCATGTCCGTGCTCACTGCCCTGTGTGCACACCTTTATGTGCCAGACTACTTATTTGCTGTTTAGAATGTACCTAGTGATTTCTCAATAAGACAAAGTTTTAATTCATATTTGAGGTGCCAACTCTGCTCTAGGCATATGGCAATAGAAGCACACAAAGGAAAATTAAAATTCAAAAGTAGGGCTCCTGAACAAAATAAGCATTTCCATAAACCAAAAATGATATGGCGACACTAGCAGTGAGCAAGGTACACACCCCGAGCATGCAAGGCTGAGGAGACAGGTGAACCCGGCCTTGAGAATAACAGAGATTCAAGACCACACTCAGAACTGGGACCAGTGCTAAAACTAGGGCTAACCTGTGCTCTGTGACTGACTCAGGAAAGATGGCTGAAAATAGGTACTGCAGACAAACACCCACTTGGGTCAATTTTCTTGCACACAACTGTATCTACGAAGGCACCAGTAAGACAGAGCCTCCATGCCAGGAACTAATGCATGGCTTGGTGTCAGGACCCGCTCTGCCTACCGGCATCTCAGGCCAAGAACCTAAAACTACCACAGGAACATGCTAGACCGGGCCTGGCCCCAGGAGAGGCAAAAACAAAACTGCTAAACAGGGAGAGGTGATCAAAGGGGTAGTCATGAGGGAGGCTTCCACTCGAAATGGTTAGCAAACCCCAATTCCAAACACACAAAAAGAAACTAGAGGCTAAGGAGATGAATCCACCAATGTAAAATAATAACGAAAGTGTATCATTTTCTTTTCCACTCCCAGCTCTCTGTGCATATCCTATTCTAGCTCCTGCTTACACATTTCATCCCTTCCAGCTTGTATATCATTTGTAGGATACAGCTCAGCCACCTACCACATCCAGCCTGCCTCACCTTTCTTTTTTAAAGTAATCTCTATGCCCAACATGGAGTTCAAAACTTACCAAGATCAAGAGTCATATGCTCTTATCGACTGAGCCAGCCAGGTGCCCTACCCTGATCCACCTTGAATCCACACTGCTCAGCCTGGTATCAACTTTTATGTAATCCCATGGCTCTCTGGGTTTATTCCTATCACATTATTGCTCACACCAACTCTTAATTTTGCTGACCTGTTTCTCCTACACATCTGTGTCCCATTCCCCTCATATTCCCAACCCATGGCAGAGTGCCTCGCAATCAGGGTACCAACAAGAACGTCTGTCAAGACCGAAGTGAACAATTTACCTTCATTAGTGCAGTCTCACCATTGCTCTGCTGGACATTAACAAAAGCTCCTGCTTCCAAAAGAATAGCCACCGTAGTTAAAAAGTTCTATTAAAAAAAAAAAAAAAGGCAAATTTAATTCCCAGAATTCTTTAGAAGGTAATTTTTGATGACTTGAAATTTTTAGCCATCTGGAAAAATACTCAGTTCTATCCCAAGCAGGTCAATGAACATGGTTCTTCACTGGGCCCCAATGTTCAGGCCCCATGCACAGCCACACACAATGTGACAGCAACTTCAACCTGAAGTTTAACTATTGGTTTCAACATTAAGAAACTCTGTATATCAATCCTTTAAAAAGATAATATGTAGAAACATTTTAATTAAGTTCTTAATCAAAAGGAACACTTAATTTCAATTGGGAAAGATTTATTTCTTAAGATTTAAAAAATTTTTATTTATTTGACAGAGAGAGACAGAGCCAGAGAGAGAACACAAGCAGGGGGAGAGGGGGAGGTAGAAGCAGGCCTCCCGCTGAGCAGGGAGCCTGACACAGGGCTTGATTCCAGGACTCTGGGACCATGACTTGAGCCAGGACTCCGGGACTATGACTTGAGCCGAAGGCAGACATTTAATGACTGAGCCACCCAGGCACCCCAAATTGGAAAAGATTTTTAAAAGATTAAATTAAGACTGAAAGCAGCATTAGTACATTAATCAGAGGCCCTTTTTTTTTTTTTCTTTTTTTTTTAAGTAATCTCTGTGCCCAGTATGGAGCTTGAATTCATAACTCTGAGATCAAGAGTCGCATGCTCTACAGATTAAGCCAACCAGGTGCCCCCGGGGTCCTTTTTCAATATGAATAACTTTCCCACTAGATAAATCACATTTTGAAAATTCAATTATAAAGTACTACTATTGAAAAAAAAATCTATTCATCATAAGTCCCAGATGAACTGAAATATGAGATTCAAAAGTTATGTGACTATATGAGTTATATTTCACTACAGAAAGAGACTCTGTTCTGGTCCACATGCAGGAATTCCCATAGTCTAAGAAACTAATGCCTTTTGAGTTCCCAACCTTCTCAGCCGCATGAATGAGGGCAGTGGTCCCATTCTTCTGTCTGCCATTCACCTTAGCCCCTTTCCTGATGAGGAGCCTCAGAAGGTCGTCTTGCCCTCCTGCTGCAGCAAGCATCACCAGAGTCATCCCACTTGCATCCTTCATTGGTTTTGTTGAGGAAAAAAACACATCAATGTCTATCAGAAAAATTTTAGAGCTAAGTCTTTTCATATATGATGTTTCAATGTGAAATCACTTAAATACACTGATTTAAGCAGCTACTTAAGGTTTTCATGAAAATATCCTTATAATAATCAAATATTACAATTTCTTTCAGATATAAATATAAAATTTTACAACTTCCATGGTTTTTTTAAATGATTTTTAAAAAATTTGAGAGAGAAAATGGGAGAGAGCGAGCATGAGAGGGGGAAGGTCAGAGGGAGAAGCAGACTCCCTGCTGAGCAGGGAGCCCAACGCAGGATTCCAGGATCGTGACCTGAGCTGAAAGCAGTCGATCAACCAACTGAACCACTCAGGCGCCCTACAACTTCCATGTTTTAAAGGCCTATCATATCAACACTCTGCATGACATACGATGAATATTATTCATATTTTGATGCCATAAAAATGGCAAAGTATTTATTTATTACACATCTCAGATGCAAAAGTCTCCTTGTGATTTAGGTAAAACAGGTGAAACTTACACATTTTGACACTCAGTTGACTGAAAGACCTAAGGCTAGAAATGACCACTAGACACAACCTGAGTCACTCTACTGATGACAGGCTAACCAAATGCTGTCAACACAAATGGTGGCCTATATGAATATAACTGTTGGGAAGTGACAGTTTGGCTACTCGAAGGATAAAGAAGAAAATTCAGAAGCAGGAAACTGATATGATTGGCTTCTAAGAGGCTATGACAAAATAGAGGAATTAAAGTACTTTAAAAAGATAAAATTACGGGACGCCTGGGTGGTTCAGTTCGTTAAGCAGCTGCCTTCGGCTCAGGTCATGATCCTAGGGTACTGGGATCGAGTCCCACATCGGGCTCCCTGCTCAGCGGGGAGCCTGCTTCACCCTTTGCTTCTGCCTGCCTCTCTGCCTGCTTGTGTTCTCTCTCTCTCTCTGACAAATAAATAAATAAAATCTTTAAAAAATATATATATATAAAATTACATAAAGTTGACAAAAAGTAAAAAGGTAATTAATAGCTAAAATATTTCCAGTCATTAACTGAAACAAATGTCTTGGAATACCAAACCATTTATTAAATACCATCTGCTAAAACCAAGTTCTAATAGTGTAGTTAATTTGGCTATAATCTGAAAGCTTAGCAGAATTCACTTGTATGAGCAATCTGAAGGAATACAAAAGTCTTCTTTTTTTTTTAAAAGATTTTATTTATTTGACAGAGAGAAACACAGCGAGAGAGGAAACACAAGCAGAGGGATTGGTAGCGGGAGAAGCAGGCTTCCCGCAGAGCAGGGAGCCCGATGCGGGGCTCGATCCCAGGACCCTGGGATCATGACCTGAGCCGAAGGCAGACGCTTAACGACTGAGCCACCCAGGCACCCCACCAAAGTCTTCTGAAGTAAGACCTCTCATTTATAAAGTAACTTATTACTACAAAACATGTTAAAGGAAAAAAAACCCTTTTAATTTATTAACAATTTATTATTAATATAATAATATAAAACTTATATATCATACGTATAATATATAAATGTGTATTTATATGTAATATATAATATAAAATATATAAATTAATAATTTATTGATATTACTAATTTATTAATAAAGACCGTGGTACCTTAGTATTAAAGTAGGAAAAAAAAATCTGATAAAACCCAACATCCATTCATCCCTGATAAAAACTTAAGCAGGTAAACAAAGAAAGGAAGTCTAGAAAGAGGAAGACTACTGCCCACAAGAAACCAACACCAGTACAACAGAAAGAGAATCTTCACACACAGCCTAAGGGGAAATCCCCACTCAGATCAGAGACAGAAAAGGATCACTTCCATTATCACGATTTTTCAAAATGTCACCAAGTTCACAACACCAGAAAAATATTACTGGGGAAAAAAGGAAACAAAATAGTTACTTTTTTAAAAATTTATTTTATTTTTTTTACTTTTTTTTTTTTTTTTTTAAAGATTTTATTTATTTGACAGAGGGATCACAAGTAGGCAGAGAGGCAGGCGGGGGGTGGGGGGTGGTTGGGAAGCAGGCTCCCTGCCGAGCAGAGAGCCCGCTGCCGGGCTCGATCCCAGGACCCTGAGATCATGACCTGAGCCAAAGGCAGAGGCTTTAACCCACTGAGCCACCCAGGTGCCCCATACTTTTTAACAGATGATCATATTCTCTGCCCAGAGAATCCCAGGTAAGTGACTTAAGAATTACTACAGTAAGAGAATTTCAGAGTGACTGGAGACCACATGTATGCACGTGTGTGCACACATGCACACACGAACAGCTTCACCAAACATACAGAATAACCAGTTTGAAGACAAAATGTGGGAGGAAAAGATCCTATGATCATACTAAGATAATTTAAAAATTATCAAATATGTAGGAACACATCTAAAATAAATGTGCAAGAACCATACAAAGGAAAAAAAACTTATAAAACTTTGCTTCAGGAATAAATGAAGAGCTGAATGAATGTAGAGTTACCATGTTTTTTTTTTTTTATTTAATTTTATTTTTTCAGTGTTCCAAGATTCATTGTTCACACACCACACCCAGTGCTCCATGAAATACATACCCTCCTCAATACCCACCACCAGGCTCACCCAACCCCCTCACCCCCCACCCCTCCAAAACCCTCAGTTTGTTTCTCAGAGTCCACAGTCTCTCACGGTTCATCTCCCCCCTCCGATTTTCCCCAATTTGCCCTTCCTTTCCTTCTCCCGAGTTACCATGTTCTTATTTGGAGGACTTAAAATGTAAAAATGTCAATTCTCAGCCAAATTAATCAAGAGAGTTCATGCAATTTTACCCAAAATCCCAGTAATTTTTTTAAACTATAATCCCTAAGGAGTAAGCCTACAAAAAAAATCCACAACTAAAGCAAAAATACCAAAGAAGAAAATATAAAAATCTTTTGTAAACAAGACATCCAAAAGCCATAAAGGAAAGGATTGACAGATGTGACTATCTAAAAATAAAAATCCTGTAAGCAATAAAAGACTCAAAAAAAAAAACAAAAAAACAAAAACAAAAGGTTAATATGCTTTCATTAAAAGAAAAAACAAAACTCCCCTATAAATCAAAATGAAAGACCTGCAGCAACAGAACTATGGACAGTTGCTGTGAACAGGTGACTACCAACGAAGCACCAACAGTGACAAGGACACAGGGAGTCATTTTATGTCCCTCAGAGCAGCAGAGGTTCAACCACAGACAAAAACCAGACAGGCCACAGCTAAACCAAATGGTCACTCTTGGGGCTGGAATTACAAGGTCTACAATTTTCTACATTATATGTTCCTACTGTGTTTTCAGTTTACAAAATGAACATTACTTTTTTAATTTTTAAAAAATGAAAAATAAAATAGGTTTATATTAAAAGAGCTACTTTACTTCATGAGATTTTACTAAGATATATTACCTCTTGGTCCAGGTTATAGTCTTCATTTGAATTAAGTGCAACCTTCACAGCAATATAATCCCCATTTTTCACAGCATCCCTCAATAAATCTACAATGAAAGAATTAAGATAAATTAGGCTTCACATATCTAGATACATGAAAAGGACCTCCAAAATTTCTAAACTACTCACTACTAGGAATTGCATCTGCTGTGGTAAAGTTCTCATCTTCCCCATCAAGATGCTTTTGAAAATCTTCTAGTTTCATCCATTCCAACTGCAAGTCCATGCCCAAATTCAAAATTTGTTGTCTGCCATCTGGAACCCAGAAGAGCCTTATTAATACACACTTTTTTCCTCTAACAATGCTGTTTTATTAAATTTGTGGTGTCTTAACCAAAATTTCATATATACTTGTAACATATTTCATTATGTAATTGAGTCTTTAATTAGATTTCTGCTTTTCTTGGTCAAGTAACACCAACTACCCACATTTAGATGTCATGGTGCTTCAATGGCATAAAGTAGATAATCAATTAACTATAAAATAATGAACTATGAATTTTAAATACAAGATTAAGTAGCTCAAAGGAAGAGAGAAAAATCATAAGGATTCAGTAAGAGGAATCTCTTAACATTACTATCTTTGGACATTCTTCTTGGATATACATTGCCTCCAATCATTTATGTAAGTAAAGCCATTCTAAATGAGTAAACCAGGGGCACCTGGGTGGCTCAATCGTTAAGCATTTGCCTTTGGCTTAGGTCATGATGCCAGGGTCCTGGGACTGAGCCCCGCATTGGGATCCCTGCTCAGCGGGAAGCCTGCTTCTCTCTCTCTCACTCCCCTTGCTTATATTCCCTCTTTCACTATCTCTCTCTCTCTGTCAAATAAATAAAACAAAAAAAAACCTTTAAATATGTAAACCAGACCTGTATGTAAATAAGTCACTAATCTTTCAGACTCAGCTCCAGCTTCTCCTCTTGGAAGTCCTCTGTGCTTCCTCCTACCCACAAAGCAAGTGGCTACTCCCTCCCTCATCTGTCTGACCCAGGAGCTTTCCTACCATTAGGAAAGCACATGTTCATCCACTATTGGCAATGCAACAAATAAGATTTGAGCATAACTCATTGGGGAGTATTCAAAACAACTGTATTATTTTATTTTTAAAGACTTTATTTATGTATTTATTTGTGGGGGGCAGAGAGGGGCAGAGGGAGAAAAAGGATCTTAAGCAGTTTCCACACCTAGCACAGAGCCTGATATGGGGCTTAATCCTATGACCCTGAAATCATGACCTGATGAGCTGAAATCAAGAGCCGAATGCCCAACTAACTGAACAACCCATCCAGACGCCCTTCAACTGTGCTATTTTAAAAAGCAAAAAGCAAAAATATTTTATGGTAAAAGTATTTTCACCTAAAACCAATTCCTCAAGCTATACAAATGTTAGGCAGTTAACCTTGCCAAAGACATGAAGTTTGTAAAAGACAAAGAAATGAAGGAAATTCTTCCAAAGCTTTTAATTCTTCTCTTTGCTACCTCCAAAAGCATTCCATTGTAGAAACAGCACAGTCTTACGAGCTACACATACTGGATTTTCTGTATCCCAGCTCCATATGTCAGCTGCAGGGCTTTAAGTCATGTAAACTTGCTGTATCTCACTTTCTGAATAACAGCAGTAGTAATAGTAAAAACAGCTAACATTCAGAGAGAAGTGTTAAAGTATTTACATGAATTAGCATATTTAATCCACACACAATAACCTATACAGGGATACATGTTACAGGTAAGAAAACAAGGCAAAGAGGTTCTATGATTTGCTCAGACACATACATCAGTAAACCAACAGGCATATTCTCACTGAGCCGTATCTGAGCCCACAGCTGGACCTCTCCCTCTCTCTCTAGTGCAGCCCCACGGTACCATGAAAAGATTTGGGCAGCAAGACAGAAGAGGGTTCATATCAATTGCAGTAACACCACCTAACTTAAAGAACTGTTATAAGTAACAACATGTAACATAAATAACAAGAAAAGGTATGCTGTAGCTTGGATTTGGTTCTCTTAACATAGTCAACGGGTTCAAAATCCTTTTTTCATTCCTACCAAGTACTGGATCTTGATTTGGCATTTGGTAGTTTTAGCCTATTTTTAATAAACTTTATTAACTTTAAAAAAAACTTTATTTTTAGTAACACTAAAGAATGTGTTAGGAGATGGACATCCATGAACAGAGCACTAAATTGAGCACAGACACACTCTGGATTCTAAACACTCCCACCCTATGCTATCCCCCACCACAGTGATGTCATGGATCTGGAGTTTGAATCTATCATTCTCTTTCATTCTTTTTAAAAATGGTTTTGCCATAAATACATATATCCTAAAAAATACACAGTTGTTTCTTAGCTTTATAAAAAATTGGTATTGGGTGCCTGGGTGGTTCAGTTGGTTAAGCGTCTGCCTTTGGCTTGGGTCATGATCTCTGGGTCCTCTGGGCTCTGAGATTGAGCCCCGCATAGGGTTCCCTGCTCAGTGGGGTGTCTGCTTCTCTCTCTCCCTCTGCCCCATCCTCCTGCTCGTGTTCATATCTGCATGTGCATGATCTAAGAAACAAAATCTTTAAAAAGAAATTGTTATCTACAATGGCTAATTTTGTGTGCCAACTTGACTGGATTAAGAGATGACCAGATAGCTGGTAAAACATTATTTCTGGGTGTGTCTCTGAGGGTCTTTCTGGGAGATTTGCATTTGAATCAGTAGAATGAGCTAAAGATCTGCCCTCATCAGTGGGCAGGTGTCCTCCAATCCTCTGCACTGCACAAGAGCGATTTCTCTCTTCTTGAGGGACCTCCATCTTCTGCCTCAAGAGACTAGGAATCCTGGTTCTGGAACCTTTGGACTCCAGGGCTTACACCATCAGCTCTGTGAATTCAGGCCTTTCCACTAGGATCGAAATTACACTACCAGTTTTCCTGGGTCTACACCGCAAATGGCAGGTTGTGGGACTATTCTAAACCTTCATAATCACACATGCCAATTCCTCCTAACTAATCTCTCCCTGCCCCCCCCCCCCATATATATACTGTTGATTCAGTTTCTCTGGAGAATCCTAATATAGTATCATACTAAAGAAATTCTTTATATATATTTTGAGTACCAATCCTTTGTGGTTTTTTTTCACCTTTTTTAAATAGGAATTTTGATGAATGGAACTGCTTTGCAGTCAACTTTATCAGTCTTTTCTTTTATGGTACTTTTTTGTGTCTTGCTTCAGAAATCCTTCCTTATCTTAAATATATGATCCTTTATCCTCCAAACACCTAATATCTAACTGTCCTCTTTATATTTAAGGCCTTCAATCCATCAGGATTTGGATTTTGTGTATGGTTTCTTCCACTTGGATAACTAAGTATCCTCACGCCATTTATAAAGAGCTTATCTTTCCCCACAGATCTGTGTTGCCACTTACCATCTATCCAGTTTCCACATGTGCAAGGGTCCTAGTCTGAGGGTTCTACTCGATCAACTAATCTAAACTTCCCTGTGCCAAGTAAATACTGCATCTAGTTCTATAGCTTTATACAGCAGGTCTTGATTACTACTGGGATAACTGCTTTTGGCTTTCAGTTAGTCTTCCACATAAATTTTAGACTTGATATTTATAAATTCCATGAAAAATTATGTTGGGAAGTTGACTGGAACCACAGTGACACTATAGACCAACTTAAAGAAAATGGCAAATTTATAATATTGTGTTTTTAATAACATGGTATAAATTTTAATAACTTTCAAAAAGCTTCTATAATTTTCTTCATATAGGTCTTAAAGATCTTCATATACAATATTCTTAGCAATTTTTACAATTTTTTTAAATGTGTTATTATTGAAAATTAATTTTCTCATCCCCCTACCTTTTTTTAATTGAAGTATAGTTGACACACAACGTTATACTAGTTTCAGGTGTACAACATAGTAATTCAACAACTCTATACCTTGTGCTATGTTCACCAGAAGTGGAGTTATCAACCCTCACATACAATACTATTACAATATCATTGACTATATTCCCTATGCTGGGACCTTTTATCCTGGTGACTTACTCATTCCATAACTGGAAGCCTGTATCTCCCACTCCCCTTCATCCATTTTTCTCTTTCTCCTATCCCCTCTCCTCTGGCAACCATCAGTTTGTTCTCTGTTTTTATGGATCTGTTTCTGCTTTTTGTTTATTCATGTTTTGTTTTTTAGTTTCCACATGTAAGTGATATCATATGGGAGGTATTTGTCTTTCTTTGACTTATTTCACTTAGTATAATACCCTGTAGGTCCATCCATGCTGTTGCAAATCTCATTCTTTTTCATGGTCAGGTAATATTCCACTGAGTGTGTATGTGTATGTATGTGCACGCATCCCACAGCTTTTTTATCAATTCATCTGCTGATGGGACACTTGGGTTGCTTCCGTATCTTAGCTATTATGAATAATGTCAGGATAAACACAGAGGTGTATATATCTTTTTGAATTCGTGCTTTCCTTTTCTTTGGATATACTCAGCAGTGGAATTACCGAGTGATAGAGTATCTTTTCTTAATTTTTTGAGGAACCTCCATACTGTTTCCGACAGAGGCTTACCAATTTACCTTCCCCCAACAGTTCACAAAGGCTCCATTGTCTCCACATCCTCACCAATGCTTGTTACTTATTTTAATGAAAATTAACTTTCTTAATTATATTATTTTCACAGAAATGTATGCAGAAATGTACATTGTATAGAGAGAACTGTAGTTAACTTTTGTATATTGGTTTTATATCTATCCAGTCACCTTGCTAAATATTTAACATTTCTAAAAATTTGGGGATTGAGTTTTTCATATATGTAACATCTGATAATGAAAATCTTTGCAGGGGGAGGCTTCTTTCTCAATGCTTCTATCTTTTGTTTTTCATTGTCTTACTCTACTGGGTAGACCTTAGAATAATGTTGAATAACAGGGGTGACAGATGTTTGCCAGTTTTAATGTTCTTTATTAATTTGAGAAAGCTTCCTTTTATTCATAGTCTGCTAGGTTTTGTTTTTTAAAAATCAAGAATGTTCTTGAATCAGTTTCTCCTTTACACAGTGAATTCCTAGGAAACACCTAACTTGATCATAAGAGGTTATGTTTTTATATACAGCTAGATTCAATTTGCTAATGTTTTGTTTAGGATATTTCCTTGGCCTGCCATTTTCCTTTCCAACAAAGTTTTTGTCTCATTATGGTTCTGAAATTATGATGGGCCCATAAAATGAGTTAGCATTTTTTATTTTTAGGAAGACCTTTTTATAAGTTTGGTAAGCTCTTGCATGTGAAACTATCTGTGTTTGGTGTTAAATTTTTAAGGTTATTTTAAATTGTTATTTCACATTCTTTAATAGTTATAAAACTATTTAATTTTTGTATTTCTTCTTGGGTCAGTTTTGTTAAACTATACTTTTTCAGGAATTTTCCCACTTCATTATGCTTTCAAATTTATTGGTAAAAAAATTGCTCATAGAATTGTCTTTTTAATCTGGACACATCTATAATCATGTCTCTTTTTTTCATTGGTAATATTGTTTGTGTAAGCATCCTTTTTTCTCCATAATCAATGTTGCTAGAAGCTTGTCTATCACTCTTATCAATGAACCAAACTCTGGCTTTACTATTAGAGGTCATCCAGAGGATGTGACTTTGGGTTGACCCACAGGCTGGACCTGAGCAATTGGAGGTGTCTCCTTAGAATGTACATTCTACCCACCATTCCCATACTAGGAGCTATTTCAAGGACATAGCCTTGAGAATATAAGGTATTATTGAGACCATCTGAACTAAATATGTGACTGAGCCCAGTTAAAGCCTCCATATAAACTTCTAAGATTCAGGGGGAGGGGTGTGTATGTGCAACATGCACAGACTGATCTACTCATCTTGTGGCCAACCAAGGCAAGCCTCATATGCAAGTTCCCTTGCTTATTAAACCTGCCACCTATCAATCTGGAATGGCCAGTTTCTTCCTTTGGTCATTTCCCACACTCCCCATACTGGGACTGCTTTCAGATTTCACTCAGGGAAATTCTGAGTTTGCAAACCAATACCTACTATCTGTTCTTTGTTTAATATCCCAACAGGAGTGCTATTTGGCATTTTCCCTGTGGGTAATCTCTTTCCTCCCTCTTACCTACACCTCCTAGACAGCGTCTCAATTTCCTACAAGCGCAGCAATGTATCAAAAAGCATGTTTTACACAGTATTCAGAATCTAGTTGTTCTGCAGTGTGACAGCTACGCAGAGTATCTAGCCTGCCATATATTTTGAAATATTTTTAAAATTCTCTTTGTTTTTCAAGATTCACAAGTAAGTTTTATCAGGTTAACCTCTTTTGTTTATTCTGTCCTAGTTTTATATACACACACACACCACTCTTTTTATTACTCTTCCCTATAGCTATTACATTCTGTATTCTATACGATTTTACCCTCCTTGGCAGCCAATTCCAACATCCCCAGGATAGCATTTATAATATAATCTTATTTATCAAGTGTTACTGCAAAGTTAAAAGGGAAGAATATAAATAAGTCTATATTTGATAATTTTCTGAAAGAAATCTAGTAAGATATAGAAACAGACTACTTGGCAAGAACAGGTAATGTAGAAAACTGAAATCTTTACAATTTCTAAATGAGTTGAGCGTAGTACAGGAACTCAGAAAATATTAGCTTAATGAATTTAGAAATCACAGACAGACTTAAGTCTTCAATATAAAAATGTATTAAAAATGTCAGAAGAGGGGTGCCCAGAATTCTAGAAATTCTTGAAGATTCGTCTTAGTTTCTCCTCTGGACAGCAACCACAGAGCTTCTGAGGACTGCTGCTCGCCTTTCTTGAGTAAGCCCCCCATTCC
>CM053605.1:97468114-97484353 GCA_028646535.1 Procyon lotor | reverse complement strand
AAAAAAAAAAAAAATCAGGAGATTCGCTAAAATCTATGCCATTATTTTCTGATCAGAATTATACTGGAAGAGAAGAGTAAGGAGAATGAAATAGTATGGTGCATTTACCCTGAAAAAATACTGCAAATGACCACATACCAGAATTCTCATCTGCTTGGCACATACTGTCTAGAACATCTTGATCACCTTCTGCAGCTATATATGCCCAAGTATCAGTTTCATCTCTTGTATTTCTCCTTTCTTTAAGTAACTGCTTGTTTTCCTTGGTTTTGTGATCCTCTGTGATTTTACAATCTAGTGATATTTCTTCTCTTTTCCGATTATTCTCAGGAAAATCATTTTTTTCTTCTGGAGTTAATTTAAATAAATCAAATGCATTTCTGATTTCCTTAAAGGCTGGTGAAAAAATAAAATAGAGAATAAATATGAGTCATAAGTTTCTGTTGTAATCAAGAGAAAATCTGGGTGTTAAAGAAACAGTTATTTTTGAAATTTTTACTAATATTTGCCTTTGTTATAAAGCACGATCAGATTTACTATTCAAAATCATGAAGTTATTTCAACTGGCCTTTTCATTGGCTGCTCAATATTTAGAAAGGGTTTCTAAAGTCAATAGCTGTTAAGTGTTTTTAGAACTACTCCCAGTTTTGACAAAGTCTTACTAAAGATGGTGAGTCTCGAAATAATCCTAGTCATGCCACCACTGTCCTGCTAAAACAACTGCCTACAACTGTATCCTGAGGTTAACCTTGCACAAAAATGGTTCCTGGTGGTGAATGGGGGAAACAGAAGGGTGCCAGCACACTGATCATGCACTAGTAAAATGACACCTGATGTCTGTGAAAATCCACTCAGCTATTAGCTAAAGATAAAAGTAGAAAGAATACTGGCAAAACACTAGCTGTGACACAATAACCTCCAAAAAGGGCAGAACAGAACAAAATTAGGGAGAACTCCATTATAAACTCTGGGTACACAGCAGACAGGTTTTATTAGCAGGGATGTTGAAAACTGGACTCCCAGGTAAGTACCATTATAAATGGAATGAATAGCAGTTTAAGACTATATATTTAAAGTAAAAGTCTATCAGAAATTGACAAATAAGATACTAGGATGAAGAAAAAAATTAACCAGCTCCAATTTTACAGTATTTCAAATCTCTACTTTTTGAAGAATACATATTTAAAACTATAGTATTCTGATTAGATAGCCTTTAAATTTTAATTACTGTTATGCATAGTCCAGCAAAACAAGTGCTCCTTCCCAGCTTCCAATACCCTACTACTTACTACTAAGTCACAGTTTAGGCTTATAACTAAAATCTACTTTGAATATTACCCTCAGTTATCTATAGCTTTTGGGAGAAAAACCACGGGAAATTATCTATCTCTTAGAATCACCACTTCATTAGAACATGTGTTCCAAGTACTTTTGGTACATGAACTAAAATATCCATTGGGGTTTATTCAAAAACTGTAATGATGAATGTTTTATAAAGTACTTGATTCTAGCACTGGCATGTCATGGATTCTCAGTATGTTGTATCTTTCTGATCCAAAATTTATACTCAATATTACATTTATACAAATGACTCAGAGCTAAATACAACACATGTATTAACAGTAGTTTGTTTCATTCAGCATCCACTACAAACAGACATTTACTCTTCTACCACAACTAACTTATTGTGTCTTTGTGACTCTAGCATACTTCATCAAAAAGAGAAATAATAAAGTGAACAGAAGAGAAAAAAATTACAGAAACAAAATGAACTGTTATACAATAAACTAATCATTTAAATGAAAGTAGCATAAGCTCTAAATTCTCCAGTGAATGAAATTTTCTAGTTCTATGACATTGCAGGTTAGAAATATGAGATTGTCTTCACACTAAATTAAATTCTTTGTATAAAAGACAACAATGGTAAATGACAAAATGTTGGTATTCACACTCACTCTTTAATCCCTTTGGCTCTTTACGGCCTTTTTCTTCCTTGTCCAAATCATGCCTTTTCTGGTTTTTGTCTTTGGGTTCATTTTTTTTAATCTCTTTCTCCTAAAGACATATGAAACACCCAAAATAAGAAGAGAGAAAGAACTGATATTATATATCTGAAAACTGGAAAACACAGGTTCCTGGCATTTTGGGTAATACAGCACATAACCACTAATTATTAAATCTTTTTTCCCATCAACTGCTTCCTCAATCAGAATTATCCCCCAACCATGATGATTTATGAAGTATCAAATTCAAAGCCTAACACCTCACTCTAAATATTTTTTCATTATTAAAAATTCAAAAAAAATTTTCCTGTAGTCTTACTAACAAAAGATGTTTTGTTAGTTTTTCTCTATATTCTCCCTCTGATCTTTCTAAATTTACATAGATAACTTTGTTGTTTAAAATTCATTTTCCTTTATTTATACTGTATAGATATTTTTACATGACTGAGTTCATATATATAATTTTTTTCAGCTTAATATTTTATAAACTTTTCTATTTTTGCTACATTGACCTCATAATTAGTATTTCAATGGAGAGGTAACAGTCCCAAAGTTGATACAACATTTTCTTAATCATTTCCCTCATAGCTAGACAGGTGGACTGCTATTAGTTTTAGTAAAACTACACTGCCATAAATATGTTTGTATACCTAGCTTTCCCCCACTTTGAAATGATTTCCTTAAGATAAATCCACAAAGAATAATGGATGGAAAAAAGATCTTTTTATAGCTCTTGATAAATACTGCATATATGAATACTTTCATAATGTGGAAAATATTTACATTTTGAAAAACCACATAATTTTTATAATAATGGGATAAAATTGTACTTAATATTTTTAAGATTTTTAAGATTCAAAAGGCTTATAAATATTTGCGCATATTAAGTAAAAAATAGTATAGTGAGAAAGAAGGAAAAGCTAAGCTGATGAAGTTTATTTTCAGCATTAGTACATAATGTACTACCACCTCAATGTACATACTCAATGTACATACCATCTGAGTATCCCTAAAAAAATCCTTTTGTTCACAAATTAGCCCTCAATTTTCTAGTTGTAATCTAAAAAAAGAGAAGTTTTAAGACTAAGAGATAAGCTTGGGAGGTCCAAAAGCTAGATGATCTTCAGCATTTATAACTGCTTTTTCTAGTCACATATTAAGTAACACCCTAACCACAGAAAAACTATTCTTATAGTTTGTTTTACTGTTTCCTCTTTGTTTTTGTGAAATTTCTTGACCACTCGAAAAGAATGCCAGCTTGATCTGAATATTTCTGTATTCTGTAAGATTTTGACCGCCTTCAATCAATCCCGAGAGTACTTACCTCCCCACCTGAGTCAGGGGACCTGAGGCCTCTCTCTTCCAAACCTGCTCTTGAACTCTTTTGTGTCTGAACAGGTACCGGCAGCAGCTTATCTAACTCTGTAGTGCTTCTGCCTTTGTCCTGATTCCTTTGCTTCTTATATATAGTTTTTTTCTCTAGGAAAAGGTTCCTGTTTTCTAGTGTTTTGCTCTCTTTAAGTTCCTCAGTCTTTCTTAGTTTCTTTCTTTTTCTCTTTGCTTTGACATCTGCATCCTCATCAGCACTCACAAAGTCATCTGGCAAATGTTTATCAAAAACATCCTGAACTGCATCTTGCCCTGCTTTATCTTTTATGCTTTTAATCTTCTGTTTCTCTTCTCTGTTGTCAGAATGTAAATCTTCACTGTCATCTTCTTGAAAAGGGGAGTCATTAAGTATACTTGATTCAGATTCCAATTGAGATTCAGCACATTTCTCTTTTTTTGTTTTTCTATTTTCTTTGGAATCTTCTCTTAATTTATTCTTTAAATCTCTTATTTCACCCTTTTTAACTTTCTTTAATTCCTTAGTTTCTTTTGTATCTTCTTTCTTGGGTTTTTTAGGTTCCTTTAATTCTTCTTTGGCTTCTGAAATTCTTTTCTTTGTCCTTAAATCAAAAATTAAACTTTCAGAGGAGCTCTCTAGGTCTGGTTTGGACTTATCTTTAAGTTTCCCAGTCTTTGCTTTTTTCTTTTTCATATCATCTGGGCTTTTCTCTTCTCTATGCCTTAATTTTTTCTTTTTCTTCTTTGGAGAAGTATCTTCTTTTGTCTCACTTTGCTGATCACTATCAGAATTTGCCTCAAATATGTCATTATTTAAGGACAGTCTCTATAAAATATAAAAAGACAACTAGTTGTTAACATAGCAATTTAAAGGTTTTGAAAAGTAGTACTAATGAAATCTGGTAGAAATGTTTTTATTTTCAAGCAGTTTCTCAACTTCTTAAAATTATTTATCTAAATTGAAGTTGTATATCACTTATGTCTCTGATTTAGCAAATAGGTCTTGGTGATGACAGTGAGTCTCATTTTAAAAAAGCAGATAAACACAGTGATAAAAAAATGCTGGTGTTGCTGAAGGTCCCAAACTAAAGCAGAAATGAACAATAAAAGCCTTATGTATGGTATGTTTTATATGATTTGAAATTCAAATTTTCCAAAAACACCAAGAAAGTAGTTACCAATCTAAATGAAAGGTTTTTGAAGACTAGATTCTAGATATCCTTAAAGGTGCTATTGTATTTCACAGTTAGTTACATATGGAATGGGCAAGACTGCACACAAATCTTACTTCCCCAATTGATTTGATTTGTGTTGTAAATACCTCCTATGGAAAATATATTTGTCAGTGCTACCCCCTCCCCAAAAAACACCAAGAAAAACAAAATCAAACAAACAAAAAAACTCACACCTTAAAAATATTTATGATAGGCACAAAAACACTACGAAAAGTATTTTCAGTTCCCATTTCCCCAAAGTCTTTTCTTCTAAATGATGTGGGGATGGGAAGGAAGGGAAGATAAGTACATTTTAAAAACATTTTCCTGGGCACCTGGGTGGCTCAGTTGGTTAAGCATCTGCCTTTGGCTCAGGTCATGATCCTGGGATCATGCTGGGATCAAGACCCACACTGGGCCACCTGCTCAGCAGGAAGCCTGTTTCTCCCTCACCCTCTACCTGCTGCTCCTCCTGCTTGTGCTCTCTCTCACTAGCTCTCTGTCAAATACAAAAAAATCTTTAAATTTAAAAAATAAAAAAATTTTAAAACCCACATTTTTCCTACAGTGTATATGAACATCACTGAGGTTAACAAGATAGTGAGAGTATGGTGGAACTGGTGGAACTAACTTTTTGAATCTCCCTGAATTGTTTCATAAAAAGAGCTATGGGGTGCCTGCCTGGCTCTGTTGGTAGAGCACGTGACTCTTGATCTTAAGGTTGTAAGTTCAAGCCCCATGTTGGGTGTAGAGTTTACTAAAAAAATTGAATAATAAATAAAAAGACAAAGCTAATAGGATAGCAAAACAAAACCCCCAGACAACATCTACAACAAAATTAAATAGCAAAATATCCCAGTGAACCCCATAAGTATGGGGACAAACTACTAACAGCTGTAAGACAGTCATGAATACCTACATAGGAGAAAGCGAATGGGAGAAATCACTACAAAGACGAACAGGTCAATCCGAGAAGAGTGGAAGGAAAGGGCAGAAGTTGTACATGTACAGGGTGCTGCAGGTGTCTGTGGACATGTGAAGGGCTGGCTCGGGCCAGGTCCTGTGAACTCTCAAAAGTACTGCTAATGGTCTCTTCCAGGACTTCCATGACAAAATCCCAAAATGAGGAGAAACTGCTGAGATTAGATTCCAAATAAAAGTAGGACAGGAAAAACAGAAACAAAGAAAAGAGAAGATTCAGATATGGGCAGGGGGAAGCTGAGGCAGGGTAAAACCAAAGTCAGAAAAAAAATATCTCATTAAGTCCAAAGCCACATTTTTTAACTAACCCTTCATAAAAATAATAAAGGAGACGGCTCAGGAGCCATTAAGTTAAAAATAATTATCTTGTCCTCTTCTTTTGCTTTCTAAAACATCAGAAAAAGTAATTTCATATCAATATAAACAGCAGAAAATGATTAGGGTAAAATATTTTACTGAGTTGTTACAAGAAAAAAACAGACCAAGGAATAGAGTACTCTAAAACAATAATAGCATGCCAGAAAAACACGCCTACAAAACAGAAGAGAAAATAAACAAAAATTTTGAGGCATCACACAAAAAAACCAAGTCACTTAGAAGAGAAAGAAATTCAGATTCATCTTTAGAGGGTAGTGTTTTATGCCAGATAACAATAACACATTAAGATATTCAACAAAAGAAAATGTGAGCCAAGGAATTTATATCCTGTCAAACTGGCTTTCAGATATAAAGACTGCAAACAATTATTATGAAATACAAGAACTCTAGGAATATTTTTCTCATGAGCCCTTCTACTACAGAGGTGGTTCTAAAATATTAGCATGCATTAGAATGCTGGAGGGCTTATCAAAACACAGGCATGGGGTGCCTGCATGCTCTGTCGGTTTAGCATCCAACTCTTGATTTTGGCTCAGGCCGTGACTTAGGGTCATGGGACTGAGCCCCGTGTCAGGCTCTGTGTTCTCCCTCCCCCTGCTCTCTTTTTCTCTCTCTATCTCTAAAATAAATAAAATCTTAAAAAAAAAAAACAAAAACCCAACCAAGAAACCCCAAAAACACACACAGCTGATCCCTACCCAACAATGTGCAGCCCACAGACTGCATTTTTAACACATTCCCAGATGAGGATACTGATGCTTCTGGCCTGAAGTCCACATTTTGAGAACCACTATACTAAAGAATGAGCTTCAGATAACCAATAATGAATGGTTAGACATCAAAATAAAGACAGGTAGAAACTATTAAATAGATATTTGCTTTTAAAATTAAGACTCAATGATGGCTATAAGAGAGTATAGAATGTAATAGTCACTAAATATTCCGGATTAGAGCAGCTATCAAAATAATGGGAAGAGAATGGTGAGAAAATATTAAACAAGTCTTGCTGACTGCCTCAAAGTTCTAAACCAAGAGTAAAGGGACAGTACTTCAAATCAGATATGGAGGTAGAGGGAACACAGCAAGAAGATAGGTACTAATTAACAACCAAATGAAACTGTTTATCAAATTGATAACATAACCATCAAAAAGAAAAAAATCCAAAGAACTTTTTTTAAAAGATTTTATTTATTTATTTTACAGAGACAGAGACATTATTTATTTGACAGAGACACAAAGAGAGAACATAGGAAGGGTGGGGAGGGGAAGCAGGCATCCTGCTGAGCAGGGAATCTGTGGAGGGGCTCAGGGGCTGGATCCAGGACCCTGGGATCAGGACCAGACTGATGGCAGATGCTTAACCACTGAGCCAGCCAGGCACCCCCAAAGAACTTTTGAATACTAAACTTCCTCAGTGATTATGCTTACGTAGGGACCAAAAGAACTGCAAATAAATTTGGAGTTTTACAATAGAATGGATGTAGCAAATCCGAAACTAATTTCTCATTTTTGTAAAACTGAGTAAATGAGTAATGTTGGTGGGAACCAGAGTTCTCACAGTAGGAAAAAGGAAACAGACTATTGTCAGAGTGGAAGACCCTGAGGTCATGGACTGAAATTACAAATACCAATACAAACTTATGACTTAAACAAAATGATATATATTTTTTCATTTAGCTCTGTCTACATAAAGGGCCTAGAAATGAGGGTGCCTGGGTGGCTCAGTGGGTTAAAGCCTCTGCCTTCAGCTCAGGTCATGGTCTCAGGGTCCTGGGATCGAGCCCCGCATCGGGCTCTCTGCTCAGCAGAGAGCCTGCTTCCCCCTCTCTCTCTGCTTGCCTCTCCGCCTACTTGTAATCTCTCTCTCTGTCAAAAAAAATAATAAAATCTTAAAAAAAAAAAAAACCTCTTATAAAAAAAAATATCCTGTATTCTCCACAAATCACCCAATCTACATTTCCAGCCCAAATCTTTCTCTTCAACTCAGACTAGTATTTCCAATGAGGAACTGGACATCTTACTTGGATGACAAATAAGTAACTAAAATCTAAAGTGTTCAAAACTGCATCTGTTCCCTAAGTAATACCATCATTTGTCTGGGTCCCCAAATGAGTAACCTTAGTCATATCTGACTCCACTTTTCCCTGGATCAGATCGGTCACTAAATCCTATGGAATGTAGAATCAGTTCTCCCAAATATGCTACCTTAATTCAGTCTTCACCTCTCCCTGCCAGCAGTGTCTCCCATCTCAGAACCATGACCACAGTGTCTCCATAACTCCTGCTAATAAATGCACAGAGATGAATGGCAGAATTAGAAAACCACTATTTTTTTACCCTCTAATGAGAGAATCGTCCTAGGCAATGAGCAACAGCTCCTAAAACCTACACATGAAAAGCTGGGAGTTTTCTAATGAAGGATCAGACTAAAAACACCTAATTTCAAAGATCATATTAACCCCACTTAAGGGAGTCAACTATACATCATGTGCTTTCTGATGTACAGGAGGGGAACACCACTTACAGCTATCCTTGGGGAAAAAAAAAATTAAACCTGAATGTAAATGTAATCATGCTTCCACACCTAGCTACCAGTTTACAGAAATATGGGGCTAGAGGAACGTGTTAAACACCACCATGCACTTAGCCAAACCCAGCATATGGGAAATTCTACAGAAAATGATGTGGTTCTTAATCAAACAAACATGTAGAAGGAACTGCTTAGAGTAAGATTATCAATGATACATAATGTGTAGACCTTTTTCAAATCTCAAATTTGCTTGAAAATATACTAGCAAATAGGGGTACCTGGGTGACTCAGTTGGTTAAGCATCCGACTCTTGATTTCAGCTCAGGTCATGATTTCGGGGTCATGGGCTCGAGCCCCACATCGGGTTCCACGCTTGTCTTGGAGCTTGCTTGGGATTCTCTCTCTCTCCCTCTAGTCCTCCCCCCAACCTCCTCCTCTCTCTCTAAAAAAAAAAAAAAAAAAAAAAATTAAAAAAAAAAAAAATACTAGTGAATAAAAAGGGAGAGGGAGCAGTGGACAGAAAAAGGAAGAATGGCCAAGTACTGGTAACAACTGACACTAGTGACAAATGGGTCTCATAAGACTACGACTGCCCTTTCCAGGTTTGTATGTTTAAATCTTCCTTAATAAAATTCCTTAAAAATAAGAGTCTGGACCATATCAGACACTATATTTATTAAAAGTGCTATCCCTAAATAAAAGAAAAAAACCCAGAAAGCTATAAACAGTAAAATGTTGATGAAGCAGTGCAGTAGAGGTTCACTTGCCATATAATATCAGCCATTGAAGCTCAAGGCAGACCAGTGATTCCCTTATTTGTAGATTGATTATCTGTCCATTAAAAACAAAGGGCTAGAACATATCACACATATGTATGTTAAATAGCACCTCAATTTTTTTTTTAGTTTAAAATACTTGATGGTCAAAAGAATTAAAATAAAAATAAAATACTTGATGGTCAACAAAAAGATAAAAAGGGAACCAAATGTTAAATGATGAAAGGTATTTTAATGAACAAATACTGTTTCTATATCACGTATATTTTCTGATTAATAGCATTAACAACCATTTTTCGGGATTATTTTATTTATTTAAAAATATGTATTTATTTTAGAAAGAGAAAGAAAGTATGAGCAGGAGGGACAGAGGCAGAGGGAGAATCTCAAGCAGACTCCTTGCTATGCACAGAGCCCAATGCAGGGCATGATCTCACAACCGAGATCATGACCTGAGCTGAAACCAAGAATCAGACACTTAATTGACTGTGCCATCCAGGTGCCCTTTTTTGGGTTACTTTAAAAACCATTTCTAATTTCTGTGAGGTTTACTAAGTCCTGAGCAAGCAATGCTCCTAGATTTAAGTAGAAAAAGTGACAAATCAAATATTCTTACAGACACTACTGTGGTGAAACCCTTCTATAAGACAAAAATTTTGGTGACTGGGATATATCACAATTTTCATAGACAATACATATTTGTTGCTTGCATGAACACTGATGATGAGATGAACAAAGCAATTTTTTCCAACAGACTATTTCTATATCTACAGTGAAAAGAGTCACAAAAGCATATCAATAGCAAAACTATTTTGCTAAAGGGCAAAAAGATCAGTGATCAGTTGTATTTTTGCCATATTCCTATCCACTGACCTTACCTCAAAGAGTCACAGCAATATACTGGAATACTTAACAGATGAGAGAATTCATGAGAAAGCTGACCTCATATAGGAAATAGAAGTTTCAATCTTTAAAATGTAAATTTTGAATTTCAGATTCAAAATGTGCCTAAAATTTTAAATTTTTTAAAAAGATTTTATTTATTAGAGAAAGAGACAGAGAGAGAGAGAGAGAGAGATCACGAGCAGGGGGAAAGGGCAGAGGGAGAAGCAAACTCCCCATTGCGCAGGGAGCCTGACACTCAATTCCAGAACCCTGGGATCATGACCTGAGCCGAAGGTAGACCCTTAACCAACTAAGCCACTAGGTGCCCCTAGAATTTTAAATTATTTATAAAATAGTAAGGAGAGCTTAGAAAAAAAATACTTATTACAAGTGGAGAACTATCCTTTTTTTTAAACACTATTTTTAAGTAATCTTTATATCAAAGGTAGGGCTCATACTCACAACCCCAAGATCAAGCATTGCATACTCTATTGACTGAGCCAGCTAGGCACCCCTCAGGTGGAGAAGTATCTTTCTAAAGTTAGGACAGGATTCATAAGCTTTAGAATATACCTTAAACACACCAGTCTATCAGAGAATCATTCTCATTCAGACCATTATCAGTAATTCTAAATCAAGAAAAAGAGCTGCAAGTAGGGTTTAACCAGAGGCTTGGTAAAGTAAAAGAGACAATAAACTAGTATTCTGTATGAAAAAACTTCTTGGGAGAAGTTTCAGCAAACTTATCTTAGTGCAGGAAATGCAGGAAAATGAGAAATATACTTTAGGAAGAATTCAATCAAAAAGTCCAATTTTTTTGAGTAATAAGAACCTATCACTTAGTAAAACAGGTTTATTTGTGAGAGTGTTTTTAGAGAAAGAAATAGGGAAGGAAAGAATAGGCACCCATTCCAGAAGAGTGAAGTGTTAAGTACAGCAAAAGAATTTAGGAAAAAAGTCTTTACTTTAATGTGGACTCATTTTGTAAAGGTTTCCTTTACAAAAAACTTAAAAGTAACGCACATTTTGCTTAGTAATTTAAAAACTGTATTTATTAAAGACCTTGCCACTCTAACAAAAATTCAAAAAACGGGTAGGTCCACTACTCTAAATGGATTTCAAGCTGTAGCCCAAACTGGTTAAGAATGCAGCTGCCTCGGGCCCCTGAGTGGCTCAGTGGATTAAAGCCTCTGCCTTCGGCTCAGGTCATGATCCCAGCGTTCTGGGTTGGAGCCCTGCATCAGGCTCTCTGCTCAGCAGGGAGCCTGCCTCCCCCTTTCTCTATGCCTGCATCTCTGCCTACTTGTAATCTCTCTTTCTCTCCATCGATTAAATAAATAAAGAAAATCTTAAAAAAAAAAAAAAGAATGCAGCTGCCTGACTCTATCAGTACTAACTGGTTAACTCGAGCTATAGTTACTTATCTAAACCTCAGGTTCTCACCTTAATCCACATAAAGTGGTGACCCAGTGTTTGGCACATACACAGTATAAGTGCTCAGTAAATACAAGCTGCCTTGTTACTATTATTAACAACCACTATATTCAGTCAAAATTGGGTCCTAAAATTGTTTTGGCTGAAACTCAAATTGTATGGAAAGATAATAAATACTCAGTTCTTAAAATCTAGGCTTCAGTAAGTTAGAATCTATTTCTTTTTTATTTTTTTTTTTTAAGATTTTATTTGTTTATTTGACAGAGAGATCACAAGTAGGCAGAGGGGCAGGCAGAGAGAAAGGGGAAGCAGGCTCCCCGCCAAGCAGAGAGCCTGATGTAGGGCTCGATCCCAGGACCCTGAGATCATGACCTGAGCCAAAGGCAGAGGCTTTAACCCACTGAGCCAGGCACTCCTAGAATCTGTTTCTTGTGAAAATTTTTCACTATATAGTTGTAAGTCCAAGAAGCTCTGCCAGTATTCTAAAAAAATTACAATAATTTCTTTTCTTTTTTTTTTTAAAGATTTTTTTTATTTGTCAGAGAGAAACACAGCGAGAGAGGGAACACAAGCAGAGGGAATGGTAGCAGGAGAAGCAGGCTTCCTGCTGAGCAGGGAGCCTGATGTGGGGCTCCATCCCAGGATCCTGGGATCATGACCTGAGCCGAAGGCAGACGCTTAACGACTGAGCCATCCAGGCGCCCCCAAAATTACAATAATTTCTAATGAAAAAGAAAACTAAAAACAAAAACAAAAGGTTGAGTAAGAATTGGTTCAATTTATAAATAGAAGCTATAAAGGAAATTTACATGGAAAAGTACAATGGGAATTCTTATAAGATTTATAAATAAATCCAATTATTTGTAGAATAAGAGGAACAAGGATAAAACAATAGACAAATCCATAGAAGAAAATCCTTACTCCAAGTTTTTGCATCTGTTTTAATAATATCCCACTCTAGCCCACCATGAAATCTTTTTCCAAACTGCTGATGACAGAAGTTTAACTTATCTGGGGGCACCTCGGTGGCTCAGTCATTTAAGCATCAGACTCTTGGTTTCTAGCTCAGGTCGCAATCTTGGGGTCAAGAGAACAAACCCTGTGTCAACTTATCATGTGCATGGAGCCTGCTTGGAATTCTCTCTCTTCCTTTCCTTTTGCCCCTCATGCCACTAGCATGCTTTCTTTCTAAGACAAATAAACAAATCTTTAAAAAAAAAAGTTTAACTTATTTAAGTTCCTTTGATCTCTTAATTCTTCCTTACCATTAGAAAGAGTTTACTAAAAAGCAATAAAGTAGCTAAAAACCGAAATGGGAATAGAAGAGAAAAACAAAAGACCTGGATAATCAGATCTGTGAATAATCTCTAATGGATTAAAATTTATAGCTTTATAAAATGATCTAAGATTTATTTTAATTAGCAGAAAAATCAGACATAATATGTTGATAATGCAGATAAAACATACAAATATGCACTGTATCTATAGTAACAAAATGAATAGTACAAAAAATGTTCCTAAACTGGGGTGCCTGGGTGGCTCAGTGGGTTAAGCCTCTGCCTTCGGCTCAGGTCATGATCTCAGGGTGCTGGGATCGAGGCCTGCACAGGGCTCTCTGCTCAGCGGGGAGCCTGCTCCCCCCTCTCCCTCTGCCTGCCTCTCTGCCTACTTGTGATCTCTCTCTCTCTCTGTGTCAAATAAATAAATAAAATCTAAAAAAAAAAATGTTCCTAAGCTTTACAAACAAGATGCTCATATCACGGATGAACAAAAAAGTTTTGACATGTTTTAACCTTCCCACTCTCTTCTTACATTAAAAAAAAAAAAATAAAAGATTTTATTTATTCATTTAACAGAGAGGGAGAATACAAGCAGGGAGAGCAGCAGGCAGAGTGAGATGGAGAAGGAGGCTCTCTGCTGAGCCAGGAGCCAGATGTGGGACTCCACCCCAGGATCCCGGGATCACAATCTGAGCCGAAGACAGCCGCCCAACGAACTGAGCCACCCAGGCATCCCTTATCTTACTCTTTTTTTTTTTAAATTTTAATTTAATTTAATTTTTTCTTCACCTTACTCTTAACTAAAAGAAAAATATTAATCAGCATGTCTAAACTGTATTTATTTGTCAATTGTGATCATAGGTAGGCTACAGAAGGAAGAATCTGACAAAATCAACTTAAGCATTCTGTGAGAATCAACTGGCTATACAGAATTTACAATACACAGAATACTATATATTTTATTATCATTTGTAATTTTTAAAAAAGGTTTTATTTGAGAGAGCAAGAGAAAGAGAGAGTGAGCACAAGCAAGGGGTGGGGGAGGGACGGAGGGAGAGGGAAAAACAGGCTCCCCAGTGAGCAGGGAGCCAACGTGAGGCTGGATCCCAAGACCCTGGGATCATGACCTGAGCCAAAGGCAAACATTTAACTGACTGAGCCACCCAGGCACACCTATTTATAAATTTTTTACTGCACATTCCTTATATCAGTAAAGGCTGTAGTTAAGCTTATTATTCTGAAAAAAAGAAATATGAAATAAAACATGATACCTGAATATCCTTCTTGACTGGCTTAGCTTTGTTTTCCACAACTTTCTTCCTAAATTCAAGAAGAACTTCTTTACAGTCCTCAAGATGAATCTCAGGCTCCCAAGTATCATCATCTGATGTGTATCCTTTCCATCGAACTTTATAAAGGATTTTACCCTGTTACAGAATTAAAAACAGGCAAATAAAGAACATTAAATTTGATAATTTAAATGATTAAATACATACATACAATCCTGAGAATATACGAATGAGCTTGAAATGGAGATTAATATTATTATAAAGTATGTTCATCTCCTGAAGCAAGTGCTTTATTTATTTATTTGACAGAGAGAGAGAGAGAGATCATCAGTAGGCAGAGACAGGCAGAGAGACAGGGGAAGCAGGCTCCCTGCTGAGCACAGAGCCAGATGCAGGGCTCGATCCCAGGACCCAGAGATCATGACCTGAGCCGAAGGCAGAGGCTTTAACCCACTGAGCCACCCAGGCACCCCAGCAAGTGCATTTAAGAAAAAAGTGTCACACCAAAAGTAAACAAATGAGACTCTATATCAAATTAAAAAGCTTCTTTACCACAAAGGAACCCTCCAACAAAATGAAAAAGCAACCTCCTGTATTGAACAGTATTTCCAAATCACATATCTGATAATGGGTTAATAATATCCAAAACACAGAAAGAACTCATACAATTCAATAACAAAAAGATAATCTGATTGAAAAATTAGCAGATCTGAATAGACATTTTTCCAAAGAAGACATACAAATGGCCAACATATATATGAAAAGATGTTCAACATCACTAATCAGGGAAAAGCAAATCAAAACCACAATTGAGATCTTACCTTATACCTGTTATTATCAAAAAGAAAAGAAGTAACAGGTATTAGCAAAGATTAGGAAAAAATGAAAACCCCTGTGCATTGCTGGTGAGAATGTAAACTATGGTAGCCACTATGCAAAAACAGTAAAAAGCTTCCTCAAAAATTTTTTTAAAAACCTACCATATGATCCAGCAATTCCACTTCTGGGTATTTATCTGAAGAAAATAAAAACACTAACTCAAAAAGATATATGTACCCCATGTTCACTGCATCATCACTTCAATAGCCAAAAAGTAAAAATAGCCCAAGTATCCTTCAACAGATGAATGAAGAAAATGCACACATACACACACACATGCACACAGGAATATTATTCGGCCATAAAAAGGAATGGAATCATGCCACTAGCAACATGTTTGGACCTCAAGGACATTACGGTAAGTAAAATAAGCAAGATAGAGAAAGACAAATACTGCATGATCTTAATTATGTATGGAAGGAAATAAAATAAAACAAAACCCAAGCTCACAGAAAAACAGAAAAGATTGGAAGTTGCCAGAGGCAGGGGTTTGGGGTAGAAGAAATGGATGAAGGAGGTCAAAAGTTACACACTTCCAATCATAAAATAAGTCACAGGAATGTGATATATACCATGGTGACTATAGTTAATAATAATACTGTACTGCATACTTAAAAGCAGCTAAGAAAGCAGATCTTAAAAGTTTTCATAATAAGAAAAAAAATTCTGGAGGACCAAGGCAAGATGGCGGAGGTGTAGGAGGCACGGAGAGCACTGGGGTCCAGAAAGAGGCTGAAGACCACTCTAAAAGCCGGCAAACACAACAGCAGAGAGAAGAGAATAAAAACAGCAATTCTAGGAGCAGAAAATCAACCACTTTCAGAAAGGTAGGAGTGGAAAAAGTGAATTTAAAGCGATGGGAAGAGAGACCCCGGGGGGAGGGGCCGGGTCCCAGCAGCCGCAGAGCTGCGGAGCACAAAATCCGGAACTTCTAGTCCGCTCCGCTGAGGGACATCGCTCCGGGGGCTAACCGGGGGTTCAGCCCTAGCGGGAACAGTGTGGTTTCGGGACCCGTGGGTTCACCGAGGGACCAGGGGAGCCCGAGTGCGGCAGAGAAGGAGCCGCGCAACGCCGTATAGGCCTACCTTGGACTATAGGAACTGAGACATATAGTCCATATAGGGCTGCCATACTTCAAGCGGGGACCCTGTGGGAGGCAGCTCCGGAGACACCCCCTCCTTCCTCCAGCCGTGCGGGAGCGCGCAGCAGGAATCTGCTGGTCTGGGGACTCCAGACGGGGCCG
>CM053605.1:97451612-97467614 GCA_028646535.1 Procyon lotor | reverse complement strand
GGGGGGGGGGGGGGGTAGGGATAGGGTGGCTGGGTTGTGGACATTGGGGAGGTTATGTGCTGTTAAGTGCTGTGAAATGTGTAAGCCTGATGATTCACAGACATGTGTCAATGGGGGACACAGACACAGCCCCCATTATCACGCGGGGCAAATAATACATTATATGTTAATAAAAATTAATTAAAAAAAATTTTGTAACTGTGTAAGGTGATGGATATTAACTAGACTTATTGTGATGATTCTGCAATGCACACAAATATCAAATCATCATGTCATATACTTGAAACTAATATTAACAGTATATGTCAATTATACCTAAATTTTTAAGAAAATAAACAAACAGCATTACTGATCTACTTTCCATAAATTTGAAGATTGAGGTCTCTCTCTGATTACATAAGCAATGTGTAATATTTGAAAATCAATAAAAAGCAGGAAAAAATAAAAATCATCCACAGATGATAGAGGGAACATACCCCAATATCATAAAAGCCATATATGAAAAACCCAAAGCATCATCCTTAACAGGTAAAAACTGAGCTCTTTTCCCCAAAGGCTGAGAACACAAGAGGGATGTCCACTCTCACCACTATTGTTCAACACAGTACAGCAATCAGACAACAAAAATAAATAAAACGCATCCAAATTGGCAAAGAAGAAATCAAACTTTCACTCTTCTCAGATGATGTGATATTATATATTGAAAATCCAAAAGATTCTGCCCCAAAACTACTAGAACTCATACAGAGATTCAGCAAAGTGGCAGGTTATAAAATCAATGCACAGAAGTCAGCTGCATTTCTATACACTACCAATGAGAGAGAAGAAAGAGAAATCAGGAATCAATCCCATTTACAACTGCACCAAAAACCATAACATACCTAGGAATAAACCTAACCAAAGAGGTAAAAGATTTGTATTCTGAAAACTTTAGTAAAAACGCTAATGAAAGAAATTGAGGAAGACAGGGAGAAATGGAAAAACATTCCACATTCATGAACTGGAAGTAAAATATTGTTAAAATGTCTATGCTACCCAAAGCAATCTATACATTCAATGCAATCCCTATCAAAACACCATCAATATTTTTCACAGGCTGGAACAAACAATCCTAAAATTAACTAGAAAAGACCCCAAATTGCCAGGGGAATGGTGAAAAAGAAAACCAAAGCTGAGGGCATCACAATTCTGGCCATCAAGCTTATTACAAAGCTATAATCATCAAGATAGTTCTTGATGTACTGGTACAAAAACAGACATGTAGGATCAATGGAATAGAACAGAAAACCCAGAAATGGGCCTTCAACTAACTTTGGGTCAACTAACTTTTGACAAAGTAGGAAACAATATCCAATAGGAAAAAAACAGTCTCTTCAATAAATGATGTTGGGAAAACTGGACAGCCACACGCAGAAGAATGAAACTGGACCACACACAAAAATAAATTTGTAATGGATGAAAGACCTAAATGTGAGACAGGAATCCATCAAAATACTGGAGAACACAGACAGCAACCTCTTTGACCTCAGGTGCAGAAACTTCTTATTAGTCTCCAGAGGCAAGGGAAACAAAAGCAAAAATGAATTATTGGGACTTCATCAAGATAAAAAACTTGCCTTTTGCACAGCAAAGGAAACAATCAACAAAACTAAAAGACAGCCTACAGAATGGGAAAATATATTTGCAAATGCCTTTTCAGATAAAGGGCTAGTATCCAAAATCTATAAAAAAAAAAAAAACTTATCAAACTCAACACCCAAAAAACAAATAATCCAATCAAGAATTGGGCAGAAGACATGAACAGACATTTCTCCAAAGACATACAAATGGTCAACAGACGCATGAAAAAATGCTTCACATCACCTAGCATCAGGGAAATACAAATCAAAACCACAATGAGATACCATCTCACACCAGTCAGAATGGCTAAAATTAACAACTCAGGAAACAACAGATGTTGGCAAGGATGCAGAGAAAAGGGAACCCTCACATTGTTGGTGGGAATGCAAACTGGTGCAACCACTCTGGAAAACAGTATGAAGTTTCCTCAAAAAGTTAAAAATAGAACTACTCTATGACCCAGCAACTGCACTACTAGGAATTGACCCAAAGGACACAGTGATTTGAAAGGGGTACCTGCACCCCAATGTTTAGAGCAGCAATGTCCACAATAGCCAAACTATGGAAAGAGCCCAGATGTCCATCAACAGATGAATGGATCACAAAGATCTCTTTCTCCCTCCCTCTCCCTCTCCCTCTCACACACACACACAGAGAGAGAGAGAGAGAGAGAGAGAGAGAGAGAGAGAGAGAGAGAGAATATTAGTCAGCCATCAAAAAGAATGAAATCTTGCCATTTACAATGACGTGAAGGAACTAGAGGGTATTCTGCTAAGTGAAATAAGTCAGTCAGAGAAAGACAATTATCATACAATTTCACCATACACAGAATTTAACAAATGAATATAGGGGAAGGAAGGGAAAAAATAAAATAAGATGAAATCAGAGAGGGAGACAAACCATGAGAGACTCTCAACTATAGGAAACAAACCAAGTGTTGGTGGAGGGGATGGAATGTGGGTAGGGGGATGGGATACCTGAATGATGGCCATTAAGGAGGGCGATGTAATGAGCATGCAACTGATGAATCACTAAACTCTACCTCTGAAACTAATAATATACTATATGTTAAACTGATTTTAAATAAAATTTAAAAAATAAAAATTTTTAAAAATCACCCAGATGTTGATAACAATTTGATCTACTTCCTTCACCCTTTACATTTACAAATGTAATTATAAATATGTATTTTACATATATTGTTTAAAACACTGGTATAATACTATCATCTTACCTTGTTTTTTTCACTTAGATATGGAACACTAGTTGCTTTAGTATTTTTCAAAAACATGGTTTTTACTGATGGTTCTAAATACAATAAAAAATACAACAAAAACTGTCTATTTGGAAACCAAATGTTTTGTTTCTGATTGTTTTCATAAGCAAAGCTGTCACATACTTGTGCATCTTTGATCATATTGCTAGAATAAATTCCCCAGAGATCAATGGGATCAAATAATAAAGCCACCTAAACACACTGCCAGAAGACGCATTTCCGGAAAAGATGCTCTAATTTACATTTTCACCAGATAAAAGACCTTATCTCTGAATATCAGAGATCAGCAAACTATAGCAGGGCCTGTCGCCTATTTTGGTTTGGTCATCCTGTGAGCTAAAAATGCTTTTACATTTTTAATTGGTTGAAACAAATCAAAGAAGAATTAGATTTGTAGCAAGTGCTTTATAATGTCATGCATGTATTAAATCTTGGCATTTATTAGCTCATTTAATCTTTACAACAACCCCATGAAGTACTATTACTCATTGTATAGAGAAGGAAACTGAAGCTTCTCAATAAATTAACTAATAAAAATTATACAGTGGGGCGCCTGGGTGGCTCAGTCGTTAAGCATCTGCCTTCGGCCCAGGTCAATCCCAGGGGCCTGGGATCGAGCCCCGCATCGGGCTCCTTGCTTGGCAGGAAGCCTGCTTCTCCCACTACCATCCCCTCTGCTTGTGTTCCCTCTCTCGCTGTGTTTCTCTCTGTCAAATAAATAAAATCTTTAAAAAAAAAAAAATTATACAGCTAAAGATAATTCAGCTGAAATTAAAACCTAAGGGCACTTAACGAGCTTCTGCATATTATCCAACACTGTGAGGACAGTGTGTAAAATGTCACAGGTGGATGCAGGTAACACATTCTAGTGCACAGCATGGAACCTACTTAAAAAGAATGTGCACACACTCTTAGCTGATATAAGCACTGTCCCCTCACCCTGTTATGTAACTGAACCATAAAACTGTATCAGTTTAGACTTAGTTATTATTTTAAAATTATGAGGATTTTCAGGATTGTCTTTAAAAGTTAAGAATCTAAGTCCACTTTTTCCATTATTTCTTAGTTTTCAATTCTACTAGGTGCTGATATTGATGACAGATGACTGAAAGGCAATGTAGGCATGTTGAAGGTTAAAAGGGGAGGGTGTAGCACTTGCCTTTGGTTTGGAAAGTTTATTGCCTCAGTGGTTGCATGAATAAAATCAGGTAGATATTAAGTGTAAGCTAGAATGGTGCTCTGCAGTTTCCGTGTAAAACTATTTTGTATATTCTTGCTTTAAAGTCAGATTGGGTATTGAGCAGAAAAAATAAACTAGAAGTTTGGAAAAGCAAAAATTGTGGAATATATATGATTAAGATTTGATAGCCATAAAACATTAAAAAGAAAAATTCTTATAAATGAGTGAGAAAATGGGCAAAAGACACAATAGGTAATTTTAAAAGTGTTTATTGTAGTCTCATGTTTTTTGGTGTATGTACCTTAAAATTTGCCATTTTAACCATTTTTAAGGGTAAATTCAGAGAGACAGAAATGGCATTAAGTACATTCACACAGACATGCGGTTATCACGACTCTCTATCTGTAGAACTTTTTCATCTTTCCAAATTGAAACTGTCCCTATTAAACAATAATTCCCCTTCCCCTGAACCCCCGGTATCCATCATTCTACTTTCTGTCTCTGAATTTACTTTTCTACGTATTTCATGTAAGTGGACTCACACAGTATATGTTCTTCTACTTCTGGTTTATTTCACCTACCATGTTTTCAGGGTTCATCCATGTTCTAAAATGTGTTAGAATTTCCTTCCCTTTTAAGACTGAATAATATCTCACTGTATATATACACATTTGTTTATCCATTCACCTGTTGATAAACACTTGGATTGTTTCCATTTATTGGCTACTGTGAACAGTGCTCTATTGGACATGGTTGAACAACACCTGCTTGAGTTTCTGTTTTCAGTTCTTTGATTATATACCAAACAAAAGAGCGGAATTCCTGGGCCATCAGGTAATTTTGTTTAACTTTTTGAAGAACAGCTAAACTGCAGAGTAGCTGTACCATTTTACATTCCCACCATCAGTGTAAGAAGGATCTATTCCCACAAACACTTGTTTTCCATGTTTTTGTTTATGATAGCCATCTAGTAACTGGTGTGAGGTAATACCTCATGGTTTTGATGTGCATTTCCCTAAGGACTAAGGATGTTGAGCATCTTTTCATGTGTTTATTGGGCATTTGTGTATCTTTAGAGAAATTATTAATCAAATCCTTTGCCCATTTTTAAGTAGGTGGTCTTGTTTTTGTGTTTTTAAAAAAATTTTTGTGTTATTTTTGAACTTTGGGGTTGTTAATATATTATGGATATTAATCCCTTGTCAGGTGTGATTTGCTATATTTTCTTCAGTTCTGTGGGTTGCCTTTTCACTATGCTGATACTGTCCTTTGATGCACACCAAGTTTTTAATTTTTCTTTTTTTTAAAGATTTTATTTATTTGACAGTGAAAGAGATTACAAGCAGGCAGAGAGAGGGGGAAGCAGGCTCCCTGCTGAGCAGAGAGCCAGATGCAGGGCTTGATCCCAGGACACTGAGATCATGACCTGAGCCGAAGGCAGAGGCATTAACCCACTAAGCCACCCAGGCACCCCCAAGTTTTTAATTTTAATTAAGTCCTTTTTCCTATTTTGTGTGTGTGTGTGTGTGTGTGTGTGTGTGTGTGTTCGGAGTTATATCCAAGATTGCATTGTCAAATCCAAGGTCTTGAAAGATTTACCCCTACGTTTCCTTCTAAGAATTTTATGGTTTTACCTCTTAAATTTAGATCTTTCATCCAATTTAATTTTTGTATAAGGTGTGGGATAGGGTCCAGCTTTCCTTTTTTGCATGTGGAAATCCAGTTATTTCAGCACAATTTGTTTCCCTGTTGATTAGACTTGATAACCATTATGAAAAATCAACAGGCCATAGATTTATGGGTTCATTTTTGGATTTTCTATATCTGTCCTTATGTCAGTACCATACTGCTTTGATCACTGAAGCTTTGTAGTAAGTTCGCAAGTCTTTTACCTTGTTGGTTAAATTTATTTATTTATTTTTTTTGGTTAAATTTATTCTTAAGTATTTTATTCTTTTAGGGGTGCCTGGATGGCTCAGTCAGTGAAGCATCTGCTTTCAGTTTTGGTCATGATCTTATTAGGGTCCCGGGATGATCGAGCCCCACATCAGGCTCCTTGCTCAGCGGCAAATCTGCTTCTCCCTCTCCCTCTGTGATCTCTTTTGCTCTCACTGTCTCTCAAATGAATAAATAAAATCTTTTTTTTTTTTAAGATTTTATTTATTTATTGAAGAGAGAGAGAGAGCACAATAGGCAGAGCAGCAGGCAGAGGGAGAGGGAGAAGCAGGCTCTCTGCTGAGCAGGGAGCCTGATGCAGGGCTTGATCCCAGGACCCTGGGATCGTGACCTAAGCCGAAGGCAGCCACTTAACTGGCTGAGCCACTCGGCTGCCTCTGAATAAAAAAAAAAAAATCTTAAAAAAACCAGTATTTTATTCTTTTAGATGCTGTTACAAATGGAATGTTTTCTTTTTTTAAGATTTATTTATTTAAGAGACAGTGTGTGCGTGTACGTGTTGGGGAAGGGGAAGAGGGAGAGAATCTTCAAGCAGACTCACCACTGAGTCCTGAGCCCCACACAGGGGGGTGGGGGAGTGGGGCTCAATCTCACATCCCATGAGATCATGACCTCAGCCAAAACCAAGAGTTGGATGCTTAGCTGACGAAGCCACCCAGGTGCACCTGGAATTGTTTTTCTTAATTTCCTTTTTGGGAGGAGCTTAGGAAAATGGCGGAGTAGGAGGACCCTGAATTCACCCTGTCCCATGTTTTCAACTAGTTATCATCCACATCCAAGTCAATAAGCCAGTGAGTGATCTGAAGACTGGCAGAACAAACTCCACAACTAAATATAGAGAAGCTGCATCTGAAAGGTTTGGAAGGTCAGAAAGGTGGAGAGAGGATGCCTGTAGGAGGGATGGAGCAGTGTGTGAGAACACTAGGGTCCAGGGTGGCTTAGTTGGTTAAGCATCTGCCTTCCACTCAGGTCATTAAAGGAAAAGTGACTCAGACACAACAGCAAGGTATAAGCAACACACATAGGATACTCTGCTCTAAGTGCCAGGTTCTGGTGAACAGGGAACACTGCACTGCAGGGCACACCAGGACCTCTTCTTCATTATGTCACTACTTTCAAGAGCAGAAGACATAGCTGACTTTCTTAACAGAAACAGAGAGACAGACAAAATGAGATAGGGAAATTTATCCCATGAAAGAACAGGACAAGGCCACAACCAGAGATCTAAGCAAAACATATATAAGTAACATGCCTAATAGAGAATTTAAAGGAATGATCATAAGGATACTCACTAGACTTAAGAGTGTGTGATACCCTTAACACAGAGATAAGGAATAACATAGCAATAAATGAAATGAAAACCATGCTTGATGGAATAAATAACAGAATGGAAGAAGCAGAGAAACTAATTAGTGACCTAAAAGACAGAGTAATGGAAAATAATCAAGCTGAACAAAAGAGAAAAAAAAATTACACTAAACAAGAATAGACAGGGAACTTAGGGACTCTATTAAGCAACATTCGTACTATAGGAGTCCCAGAAAAAGAGAGAGAAAAAGGGGCAGAAAATTTATTTAATGAAATAATGTCTGAAAACTTCTCTAATTTGGAAAGGAAACCGATATTCAGATCCAGGAGGCACAGAGAATTCCAATCAAAATCAACAGAGCAGATGCACACCAAGATATGATGTAAATTTGCAAAATATACTGATAATAAAAAAAAAAATCATAAAACCAGCAAAAATTAAAAGGGAAAGCCCATAAGGTTAACAGGAGATTTTCCAGCAGAAACTTGGCAGGTGGGAAAAGAGTGGCATGATATATTCAGTGTGCTGAATGGGAAAAGTCTGTAGCCAATACTCTATCCACAAGGTTATCATTCAGAATAGAAGGAGAGATAGAGTTTCCCAGACTAACAAAAAATAAAGGAGTTTAGGGGCACCTGGGTGGCTCAGTGGGTTAAAGCCTCTGCCTTCGGCTCAGGTCATGATCTCAGGATCCTGGGATCGAGCCCCGCATCAGGCTCTCTGCTCAGCAGGGAGCCTGCTTCCTTCTCTCTCTCTACCTGCCTCTCTGCCTACTTGTAATCTCTCTCTGTCAAATAAATAAATAAAATCTTAAAAAAATAAAATAAAATAAAATGGACAAGGAACACATCATAAAAAATGCCAGTTACAATAATCAATAATATTAGGAATATGAGGGGTGCCAGGGTGGCTCAGTGGGTTAAGCCTCTGCCTTCGGCTCAGGTCATGATCTCAGGGTCCTGAGCATTGTGCATTACACTCTCTGCTCAGCAGGGAGACTGATTCTCTCTCTCTCTCTCACTCTCTCTCTCTGCCTGCTTCGCTGCCTACTTGTGATCTCTCTGTCAAATAAATAAATAAAATCTTTTTTAAAAAATATTAGGAATATGAAACTGATAACAGCTCATGCATGCAAATTATTCTCAAATTAGTTTCCCATATTTCCAGCTTCAACTTCCTAAGTAATGGCTGATTTACTTGTTAGCAACTATATTATAGGTTTTAAATAACCCAATTAATCAAACAAATATTCAGTGTGAAACAATATATGAATACATGTCAGTTGAAATAAAAAATTATTTTAAACACATGAAATATTTACTAATACTCTCAAATGTTTGGAAATTAAGCAATATATTTGCACCTAATTTATGAAAATTGGAAAATATTTTTACCTGAATGAAAACACAGTATAAACATAATTTATGAGCTACAGCTAACCTAAAATTAGAGGTATATGATTTGAGGGTGCCTGGCTGGCTCAGCTGGTGGAACAAGGACACTCTTGATCTCAAGATTTTAAGTTCAAGCCCCAAGTTGAATGTGGAGAATACTAAAATAAATAAATAAATAAAAATAAAATAAAGGGCTGAAAACAACTATGTATCCACCTCAAGATGCTAGAAAAAGACACATAAAGATTAAAGAAAGAAAACAATAAAGAAAAATCCAAAATTGATTTAAAAAACAAACATTAAAAAAGAGTAACATCACAACCAACTCTGGTTTATTCTATGAACACAAATTGATTTAACATTAGGAAATCAATATAATTTACCAAATTAATGGAATAAAAGAGAAAAATTGCATGAATATCTTGATAGATGCAGAAAAAATTTTAATAAAATTCAACATCCACTCATAAAAGTATTTAGCAGCTAAAGGAGTGCCTGGGAGGCTCAACTGGTTAAGCGTCCAACTCTTGATTTTGTCTCAGGTCATGATCCCAGGGTGGTGAGATCAAGCCCTGTGTATGTACGGCTCCCCACTCAGCAGAAGAGGCTATACACTCAGCATGGCATCTGCTTGTAATTTTCTCTCTTCCTCTCTCTATGCCTCTCCTCCCACTCCCCTACATCCCGGGACTCACTCTCCCTCTCTAAAATAACAAATAAATAAATATCTAAAAAAATAAAATGAAAATCTGACAAAAATATTGTTGAGGGAAAAAAAGCACACACACACAAAACAAATGTTGTGAGATTCCACTTAAGTGAAAGGAAAAAATCTGGTAAAATTAAACTTGAGTCTCAAGGAATGCATCCTTAGGTGGAAAAATTACAAAGAAAAGCAAAAAAGCTATTACCATATAATAATTGGACAGTGATTTTGGGGGGATGGAAAAGGATACTGATGGGAAAGGGGATTCGAAAGGGGTTTCCAGAGCTGGCAGTCTAGTATCTCCTGACTTGGATAGAGGTTATACAGGTGATGGCCTTGTGATAATTTACTAAGTTGTATAATTAAAATATTTATTTGTACACTAAAAAAAAGTCAAATAAAATTCCCATGAATATTAAAAAGTGCCAGTTTTTTATTATGTAAAAATGACTCCAATTCAAAATTGAAGCCAAAACCCCAAGATTTGTCAGATTCATTTAACTGTTCTGAAAACATACAAAAAAATGTATTTAGCAATAAACCAAAAGAAAGAACATAGCTGATATATAAGCTTAGAATTAATGCTAGTCCTCCAAGCCAACACTCATCATTATGACTGTCTTAGTCAACAGGAGAATACCACAGTCCGGTGGCTTATGAACAACAGAAATACCACTGGGCGCCTGGGTGGTTCAGTGGGTTAAAGCCTCTGCCTTCAGCTCAGGTCATGATCTCTGGGTCCTTGGGATCGAGCCCGGCAACATGCTTTCTGCTCAGCAGCCAGCCTGCTTCCCCCTCCCCTCTCCGCCTGCCTCTCTGCCTACTTGTGATCTGTCAAATAAATTAATAAATAACATTTAAAAAGAAATACCATACACCTTAAGACTATATGGAGACCAAACAAACTATAGGACCCTTATGTTTTTCAACTGGCTGGTTCACTTAGCAGTAGTTAAAAAAAACCGATGTAGTCCTGTTCTACTGAGCTAATACTTTTCATCTTATAAATCACTCATTCTCAAGAGCGCCTAAAAAATACAAGGCCCTGAGAACTAGAATTTTCACCCAAATTCAGATCACTAAAGTGATATAAATAACCCTCCTTTATTGCCTTAAACACTTAAGTTTCTTAGTTTCATCTGCTTTTGATTAGAATATGAGACTTTGGGTACAGTGCCTACAATTTTTGGGACCAGGAATATTAAATATTGTATGAATTTAACTACACTGTAATTAAAATAAATTTAAAAAAGAAATAATTATACCAATAGGTGAGTCCTCTTAATTCTAAAGATATTACTTCCCTAACCAAATATTTTTCTAAATATTTTCTATGTGCCAAGCACTGTGTGAAATGTAGGGGATACAAAATAGTCCAAGATTGGCTCTACTCTCATCTCAAGGCGCTTTTGTAATATATTTGGGAAAATTACACCAAATAAAGTTCCTATCTTTACTGAATTGAAACTAACAATATTAATGGCACCAGATTTCAATTATTTATTCCCAAGAGACTCTTCAGTGTCAGCAACTGTGTATGCTACAATTCATCTCTATATTCTCAAGACCTAACATTGCACCTAGCACACAGCATGTGATTTTAAAAAAAAGTTTGCTAAACAGACAAAAAAATTAACACAAGGTAGCACATGACAAACAGAAAACACACAATAAAAAGAATACAGAACCGGACTACCATGGGAGACCTTTGTTTATCTCACACTTCCCTACTGAAACAAACTGTTTCCCCACTGTCCATCCTTCCACCCATTCTCCTTCACCCCAGCTTGCAGTCCATGATTCATTCACTCATTTAATAATCTGATATACACAAACCACTTGCTACATACTAGGCACTGAATTGAGTATCAGTGATACAAAAATTAATAAAAATACTCCCTTTATTAAAGGAGTCTACAACCTAGCACGGGAGACAAATAATTAAAGAATAACGCTTTAAGTGCTGAAACAGAGGTCTGAATAAAGTGTTACAGCCTAGTTGAAGACGCACCTCACTCTGCAGGGATCAGGGTCAAAAAAGGATTTCACTGAGAAACTGATGCTCAGAGAGGAAGACCTGAACGACTGAGAAAAAGGAAATAGAAGTAAGCGTCAAGGCACAATGTGATGAAGAATTTCAAGTATTACTGTGTGGTTTCAATCACATATTAAACAAGGAGGGAAGCTAATAGTCAGGTTTTGAAGATTTTAAATGCCACCCTCTTGGGTGAAGTTCTGAGGACCAAGAGGAATTCCAAAAGATTTTAACCAGAAAATTGATCATGGCTTTGGAAAATACTGAAACGACGGCGTGGACACTGGCCTATAAAGAGAAGCACGATTTCAGAGTCACTCCTTTCTAACAGAGAGCAGTGGCCCCAATCAGGTATGTAAACATCGAAAACCATGACAAATGCTTCACCAACTGTCTGCACATTCACATACCGCAACCTACACTGCTTCCTCTCCTGGCCACACAACCCTTTCAAACTACTTGAAACGGACCCTCGCAGCCATAGCCCAAGAGTCGGTTCAGGAATGTCAACGCACTGCTCCCATGACTCGCAGGCTTGCGTCGGCTCTGGCTGTCACGTTCCTTTCCCCCGCCTACGTCGTGTGTCTGCACAAGCTGGTCTTTTCCAGCTTGTGAATTCTGGGAGGGCTTTGCGTCTTCGCGCGGCAACCCTCCATACAAGTCCAATCGCTCCCCGCTTCACCACGTCAAGCCCTGCAGGCCCAGCCTCGCCTTCCCCGGCGCACACGTACCCCCTCGGTCTTCATGTCCAGGATCTTTTCCACCTCAAACACATCCTCTCCGTCCTCCTCGCTGTCTCCAACTGCCTCTGCTCCTTTCGTGGCGGCGTCCTTCTCTTCGCCCACTGCTCCAACACCTTCTCCTTCGACTTCAGGAGACTCGCCATTCCTGTCGGCACCTGAAACAGGAACTGCACTCACGCTCGCTCCCTCGGCGGCAACAGCCGCCGCCGCCACCGCCGCCATAATAGGAGTCCAGCAAACCGCCGAGGAAGAGCTGCTGCGACACACACCCCAGCGATACCTCGCGCTCCGCACTTGGCCCTAATCCACTCTGGCAGCGTGACGCTGCGAGGGAAACCCACCAATGGCGAGCTCGGGATCTTGGAGCGACACACACTGAAACCAATCGAGACTGGCGCGCTGGAGCCCCGCGGAGCCTACGGGAAGCGAGTGGGCGGGCCGAAGGGCGCCCCGGCGGAAGGGAGGGGCGGATGAGGCCGTGAGAGGGGGGCGGTAGGTCGGGTCTTGTGCTGGTGGTGGTGGGGGGGTAGGGCTGTTTGGGAGCCCCTAGGGGTAGGGGCGGGAATGGCCGGTGGGGGAGGGGAAGGGCTTGTCTGGGCCCTGGGGAGAGAAAAGTGAGGTTGATGGGGTTCCTCGGAAAGACTGGGGCTTCAGCACTGAGTGGTGAACCGGCGGTGGAGACGGGCTCGGGCTCTTCCCCAGTTGGGAAGAGGCGGCCGGAGAACACCAGAGCGCGGGAGTTGGACTGGAAGAGAAGCTCAAGCGCCTGAGGGGACCAAAGGCTGCGCGGGGTCTCTTCCTTCTCCCAGTTGCGCCTCACGGCCATGGCGGGGGACTTTCTAGGAAAGTAGCCTACCTCCTGCCCAGACCTGAGCAATAAAATCTTTATGGTAGGGAACTTTTAATTTTTAAAAAAATTTTTTAAAGTTTTATTTATTTAAGTAATCTCTATACCCAACATGGGGTTCAAACTCACAACCAGGTTTCACAACCTGAGTTTCACAATCTCAGGGTGCCTGGGTGACTCAGTGGGTTAAGCCTCTGCCTTTGGCTCAGGTCATGATCTCAGGGTACTGGGATTGAGCCCCAATGGGTCCTGGGGTTGAGCCCCATATCCGTGCTCAGCAGGGAGCCTGCTAACCCTTCTCTCTCTGTCTACTTGTGATCTCTCTCTGTGTCAAGTAAATAAAATCTTAAAAAAAAAAAAAAGGAGTCACAAGCTCTTCTGACTGAGCAAGCCAGGCACCCCAAGGAGCTTTTTATTTTTGTTTCTTTGAATGGTGGTGGACTTATTTATGAGATTAGCTCTTTTATTTATTTATATATATATTTTTAAAGATTTTACTTATTTATTCGACAAAGAGAGATCACAAGCAGGCAGAGAGAAGGGAAAGCAGGCTCCCTGCTAAGTAGAGAGCCCGATGCGGGGCTCGGCTGGATCCCCGGACCCTGAGATCATGACCTGAGCCAAAGGCAGAGGCTTTAACCCACTGAGCCACCCAGGCGCCCCTAGATTAGCTCTTTTAAATTAACTCTGAGATTAACTAAAGAATCATTTATGATCCAGCAGATCCATTTGGATGATGTAGGAAAGATGTTAGGTTTCAAAGCATACAGCCAAGAAAGAATTCCTGAGACATCTTGGATGCAAAAGGTGATTTTGTTAAAACATGGGGACAGGACCTGTGGGCAGAGAGCTGCACTGAGGGTCATTATGTACTTTCAAGTTGGGAGGGGGTCGGGAATAGTGTAGGTTTCTAACGAATTTGGAAGCAAGGTTTCCAGGACCTTGAGGGGGTAGCTGTTGTGGGAAAAGGTCCTTTACTACTGTCTATTAAAGCCCCAGTCATGAGACCCTTCAGATGTATCTTGCAGGGGTAGAGATGAAGTTTCCAAAGGAATTTTTGTATTCAAAGTAGACTTACAGGATACTGGAGGGTCGGCCAAGATTGCCTTTTGCCCTTAGCAAATTATCAATATCAAGGCAGTTGAGTCCCTAGAGGAATGTCACTCTGCCTATTTCAAGGACTTGTCAATGGGCTGTAAGTAGTAGGAAATTTAATAATTTTTCTTCTGCCTTTGTTTCCCACATCATGGAGAGGCGCATCAGATTTTGAGTGGGCTCATTGATTTATTATTTATTTAGCTTACTAAATGCATTCTGTGTACCATGACTATACTAAGCATTAAAAATACAAAGAGCAATAGAACATGGTATTAAAATTCAGCTGACTAAATTTGAAGATCTTATTGGCTTTATTCAACAATTGGGGCAGCCTCCCATCTAGCAAATAGAAAGGAGCTCCAAAGAAATGCAGGAAAGGGCAGGCTTCATGACAGAAAGGGGGTAGGGCAAGGAAGTCATAAACAAAAGAAAGGATTATTTCAGGCAAATTCACTGTCTTTTGGGGGAAGGCTGGGGTCTATCAAGAGGATTACCACACTAGTACTACCAGGAAATTCCAGACTACTAGTTAAGATTATATTCCTAGAAGACCCTGAAATTTCAGTTAGGTAGGGTATCAAGTCTTGGTTTGCTGATGTGGGGGGTGACATAGATAATTCCATTTTGGGCCTGTTGTCTCTTAACAGTCTCTCTGCCCTCCACAGACTTAGTCTATAAAGGAAGACACAGAACAATTCTAATAATTAGATATCTTTTTAAAGTAAGTTTTTAAAAGTATTATAATCAAATAACATTAGTTGATGGGGAATGCTCATTTTTTCAGAAGAATTTCAGTTAACAAGCATAGAAGAAAACATAGAGAATCACAATATTTCATGAAAATGATTCAGGCAACAAAACCATTAGGTGAAAGATTGATGAGGAACTGGCTGCCAAAGTATCTCTTCAGAATATTTGTTGGTTGTAGGAGAATCAAAATTTCACATTGGAAAATCCTCTGATCAATGTAAACATTACTAAAAGTAGAACAACCAAACTTTATGGCTCCTATTGATAAAAATATTGATCGTTAACCTATTTAGGGCCTTAGAATTTCCAGTTTACAAGAAATATGGGGAAAGAAAAAAATGGAAACAATCAAACAAATCCAGAATGTGGGACATTGTTTCTTTAATAAGTCAATAGCAAGAGGGAAGAGAAGACTGTTCTAAATTTATAAAAACTTGGCAAAATGTTTTAAATGATGGAATGTATGCTCATTATACTATTTTCTCTACTTTTATGTATTTTTGAAATAAAATATTTAAGTATATATATGTTCACTGTAAAAATTTTTAACTAATCCAAATATATAAGATAGAAATAAAGTTTCTATTCCTCAAAGATAACAAGTTTGGAATATGACATGACAGACTTTTATCTCATACATGTATAAATACCCATTTATGTAATTTTTAAATGAGCTATATTCCACATTGTTCTGCAACTGTAACATATATATGCATATATAACATATACATGTGCGTGTGTGTCCATATTTTTGCAAGATGAATTTCTAGAAGTGGAATTCCTACTAGAGAAATTTATAGTTCAAGGAGAATAGTGATTTAAATTTGGGTAAATACTGCAAAACTTTGTTTTTCTAGTATATAGTTCCAGTAACAACATAAGGAAGTCTGTTTACCTTCACACACTCTGCTACTAGGTATTATCCATCGCTTATCCCTTAATCTGATAAAACAAGAAAAGAGTTATCTTCTGTGATTATATCAAGCAAACAAGCAGACAAGGCCAAGGGCAAGACATGATTGATTTAGTCAGTAAAAACCTAACAAGCGGGGCGCCTGGGTGGCTCAGTGGGTTAAAGCCTCTGCCTT
>CM053605.1:97391081-97441593 GCA_028646535.1 Procyon lotor | reverse complement strand
TTTTTTTTTTTTTTTTTTTTTATCAGATGAATGGTGGTCTCATAAAACGAGTTTGGAATGGCTCCTTCCACTTCTATATTTTGGAAGAATTCGAGAAGGATTGGTACTAATTCTTTAAATGTTTGGTAGAATTCACAGTGAAGCCATCTGGTCCTGAACTTTTGTTTGTTGGGAGGTTTTTGGTTACTGATTCAGTCTCCTTACTAGTAATGAGTCTGTTCAAATTTTCCATTTCTTCATGATTCAGTCTTGGTAGGTTGTATGTTTCTAGGAGTTTATCCATTTGTTCTAGCTTGTCTAATATGTTTGCATATAATTGTTCATAGTAGTCTCTTATGACCCTTTAGATTTCTTTGGCATCAACATCAATGTCTCTTTCTTTCTTTCTTTTTTTTTTTTTTAAAGATTTTTATTTATTTATTTGACAGAGAAAGAGAGAGATCACAAGTAGTCAGAGAGGCAGGCAGAGAGAGGGGGAGAAGCAGGGTCCCCGCTGAGCAGAGAGCCCGACCTGGGGCTCGATCCCAGGACCCCGACCGAGATCACGATCTGAGCCGAAGGCAGAGGTTCCAACCCACTGAGCCACCCAGGCGCCTCTCTTTCATTTCTGATTTTATTTGAGACTTCTCTATTTTATCTTGGTGAATCCAGCCAAAGATTTGTTTATTTTGCTTGTTTTTTTAAAAACAGCTCTGGGGCGCCTGGGTGGCTCAGTCGTACGCGTCTGCCTTCGGCCCAGGTCAGATCCCAGGGGCCTGGGATCGAGCCCCACATCGGGCTCTCTGCTCTGCAGGAAGCCTGCTTCTCCCGCTACCATTCCCTCTGCTTGTGTTCCCTCTCTCGCTGTGTTTCTCTCTAAATAAAATCTTTTTAAAAAATAAATAAATAAAAACAGCTCTTGTTTCATCGATCATTTCTATTGTCCTTTTATTTCATTTATTTTCACTCTGAACTTTGTTATTTTCTTCCTTCTACTAACTTTGGGTTTAGTTTGTCTTTTCTTAGTTCCTTGCAGTGTAAAGTTAGGTTATTTAGTTGAGATCTTTTGTTTATTGCTATAAACTTCCTTCTTAGAGTTACTTCTGCCACATCCCATGTTTTGGTATATTGCATTTCCATTTTCATTTGCTCAAGTATTTTTTAATTTCCCTTTTGATTTTTTCTTTGACCCATGGGTTGTTCAGTAACATGTTGTTTAACCTCTATATATTTGTAAATTTTCCAGTTTTCTTGTATCCTCTAGAAGTAATTTAGTTCTACATTTAGGTCTATGTTCCATCTCAAATTAATTTTTAAAAAATATTTTATTTATTTGACAGAGAGAGAGAAATAGAGAGAGAGAGAACAAGCAAGGGGAGCAACAGGCAGAAGGAGAAGGAGAAGCAGGCTCCTTGCTGAGCAGGGAGCCCAATGAGGGGCTTGATCCCAGGACTCTGGGATCATGACCTGAGCTGAAGGCAGAATGACTTCTGAATGAGACACCCAGGTGCCCCTCAAATTAGTTTTTGAGTATGTCATGAAGTAAGGGTTGAGGTTCTTTTCCTTCTATTTAAAAATCCAATTTTTCCAAGATCAGTTTTGAAAAGTCTTTCCTTTCCCATTAATTTCATTGGTGTCTCTGAAGAAAATCAATGGACTAAATATGCATGCCTCTATCTGGACTTTCTATTGTGTTCCATTAGTCTACTTATCTATTTTTATGTCAATACCGTACTGGCTTATAGTCTTAAATCTGTGCACTCCTACTGTCTTCTACCATAAAATTATCTTGATTATTTTAAGGTTTTTTTCATTTTCACATAAATTTTAAAATCAGCTTGTCAGTTTGTATAAAAATGTCCCCTGGGATTGCAGTAAATCTCTTTCTGGGGCTCTTTCTTCTGTTCCATTGATCTATTTGTCTATATTATCATCAATTCCAAACTATCTTGATTACTGTAGCTTTATAGTAAGTCTTGAAGTTGCATAGCATCAGTCCTCCAACTTTCTTCTTCAATATTGTTTTGGCTAGTTGAGGTCTTTTGCCTCTCCATAGAAATTTTGGAATCAGTTTGCCCATATCTATAAAATAACTTGCTGGGATTTTGATTGGTATTCCATTGAATCTGTAGATCAGTCTTGAGAATACTGAGTTTTCCTATCTATGAACATGGAACATCAACCCATTTATTTAGCTCTTCTTTGATCGGATTTGTCGTTTTCTTCATATGGCTCTTATACATATTTTATCACATTTATACCTATGTGTTTCATCTTGGAGGGTGCTAATATAAATGATATTGTGTTCTTAACTGCAAATTCCATTTGTTCTTTGTTGGAATATAGGAAAACTTTTGTGTAGTAGCCTGTATCCTGTAACCTTGGTATAATCATTCACTAGTTAGAAGAACTTTTTTTTTATATCATCTGCAAATCTGATTAAAATATTTAAGTTTTTCTTTTAATTTCAGTTAAGTTTTAAGGGGTTTTTGTTGATTCTTTTGAATTTTCAACATAGACAATTATTTCATCTCTAAACAAGAAAATTTTAATTTCTTCCTTTCTGGTCTATAGATCTTTTACTTCCTTTTCTTACCTTATTGCATTAGCAAGAACTTCTAGTATAATATTAAAAAGTACCTAATCTTCATGGAAAAGCTTCTAGTTTCTTACCATTAAGTATTATATTAGCTATAGTTTTTTTTTTTTTTTAAGATTTTATTTATTTATGTCAGAGAAAGAGAACACAAGCAGGCAAAGAGACAGGCAGAGGCAGAGGGAGAAACAGGCTCCCTGCTGAGCAAGGAGCCCCATGTGGGACTCGATCCCAGGACCATGGGATCATGACCTGAGTCGAAGGCAGCTGCTTAACCAACTGAGCCAACCAGGCGTCCCTATAGTTTTTTTTTTTTAAATAGTCTTTCCTAACTTGAAGAGATTCTCCTCTATTCATTGTTTACTGAGAGTTTTTAGCATGAATGAGTGTTGGATTTTCTCAAATGCTTTTTTCTGAATCTATTGATATGATCATGTGATTTTTCATTTTTACTTAGTTGATGTAATGGATCACATTAATTGACTTCCTAATGTTGAACCAGACCTGTAGACCTCTGATAAATCCCACTTGATCATGGTGTATTGGTCTTTATACTTTTTTGGATTCAACTTCCTAATATTTTGTTGAGGATTTTTGCATCTATGTTACTGAGAGATACTGATTTGTAGTTTTCTTCTCTTGTAATGTCTTTGTCTGGTTTTGGTATTAGGGTAATGTTGCCCTTATAGAATGAGTTAGGAACTATTCCCTCTCCTTCTTTACTTCTGAAAAACATTGTAGAGACTTGGTATAATTCCTTCCTTAAATGTTTGGTAGAATTCACCAGTTAACTCATCTGGGCCTGGTGTTTCACATTTTGGAAGGTTATTAATTATTGATTCAATTTCTGTAATAGATACAGGTCTATTCATATTTTCCATTTCTTGTGTGAGTTTTGGCAGATACTGTCTTTCAAGGAATTAATCCATTTTATCTAGATTATCAAATTTCTGGGCATGTATTCACAACATTGAATCTACAGATCAATTGGGGTAGAACCGACATCTTCACATTTTTAGAGTTTTCTCCATTTATTTTGATCTTTTAAGAATTCTCTAACTTGGGGTACCTGGGTGGCTCAGTTGGTTAAGCATCTGCCTTTGGCTCAGGTCATGATCCCAGGGCTCCAGGATCACGACCTGAGCTGAAAGCAGATGCTTAACTGACTGAGCCACCAGGCGTCCCTCTCCTTTATTTTTAAAGGATCTTTTCTGCTGGATATGGAGTTCTTAGTTTATAGGGCTTTTTCTCTTTCAGCACTTTAAAGATATTATTCCACTATCTTTTAGCTTCCATCATTTCTTTTTTTCTCTCTCTCTCTTTTTAAAGATTTTATTTATGGGCGACAAAGAGAGAGAGAGAGAGAAGAGAGGAGAGAGAGAGAGAGAGAGAGAGAGAGACTGCACAAGCAGGTGGAGCAGCAGGCAGAGGGAGAGGAAGAAGCAGGCTCCTCGCTGAGCCTGAGAGCTAGACATGGGGCTCCATCCCAGGAACCTGAGATCATGACCTGAGCTGAAGGCAGCTACTTAACCAACTGAGCCATCTGGGTGCTTCCATTATTTCTGGTGTGAGATAGTTTAAAATTCTTATAGATGTTCTCCTGACTCTAATGTGTCCTTGTTTTCTGTCTGCTTTAAGATTTATCTCTGGTTTTCAGTGGTTTGATTCTGGTCTACTTAAATGTGGTTCTATTTGTATTTATCCTGCCTGAAGTTCTGCAGAGTTTCTCAGATCTATAAGTTGATCCCTTTCAACAATTTTAGAAAAAATTCAGTTATTATTTATTCAAACATTTTTCTATCTACTCTCATTCCTTCTGGGGTCCCAATTACACAAATGTAAAATCTTTTGATATCATTCCATGTGTTCTGGATTCTCTTATTTTTTCATTCTATTTTTTTCTATGCTTCAGTTTAGATAATTTTTATTATCACTCTATATTATTATAATTTTAGTTACATGATCTTTTTTTGTTTTGTTTTGTACATTCTGCTACTAAGCCCATCCAATGACCCTTTCATTGAAGATACTGTATTTACCAGTTCTAGGATTTTCATTTGATTCTTACGGTTTTCATCTATTTGCTGAGATCCTCCCATTTGTTCACCCATTCTGTTCTTCTTTTCTGCTAAATCCTTTACTGTATTTATAATAGCAGTTTTAAATCCTGTCTGCTAATTCCAACATCAGGGGCATCTATAGGTCAGCATCTACAGGCCATTTCCCCCTAGATTTTAAGTCATACTTTCCTACTTCTTTGTATATTATTAAATTTTCATTCTAGATTGTACCTTGAAAATTGTGGAGGCTCTGGATTATGCTATCTTATTCTAAAGAGTGTTGAGTTTTGTTCTGGTGTATCCTTTGAAAGCTTTGTTTTAGGTTTTGTTAGGGTGGGCCTATTTCGTATTTCTCCGTCACCCTGTGGTAGTCTTTGATCATGATTTATGGTCCTTTTGACACTTTTTAGGTTTTAGTGGAACACCTGAGATGTTTATAAATTCTAATTTGCTATAATTCAAATGCCAAACTCTGTCTCCCCAACACTTGGCAGCAGCTGAAATCTCTGCTCTAGTCTTTTTCTTTCTAGTTGCTTTTTTCTGGATTCCTTGAAGTCACACCCTGTGTGTATGTATGGGTTAGGGGAGAAACAAGATCTGAGGGAATTTGTATGCAGATTTCAGAGCTCCCTGCTCTGTGCCTCACTCCTTTCTAGGATTTTCACCCTTAATTTCCAGCTACTCTGGCAACCTTGAACTCTGGTCCCAATGTCATTATCCCATTAAGACTTTCTATTTCAGTTCTAACCTCTCATGTGCCTCATGAATGGAAAAGTACTTTTGGGTGAACAGCTGGGTTAATGTGGAGCTCACCTCATTTTCTTTCTTTTTTCAGGGATTTTGTACCCTTTGGTTTCTGCCTGTTTTTTATTGCATCCTAGGCCTTAAATGAGTGGTTTTAAATATCTTGTCTAGGGTTAAAAAATGTTTTTGGTAGGAGAGTTAGTCTGATACAATCCCCTTTATCATTCCAGGAACTAGAATTTTCCTTATGCAGATATTCATCATTTCTTTTTAGTGTAGTGCAGGTCAAACAGACAAAGATCTAACCCTGGAATAAGCCTGAAGTATGAAAACCCTGACATTTCTAGGGAGATGGCAGGGTAGTTAGACATTGCTGTTCAATGAATACTGATTAGTTGTTTAATAATGTTTATTTTATTTAAAAAAAAAAAAACCTCTTAACTTAGGGCTAGTATTTGACCTTTAAGCCACTTATTCATCTATCCCCTTCATTATTATGACAAGAAACAGGTCCACAGAGGTTGAACTTGCTCTGGCAGAGACTGACTAGAAGCTCATAAAAGCTGTTTTCTTTTCCTTGACACAAAGCTAAAGTACATTTCTCAGGCTTCTTGTACCTGGGTGAAGTTCTGTGACTAGATCCTGCCACATTTTCTCTTTCTCCTCCCATCTACCAGGCAGGTGATACCAGAGCAATTTTCTCCTTTTCACCAGTAATTTTAAAGACACTTTTGATAATGGTAGAGCCACAATATGGAAGGAGCCTGGGTTTCTAAATGACAACCTGGAGTGGAATTTCCTGCTGACCACTATTTGACTGTGATATGGACAAGAAAATAATATTTATATTAAGCTACTGAGATTTTGGATTTTTAAAACAGAAGTTATTGCTATTTATGCTAATTAATTTGCACAGGTAATATCTTAATTAGTGGTAAAGATATGACTAGAAACTAGTCCTCTATTTCCTTTGATGGTTAACAAATATAATTCCACTCATGTGTAATTTACATAATTATCATATTAGTACCCTAGTTTACAACAAAATTTATAACAATTAAGAGCATCCCATTTAATTAATAGAAAAATGGTGACTTACCCAGAGAGCGAATGCCTTTTTGTTCAAGAAAGCTGTTTAAAATAATTGTATTAAGGTTTAATATAAATCCTAGTTCTGGTGTAAGTTTCCAGAAGCCATCCTATGAAATAAAAAACAAAGTTAAGCCACATTATTGAAACTTATTCATATACATAAGAACATATATAATAAATAATATGTTTCCAATTATTTCAATTCAGTTTAAGACATTTCTAAAATTTTTATTATCAAAAATTTTTATTATTATTTTTATTATTCTTAAAATTGAAGTTCTTCATATACTAATTCTATAGAGTTCTATACTAGAACTAGTTCATCACTAGTTAGCATATATCACTGCTGTTATTTTTTCAAATTATTGCCGTAGAGTCTGTGCATCTGCCTATGACCGCACCCTCCTTTCTGGTCCCTGTATTAGTTATCTTGAGACCTGGAGTCGATCTACTTCAAATTCAAATTCAAGATCCCCGTGTTCAGGCTTACAACTACCTCATAATATTTAAGAAACATCAGCCTTAAAAGTTAGCTGAGGTGGGCAGGGGACAGTGAGAATAAGTAAGATAGTTTTAAAGAGCATATTCACCATAACAATTTTATATTTAGTAAAAAAAAAATGTCATTTTCACATTTCAGACATCATAAAGGCATATCTTTAATGTTGATCAAAAGGAATCATGCTACTTAAAAGTTTGAGAAACATTAGTTCAAAGCATTACTAGAAGAAAAAAATGCATAACACCATCTTTTAAAATCCTTACATGTGAGCCTCTTTCCAGACTTTATATAAGTGCCACCTGATACATAACATCCATAGTATTTTTGAGATTTCCAACAATACTGTGAACTAGAACTAGTTCTAGGTGCCAGGTTTTGTTTTGTTTTTTTTCTTAATCTTTTTAGCCACTTCTTGTGGGGAGGCTTACCTTTTGCAGATGAGAACTACTTTTCAGATGAGAATACTGAGGCACAGAGAAGTTAAGCAACTTGTTCAAAGTCACACAGCTAACAAGCAGTAGAGGCACAATTTAAGCCCCAACAGTCTGGCTCCAGGGCCCATAAATAGCAGTATCTGCTATACTGTTTCCCACACTGCTTTCATGTATGTTCTTTCAGGTAAAAAAAAAACAATAAAAAAAGCTGGGCAGCTGTTATTATCTGATTTAAACCTCAAAACCACTTTAGGAGGCAGACACTATTATTATCTCCAGTACATTGGTGAAGAAACTAAGACTCAGAAAGGTTATTTGACTTGCCTTAAATCACAAAGAAGTAGGATTGGGGTTCAAATTTAATCTCATACTAAATCAAGTTGCTTTTCTGCTTCACTAAACTACTTTACATCAAAACACATAATTACACATACGTGACTGGGTCTTAGTACCAGTGCAGGAACTATATTTATTGAGTGTTTATTAGCTTCACAAATGTAATGATAGAGCTCTAACACAGTCTAACATGTTGAGTAATATTCCCAAGACTGTATGTGAAAACAATCAGAGTATACTTACAACACTTGTTCTTTACTTCACAATGGGAAATTTACATGATTGTAATTCATTTACCTGTTCTAGAACCTAGAAAATCAAATGTTATCCCACAACCCACTCAGGGATGCTAATTTTCAACTGAGGAATAGTAACATTCACTTGCATGGCATTCTGGCCTAACAATTAAAATAGATAGATAAATACCATCAGCAAGCACACTATATTGTTAAATGACTTTTTTTTTTTTTTTTTTTTTTATTAACATATAATGTATTATTTGCCCCAGGGTACATGTCTGTGAATCTTCGGGCTTACACATTTCACAGCACTTAATAGCACATACCCTCCCCATTGTCCACAACCCAACCACCCTATCCCTACCCCACCCCCCACCCCCCCCCAGCCACCCTTAGTTCATTTCTTGAGTCTAGGAGTCTCTTATGGTTTGTCTCCCTCCCCATCCCTTCCTGTTTCATGTTAAATGACTTTTTTAAAGCAAGATTTTCTCAATGAAGGAAGCAGTGTGTTGATTTACCTTCTTCCACCAGTCACTTACCTCAGTAATGCACTGGTAAGCATTTCAATGACCAGCTACTTTGAGTAGCTCTGTTCTTAACTATGAAGCTAATTAACCATAGACTTAAGGGTAAATAAGACTAATACCTCAGTTTGTAGACTGAAGAGTTCAGTCCAAGGCACAATATTCATCCAACTCTGTTCATCTTTTTGTGCCTGGACACTTGCAATAAAGTCACTTCCTGTTATATCAGATTTTGCCACTTTTTGAAATAAACAATTTGCCAGAAATTCTGGTGTTTCATTATTTTCTGTTTCAGAAAAATTTTCATTACTTGAAGCAGATAATGAAATCCCAGCAGAAAGAGCTGTACAGAAAGAAACGTCCAATTCAGTGTTAGCAAACAGATCTACTGGTGGCTTGTAACTGGCGCTGAAAGGAACTGCAGAATTTTGAGAATAAAGAGGAGAATGAGAAAGATAATGAACTGCAAACCCTCCGGATGGAGCAGCAGGCAAAAGAATATTCGGCTGCAGGGGAGAGTCCAACTCAGAGAAAGTACTAGCAGAATTGTCGGTCTTTTGGCCTTGATACGTTTCAGGTAGATTAACCTCACTGGAGTTAAATGAAGCACTCTTAAGAGCAGAAAAAGCAAAGGATTCAAGACGTGGGGGAGGCAGTCTGAAAGGTGTATCTGATGCAGGGGTAATGTCACCCAAATAGTCAGCTTGACTATTTATTTGACCAAGGTCTTGGTCATTCTTAGATGGACCATGCTGCATGAGACTCTTAGCAAATGTCTCAGGATGTAAGCGGGGAAGATGGAGGAAACTAGCACCATCAAGGGGCTCATCTCCCAAATGCGCTGAACCAGGGGCAGCAGAAATGCTGCAGCCAACTAGTTTTAGGAAAGGGGCATCTCTATATAGTGGTTGTTTAAATGAATCCATCCGACTTAAACCCAATGGCTTTTCCACATCTCCACATTCAAAATTGAGTGTTAAAGTTTTTTCTGATAGTTGGGAACTATCTTCCAAATCTTCCAAATCTTCCAAATCTTCCAGGTAAAATGATCTAAACTTTCTGTTAGTCAAATGTGGTTGTTGCAGTTCTTCATCCCATTCAAGGAATGCTGAAAGAAGCTGTCCAAGAGGAAAAAATAAATGTAAGGGAAAACACAAAATAAAATGAATAATCAAACATGCTTCCTAGAATTGACTTCTGAGTAGACAAGAAATTACTTATCCTAGAGCATTGAAAAGAGGAGATATGCAAGATAATTTAAATACAATGCCCTTGTTATATAGATACAAATCTGAGATTTGGAGAGAAAAGCAGTAATAAATACATCAAAGTTCTTAGTTTCTCTTTGTTCTTAGCATGTTGAAACTTCCAATATCCCTCATTTTATACAAGAGGAAATGCAGGACCATAGAAGTGTCTTATCCAGGATTTTATAACTAGCATTATCATAGTATATAAATTAGCCCCCAAATAAGCTGATAATTTGAAATAAATTATTCTAGTCTTTTATTCTGCTTTGCAGAAATATTAAGGAAATGAGACCACTGACAAAAAATTTCAAGAGCTTTAAAGTATACCAGACTTTTGAACAGCATGCAAAACAAAAGGGAATTATTGGAATGTAAAGTCTTTCTTAAAAAATTGCAAGTAAATAAAATCCAGTTTTATATGAGTTACAAGTCTTTGAAATATTTTGGATATAAGTAGCCTGGCAGCACCTGGCTGGCTCAGTGCGTAGACTATGTGACTTTTCATCTCACAGTTGTAAATCTGAGCCATACGTTGGGAGTACAGATGACTTAAAAATAAAATCTCTAAAAAAATAATTCGCCTATAATTTTACCAATGTAAATCAGCTATTTTATTATTTTTAAAAATCAGCTATTTAAAAAAAAGAGTAGTCCTTTCCCAACTCAGTCATTTCCTGTATACATTTAAATAATTATACTACAGAACATATGACAAGATACATTTGAAAGTAATATTTAAAAACAATGTTTTTCTGGTTTCTCCTAATTAGATAAGCAAAGTGAAAAAAAGCAATAGTGATAGGCTAGACCTATTAGATATTAAAGCATTTTATAAAACTATAATAATTAGACACATCAATGGAACAGAATAGATGGTCCAGCAATAGATCTTAAAACACATGGGAATTTAGTAGATGATAAAAATGACATTTTAAGTCAATGGGAGGAAAAAGAATTATCCAACAAACGGTGTTGAGGAAAGTGGGTGGCTATCCAGAAAAGAATAGTTAGTTCCATATTTCCTATCTTATACCAGGATAGATTCCAATTGGATGAAAAATTATATGAAACAAGAAATCATAAAACTGTTTTAAAAAATAAATTCAAGGAAACTTTAAGGAAGCGTAGACTCTGAATAGGAAAGGTATTTCTAAGCATGATAATAAAACAAAGCAATATAAAAACAAAAACAAGAAACCCAAAGATCAAAAAATTTGCCTGCATGAAGAAATCTACAGGGCGCCTGGGTGGCTCAGTGGGTTGAAGCCTCTGCCTTTGGCTCAGGCCATGATCTTAGGTCCTAGGAAGGAGCCCTGCATCAGGGTCTCTGCTCAGCAGGGAGCCTGCTTCCCATTCTCTCTCTGCCTGCCTCTCTGCCTACTTGTGATCTCTCTCTCTCTGTCAAAAAAAAAAATTTTAAAAATTAAAAAAAAAAAAATCTGCATGACAAAAAGATGCTGAATGACATCAAAATACAAATGGCAAACGGGGACACAAATATGTGCAATTCAAATTACAAATGGATGATTTTCCTAATACGTAATTTTCCTGAAATAAATAAGAAAATGACTAGGGCCGCCTGGGAGGCTCAGTTGGTTAAGTGACTGCCTTTGGCTCAGGTCATGATCCCAGGGTCCTGGGATTGAGCCCCACATTGGGCTCCCTCCTCTGTGGGGAAGCCTGCTTCTCCCTCTCTCTCTGTCTGCTGTTCCCTCTGCTTGTTCTCTCTCTCTCTCTGTCAAATAAATAAGATCTGTTAAAAAAAAAAGAAAAGAAAATGACTAAAATCATAATAACAAAGGTAAAAAAAATTCTCTTCACTGTGATAACACATAGAAAAGATGATATCTAGAGCTCTTAAGAATATGAAAACATGATCATCTTCATTCACAAATGAAAATTAAAATATCACTAATACATTTTTCACCTGTCCAATTTGCAAAAATCAAACATTTTATTGATACAGTGGGTTAAAGAGGGACAGAGTAACAGACTCTTACATGCTACTGATGGGAGTGTGAATTGACATAACCTACACAGAGGGTAATTTGGTTAAAGCTAATTAAAATTTTCAGATTTTAGGTATAATTGATGTACAATAAACTGCATATTTAAAATGCATAATTTGAGGGGCACCTGGTTAGCTCAGACAGTATGGCATGTGACTCCTGATCTCAGGGTTGTGAGATGGAGCCCCACATTGGGGGTAGAGTTTACTTAAAAAACCAAGTGTATAATTTGGTGAGCTCTGACATAAATATACATCATGAAGCCATTATCACAGTGAAGACAATGACCATAACCACCACTCCCAAGATATTCCTGTGCCCTTTTCTAGTCCATCTCATTCCTCCCTTTACAGTTCCCAGGCAACCAATATTTGCTTTCAATAACTTCGTATTGGTTTACATGTATTTTGTATAAATGGAACCATACAATTTCTATTCTTTGTTTGACTTCTTTTACTCAGCATAACTGTCCTGACATTCACCAATGTGGTTGCGTGTATCAATAGTTAATTCCTTTTTATTGCTGAGTAGTATTCCATCATATGGCTATATCACAGTTTATTTATTCATCTCCTGATGGTTGTTTCCAACTTCTGCCTCCTATGAGTACTCATGCAGAAATCTTTGAATATACACCTTCATTTCATTTGGCTGGGTCAAATGTTAAGTATATACTTTAATTTTTAAGAAACTGTCAAAGAATTTCTAAAAGGGTTGTGCCATTTTATACTTCTACCAGCAGTGCATGAGAGTAACAGTTGTTCCACATCCTTGCCACATCTAGTACTGTCAGCCCCTTTTAGGCCATTCTAGTGGGTATGTAAAAGTACCTCACTGTGGCTCCAATTTGCATATTCTTATGTGACTGATGACATTGACCATCTTTTCTGTATATCTTCTTTGGTGAAGTGTCTGTTTGAATCTGTTCATTATTTTATTGGGTTTTCTTATTATTGAATTGTAAGATTGCTTTATATATTTTAGACGTCTTTGTCAGATATGCTTTATAAGTACTTTCTCACAAATGTGGTTGGCCCATTCATTTGCTTAATGGTGTCTTCTGAAGAGCAAAAGTTTTCGATATCAATGAAGTCCAATTCATCGATTTTTTATAGTTTTTTTTTAATTTAAGAAACCTCTGTCAAACCCAAATTCATTAACAATTTCCCCTATTTTCTTCCAGATATTCTAGCTTCAGTTGTTACATTCAATCTTTGCACATGGTGTGAGCTAAGGATAGAGGTTCATTTTTGTTTGTTTGGTAAATGGCCATCCAATGCTCTAGAACCATTTGTTGAAAAGATCATCCTTTCCCCATTGAATTGCCTTGACACCTTTGTAGAAAATCAATTGACACTGTATATGTGGATATATTTCTAGACTCTCTACTCTGTTCCAACTGTTGCATGTTTCAGTGGTGTTCTCAGTGGTTTCAATGGTGCAGATGTCTATTTTACACTAATATCACACTCTTGTAATTACTGAAGCCTTATAATAAGTCTTAAAATCAGATAGTGTAAGACCTCCAAACTTTTCTTCTTTTTCAAATTTGTTTTGGCTAAGCAAGATCCTTTACATTTAAATATACAACTTAGAATCAGTGTGTCAATTTTTAAACAAAATCTTTCTGGGACTTTGAGTTGGACTGAACTGAATCTATCATCTATAATCTATAATCTGAGGAGAATCAGTACCTTAACAGCATGGAGTTGTTTGATCCAAGAACATTTATTTAGGTCTTCTTCAATTACAATTTTTCTCAGCAATGTTTTGTAATTTTCAGTGTACAGGTCCTGCTTATTTTGTCAAATTTGATTCCATATATTTAATATTTTCTATGGTATTATAAATGGTATTGTTTTTTAAATATTAATTTTGAGTATACAGAAATTCAGTTGGTTTCTTCTATTGACCTTGCATCCTACAACCTTGTCAAATGCACTTATTAATTCTACTAGTCTTTCTATAGAATCTTTAAAATGTTCTACAGAGATAATTAGGTTGCTTATGAGTAAAGAAAACTCTACTTCCTCCTTTCCAATATGTATGCTTTATATGTATATACGTGTGTGTGTGTGTATTTTTTTTAGGTACATCTATGCAATGTTGAACAGAAGTGGTAAAGTCAGACATCCTTTTTTTTTTAATACATTTGTTAAATTATAACCATTAATGCAATATGTCTCAATAATTTCATTCTGATAATAAAAAATAATGGTATAATGATGGTTTAAAGCTGTTTCAACTGCAATTTTAGAGGCTTAATTATCAAAAGTGAAAATAGAAGACTATATTAAAATATATCATATATATAAATAAGACTGTATTAAAATACTTCTGCATGTGGCTGTTCAGTTTTCCCAACACCATTTGTTGAAGAGGCTGTCTTTTTTCCATTGGATATTCTTTCCTGCCTTGTCAAAGATTAGCTGACCATAGAGTTGGGGGTCCATTTTTGGGGTCTCTATTCTGTTCCATTGATCTATGTGTCTTTTTTTGTGCCAGTACCACACTGTCTTAATTATTATAGCTTTGTAATAGAGCTTGAAGTCAGGAATTGTGATGCCACCGACTTTGGTTTTCTTTAAGACTGTATTAAAATATAGTCTTCTATTTTCACTTTTGATAATTAAGCCTCTATTCTAAGCTAAAAAAATAATGTCATAGTGCTAAATGTTTCTGTAACTATTGGTAAGGCTTACATCTAAATTTGATGCAGAATTCTTTTTTTTTAAATTTTTTATTTAAACTCAGGGGCAGAATTTAGTGATTCATCATTTTCATATAACTCCCAGTGTTCATTACATTAAGTGCTCTCCTTAATGCCCATCACCCAATTATCCCTCTCCCCAACCCATCTCCCTTCCAGCAACCGTCAGGTCGTTTCCTAGAGTTCAGTGTCTCTTGTGGCTTGCCTCCCTCTTTATTTTTATCTTATTTTATTTTTCCTTCCTATCCCCTATGTTCACCTGTTTTATTTCTTAAATTCCACATATGAGTGAAATTATATGGTATTTGTCTTTCTCTGATTGACTTATTTCATTTAGCATAATACCCTCTAGCTCCATCCATGTCATTGCCAATGGCAAGAGTTCTTCTTTTTGAAGGCTGAATAATATTCCATTTGTGTTTGTGTGTGCATGCACGTGTGTGTGTGTGTGTGTGTGTGTGTGTGTGTGTGTGACAGAGAGAGAGAGATCTTCATGATCCATTCATCTGTTGATGGACATCTGGGCTCTTTCCATAGTTTGGCTATCGTGGACATTGCTGCTATAAACATTGGGGTGCATGTGCCCCCTTCGAATCATGTATCTTTTGGGTAAATACCTAGAAGTGCAGTTGCTGGTCATAGGGTAGTTCTATTTTTAACTTTTTGAGGAAGCTTCATATTGTTTTCCAGAGCAGTTGCACCAGCTTGCATTCCCACCAACAATGTAAGATGGTTCCTCTTTCTCTGTACCCTTGCCAACATCTGTTGTTTCCTGAGTTGTTAATTTTAGCCATTCTGACTGGTGTGAGATGGTATCTCATTGTAGTTTTGATTTGTATTTCCCTGCTGCTGAGTGATGTGGAGCATTTTTTCATGTCTGTTGGCCATTTGTATGTCTTCTTTGGACAAATGTCTGTTCATGTCTTCAGCCCACTTCTTGACTGGATTATTTGTTTTTTGGGTGTTGATTTTGATAAGTTTTTTTTTTTTTATAGATTTTGGATACTAGCCCTTTATCTGATAAGGCATTTGCAAATACGTTTTCCAATTCTGTAGGCTGTCTTTTAGTTTTGTTGATTATTTCCTTTGCTGTGCAAAAGGAAAGTTTTTTATCTTGATGAAGTCCCAATAATTCATTTTTGCTTTTGTTTCCCTTGTCTCTGAGACATCGCTAGTAAGAAGTTTCTGCACCTGAAGTCAAAGAAATTGCTGTCTGTGTTCTCCTCTAGGATTCTGATGGATTCCTATCTCACATTTAGGTCTTTCATCCATTTCAGATTTATTTTTGGGTGTTTCAAATTTATTTTTGTGTGTGGTGTAAGAAGTGATCCAGTTTCATTCTCCTGCATGTGGCCGTCCAGTTTTCCCAACACCATTTGTTGAAGAGACTGTTTTTTTTTAAAGATTTTATTTATTTATTTAATACAGAGAGAGAGAGAGAGAGAGAGAGAGAGATCACAAGTAGGCAGAGAGAGAGGGGAAGCAGGCTCCCTGCTGGGTAGAGAGCCTGATGAGGGGCTTGATCCCAGGACCCTGGGATTATGACCTGAGCCGAAGGCAGAGGCTTTAACTCACTGAACCACCCAGGCGCCCCTGGTTTTTTTTTTTTTTTTTATCGGATATTGTTTCCACTTTGTCAAGGTTAGTTGACCATAGATGTTGAGGGTACATTTCTAGGCTCTCTATTCTGTTCCATTGATCTATATGTCTGTTTTTGTGCCAGTACCAACCATACTGTCTTGATGATTACAGCTTTGTAATACAGCTTGAACTCCAAAATTGTGATGCTTCCAGCTTTGGTTTTCTTTTTCAACATTACTTCAGCTATTTGGGATCTTTTCTGATTCCATACAAATTTTAGGATTGTTTGTTCCAGCTCTGTGAAAAATGCTAGTGGTGGTTTTTTTTAATTCAATTAATTTTTTTATTTTTATTTTTTTAAAGATTTATTCACTTTTGTGAGAGAGAGAGCGTGTGTGTGCGCGTACACACACACACACACACACACACACACACACACACGAATGGGGGAGGGGCAGAGGGAGAAGCAAATCCCCCACTGAGCGAGGAGCCTGATGTAGGATTCGATCCTAGGACCCTGGTATCATGACCCAAGCCAAAGGCCGATGCTCAACTGACTGAGCCACCCAGGTATCCCTTTTAATTCAATGTAATTAACATATAGTGTATTATCAGTTTCAGAGCTAATTTAGTGATTCATCAGTTTCATAGAACACCTAGTGCTCACTACATCAAGGGCATTAATGCCCATCACTCAGTTACCTCATCCCCCCACCCACCTCCCGTTGGTGGTAGTTTGATAGGGATTGCATTGAATGTGCAGATTGCTTTGGGTAGTATAGAACTTTTAACAATATTTGTTCTTCCAATTCATGAACGTGGAATGTTTTTCCATTTCTTTGTGTTTTCCTCAATTTGTTTCATTAGTGTTCCATAGTTTTCAGAGTACAGATCTTTTACCTCTTTGGTTAGGTTTTTCCCAGGTATCTTATGGTTTTTGGTGCAATTGTAAACAGGATTGATTCCTTGATTTCTTCTTTCTGATACTTCATTATTGGTGTATAGAAATGCAACAGACTTCTGTGTATTGATTTTACAACCTACAACTTTACTGAATTCTTGTATCAGTTCTAGCAATTTTTTGGTAGAGTCTTTCTCGTTTTCTACATAGAGTATCATGTTATCTGCGAAAAGTGAAAGTATGACTTCTTCCTTGCTGATTGGGATGCTTTTTATTTCTTTTTGTTGTCTGATACTGAGGCTAGGACTTCTGGTACTACATTGCCCTCTCCCTCTTTCTGTCTGTCTCAAATAAATAAATAAAATCTTTAAAAAATATATAAATGTTTGGTGGAATTCCCCTGGGAAGCCATCTGGCCCTGGACCCTTGTTTGTTGGGAGATTTTTTATTACTAATTCAATTTCTTTGCTGGTTTGGGGTCTGTTCAGATTTTCTTTTTCTTCCTGTTTCGGATTTGGTAGTTTATATGTTTCTGGGAATCTATCTATTTCTTCTAGATTGCCTAATATGTTGGTATATAATTGCTCATAATATTCTCTTATAATTGTTGCATTTCTGTGGTGTTGGTTGTGATCTGTCCTTTTTCATTCATAGTTTTATTTATTTGGGTCCTTTCTCTCTTCTTTTTGATAAGACTGGTCGGGGGTTTGTCAATGTTGTTAATTCTTTCAAAGAACCATCTCTTAGTTTCATTGATCTGGGTTTTTGTTATCTTTTTAAATTTCTATATCATTTATTTCTGCTCTTATCTTTATTATTTCCCTTCTCCTGTTGGATTTATGCTTTGTTTTCTGTTCCTTTCCCAGCTCCTTTAGGTGTAAGTTTAGGTTGTGTATTTGAGACTTTTCTTCCTTCTTGAGTATAACTGTCCCTCAGAACAATGTACTGCTTAAAATATAACCTATGAGAAATTATATTAGTTACCTAGCATGCTTAGATATAGACTTAAGAAAAACATGTACTGGCAATGAGCCTCTAGGGGAGAGGACGATATACATCCTTGAAGCTGAGCAGCTTGGGATGCCTGGCTCGCTCAGGGTGGAACGCCACCTGCTTCATGGAAGCTGAGCAGCTGGGAACGTCTGGCCTGCTCAGGGCAGAACGCCGCCTGCTTCATTTTTCCGTTATCTCCCCTTCCCCTGAGAGCACCTGCAGTTAGTTAGATGACCCTTTTGTTTGGGTTTGCTCATTATAGGTCATGCACTATGTGACCAGACGTATTTTGCCTTTCTTCTTACTTATTTATAAGACTCATGGTCAGTGTGTGACCTACCCTGGCTTCTTTGTTGGTTGTTAATTATTTTCTAATAAATATGAGACTAAGGAGTTGTTCGGGGCGACAGTCTTTTCTACTGTCGTCCCCTGCTCCCTTTCTCTTGCAGTTGACTTGTTTGTGCCTCATTCTTCTCCTGTGTGCTGTCAGGAGGTGGCACTTGAGGGAGGCTGGTATTGCTATTGAGCATATTTTCATGTGCTTACTGACCATTCATATATCTTCTTTGTAGAAATGTCTACTCAAGTCCTGCGCCTATTTTTAAAAATGTTTTTAAAGGTTCATTTATTCATTTGAGAGAGACAAAGAGAAAGTGGGGAAGAGACAGAAGGAAAGAATCTTCAAGCAGACTCCCTGACATGGAGCCTGACATAGGGTTTGATCTCACGACCCATGAGATCATGACCTGAGCCAAAACCAAGAGTCAGACGCCCAACAGAGTGAACCACCCAGGTACCTCTACCCTTTTTTTGAATTGGGTTGTTTTGTTGTTGAGTTTTAGGAGTTCTATATATTCTGGATGTTAATCCCTTATCAGGTTTATCACTTTCAAATATTTTCTCCCATTCTGTGGGTTATCTTTTTATTCTGTGGATAGTATCTTTTGATGTACAAAAATTTTTAAATATTCACCAAGTCTAATTTCTCTGTTTTTTTCCTTTTGTTACTTGTGCCTTTGGTATCATGTCCTGACAGATTATTGTTAAATCTAATGGGTGAAGATTTGTCCTATGTTTCTTCCAGGAGTTATATTGTTTTAGGCCTTATACATAGGTCAAAGATTCATTTTGAGTTAATTTCTGTATATAAGGATCCAACATCATTCTTTTGCATGTAGATATCCAGTTTTTCCAGCACCATTTATGCTTTCCCCAATGAATGGTCTTAGTACCTTTGTCAAAAATCACTTGACCATATATGTAAGGGTTTATTTCTGGGCTCTCTATTCTATTCCACTGGTTTATAAAAGTCTGTCTTTATACCAGTATCACACTGCTTTGATTACTGTACCATTGGAGTAAATTTTGAAATCAGTAAGTGTGAGTCCTACAGTTTTGTTCTTTTTCAAGGTTGTTTTTGACTTTATGGAGTACCTTGAGATTCTATATGAATTCCAGGGTGGATTTTTCTATTTGTGCAATAACATTGCTGAGCTTTTGATAGAGATTGCACTGAATCTATAGATTGCTTTGAGTAATACTTACACTTTAATAATTATACTGACACTTGAATAAGTGGAAGAAGTTTGAGTTCAATGCTTCTTTCTTCTGGCTGCTCAAATCTGTCTTTGAATCCCTCTAGTGAATTTTTCATTTCAGGTATTGTACTTATTAGCTCCAGAATTTCTTTTTGGTTTCCTTTTAACTCTTCTGTCTCTTTACTGAAATTTCTATTTAATTCATTCATCATTTTCTTGACCTTCTTCACATCTTCCTTTAGTTCTCTGAACACCTTTAAGATCACTGTTTTGAAGTCTTTGTCTAATATATCTGCCATTTTGTCTTTTTCAGGGATAGTTTCCAGTTGTTTCGTTTTTGGGGGGTCATACTTTCCTGTTTGTTTGTCTGCTTTGTGATCTTTTCCCTTGAACACTGAATATCTGAGTCTAATAAATGTGGTAAATCTGGATATGAGATTCTCTCTCTTCCCCAGTGTTTGTTGTATTTTTGTTATTCTTTTTCCTTTCTTAACTGTTGTAGGCTGTCTCTGTGGTGAGGATCAGCCTAAAGTATAAACTTAATGTCCTCCTAAGTTTTTTGAGCCTTTCCTTGGGTATGGGCAGTAAGTTTTTAATTATCCCCATATACGAGTTGTTTTGGAATGTCCTAGTCTTCAACATCTGACTCCCAAAAGGAGAAGAGTAAGAAAATGAGCAGGGAGAGTATAGGTGCAGTTCTTTAATTCCCCTCAAATTTGCTTCAGCTGAAGGAGGAGGGGCTTGAAAAAACAGGGGAGGTGCACCAAAGGCTGCATAGCTCTTTATCTGCCAGTTGGCACACAGTCATTTCCCCAGCCCTGGCACTGCCCATCTGTTCTGTGGAGGCTACAATTTCTCTTCTCTCTAGTAGGACCTACGTGACCAGAGAAGTGAACTTAGAAAAAGAGTGGAAACAGGATTTTCAAAAGTTATTATCCCTTTCTCCTTTCTTTAAAGAAAACTGTAAGATAAAACAAAACAAAAATTCTGCAGGAAGGATTTGAGGAAACATTTATGGTTTCTTCAGTTGTTGCTGTGTTGTTATTTACCATCTCAGATCATGATTTTATGAACAGGGTAACAAATAATATCTAATGTGTTTTTATATTCTTAATTGACACAATAACTTCAAAGCAGATCAAAGGAAATGAATGTTGCATATATCATATTTTTCGAAAGTTCCTCTCAAAATTTTTCCTTAGATTCTAAATTCCTAAATTTGGCAATTCTAAATTCCTAAATTTTGGCAATTTGGCTAACTCAGATACCTAAGGGTTTTATTAGTATTGTTTTGTTCCTTTAGTTTTGAGTATGCCTTCCAATTTCTATGGGAATCATATTTTCCAATTCTATTTCTGGCCACAAAGGCCACAATATAAAGCACTATAAACTTTAAGAATTATTAGTGGTGAATTTAGAAGATCAGATAGGACTTTTAATATCACTTTCATGATGAACCTTTTAATTACTTGGAGTAAGTGACTTTAGTTTCTTGTACGACAGTTTATTTGTCTATGAATGAAGTCAAATCACAGTTGTTCCCCTTTGGTACTTTACAGCTACATTTATGATGTCATTATGATGTATTTACATCATAATACATTATGATGTATTTATGTATGGTGACTCTCTCCATCATGTAACAGCTTTTTTATAAATGTGCAAATATTTTCCATTTTGAGGGAGACAACAGTTTCTGCATATACAAGCAATAAAGGTGCTATTTTAAGCAAAGGGCTCCCTTCACAATCATACAAATATGAAAACACAATATTAATTTATTTGGTAATTAACATTTACCTGTGCCTCACTGGTATCTGGTTGCTTCTCCTGCCAGCTCATGTATGGTAGAAAATCAACATCTTCTTTGGCAATAAGTTCCCAAATATTTGGAATATTAGGAGAAGGTGACTCCTTACCATCCTATATCGAATCACAATTAGGTAAAAACAAAACAGACATTATCAAATTAAATGATTACTATTCATTCTAAAGCCTGGTGAATCCTTAGTTTGAAATATGTATGGGTGTCAGATTAGATTGTTTGTCCTGGGCCAAAAGGGAGGGAAAAAGAGTCTAAAAAGAAAACTATGCTCAGTTGAGTGGCATTCCTCTTTATTGAGCTGGGTGTGGGAGCTGTGTTAAATGCCTTCTGTGGGTTTTCCTCTTAAACTTATGAAAAAGAAAGGGCCTCGTGGAGGATAAGGGAAGTTCAAGCCCTTTTTGTTTTTTGAGGGTCTTGCATTAATAAAAGATGAAAGGGGTGCCTGGGTGGCTCAGTGGGTTAAAGCCTCTGCCTTCGGCTCAGGTCATGATCTCAGGGTCCTGGGATCGAGCCCCAAATCGGGGTCTCTGCTCAGCAGGGAGCCTGCTTCCCCTTCTCTCTGTGCCTGCCTCTCTGCCTGCTTGTGATCTCTCTCTCTCTGTCAAATCAATCAATCAATCAATCGATCGATCTTTAAAAAAAAAATGAGAAATGCCAAAATGTAATAAAATTATATTGTATCTCATAAATACACATATAACTAAGTAAAATAACTTACAACATCAAAAATATAACATATGTGACTCATTTAGAGAGATTATAATGAGCCCTTCATGAACGTGAGGCCCTGGTTTAATGGTCCTCCTTGCCTGTACCCTCCCTACTCTTCATAAGCCATGAATGTGGATATTGTCAGTAAGAGTCAGAGCAAGAGTAATCTTCTTAATATGTAAATACAAATGCAATAACCATAAATTAACAATACATACCCTCTTCTCAACTGCAACAAAGCTTGTAAACTGTGTTATGAGAGAGTTTTCTTTACTTAGTTTAATAATCAGAGATTTTAAGATTTGCTTCTTCATCTAAAATAGAATCAAACAAAGTCATGTCTTATTTTATTTTTTACTGTTTAGCTATGTATGACCAATAAAACAAGTATTAAATAACCAACAAATGTATTTTTCTATAAAATAAACCATTTTATAATTAGTATTTCAAATTAAATTGGGTCAATGGCCCTGTCTAAATATCTGGAGTAGATGACTCAACATTCTCTGAAAAACAGGATCAAGTGACTGGTTAAGTCATAGAAAAAATAATTCATATTTATATAGTTCTTTATGGTTACAAAGAACTCTTACTCTCATGTGTGGTGGGTTTCTGCATTCTTAAACAGACAGTCTGTGCCTCCCATTTTAAAGATGGGGAATCCAAGGTGTGGAGTAACTTGTTCATGACCATTTGGTGGCAAGCCTGGTCAGCTCCCCCCACAGATAAAAAGGCCTTAAGTAGGGCACCTAGGCCCCTCAGTCAGTTAAGAGTCTTGGCTTCAGTTCAGGTTATGGATCCAGGGTTCTGGGATCGAGTCCTACGTTGGGCTCCCTGTTCAGCAGGGAGTCTGCTTCTCCCTCTACCCTTCTCCCTGTTTGTGATCTTTCTCTAACTCTCTTCCTCAAATAAATAAGTAAAATCTAAAAAAAACAAAGCCCAAAAAGGCCTTATGTAAAACAGAACACAAGGCTGCTAATCCAAGGGCAGCAAGGGAGTACAGTGAAAACACAGGCCATCTGCTGTGACTGCATTAACAGCTAAGGGAGGCAGTCTGGTTCCTTCTTTCTGGGACAGCCCTGAGCACCACTGCTTCTAAGCTCATTTAAGTTCACAGCTACAGAGAGACCAGGTCACCAGGTGGGCTGGCGGACCCCCTGCTGGGGGCCTCATCAAGGTCGGTGAAGAAGCAGGGTGGGCTTTGGCTTCACTGTGTGTCTTTAGGCTGGTCACCCACCTATCCTGTACCTGGGCTGCTTCATCACTAAGATAAGAATATCAACGCCTACAGTTTATGAGATCTTAGGTGATATTTAGGACAGGTACTCATAAACATTCTCTGAGCCCTCCTCTGGCCTCTTCCTGATAAGTAAAATGACCACAGAATTGTTAGGAAACCAATGACATTTGTTCTTTCATTAATTCATTCAACAAACATTTACTGAGCCCCCTGCACCCCAGGTGCAGAAAATACAGATATAATGAGGAGTGCCCCCATACCACATGTCTCTCCATCCAGCTATCCTCACTTTACATTTCCATGGATAGATCAATTTAAGAAGGAAGGAGAACAATGAAAAGAGCAAACCTCATGATTTGTTTCATTTTCATGGAGAATGCCATCTTCATAATCTCGGATTAGAGCTCGTGCTGTCAGCTTGTGGATCATCTGTGTTTAAGCAGCAAAGGGGAAAAAAGATCCAAATGGCTTCTAATTAAAGTCTTACTTAGAAAGCCACTTTTAAAATTGAGGTATAATAATACATACAATAAAATTCACCCCTGTTAAGTGTACTGTTTGATGAGTTGGAGCAAATGTTTTTATTTTATTTATATCCCTCAGGATCTCAGGGTCCTGGGATCGAGCCCCAAATCGGTGGTCTTTATTTCAGACCACCACTGAAATAAAGATACAGAATAGTTCCTTCACTTTCAAAAGTGAAGGACATTCCTCATGCTTTTTGCTGTCACCTCCAGACCCTGGCATCCACTCATCTGTTTTCTATGCCTACAGTTTTGTCTTTTCTATAAAAGGGCATTTTGCCAATTCATTTCAAAAATTTTAAACTGTTCTTCTACTGTAGGAAGAAGTCTGCTTAGGGCTGTGATGGCTAACTGTGAATGTGACCTCACTCTGAAGGGCAGGGGTGGCAAATGAGCCCTGGGCAGTGCAAGGTGAAGGACTGTCCCCTTCTCCAATGACTAAGAAACACAACTGATTTTAATAGCAATGTCTGCTTACAATGATAATTCCAACTCTTGTAATTTTGTTATCAATAAGGCCACAATTCACAAAGGAAGTACAACTATAAAAACTGCAATTTTATGGAAAATGACCTCTTTCCAGGTAAAACCCTTTTACTTATTAATTTCTCCCTTAGATTCAATTTTTAAAACAATAGGGAGATTCCTTTATGTTCTATACATATTATCACTGGCAAATAGTAAGTTATAATCATTGATTCAGGGCCAAAAAGTAAGCTGTATTTTATTTTAAAAAAAGAGGCAAAAAATCTGTAATGTCTGGGAAATAGTTTACCTGGCCAAATAAATACTCCTATGAATAAAGCTACATATATATAGTATATATAGGTTAGGGATTTTCCAGGTCTGACTCTAATAGATTAAGTACTAATGCAAATACTACAAACTTTTTGGAGATAATTCATTTGCTTTTAATCCAAAAGTAGAAAAAACACATTCCCAATATACATTTACTCTTAGTCCAGTAATGTTACACTTCCTATTTCAAAATAACACAGGTTGATCTGTGGCACTTAATTTTTATCATGTCACGAAAGACTTCGAGAACCTCCCTGAAAAGTGTTCATGGATAAAATACCCAATGTAATTGCAGTTAGTCACATCCACTGATAGCCACATATCCCAGATGGATACACCTAGACTCAAGAACTCCAGAAGAAGAACTGCTGCATCAGAAACTGAATGAAAGTGTCCTCGTTTGTACAAATAACGATCCTCCATATCATATTGTGTACTGAAGGGTCAAAATAGAAAAACAAGAACAACAAAGGAAGTACACGGAGCATTAGGTATGAAAATATAAAATTATTACAACTTTCAAAGAGTTCAAAAAGTTTTTAATCTTACAGTTCCAGTTGTCTTCTGAAGTTCAGTAGTTGATACTATCGTAGAAAATTCTTTCTCTTGAATCAATGCACATAGAGTTGCCTGAAATGGGGAGGAGGGTGGAATCCCTTATTAACTTTTTCACTCCATACTTACTTTTACTGTGATTTTTTTTTCCTTTTAATGGAAATTAAAAGGGTCCCAGTATCCCTAGTTAACTACCCATTAGGTTTCCAGAAGGAGAAAATTTGCCAGCATATTATGATTTAAGGGGGAAGAGGGAAGAAAAGAGAAAGAAAAGAAAAAGAAAATTGTTGGCAACATATGTTGCTCTTCCCGTAGTAAAACAAACTGTGTGCTTCCTTACCTGTGTACAATGAGGAATAAATCCATAGACGAGGAGTCGCTCATTGTGGAACAAGGACTGCACTTGAGCTGGAGCCTGCAGAGGCTCAGGTGCATTTGTACTTAGCTGCTGCCATTTGACGGAGACAGAGTGGCAACTTGGAGAATGTAACCTAGCCATTTGGTCTTCTATCTATTTATAAGAGATGAATTATTTCGCTTTCAATGTTACATCCAGAAAAGAAATATTTAACACGAAAATAATTTTACATTCTTTCTTTTGGGATTTGTAGCTCTTTGCTTTTATTTTGTTTTTCAAAAAGATTTTAAATAGAATTCTTAATAATAGCATTAGCTGGGGCGCCTGGGTGGCTCAGTGGGTTAAAGCCTCTGCCTTCAGCTCAGGTCATGATCTCAGGGTCCTGGGATCGAGCCCCGCATCGGGCTCTCTGCTCAGCAGGGAGCCTGCTTCCCCGTCTCTCTCTGCCTGCCTCTCTGCCTACTTGTGATCCCCCTCTCTCTCTCAAATAAATAAAATCTTTAAAAAAAAAAAAAGACTTAAAAAAACAATAGCATTAGCACATAATTTAAATATGTAAGACATCCCCAATTTTTCCACTAGTTAATTACTAATATACAACTCTGGCAGGGAGTAGTTACCAGTTATAAAAATTAATCCTACAAAGGACTTGAATAGACATTTCTCCAAAGAAAATATACAAATAGCCACTGAATACATGAAAAGATAGTCAATATTACTAGTCATTAGGAAAATGCAAATCTAAACCCCAATAGGATATAACTTCACACCCTACGTTGGTTATTATAAAACAAAAACCCAAACCAGAAAACAAAAAGTGCTATCAGTTATGTAGAAAAAGTGGAACCCTAGTACATTGCTCATGGACTGTAAAATGGTGCAGCTACTGTGAGCAACAGTATAACAGTTCCCAAAAAACTAAACACAGAGGGGCGCCTGAGTGGCTCAGTCGTTAAGCGTCTGCCTTCGGCTCAGGTCATGATCCCAGGGTTCTGGGATCGAGCCCCGCATCGGGCTCTCTGCTCAGTGGGGAGCCTGCTTCTCCCACTACCATTCCCTCTGCTTGTGTTCCCTCTCTCGCTGTGTTTCTCTCTGTCAAATAAATAAAATCTTTAAAAAAAAAAAACAAAACTAAACTAAACACAGAATTACCATATGACCCAGAAATTCCACTTCTGTTATATACCTAAAATAACTGAAATCAGACCTGAACACTTCCTTAGATGCCAATACTCATAGCGGCATAATTCACAACTACTAAAAGGTAGAAATGACCCAAATATCTATCAACAAATGAATGGATAAACAAAATGTGGTATGTGAACACAATGAAATATTATTCAGCCTTTAAAGAGGAAGAAAATTCTGACACGTGCCACAACATGATAGACCTTGAAAACATTATACCAAATGAAACAAGACAGGCACAAATGGACACATATTGTATGATTCTGCTTTCATGAAGTATCTAAAGCAGTCAAATTCATAGAGACAGAAAGTAGAATGATAATTGCTAGGGTCTGGGGGGAGGGTGGAATGGAGAATTGTTTAATGAGTAGAGTTTCTGTTTGGGATGATGAAAAGTTCTGGAGATGGGTGGCTCAGTTGGTTAAGCAGCTGCCTTCGGCTCAGGTCATGATCCCGGGGTCCTGGGATCGAGTCCCATATCAGGCTCCTTGCTCAGCGGGGAGCCTGCTTTTCCCTCTGCCTCTGCCTGCCTCTCTGCCTGCTTGTGCTCTCTCTCTCTCTCTCTGACAGATAAATAAATAGAATCTTAAAAAAAAGACAGTTTCTTTAAAAAAAAAGAAAAGCTCTGGAGATGGACAGTGGTGCTGGCTGCACAACATTGTGAATGTATGTTTAAATATTATTATTTTTTAGAATTTTATTCATTTATTTGTGACAGAGAGACTGAGAGAGAGAGCATGAGTGGGAGGTAGGGGCAGAGGGAGAGGGAGAAGTAGACTCCTCACCAAGCAGGGAGCCCAATGCGGGGCTCGATCCCAGGTCTCTGGGATCATGACCAGAGCCAAAGGCAGATGCCCAACTGACTGAGCCACCCAGGCGCCCCTAATGTACCTCAATGCCACTGAATGCCACTTATGAATGGTTAAAATGGCAAAGTTTATGTATATCTTACTATAATAGTGCATTAACTCTAGCAAAACATGTATAGTAATTTGCTTTTAAAAACACTTCCATGACACTTCATAAAGAAGAAATCAAACTTTTAGCTAGGAGAATGACCCAATTAAGGAGAATGCGTTCCTGCTAGATGCCAGACAAATAGTAACTGAGTTACTGTGCTTTCGGTACCTTTGTCCTTTTCCTAGGTCCCCTTTCCATGAATGAAAACATAGAAATTACTGTCACTAGATTTGCAAGAAGATAATATTTCCACATGTAAGCATAAAACAAAAATAAAATGTTTGAAAAACGTACCTGTTTTTTCCAACTGTGTTTGGATTTTGAGTTAAAATACTCAAAGACTCCAGCACCATACTGGGACAAAGTCCTTAAAATATGACGATTTGCTGTAGAACTGATCACATTTTATATTTTAATTTTCAGGAAATTTTAGAAACATTTTTGAATTTCATGTAGTTAACAATGTTGACAAAGCTCAAAATTCAATAGAAGAGATATTACATGCAGAAGAATTACTCTCTGTAGTTGAGGTTAAAGAAATAAAACTCAGGACAGACAGCAGAAACATCTGCAAGTTTAGCTAACTTAAGCGCCCACATATCAGAGAACTTATTTCTTTTTCACAATAGAAAAAAACAAAAAAAAGCAGAAATTCTTGACTCCTGGTTTAGAAGTCAAGAAGAAGGGTGTAGATGATTCCGAAAAACCTTCAAAAAGTTATCAGAATGCTGACAAAAATATCAACCTCCTTTCAATGAATGTCAGTTACCTAAATTTGATACCAAAGCCAAGAACCGGCAGAGTTAATAAAGTCTACATCTTAATATATGATGTGTATTTAGATAGCAAAAGGGATAACGAAGTCTCTTTCTAGCAGAGATAAGCTTTGCTACTTCATTGGCAAGGTCCTATTGAATTTCTCTCAATAATTCTAAAACTATCAACCTTAGAGAGGTTCCTCCTGAAATAGTAAAGACACAATAATTTTTCAGGAAAAGAACTTAAGAAAGTTATTTCTGAAATATTTCTTAGCCTATTGGTTGGATTTGTCTTTAGTCTTCAAAATTAATTGGTGGTGATTACAACACCAATTAGATAATCCCTCTAAGCTGTAGTTCATTTGTATTTTATCGATTGCATCAGCGACTGAGGCTGCTTGAAATCTTTTTTTTGCTCCTGCTGTGTGGAGATGAGAAGACAGTTTGTGACAACACGCAGGATGAACAGTTTCCACTCTTGGAGAACTCATATAATGCTAAAGTTTGTGAATGCAAATGAGCATAGATAAAATGAGGCAGAAACATTTAGAAAGATCCTAAAACCTGATGGAAAATCAGTAAAAATTCTAGCTCCCTCAGGCTGGGTCGTGTCAAAGCACAAAGTCATCTCCCAAAGAGGTTCATGCCCACTCTCCCCCATCACAGCAGCCCCCCCTTATTTCCTTCCTGGCATCTGGGAAAACCCATATCCCCTTTCAGCTTATTGGATTACTTGCCGCCTATCTCCCTATAGGAGGATCCTGTGGTCCAGCACCAAGGATTGTCTGTCTCATGACTGGCTTTCAGCAAAAAAGGAATCAACAGGGTCCAGTATCTTCTGCAATGAGCTCTGAGCCATAACCCTGGCATAGCCTCTGATACATGGTCAGGGGAGCAAGGAAGATTAAACTATGACCAGGAAGATAGAACAGGGCTCTGACTCAGTCAGGGAGTGGGACACATCCCTGCAGCAGGGTAGGGCCAGCCACCCCATGTCCACAAGCTAATCAGGTAAAGCCCATTTAGGAGCAATTCCTGGGGAGTCCACTGGATAAATTTCCTGGTTGGTCTGTGGTATCCTGCTAGGCCTCAGATTAGAGAAGAGGACTAGGACCTGTGACTGAGGAGGGGCAAAAAGAGGGAAAGAGCCCTCTGGGCAGGCAGGTCTGGCTTGGGTACAGCAGGGAGGGCCCTCAAGGGATATGGAGGGTCCCAGCTCCTGTAGTTCATAGCTGAGACCTGAGAAGGACCCCTAGCCCAGGGCAGCACAGTGGGCCCCCGGGAACACCAATAGCCACCACTCCCGCCTCCACCCCTACCCCCATGTGGAGGGGTGGTCCTGCTCCATGCACTGCCTCAGAATAGGGAGGCCTGGTTATCACTTGCCAGCCTGGTGACTATGTGGGGGGGAGTCCAGGAAGACGAGGGTGCAGGCATGCTCTATGCAAATACCAGTCTGGTCCCTTCTGTTTGGTGTTTTCCTTATGTGTATACCATATGCCTCAGTTCAGTCCAAAAAAGATAACTATAATTGGTTCATTCCAACAATCATGGGGGCCTAGCCTCCCGAGAGAAAGATCCTATGTCCGTCACAAGGTTTGAAAAATGCAGATGTGTCCAGCCACCAGAAAGGTGTGAAGGAGCAAGGACTCTTGGGTGGGGGCCCGCCCAAAGCAGTGGCCCTCAGCCCTGGTCAGGAACTGTCAGGGGAGGGTGTGTGCCTGGCACTGCCAGGGCTTCGGGCTTCTCAGGACAGGTTGGAAATTCGGATTTTTATACAAAACAAGACTAACATTGATTTGGTGCTTGTCAAGTGTTTTTGTTTTTGTTTTTTTTTCTAGCAGTGCTGGCATGTGGGTCTTCTTTACATCACATTTCTCTCACCCCACTGCAGGGCTGGGACTTAAGTACTTTTTATATATGAGCTCATTTAATCGTCAGAGCAAACCTATTAAACCTATGACATTTTTCATTATCATCTTCATTTTACAAACAAGAGGTTAAACAACTTGCCCAGAGCTCTACAACTCTGCTAAACTGCTTCCATATACTGTTATCAACTTCAAAACTTCTAAAAATCATGTGCAGGCCAACAAAGAGAACCTACCCACACCACCTCCAGGGGCGCCTGGGTGGCTCAGTGGGTTAAAGCCTCTGCCTTCGGCTCAGGTCATGATCTCAGGATCCTGGGATAGAGCCCCGCATGGGGCTCTCTGCTCAGCAGAGAGCCTGCTTGCCCCCATCTCTCTGCCTACTTGTGATCTCTCTCTCTCTGTCAAATAAATAAATAAAATCTTTAAAAAAGAAAAGAACCTCCCCCACCCTCCCGGTGCTCACTGTGTGACTAGATTTCCTGCTTACCCGATACCGCAGGAGAACAGCCTGGTGTGTCGGACATTTCTTTTCACAAGCTGCAAAGTCAGACTCTCATTCTGGAGGTGCCCATCCGATATAAGGAGAATGCTCCGTAAGCCTTGAGAAGGGTACAGTAGATTTAAATATCGGAGCGTTTTCCAGAAGTCTGTATTTCCCATGGTAGGTGTAGCAGACTGGAGGAAATGAAGTGAAAGATTATTCCTTCCTTTTGGGTATTTCACCATTACCTGTAATCATTTACTGAAGCATGTCTCAAAGATAGTTTAGCGATATTGTCACTGAAAAGATATTTTTTTAATTATACATTTGTGGAACAACTATGCTTAAATCCTGTTAGTTTATTTCATATCACACAGTAACTATACTATTATTGGTTGACACTTCTTTGATTTTTTTAATGTTTTTCCTGGGTTCGCTGGCCTGGACTGAGGTGGCACTAGTCATTCTCAGCTTGCATCATTTTAAGAAAAAGAAAAAAAGGAGCAGAGGAAAACATTCTAACACTGTTAATACCGGTTGTATTTAGGTGGTAGATATGTGGGTGATTTTTTTTCTCTCTACCCTTTTTAATCTCTAGTTTTTCTGTAATGAGTTCATATCATTAATATTATCATTAATATCATATTAAGATTAGTATTATATAATATATATAATATCAATTACTATGCAGTAATATATTAATATTAATATTGATGATGATAATAATAATAAAAGAGTCCCAACTAACATTACAAAACTGAAGGACTAGGGTGTTCAATTAGTGGTCTTGGGGGGAGTAAGTCCAGGACAGTACCATTAAAACTTGATAGGAAAATACCCAAGATATGAAGGAAGGTTCTTTTACTCACCATAATGAATTCTGTTGGCATATTATTGCTTATGATGGACTTAGGATATGAAAATAATTCCTTGTAACCTGTGTGATAAGATTGGCATTGAAGTGCAGCTATTAAATATTCACTTTATTGACCACTAGCAATCATGTTTGATAATTTAACATATAAAAAAACGTCACCACAGTATTCCTTCAAATAATTAACTCTAGTGCACTGAAACTATGCACTTTGCTGTGTAAAATGTTCTGAGTAAAATCACGTGTAGACCTCTGTTCTGTAGCAGATGGCTCATGCAAAGTAGGATGTGGGGCGACCCAGCAGCACAGGCTGCCTGGCCCCCGGAGGGACACATTCTCCTTCCAGGCCCTTGGTACCCCAGCCTTACTTGACTTCTTCCGTCTGAGACAGCAGACACAAGCTCCTTCATAAAAGGGCTCGGTCTTCTGCTGAATGGCACAGAAGAATCAATAGGACATGACTGTCCCCTCACTCTACTCTGTGTTCCTTCTCTCATTCCTAAAATACCTTCTAATGGCTGAGATGTCCCCGGGCCCCCACCTGGAGGACAGTATTACTTTTCCTTTAAAAGGGCTGATCTGATGCTTCCTGAAATCTTATAGATTTTTCCACTACTGTGCTAAATTGTCACTGAAAAGATATTTTCCACAAATTTCAAGTGTTCTGACATGTCCTTTGGACTCTCATACATGTCAAACCAACGGTCTTGGATTTGGTTCAGCTGATGGTAACCTAGTAATACTTATACAGTACTTGCTCTGTAACAGGCAGGCTGTTTTAAATCCTTTACGTGCATCAGCTCAGTCCTTACAACAACGCTATAAAGTAGGAACTATTACTCTTATATTACGGATGAGGAAAAGTTCAAATAATTTGCCCAAGGTGACATCCAGAGCTGGTAAGTGTTAGAGCTGGAATCTGAACCTAGGGACCTAGCTCGAGTATTTGGTTCTTGAACTCCATACTATGCTACCTATTACTCCACAGATGAGGTCAGGGTACCAACAGCCATCAGCTCTACTCATGTCAATATTCAGGAAGAAGCACACTTTGGACTGGGGCCGAAGAGCACTCACCTGTGCCAAACTTGACAATGTTTATCTTTTGCTTCTTACTCATCAAGGACAGTGCATATAAGGCAATTTGCTTGGCTTGCAAGAATGTTGCACCCTCCATGGAATTGGAGCAATCGAGACAAATAATCATTTCACTGTTCTCAGCTAGGTCAGGGACTGTGATACCGAGATCGGGTTGAAAAACAAGCATGCAGGCCTAAAAAAAGAAAAAAGGTGCTGGACTGATGTTTATCATAACTTAAGCTGGTCTGGCTTATTTATATCAGTATAGGCATGCTGCCGAGATACTGCCAGTTCAGTTCCAGACCACCAGAGTAAAGCAAATATCATAAAAAAAAGTGAGTTAAATAAATTTTTTGGATTCCCAGAACACATAAAAGTTATGTTTACACTATACTGTAGTCTAATATATGTGCAGTAGCATTATATCTAAAAAAAGTTCATACCTTAATTTAAAAATACCCTACTGTTGAAAAATGCTAATCACCACCTGAGCTTTCAGTAAGTCATAATTTTTTTGCTAGTGGAGGGTCCCATCTTGATGTTGGCTGCTGACTGACTAGGGTGGTGGTTGCTGAAGGCTGAGGTGACTACGGCAATTTCTTAAAATAACCATGCTGAAGTTTGCCACATCGATTGGCTCTTCCTTTCACAATTTCTCTATAGCATGTGATGCTCTTTGGTAGCATTTCACCCACTATAGAGCTTCTTTCAAAATTGAAGTTGCTCCTCTCAAACCCTGCTTTGTCAAGTAAGTTTATGTAGCAGTCTTTAGAATCTTCTGTTGTCATTTCAACAGTCTTCACTTCACCAGGAGTAGATTCCATCTCCAGAAACCACTTTCTTTGCTCGTCCATAATAAGCAACTTCTCATCTGTTCAAGTTTTATCATAAGACTGCAGCATTTCAAATATGATAATAATAAAAAAGTTTGAAATATTGAGAGAATTACTGAAACGTGACACAGAGGCATGAAGTGAGAAAATGCTGTTGGGAAAATGGCACCAAAGGACTTGATCCACAGAGTTACCACCAACTTTCAATTTGTAAAAGTAAAGCATGAGACAGCACGGCATGATAAAACAAGGTATGCCTGTACTACTTTATGTGCCAAGAGACAGCAGAAGTTCAATCCAAAACCCCACCCACACAATCTTTCTAAATGATGGACATATAATTGGGCTAGAGTAACAGAGAATGAAGAGTGGCACACCAAAAACTGATGAAACTGTCCTGGGCTCAGGCACGTAGCTTCTCGCTAAATTTCAGATTCTAACAAGAATGTGCTACTTGCCAGTGTGTAAGGCTGGCAACAAAAATCTTATAAGCCCCAAAGAAGGCAGAGGCATAAACACACCATTACACATATATGTGTGTATGTTTCATTTAAAGCATACCCAAGGGCACCCGGGTGGCTCAGTTGGTTAAGCAACTGCCTTTGGCTCAGGTCATGATCCTGGAGTCCTGAGATTGAGTTCCATGTTGGGCTCCCTGCTCAGTGGCCAAGTTTGCTTCTTCCTCTGACCTTTCCCCCTTTGTGATCTCTCTCTCTCATTTTCTCTCTCTCTCAAATAAATAGATAAAATCTTTAAAAAAATTAAGCATACCCAATATACAAAAAATCCATGTTTACAGAAAAGATTAATTAAAACATTCTTATTCCTGTTACTAAAAGGATCCATCAATTTACCATGCTATAGTCACCATGCTATATATTAGATCCCCAGAAATTATTTGTCTTATGGCTGGAAGTCAGTACTCTTTGACCAATAACTATCTGTCTGTCTATCACATGTTCTATAGCCATTCATCCATTAGTGGACACTTAGGTTTTTTCATGACTTAATTATTGTGAATAATGCTGCAATTAACATGTTGGTACAGATACCTGTTTGAGAGAGTGATTTCATCTGTTTTGGATATATACTCAGAAGTGGGACTTGTTGGATCACATGGTAGTTCTATTTTTAATTTTTTTGGGGACCTCTGTATTCTTTTTCTATAGTGGCTATACCAATTTATAATCCCATCAATGGTGCACAATGATTCCTTTTTCCACATCCATGCCAATACACAATGATTCCTTTTTCCACATCCATGCCAATACTTGTTATCTCTTGTCTTTTTGATAACGGCCATCCCAACAGGTGTGAGGTGATTCACATTTCCCTAATGATAAGTGATGTTGAGCATCTTTTCATGTACCTGTTGGTCATCTTAATGTCTTCTTTAGAAAAATGTCTATTTAGTTCCTTTGCCCATTTTTTCATCAGATTTTTTTGTTATTGATCTACATGAGTTCTTTTTTTTTTTTTTAAGATTTTATTTATTTGAGAGAGAGAACAAGCGAGGGGAGGAGGATCAGACGGCGAGGGAGGCTCCCTACTGAGCAGGAAGCCCCACAAGGGGCTTGATCCCAGGACCCTGAGATCATGACCTGAGCTGAAGGCAGACACTTAACCCACTCAGGCATCCATATACCCTGAGTTACATGAGTTCTTTTATTTTGGATGTTAACCCCTGATATATGGTTTAATGATATAAACCATCTGATACATGGTTTGCAAAATTTTTCTTCCATTCCATAGGTTTCTTCTTTGTTTATGGTCTCCTATGTTGTACAGAGGCTTTTAAGTTTGAAGTAGTCGCACTTATTAATTTTGGCCTTTGTTGCTTATGCTTTTGGTGTCATATCCAAAAAACCACTGCCAAGACCTATGTCAAGAAGCTTTTCCTCTGTTTTCTTCTAGGAGTTTTATGGTTTCAAGTCTTAGACTTAAGTCTTTAATTCATTTTGAGTTAATTTTTATGAGTGGTTCAAGATAGGGGCCTAATTTCATTCATTTGCATGTAGATATCCAGTTTTCCCAGCACCATTTATTGAAAGGGCCATCCTCTCCCCATTGAAATTTCTTGGCTCCCTTGTCAAATATTAGTTGACCATATACACATGGGTTTACTTTTGGGCTCCCAATCTGTTCCATGGGTCTACATGTCTGTTTTTATGATAGGGGCACACTGTTTTCATTACTATAGTTTTGCAGTATAGTTTGAAAACAGGAAGTGTGATGCATCCAGATTTGTTCTTATTTCTCAAGACTGCCTTGGCTATTCAGGGTTTTTTGTGGTTCCATCATGAGATATCTTTCCATTCATTTGTGTCTTCCTCAATTTCTTTCATCAGTATCTTACAGTTTTCAATGTATATATCTTTTGCCTCCTTTGGTTGAATTTATTCCTAAGTATTTTATTTTATTTTCTGGCCCTATTGTAAATGGGATTGTTTTCTTTTTCTTTTTAAGATTTTATTTATTTATTTGAGAGAGAGAGAGAGAGAGGAGAGTACAAGCAGAGGGAGCAGCAGAGGAGAGGGAGAAGCAGACTCCCTGCTGAGCAGGGAGCCTGATGCAGGGCTTAATACCAGGACCCAGAGATCATGACCTGACCTGAAAGCAAACACTTAACCAACTGAGCCACCCAGGCGCCTGGGATTGTTTGCTTTATTTCTTTTTCTTTTCTTTTTTCTTTCTTTTTTTTTTAAGATTTTATCTATCTACTTGACAGAGAGAGAGAGATCACAAGTAGGCAGAGAGGCAGGCAGAGAGAGAGAGGGAGGGGGAAGGAGGCTCCCTGCTGAGCAGAGAGCCAGATGAGGGGCTTGATCCCAGGACCCCGAGATCATGACCTGAGCCAAAGGCAGAGGCTTTAATCCACTGAGCCACCCAGGCGCCCCTTTTTATTTCTTTTTCAGACAGTTTGTTGTTAGCTCATAGAAATGTAACCAATTTTTGTATGTTGATTTTGATCATGGTGTATGATCCTTTTGATGTGCTATTGAATTCAGTTTTCTAATATTATGTTAAGAATTTTTGCATCTATGTGAACTGGGGATATTGGCCTATAGTTTTCTCATAGTATCCTACAACTTGCCTGAATCTGTTTATTAGTTCTAACAGTTTTTTAGTGGAGTCTTTAGGGTTTTCTATATATGAGATATATATCTGTTATCTGCAAACAGAGATGATTTTACTTTTTCCTTTCCATCTGTATGCCTTTCATTTCTTTTTCTTGCCTAATTGTTCTAGCTAGGCCTTCTAAGTACTACAATGAACAGGAAGGGTGAAAGTGGGCACTCATTTCTGATTTTAGAGAGAAAGTTCTATTTTTCACCATTGAGTCTGATGTTAGCTGTGGGTTTGTCATATGTGATTTTTATTTATTTTTTATTTATTTTTAAAGATTTTATTTATTCATTTGACAGAGACAGAGAGAGAGATCACAAGTAGGCAGAGAGGCAGGCAGAGAGAGAGAGGGAAGCAGGCTCCCTGCTGAGCAGAGAGCCCGATGTGGGGCTCGATCTCAGGACCCTGAGTTCATGACCTGAGCCAAAGGCAGAGACTTTAACCCAATGAGCCACCCAGGTGCCCCATATGTGATTTTTATTATGTGGGTTTGTATATATACTTATGTATAAGTACCCTACACTTAGTTTGTTCAGAGCTTTCATCATGAAAGGGTGTTGAATTTTTCAAACACTTTTTCTGCATCTACTGACAGGATATTTTATTTTTTATTAATGTATACTTGACACACAATGTTATATTAGTTTCCTCTGTACAGCACAGCAATTTGACAAGTTTATTTGTTATGCTATGTTCATCACAAGTATAGCTACCATCTGTCACCACATGCTATTGCAATAGCATCCACTATATTCTCTATGCTATACCTTTTATTCCCATGGTTTATTCATTCCATAACTAGAAGCTTGTTGTTTCTCTAGCGTTCTTTCATTTCAAGAACTTCCTTTACTATTTCTCATAAAACAGGACCAGTGGTGATGAAGTCCCTTAGTTTTTGTTTGGGAATGTGTCTCTCCTTCATTTCTGAAGGGTAGTTTTGCTAGGTTTATGCTATATTGTGATTTATAGAAAATATGTATTTGGTCAACTCATATATATTTGGTCTTTGTCTACTGTTCCTGGGTGACATCTCCCCAAACTCTTGGAATTTCCTAAGTGATGAGAGTGAAAAAGGTGTCTCTTGTTATGTTAATGAGGCAAGTTTTGGACCCCACCTCAGAAGGGGAGCCCGTTGCCAAGAGAATCAACCATATGACCAGAGATTTAGAACTTTCAGTTCTACCCTCAGACTTCCGGAAGGAGAGTGGGGCTGGAAACTGAATCAATTGTAAATGGGCAATGATTTTAATCAATCATGCCTGTGTAATGGAGTCACCATAAAAACCCAAAAGCACAAGTTTTAGAGAGCTTCCACATTGGTGAACACATGGAGATGTGGAAGAGTGATGTGCCTGAAGAGGGAATGGAAGCTCTGCATCCTTTCTTCAGACTTTGCCCTAGGCCTCTCTTCCATCTGGCTATGCCTGAGTTATATGCTTTTGTAATAAACTGGTAATCTAGTAAGTAAAATGTTTCTCTGAGTTCTGTGAGCTGCTCTAGCAAGTTAATCAAAACTGAGGAAAGACTTGTGGGAATCTCTGATTTATAGCTAGTTGATCAGAAGTATGGTAACATCTTGGACTTACATGGTGGTGTGTGGGGAAACCCTCCACCTCCCCTTGAAATTCGGTCCAGGAACCCAAAAGAGTAGTATTCTTGGTTGGCAGTTTTTCCTTTTAGCACTTTGAATACATCATCCCACTCCCTCCTGACCTCATCATGGATTCTGCAGAAAAATCTGAAGCCAGCCATATGGGGGGCTCCCTTAAATGTGATGAGTCATTCTTCTCTTGACGCTTTCAAAATTCTTTCTTTGTCCTTGATTTTTAATGTTTTAATTATAATGTGTTTTGGAGTAATCTTCTTTCACTGATCTTGCTTGGGGTCCTTTGAACTGCCTGGACCTGGATGTCCATCTCTCTCTCAAGATTTCAGAAGATTTTAGCTATTATTTCTTTAAATGATCCTTCTGCCCTTTTCTCTCCTTTCCTGGGATGCCTGTGATACAAATGCTCATTTGCTTGATAGTGCTCCATAATTTATGTAGGTTTTCTTCACTCTTTTTCATTCTTTTTCTTTTTGTTCCTCTAATTTCAAACGATTGGTCTTCAAGTTCATTGGTTCTTCTGCATGATTAAGTCAGCTGCTCCGTCAGTTGATCAAGTCAAGAAGCTCTGTCTTGAATTTTTCCGTCTGTCATTGTCTTCTCCAGTTCCAGACTTTCTGTTTGGTTCTGTTTTATGGCTTGTATTTTTTTATTAAACTTCTCACTTTGTTCATGTGTTGTTATCCTGATTTCATTTAGTTGTTTATCTGTGTCCTCTTGTATTATGAGTTTCCTTAAGATGACTGTTTTTGAATTTGTTGTCAGGCAAATCATAGATCTCCATTTCTTTGGGGTCAGGTATAGGAGCTTTATTAGTTTCTTTTGGTGTTGTCAAGTTTGCCCAATTCTTCATGATCCACATAAACCTTGCATTGGTATCTATGCATCTGAAGGAACAAAAACTTCTTTATTTTTACAGATTAGTTTGGCAGGCTCCCTGGCTGATGGGATTACCTCTGACACTACAGTTATGCAGAACTGGAGTCAATTTCAAGGCTGTTGCTGGGTCTATGGTGTGGTCTACAGTTGACATTCTTGCTACCAGGGAGTCAGACAGGTGTGGATCATGTCTGGCCCTGGGTGGCTGAGATTGTTCAGTACCTTATTCAGTAGGGTAGCCTGGGACAAGAGGTCACTTCACAGTCGACAGCTCCTCAGTCAGCAGACTTATTACCAGGTGTGTGGATGGGTACGGCTTCCACTGGGTCCCTGGGAAGGCTCCTCCCTAGTTGCTGGATAAGTCCCTGGGAGGGCAAGATTGACTCTGAACTACAGTTGAAAAGAGCTAGAACCAAGTCCTGGAACTGTTTCAGGTTTCACAGCCACAACTGAGATCTGCAGACCTGCCTCTGAAGGTGCAGATGGATGTCTCCCATGAAGTCTCTGGGTTGGTTGACTGATCCCCTGATCATTGTTGGAGGGGCTGAAGCAGAATATAGGGCCCTTTCTGGATCTCCTGAGGTGCAGACATGAGTATCCAAAAGGTCCTATGCCAATGGGACTGCTTGTAGACTGTAGCTAGGAGGGTGCTAGAACTGAGAATAGGGCCTTTTCAGAATCTTCAGGGTTGTAGACGAAAGTGTCTCTTGCTGGGTTCCTGGTATCACAGATCTGCTTGCAGACTGTGACTGTTAGGAGGTTGAAGCCAAGTATTGGGTGCTTTCAGGATATCTGGGTCACAGACAGTGCCTGCAGCCAGGCACTGCAGCCAGGACCATGGTCAGCAAGTCAGCTGCCTGGGGGCAAACCTGCCTTCTCAAAATGGTTCTCTTTGGTCTTGGGCTGCATTGGGGTTTCAAAATCTCCTAATTGGACCCCAAAACTCCCACATGGCACTTTCTCCATGGATAGATGTCAAATAATTGTTACTGAGGGGGGAAGATACATGTGAAGGACATCTTGCTAATGTCATGCTCAATTTTTATTCTAGTAAGAAGAGATTCCTCATCATAGACACACAAATTGTCTTATGGCCATAAATAATTTTGTATCTACTTTTATAGTATTAATATTTTAAAACTATAAAAATACACAGACTAACCAATGTAATATCTGAAGGCTTATTTTGGTTTTGGGGGGTATTAAGGTAAAAACTAGTCATAGAGAAACATGCCACATGAGGGACTTGGTTGAAACATCAGAAGTTTGTCATGCCTGATTTCATAAGTATTTTCAGTTGTAAAATCTTGGGTTGGTGAGAGCACATTTTGTAATGCTAGTTTTTCAGGACTATCAGTAATTCCCAAATTGAAATGATCTGTTCTGAAATATTTTGTAAATAGTGTCTCCTATTTTTAAGTAAGAAGCACTATACCTCACTTTCTTTTTCTGGATGTTTTTCAACCCACATTCTCGGGAGATATGCATCAGACAAACCAATGTGAAGAGAGAATCCATCATTGTCCAAGGTGCTACCTTCCATGGTGCTAATTACAGCTTTGCAGTCTGTGCACTACAAAACAAACAATAATGACAACAAAGTAAATAATGGAATAATAACATATGATCAATTTGCAGCTACCTGTCAAGTGGCAAAAGCTTGCATAATTTATCTAACTCCATCAAGAATCAACAAGGTAGTAATAAATGCCAAAATTATGAAATTTTTAGAAGTCATGACCATTATCATATCAGTTACTCTCCCGAAATTCTAGGTTAATGTACATAGTCAAATTGAGAAGTCTGAGACAGTCTTAAATCCTGGATCAAAGATTATAGATCTATGTATTCAGGTAGAACTATATGGATATAGCATTAAGTACACTAGAACTCAGAATAGTAAAAATAGAAAATTCAACAGAAATCTTAAAATTATGTATTACTTTTAAGTTATATTTTCATAAATATAAAATAACTTTTGAAAATGTGGATGATAAGCTTTAAAACAATAAAGGCAATGCGATAGATTGTAAAATAGCCACAAAGTCTTTCCATTCCTGTGTGCTTGCCCCTTTGCAATATGCCTTTGCATCTCTTCCTGTCAGAAGGTAGCACCTATTTCTCTGCTTTTGAATCCAAAGTTGGCCAACGTGACTTGCTTTGGTCAATGGGATATTGGCAGATGTGATGGAAGAGGCTTGGGAAACGTTGATGCAATGGGGCTTGCCTGCCTCTGTTGCTACTGAGAACTCTTCCACTAACTATATGAATGAACCTGAGCTAACCTGCTGGATGAAGAGAGACATGGTCATCACCCCAACTGACACCAGGCCAACTGCCAGGTATTAGAATAAGCCCATTCTAGACTATCCTGTCCTAGTCAGGCCAGTACAGCCCATTAGAACTGCCCAGCCCATTCACAAAACTGTAAGAAATAACAAATGTTATTGTTTTAAACCATAAGGTTTTGAGATTGTTACATAGCAGAAGCTATCTGATGCAGAGGATTTCTCGTTCAGGATGGACTAAATGTATGTGTTTACCTCCATTCCCAGCAAAATCCTAAAATTCTCTATCATAAAAAGGAACCAATTAAAGGGTATAAACTCATAAAGATATTGAGAATGGGAACAGAGACAATAGTAGTTGAGAGATGTCAACAAATTTTTGAAAAGATGGAATGTTGATAGAGGTATGGTAAGTAACTCAGCCAGAGAGGAAGCCTGGTGGGGGACTATAGCAACCCAGTAAGGCCCATACCCTGGTGGTACTGCAGAAAACAGTGGTAACTAGCAAGCAGACTATGCACTAAGTTCTTAGTACAGGACCCCTCCCTGCCCAAAGTAGTCAAGCAGCTAGCACCAATAGCTAGGACCCTGGTCTCTCATTAAAGGAAACTGAAGATTCATTTCTTAGAAAAATTCAAGCAAACAGCATCCACATTGGGGAATGCATAGGAATACAGGGTGGCAAACCAGGGAATGAAGTAAAAGTTGGCATCCTAACATGTGGGCTCCTCAGTCACTCTCCCTAGTCATACTTTATGAATAACCAGGAGGTGTTCTAAATAACCATAGAAGGGCTAAACCACGACCATGAGACTCACTACCAAACAGCCAGCCAGCTGCCAGGGCCTTTAGTGTGGGGTCTTTGGTCCACCAGCTCCACCAACCTCAGAGCATCTAACTAGCTTTCTCATGTCTCAGTTAGAGTTGAACACAGAGAGGTGACCCAGGCATTTGAGGAAAAGCCTTTAACCCAAAATATGGAGACCAAAAAAAGGCCAGAAAAAGAAAAAAAGAACTAAAAAAAAAAGACACAACACAGGGAAGAGAAGAAAAAATATGTTTTCAGAGAGACAAGAAAGAGAAGATAATGTACCCGTGAAACACACAAAGATGGTATAAAAAAAAGGAATACTTATAGAACAGAAAAGAGTTCTTACAAATTAAAAATGAGAACTAAAACACAAATTTCAGTAGAATGGAATTTAAAATTGAGAATATCAGCCAGAAAGTAGAACAAGGAAACAATACAATGGTCAACCGGAGAAAAAAGAAAGAAAACAAGAGGCTCAATCCAGGGGACACCTGACTGAAAGGCAATGCAAAAGGTGAAGGAAAGACGAACAATTTATTTTAAAAAATATAACAAAATTTCCCAGCACTAAAGGCTACACGTTACATACAATCAATGAATATCACATTCTTATGAACTTACAGAATACCATGGATAAAGAGAAGATCTGAAACTCTTTTTTTTTTTTTAAAGATTTTATTTATTTATTTGACAGAAAGGAGAGAGATCACAAGTAGGCAGAGAGGCAGGCAGAGAGAGAAGGGGAAGCAGGCTCCCTGCTGAGCAGAGAGCCCGATGCGGGGCTCGATCCCAGGACCCTGAGATCAGGACCTGAACCGAAGGCAGAGGTTTTAACCCACTGAGCCACCCAGGCGCCCCAAGATCTGGAACTCTTGCAGCATTTAAAACAAAATAAAACAAAACAGACTACATACAAAGAGTGGGGGATAAGAACAGCATTTAACTTCTCAAAGGTAACACTGGAAGCTACAAGATAAAGTTCTCAATATTCTGAGGGCGATGATTTTCAACCCAGGATTAAACACCTCAGCAACTGATCAGCATTCACACATAGATTAAGGATAGCTCCAGACATGGCTGCCCACACGCTGAGGAAATAAACGGAGGCTGTGCTCTACCAGATGGAGGAGAAAAAAATAAGAAAGAGGATAAAGAGGAAAAGCCCTACAAAGGAGAATCATAAAGAAAGGCCCTGGGACAACAGCTGTCATGTGGTAACCAAGCTGTATTGGGAGTGGAGAGACAGAAGGGAGGAAGGTCTCAGGGGAACAACATCATCTGAATTACAGGGAGCATTCGACAGTGACCAATAGTATTCTAAAGAGTTTTAATCAATGTGTGAGTGAGGTTAGTGGAGAGATAAAAGAATTAAATTTTCACCTACCACAATAGGAAATCAAAAAATAATTTTGAATCAGATGAACCAAGAACAAGCAGTTAAAAAAAAAAAAAAAAGCATTTACAACTTTGGAGGGCACCAGAAAGGAGGTAAAATATTTAAAGTGGTTCACTGTCTCTAGAGGCTAGTCTGGAAGAGGCAGGGCAGAACCAGGCTGCTGCTTCTTGTGAGAAGCCGTTGTTAGCATTATTTTCTTCTTCTTTTTCAAGATTTTATTTTTTAAGTAATCTCTACACCCAACATGGGACTCGAATTCACAACCAAGGTCGAGAGTTACATGCTCCACCAACTGAACCAGCCAGGCACCCCCGCTGTTAGCATTATTTTTTAACTTTTTAAACCACTTGGATGAATTGCCTTGATAAAAAAAACAAAACAAAACTAATGCTAAAATAAAAGCTCCTAAAAAATAAAACAAAGATTTACTAACCTTTTGTCTCAGTTTATGTGTATCACTAGAAATGGATTCAATCACGTATGGCATCTCAATGGACATACTCAAAGAGAAGCTACCAAAAAAGAAGAAAAATTTGTCTATGATCTTAAATATTAAACAAATACTTGTTGTCATTTTATATAATTTTAAGTAAAATTTGAAACCATAAAACTAATGTCCATTGAATGTCTGAACAGGTTTTATATTTTTGGTACCAACCTTTGTTTTGTTCCTATTTTCTCTATATAAATCTTCTCTACTGTATCCTGTTAAAAGAAAAATATATATGTATAACTAAGTATCTACTAAATTTCTCAATGAGAACTCTAAGCTGAATGTAACGTTACCAAGACCACAATCTACAGCAGCAGCAAGACAACTGGTCTCACTTCCAAGTAGTGAGACACAGAATATTTGCTCATGGAATGACAGTAACTTCTAAAATGCAACTGATATCAGGGATAATTTATCACCAATTTAACAGAGATTTTCAACTATACATATGTCTGTATGTGTACACACACACACACACACACAGTTTATATAAATACACACAAAATAGAAACAAAGTGTTAACCAGTATCTTTGGGCTACAATATCTGGCAATGGAATTAAGGATTGTTTAAATTTTCCTCTTTGGTTTATTCGCATTCTCTATGCTTATCTCAATTCCTCATAATGAACATGTAGTACAGACACAAAAAATTTTTAAGTGACTGAATAGAATAAAAATATTATACCTATTGAGCATAACTGTCTTTATTCTTTTCATTTTACAAACATCACATGTAATGCAGAAAAGGCAGTAAAACTGACTTCATGCCAGAAAGAATGATTTTTTTTCATGTATTATTATTGTTTTTTTAGAGAGGGAGACAGAGAGAACCAGGGGAGGAGGGAAAGAGGGAAAGAGAGAATCTTGAACAAGCTCCACACCCAGCATGGAGCCCAATTCGGGGATTGATCTCACAACCTGAGATCATGGACCTGGGCCAAAATCAAGAGTCAGATGCTTAACCAACTGAGCCACCCAGGTTCCCCTGGAAAGATTAGCTTATTTTAGATATTTTTAAATTCCTTATCAATAAATCACCAAAAAAACTTCTTTAAATAGTTCTAAGCATACGAACCTGAATGTTTTCATTCAAAACTTTGTCCTGTTGCCAGGGTGCCACCGCAGCAGGCATGAAGAAGAAAGCCCTGTTGCTTTGAATGCTGAGTTCTGTGATGTAGGTAACTTTGATAAGGACCTTAGCCCTAGGGGGTAGATTTCCAACACTAACAGTGAAAACATCCTGAAATAGAAACACATGACTCAGCTTTCTCCTCAAAAGTGCATCCATTCTAGGCTAGTTAATCCCTCCTATTACATGAGACACTTAAATTACAATCTGCCAGACTCTTCCTCAGAAAATGAGCATAGACTCTACAAGACAAACAGGCATTGGCAGCACTAAAGGAGAATCCTGGAGCCGGTCCGCAGGCGTGGGGATGGTGTGATGTCTACAGGGGGCTGGAGGAGAGGAGGCCCTTTGGGAGCAGGACCTTGCCCTGACTGAGGAGCCTCACCTCTGTCCTCTACACCAGAGACCCTGCATGTAGGACTCTGCTGCACAGACAGCCTCCACATAGCCCCTTCTTGAAGAACCTGTAGCCTCTCTGGGCTCCACAGCATCTAGCAGCAATTCTACCAGTGGCTGTAGAGCTAAAGCAGTTTTCACTAACTTGGTCCTCACTATATTCCTTTACCCTGTAGTTCGTGCATCATTTTATTTTTTAGAAAAAGTATTTCAGAAGCACCTGGGTGGCTCAGTGGGTTAAAGCCTCTGCCTTCAGTTCCAGTCATGATCCCAGAGTCCTGGGATTGAGCCCTGCATCAGGCTCTCTGCTCAGCAGGGAGCCTGCTTCCCCCTCTCTCTCTGCCTGCCTCTCTGCCTACTTGTGATCACTCTCTCTCTATCAAATAAATAAATAAAATCTTTAAAAAAAAGAAAAAGTATTTCACTTTCTTTTAAAGTGGTATTATAATCACTGCATATGGAGATAAGCTCATGACTGGCTAGGGCAGAAAAAAGAGAGGCTAGATCTATTTTTTTCTGATACCTACGCGAAGAAACTCTTAACACCCCATGCATATCTTCCCTTCCACTTGGCTGCACTGCCATGAAATTTAGTATGTTGAGGAGCATATAATACTAATGATTAATATAGATTTCAGGAGCAAATGATTACTTTTCATTTTTTTTTAAAGATTTTATTTATTTATTTGACAGAGAGAAGGAGATCAGGAGTAGGCAGAGAGGCAGGCAGAGAAAGAAGGAAGCAGGCTCCCCGCTAAGCAGAAAGCCTGATGCGGGGCTTGATCCCAGGACCCTGAGATCATCACCTGAGCCAAAGGCAGAGGCTTTAACCCACTGAGCCATCCAGGCGCCCTGCAAATGATTACTTTTGACATCAAGGATATTCATTTGCAAGAATATCCAATAAAGAAATGGATTTCAATGAAGGGATAAACAATGAAGAGATAACTATCAAACAGTTCATAGTGCTTGTCCTTAAAAGAAGTGCATAAAAGCCTGAGATTCATTTGAGAGACTGCCACATAATAGTGTGGGGTTGCAGTTCCATTTCTGTGTAGGACATAGATGCAGGATTTCACTTCTGTTACAAGCCGGATAATTTACAAAACTGTAACTTGTCCTGACCTGCCAGAAAGCTGACTTTCGAGGCAGCCAAGGGAACTCAATTCCAGCCCCTCTGAGGACAGGTGAGGCACAGGACCTCTGGGGATTCCCTTATGGGCTCCTAGTGGACTAGCATCTCAGTGCATATAGGGGGACTCACGTAGGTGAGGAGTGTGGGGAGCACCATTCAGTGCAAGACACTTTGTCCTCCTTTCTGATATAATGAGGTTTGGAAGCTTAGGTGTCTCTACATAATTTTCAATCACAAATCATTTTCACCTCAGTCCCTTGGATGTCTAAAGCTACCTTGCTAGCCTTCTGATAGTTGGGAACATCATATATATAATATGTATATAGAATATAATATACATATAGTATGTAACATTATATATATTACAAATGATAACATGATATGTAATACAGCAATATACACTGTTTTATATAGACACATATAATGTTCCCAAGTATAGAAGAATATTATTATATATGAGTGTGTATATGTGCATATATATATAGAATGTTCCCAACTATTAGAAGTCTAGCAAAGAGAATATATATTTATAGATTAAACACATAATAACATGTAACAATATATAATATATATGTATATATATATATATTTTTTAAGATTTTATTTATTTACTTGACAAAGAAAGAGATCACATGTAGGCAGAGAGGCAGGCAGAGGGAGAGGGGGAAGCAGGCTCCCCGTCAAGCAGAGAGCCCAATGTGGGGCTCGATCCCAGAATCCTGAGATCATGACCTGAGTCGAAGGCAGAGGCCCAACCCACTGAGCCACCCAGGCGCCCCAATATAATATATTTTAGAGTGAGGACATCATAGTTGCTGGATGGCAAAATACATTCTGGGAGACCCAAAGGCAATGGTTAGCAATGGTTCTGACCAGTCTTTATCCATAGGTAATATCCTTTGTGAAGCCTGTATTCCTGTGGATCATTTTCCCAGGGAAATATCATCTAGGAGAAAATATGCCAACCAATTCATCTATGACAATACCCCCACACTGTTAAGTGTCAGTCTATCAAATAAATCCCAGGCTTTTAAATATACACTTTGGCCAGGGGTAGCATTATTAACTGTTTAACAGTGACCTCTTCCTTGCTTATTTCCATTTTGCAAATGGTTATCTTAGATGTCAAAAGCAATCATTTATCCTTTAACTATATTAATCTTTAGTAACCCCCCCAACATTAAATTTTCACAATGCTATGGCAATGTGGCATCCTCAGCGGTAATATCTGAGACATGTGGCCCTGTCCCCAAAAACAACTAAATGTCTACGCTGGAGATAATGATTACAAACTGCACACAATCTGGTATGTGCCAAAGGCATATTTAAAGCTTCTTATATTTAAGAAGAGAAATCTAGTGGACATGATAGCTGTCCCTTCTTTCAGATTCTCCATATTTTATCCCTCTGAAAACAATTAATCAGAAAGAAAAGAATCTGGACCTACCTCAGGACCCTGTAGAAAAGTGTCCTGGGGATATGACTTGGTGGAAGCTGGATAAATTGCTAGGTAAGGTTAGTCCTAGGAAAAATGTACATCTAGTGGACCCTTGGATGAGGGTGCTGACCCCTGTGCAGCCAAAAACCCACTTATAACTTTTGACTCCCTAAAAATTTAACTACTAATAGCCTACTATTGATCAGAAGCCTTACTGATAACATAAACAGTCAATCATCACATATTTTGTACGTTAGATGTTATATACTAAAATTTTACGATGAAGTAAACAGGAGAAAATAAAATCATAAGAAAGACAAAATACATTTACAGTGCTGTACTGTATTTTTAACGAAAAAAATCCCCTACAAGTGGATCTATGCAGTTCAAAACTGTGTTGCTCAAGGGTCAACTGTATATTAGATTCTCTTATCAGAAGATGAAGATTATGTACCCCCAAATGTTTTCTTTTTGTTGTCACTTCTGGGAAACTCAGTTCCCAAGGTCAGAAGTAGGTCTTCTTATTTGTTTGGCAATACTGACACCGTTTCCTCCTATATTTAGGTAAGTCAAATGGTTCTGACCAGGTGGACCTCCCCTTGCTAACAGCAAGTTAAACTCTAGGCCTAAAATAGCAGAAATTATCCCAGTTTCTACTATGGACTTCATGTTTTAAGTCATATTCCAACTCTTTATCCCTTCTGATAAGTATGCTGGACTAATGGATAAATCAAGGCGTACAGGTGCATCCTGATCCATCAAGTACGCGCCATGGCCTTGACTGATGGCTTCTCGGTATTCACGGTGGGCTGCTTCCTTCTCTTTAACCTGGAAAAGATTATTTTTATACCAGTCATAATATGAATAATGATTTTAGACTTTAACAAGGAAAACTGCAGCAATGTTTATTAAAACCTAGGCAAAACCCAGAAAGCTAAGAGCCTAAGGTGAATGGAAACTTATATAAAGTGATCATTAAAATGTACTTATCTAGCGGCACCTGGGTGGCTCAGTGGGTTAAAGCCTCTGCCTTTGGCTCAGGTCATGGTCTCAGGGGTCCTGGGATCGAGCTCCGCAATGGGCTCTCTGTTCAGTGGGGAACCTGCTTCTCCCTCTCTCTCTGCCTACTTGTGATCTTTCTCTCTGTCAAATAAATAAATAAATAAAATCTTTAAAAAAATGTACTTATCTAGTAAGTATTTGAATCAGAAAAGGCCAACTAAAGAGAAATCTCTTTAACTTGTTGGGACCAAAATATTTCAGATTCAGTAGTGAAAAAAAGAGTCTGATTAGGACTTTATGCTAAACAAAAATTGTAAGTTTATCTTAGATTTAACAAAATGTGTTATTATTGCAACTGTGGGCTAATCCTTAGAATAAACAAATAACATATCACTTGTTATTTCTCTTGGTACAACTTCCCTTATGGGGCGCCTGGGTGGGTCAGTGGGTTAAAGCCTCTTCCTCCAGCTCAGGTCATGGTCTCAGGGTCCTGGGATAGAGCCCCACATCGGGCTCTCTGCTTAGCAGGGAGCCTGCTTCCCCATCTTCTCTCTGCCTGCTTCTGCCTCTCCGCCTACTTATGATCTCTATCAAATAAATAAATAAAAATCTTTTTTTTATTCAGTCTTCCTTTATATTCTTATTTTTTTCCCCCAAGAGTGTTTATTTTATTTTTTCAGTGTTACAAGATTTATTGTTCATGCACCACACCCAGTGCTCCATGCAATACGTGCCCTCCTCAATACCAACCACCAGGCTCGCCCAGCCCCCCACCCTCACCCCTCCTAAACCCTATGGTCTCACTTACGTGCTGAGCATAAAGAAAAACATGGAGGACATTGTGAGAAGGAAGGGAAAGGTGAATGGGGGGAAACCAGAGGGGGAGATGAACCATGAGAGACTGTGGACTCTGAGCAATAAATAAAAATCTTAAAAAAAAAAAAGTAACAGTAGCCATTGCATCAATTTGACTGTTACAGCAGGATGCAGGGGATTAGTTTTTGTTTTTGTTTTTTTTTTTTTTTTGTGATTTAAAAAACGCTATTGCTTTATTAACTACCAGCAGGACTGGCTTGCATGGGGGGTGGTGGGTGCTCTGGGCTCAGGGTCTGTGGAGGATGTGAGGAGGACGTGATGATTGGGAGGCCGTTTGGAAGGCAAAGGGTGGTCTGGAGGCCAGGCCCAAGAGCTCCTCCAATTTACTTCCTGAAATGGGCAGACTTTGTAAAGGAGTCATGGCAAGCTATGGCCATGCCACCAATAAG